>CM067217.1:139279282-140479282 GCA_034190945.1 Octodonta nipae
CACCCAGCCAGCTATAAATTTGTTGTGGCCCACAAAAAAAGCCAAGAACAAGCATTGAAAAGATTAACCCAGAAGTTTTATCCAAATGCCAACCAAAGTTCAACCAGTAGACCCCCTTATGCACAAACAACAGGAAAATAACCACACCATACATTCAAACAACAACAAATGTTCCAACAATTTTTAAATTTCAGATCGAGTCAAGGAACGATCTATGGATAATACACGACAAATCGCATTCACTACAGATAATAGCTTGGAATGCAAATGAAGTCGCTGGCCGACCAACGAACTACGGGACTATAGTCAAAGAGAAGACCCTGATGTAGTTCTCCTGGCAGAAACTCATCTAAAACCGGGGAAAACTTTTAACATTCCTAATTACATCATCCACCGTACATATAGACTAAATGGTAGCAAAGGAGGAACAGCAATGATATTCAAGAAATCAATCAAACATCAAAGAGAAAACAACCAACCGACCGTCAACCTTGAACACACCTCAGTAGTCATCCACATGACAACCAATCAAAAAATGCGAGTAATTGCTGTCTAAACAGTCCAGGAGTACCCTTACTCAAAACGGATCTGGACTTATTATTAACAACAAATAAGACCACGATTTTGGAAAAGTGACCTCAACGCCAAGAATATACGCTGGAATTCAAGATTAACTACTGCAAGAGGACGTACACTCGCTGACCACTCAGATCAGAACGGATATATGATTATTGGACCAAGTGAACCCACATGGATCGGGTCCATAAATCCTGATGTGTTAGATATATTCGCCATCAAAAATCTTAAGCATCAGATAGAGCTATATACATCGAGTAAACTGATTTCCGACCATAATCCAATTATCCTGTCAACACTCCAATGGTCTCCTTATCATCTTGAGCAGTCACACTATAAAGTTAATTGTCAGAAATTCCAAAATCTGTTAAATGCAATAAATAGACCGATAACTTCTCTAATAACACCTGCTATAAACGAAGAATTAGAACAAATCAACAATGAATTCATCAAAGCTACCATAAACAGTACTTCAAACAAAATAAAAAGACTACCAAGCCCCTACAGCATTCGTAACTACAACAAAAATATGATAACAGACAAAAACAGAACCCGGAAAAGATTATGGACAACCCAAGACCCAGAATTGAGTAACGAGAACCAACAACGAGAAATCCAGGAATGAACAATGGGGCCGACTCCTTGAGGATTTAGCAGAAGACCACATCTCATTATGGAAGCTCAGGAAAAGGCTATCCTGCAAAATCAAAAACCACCCACTTATTTCAGATAATAAATCAATGTACACAGATGAAGAAAAAGCTAACATATTTGGTGATATACTGGAAAAACAATTCAACATACATCAAGAATTCCAAACAAACACCGACGAGGACATCAACGCTAATGCTGTATTTGAACATTTTAACAAATTTACTTAAGTCAACAGTAATATTCGTCCAACCAACCTTACGAAAATACAAGAACTAATTAGTAATCTCAAAATTAGGAAAGCCCCAGGACACGATGGCATTACGAATAAACAATTAAAATTACTCCCAAACAATTATATCCCTTACATTCTCAACATTGTTAACAGCATACTAGATATATACTTCCCTGACTGCTGGAAAAAGACCACTACCATTATGATTCCTAAACCTGGCAAGGATGTCAAAAATCCCAAAAACTATCAGCCCTCACTCTCGAAAATTACGGAGCGAGTAATATTTAGTTTGGTTTTCGAGAAAAGCACGGAACAGACCAACAGATCTTCCGTCTGGCAGAAATCGTCTATGATAACCATAATAAGAAAAAACACCCCAGCGCCATATTACTAGACGTTTCACAGTCTTTCGACAGAGTATGGCCTCAAGGTCTTATCCTCAAATTACTCCGCTTCCAAATCAGAACAGATATAACAAAATTAATAGCAAACTTTATCAACAACAGATATTACAGGATTAAACAAAACAAACACTTCACTAACTACAGACCTATGAGAGCAGGAGTTCCCCAAGGTGCAGTAGTTTCACCTACTTTGTACAACCTTTACACAGCTGACATTCCCATCCATACCATAGACGCAGAAACGCTCGAATTTGCCATTATCGCCACTTCAATGTCCCAGGAACAATGCACAGTATACCTCCAAAGAGCCGTTGATGACCTTAGCAGATGGATGGAAAAATGGAAAATTAACATCAATCCCGGTAAAAGTTAGGCTATCCACTTTTCTTCCAAAAATTCGAAGCCAAGAAGTCGGCTACGGATATCCAACATGCAGTTAGAATGGCAGGACACGGCATTTATACAACTATACCCATTCCTATCTCGCAAAAGTAAGCTGACAATAGGTCATAAACTCAGCCTCTACAAACAAGTGACTAGACCAACAATATCCTATGCTGCTGCCACATGGTCCCAAGTTTGTAAAACCAACCTTAACAAACTAGAAGTTTTTCACAGTAAAAATTTAAGGATAATTACAAATTCTCGATGGTTTATACGAAACAAATATATTTTAGAAAATTTATAAATTAGCACTTTAGAGAAAACATCAGATCGTTAAGTAAGAAATCATTCGCCAGGATTGAGTACTACCCAAACGAAATGTTCAAGAGGCAGCTACAATATGATCCTCACTGTTAACGAAGGAAGAGGCCGAGACTTACCTTGTTTGACTAAACTCTGCCACCTTTGAAAGGAATCCCACAAACGAAAGCCAGATAGAACAATTACCGACTGGGGAAGAAATTCCGCAGATTATATATAAAAATTGTAACTGTAAAGTAAATATCCCTATAATTTAATAAACATGTTCAGAGAGAGAGAGGGCATTCTATTCTGGGAAGCGCAACTGATAAAGGTTCCCGACCAGAAACAATATATTTCATATACAGTGATGGGCAAATGTGTGGAACCAAGCAAATATCTCTGGAATTATTAGAGATATCAAAATGAAATTTGGAAGGTGGATACTGCAGTAGATTGCCTATTTGTTTAATTTTGTTTTACAATTTTGAACTTCCTGTTTTACCAGAAGTAATGGCGATTTTAAAATTTGCAATGAAACACCCTGTATAGTATTTTAGTTTCTGATGAAACATTTTATTGCGAATACAAAAATATCGGGTTTGATATTGTTTACTTCAATACCTACCGAGATATTAACAGAAAAATAACTAAGGAAAGGAAAAATCTAATATCCATTAAAGAAATACATAATCATAATTATTAACTAAATCTAAGTGATTTGCAAAACATCGAAACTTAACTAAACTTAATGTATTAGATGTTCAAAGTGAGCACCGTTTACTTCTTGACAATAAGCAAGTCGGTTTTTAAATTATTTAGTAACATTAGCTATTACTTCTGGTGTAATTCTCTGGATGTCTTGCGTTATTCTTGCAAATTATTTGGTCTATCAATATAAACCTTTAAGTAACCAAACAGAAAATAGTCTAGTGGATTAAGGTCGGGACTTCGTGCAGGCCATTCATAAGTACCCTTTCTTCCAATCCATCTGTAATGAGATGTCCTATCTAATTGATCTCGAACAATGAGAGCGTAATGGGGTGGTGCTCCATTCTGCTGAAACCAGATATTATTTGGTAATTGTCCATTTACCTCCAGTGCCGGAATAACTTGTGTCTCCAAGAGCTGTAAATACCTATCTCCGTTTAAAGTTTCTTGTAGGAAGAAGGGTCCACGATTCTGTTGTTATAAATGCCGGCCCAAACGTTCAATTTTTGGGAATGTTGTGTATGAGCCTCTTGTACCCAATTAGGATTACTTTGCGACCAGTAGTGGCAGTTATGTCTATTAACCGTACCATTTAAACAAAATGTAGCCTCGTCTGAAAACACCACCTTTCTTATAAAATTATTATCACGGTTACAAATATCCATCATCGGTTCAAAAAATTGCAAACGTCTGTCGAAATCGTCTTCGGAGAGTTCTTGAACGAGGCAAATTTTGTATGGATGATATTTGTCTCGCCTTAATATCCTTCCTACTGAACGACGGCTAATTCCATGCATATTGGCGAGGTCGGTAGTGGATAAGTGAGGATTTTCTACCAAAGATATAGCAACATTTTGAGCTACACCTTCATTACTTGCACTTTTTAACCGTCCACTTTTTGGTAAATTGCTAACTGTTCCACTTGTGTCGTACCTTCGCAAAGTTTTCGTCACTACTGAACGGGATATTTGTATATTCGGATGAACAATGTTAAAGAGGTCACAAACTTCTTGATGCGTCCTTTTCCTCTCCCCATACCCAATCATCATTAATATTTCTATTCTTTCTCTTTCACTTAATTCGGCCATTTTACGATCAAATTAAAACAATACAATCTTTTTACGTTCAAATAAAATAAAACTAATAAGTTATTTTGACAACTACTGTCACTTCTGCAATAAATTTCATGGACTACTAAACTTGATTAAGATTTAATTTGCGCCTGATTTAAACAAACGCACGTGTATTCGACTATGGAACAAGCAGTGCTGTTGGCTGTGACGGTATAATGCCACCGATTGGCCAATAGAAATACAAATCCTTACCGAGCGGTTTGTTTATATCGGGCGTAAATCAAATCTGAACCGAGTTTAGCTCCCATCGAATTTTTCCTGTCCTTAGTTACTTTTCTATTAATATCTCGGTAGGTATTGAAGTAAACAATATCAAACCCGATATTTTTGTATTCGCAATAAAATGTTTCATCAGAAACTAAAACACTATACAGGTGTTTCATTGCAAATTTTAAAATTGACATTACTTCCGGTAAAACAGGAAGTTCAAAATTGTAAAAAAAAATTGGAAACAAATAGGCAATCTACTGCAGTATCCACCTTCCAAATTTCATTCTGATATCTTTAATAATTCCAGAGATCTTTACTTGGTTCCACACATTTGCCCATCACTGTATATTGTCTTGCGTACAAAAGAATGACACCTCGAAGAGAATAATGTTAATGCAAGTCAAAAGTTAAGAAGTATACTATATTCCTTCGAATAATTTAAAATTAATACGATATTAATTATTTTAGTCCTTAATTATTGGTATTATTGCGTCCTTAGGTTTTCACCAAAGCCAGAGATATCCTTAATTTTGCTATTTTCAGTTTAGTGGGCGTGATTTTTACCAGCTATCTGTTCAATAGCGCCTCTGTTGTTTATATGATCTAAGGCGTTGTTAATTGTCGTAATTTCATACCATTAATTTATCCAATATCAAAGTGTCATAAATGGGTACTCATCCCTTTTACGGTGCCGTACATAGAGGGTGTTTTGTAGAAGGTTCGCCAAACTTGGAGGGCAGATAGGTCTTCTCATGTGCTACATTATGTAACCCATATAACATCCATATATCTTACGGTTTTTGTTTTTTATTTAATTTAATTTTTTTTCTTAATTCTCAGATTTTTACATTCGAACTATTGTAACTTTTTTATTTTTCACTGCATTTTCTCCAAATAAACTTAAATCTAATTAATCTATGATGTTAAACACTTTATCACATTACAATAAAAAAATTAGAAGCACATCGAGAACTTCGAATGCTTACAAAAACTCCTCTACTTCAACCCCTTTCCAACGATATATCGGAAAGTAATCAGTATCACAATAAAATTTGAGATTGTAACTTGCAAGGTTAGAACTACAAAAAATAAAACATACATCAAGTTGCAATAATTTGCTATAAATTTTGTTCAAACCGGATTCTACCGCTACGGATGCAATCGCGACACCTTTTTCTGACTCCCTACAGTGGTAGTCTCTTGTCGCATCTCATCCCATATTATTTCAAAAGGAAGCTATCTGCCCTCCAAGTTGTTTGGCGAACCATCTACAAAACACCATGTATAAACGAAAAACAGAACCTTTATAATTGTTAGATACTAAAATCATTGTGAGAATCTATTTTGTTATTTTCTGCTTATTGCGTTGTGTTTAATGTTAAAATTATTGAATAATGGGGTTATCTCACTTTAAAAATAATTTTTACGACGTTAATTGTTTATTTGTAGAAAATAAAAACAATGTCCGTATTATTGCGTCCTTTTTGCAAAACCATTTAACCAAATTGACCGATTTTGACTATAACTAGTCGTTTTTGCGGGTATTCCAGTTATTTTTCTCTGCTTCCCGTAGCTTTAATATTAAGAAAGCTACTCTAATTTTTGAAAACTAGTGCAACACTTTTCGAATCCTGAGATGAAAAGTCTGTTATAATGTAGATTTCTTCACTGTAATAAAATTTCTCATAAGAATTTTCGCGAAAACTATCTTTTAGTGACTAATTCTAAATTACAAGAAATGTTAATACAAAATATATTGTACATATTAAAATAAGTAAGTAATAAAAGTAATGTATGTAATACCTTAGTTCCAGTTTGTTTCTCTTCGACGACTCTTTTTAGTACTGCTGGGCAGACAAATATAAAACTGAATAAGGTTAGAAGTGGCAGATATTCAATAAATATAGATGTAACTCCTTCATCTACTTTATGTGGGGGGTATGGGAATTCTTTAAGATGTAAGTTAAACTCATCATCAATATTTTTTTTCAGGTGTTCTTCTATGAATGATATATCTATTGCTTTTTGGATTGCCATAAAACCTTTCCAAAGGTAATCAATGTCTGTAAGAGAAATATTTTTTTTAAAATTAAAAGTAATAAGTGTTCATAGAAGAATATTTATTATATCATATTGTAATAAGTATGAGAAATATTTTATATCTGGTAAACATTTTTTTAAACAAACTTCTATTAAAATTATAAATTCGATGGCTAAAGAAAACAAAGACTTGAAAGTTTGAAAAGTATGAGAAAAAATAGTATACAATATGCATGCCCGTTTCTATATTATTGATTCAGAAACACATATTTGTAAAATCTTATACTGGGTGACACTTTGAAAACTTTCAATGGGTATATTTAAGATATATGAAAATTTCCTCAAATTAGTATAATATCAAGGGAGAAATAAACTGATATAATAACTAAATAGTGTTGAATTAGCCCCTAACCCCCAACCACACCAACTAGTAATGGTAAATGACAACACCCTACTTATGATACCTCAACCTTATGATACTTCAATACACTTAAAAAATGCTTTTCAAGGATACCCTACATAGCAAATTTTGATCAAGTATTCTTCTAGGTCAAATTAAGGAGAAATTCAATTAATGTATATTTTATTATACTTAGTAATAAATATTGAAAATGATTTATCTTATTTAAATGCATTGTTTATAACATTACCAAAACTTCTTATTTTGTAGATTTATTTGTTGTGTGTATTTCATGTATGTAAATCCGTGATATGTAGATTTAAGTGTAGTTAGTGTTAGAACATGGTTAGGTGTGAATGGTCTGTGCTGAACTTCGCGCCACTGCAGTTTAAATGTGAACTGTACAATAACAACAATCATTTATTATTATATAACAAACATAAAATTAGGAAAAGTAAAGAGTGAGTGTAATTGTTCATTGCTAAATGACGAATGAAATAAGTCTAAACATTAAATAAATAACATGGAACGATTAAAATAGGTGACTTTGTAAGACAAAATTATAGTAATATTAGAAATAAACTAATATATATATTAATATATATATATATATATATATATATAATAATATAATTTATATTATATAAAATAGGCCCTCAATATTCTGCACAATATATATAATTATATATATATATATATATATATATATATATAATATATGCAACTTTATTTTACGATCGGTTGTGCAGAATATTGAGGGCCTATTTTCATTTGTCATTTAATAGAGATTGTAGAACACGTGTAAGCGCTATTTTCTACATTAGGCCGATGTCGGAAAATAAACATAAGTAACTCTAACAAGTTATAAGCTATTATAAATAAAATATATATGTAAAAATATGTATATATTTACAAAAATGAATCGAAAGACTTTCTATCGTAAAAAATAAAATAAAAAAAGGTAAGAGAAAAATTACAATAGAAATGTTTAATGAACTGCTGTAAGCGAACGTATTTATATACTGTTTCTTTATGTCGGCCCAATCGAGTACCTGGCGACACATTTGGCTGACCATATGTATATATATATATATATATATATATATATATATGTTTTAGGTGGTTTCCGGGAATTCATCCGCGTAGTTGATAACTGATCCCTGCCGGGATCGATGGTAAAAGGCGACGTTTCGGCAGAGTCACATCTGCCCTCTTCAGGTCGGTTCGCATAATTCTCGTAGCCTTCTGCTTTCGCTTCTAGTTACTCGAATACTAAGATTTTCTGAAGCGAGCTCGCGATGAAGGAGTTATTCCGAAAAACATGACGGCAAAGCTCTGGAAGAACAACAGAAAAACACAGAACATCCTATGGAAAGCCAGCTGTACCCCACCTAGGGAAGCCACACGTGATGTCAGAAGAGACCCGGATGTTCCCAACACCAAACTCCTAGATATCCACCTACAGGTAAGCAATACACTCCACCCGATAATATGGGATAAATTCGATGAGATCAGCGAATTTAGGGCCGAAACCAATGCAGAGTTAACAACAATGCAACAACAGGCAAAACTTAACAAATTGAAGCTCCAACAGAAGCCCAAAAACGAACCCGTCTCGGAAAACAACGGTCACAGTCGAACCCCACGGCAACTGGAAACGAACAAAACCGTTTACGACTTATCCTCGGTCCAATTCAAAGATTGGCGTGTTGGCTAAGGGACTCAACCACGCCACTGCTCCCTCTCACACACCAACAGAGAGCACAACATGTGGCGCGGAAACAGCAGCTCCAAAATTAGATGCGAACACCGCCGAAACAATTAGACAAGATGCGTCACACGCTCCAAGAAAGTCCAAACCACCCAAAAGGAACCCATCCACAGAAGAAAATGAGGCCCCGAAACAACTGCGCCCCAACAAGGACACTGCCACTCCACCCGCTGACAAAGGAAACGCCACTGCAATTCCAGACACAGCGGACCACTCAAACACTGCCACAAGATCCAGCACACAAACAAACTACCACCGACCCAACAACTCATCCAGAGAAAACAACCAAGGCCAAAATCCAAGCAAGTAGGATCGACAAAAATCTCCAACTGCAACTCACCCCGCGTGAAAAGTCATCGAGACGTCCGAAACTCGCGAGCTCGCTTCAGAAAATCTTAGTATTCGAGTAACTAGAAGCGAAAGCAGAAGGCTACGAGAATTATGCGAACCGACCTGAAGAGGGCAGATGTGACTCTGCCGAAACGTCGTCATTTTACCATCGATCCCGGCAGGGATCAGTTATATATATATATATATATATATATATATATATATATATATATATATATATATATATTATATAACCCAAATGGGTTTACATGACAGTAAATGAGTTAAAAAGTGGAAATCTGTAATCATGGCAGATTATGAAAACTTACCTTGGCGTTCCTGGTTCATGAAAACATTATTGGAAAATAGTTGAGCAGTGTTTAAAAACTCACTTTTACCACCATACTGATCATAATACCTTATGATATAGTCTAACTGTTTTTCGTTGTTGCCTTTAAATATAATTGCAAAAACTGTGGTATCGTTAGCATTTCTGTAATAGTACTGCTTTAGATTTTCTTCAGAATTAAAACCTTTGACTCCTAAAAAAGAGAAAACTTTGAATTTAGTGCTAAATAAATTTCACATTTTGAAATTCCCAATTTAACATTAAAAATATTATTTAATTGCTGCTTAGCTTTTTCTTATTGAAATTATTTTCTTTACACACATTTGAGGAAACTTGGTTGGAGAGATTTTTCGAATTCAAACCTTTGCCTTGTGATCTTTCCAAAATAGTGGAGTGCCGTAAGGTAAATACTGTTACCAGAATTCATCCGACAGCTGGTGCAATCGGCCATCAACCCATTCGTGGAAGGGACATTATTCCGATAGTTGTCTTGGTAAAAAAGAAAGACGGTTCCACTCGATTTTGCGTGGACTATCGGCAAGTAAATCACGCAACGAAGAAAGATAGCTATCTCCTACCAAGAATAGACGATACCCTAGATACATTGGCTGGATCGAAGATGTGTTCCACCCTGGATTTGAAGAGCGGTTATTGGCAGGTGGAACTAGCTAAGGAAGACCGGGAAAAGACTGCTTTTACGATCGGCTCAGGACTTTACCAATTCACAACTTTTGAAAGAGTGTTGGAAACAGTGTTAAAAGGGCTTTCATGGAAAACATGCCTGGTGTATCTTGACGACATTATCGTGGTTGGAAGATCATTTGAAGACCACGTGAAGAACCTGGAGGAGGTGTTTCGGCGACTTCGAAGTTCCGGACTTAAGTTAAGCCCGAAGAAGTGTCAGCTGTTCCAAGAAGAGGTACCATAACTTGGACATGTGGTTTCCGCCGAAGGAGTAGCTGTTGATAAACAGAAAATTAAAGCTGTCCAGGAATGGCCGATACCTAAAAATATTTACCAGTTAAGAAGTTTCCTGGGGTTATGCACGTACTATCGTCGGTACGTAGCCCGGATTTGCCAACATCACCAAGCCACTTACTAGACTCACAGAGGGGAAGGTACAATACCAGTGGGACGAAGAGTGCCAGCGATCATTCGAGACACTGAAAAGAGCATTGACGAGTGCCCCCGTCTTAAGTTATCCTTTGCCAGATGGAAACTTCGTTTTGGATACCGACGCAAGCAATGTCGGAATTGGTGCGGTACTTTCACAGATCAAAGACGGTCAGGAGAAAGTCATCGGCTATTTTAGCAAGACCTTGAGCAAGTCTGAACGGAATTACTGCGATACCTGCAGGGAACTCTTGGCGGTAGTAAAGAGGGTAGAACATTTCTACAAGTACCTCTATGGTAAAAGATTCCTCCTGAGGACTGATCATGCAGCACTGAAGTGGCTCTTGCAGTTTAAAAACCCCGAAGGACAAGTGGCCAGGTGGATTGAGCGGTTGCAAGAATTCGACTTCGAGACTGAACATCGAGCTGGAACAAGCCATAAGAGAACTGATGCCCTATCGAGGAGACCATGCCCTGATGACTGCACACATTGTCAGCGAGCTGAAGAAAAAGGGGCTGTTCTCTGAAGAACTACCGCCGTCGATTACCATTGGCAACCTGAGGAGATCCAGAAAGACCAAAAATTAGATCCGGAACTAAAAGAAGTTATCCGGTGGAAGGAAGAAGACCGCAAACCTACGTGGAAAGAGATTTCCCGATACTCACCAACCATAAAGTCGTACTGGGCTCAGTGGAACTCCCTCATCCTGGAAAATGGATTTCTCAAGCGCGTCCTGGAAACTCCAGAGGAGGGAAAAGACAGAAAACAGATTGTAGTTCCCAGAAATAGGAGACCAGAGGTTTTACGAGAACTACATGATGGTACAACTGGAGGACATCTGGGAGTAACGAAAACAATAGGGAAGTTGAGAGAACGCTTCTATTGGGTAAACTGCCAAGTGGATGTCAAGGACTGGTGCCGGAAATGTACTGTTTGTGCAGCAAGTAATGGGCCTCAGAAGCGACCAAAAGCTCCCATGAAGCAATATAACGTGGGCAGTCCATTCGAAAGAATAGCCATTGATGTTGCCGGTCCATTTCCTGAATCCGACTCTGGAAATAAATACATTGTGGTGGTGATGGAGTATTTTAGTAAATGGGCCGAAGCGTATGCCTTGTCGAATCAAGAAGCCTTGACCGTTGCTCATGTCCTTGTCAAGAAATGGACCAGTCGTTTTGGAGTTCCACTCAGACCAAGGTAGAAATTTCGAGTCTACTCTCTTCCAAGAGGTCTGCAAGCTTCTGAAGATCAATAAGACACGGACGACAGCATTACACCCGCAATCCGATGGAATGGTAGAACGGATGAATAGAACAATTAACGGCCATTTGTCAAAAGGTAGTCTCTGACCACCAAAGAGACTGGGACCAGTATCTGCACTTGTTTCTAATGGCATATCGTTCGTCTGTGCACGAGTCCACGGGTCAGACCCCGGCAAGCGTTATTATGGGACGAGAGTTACGATGACCATGCGACTTGAAGTTTGGATGTCCCCCAGGAGAAGAGACTGCAGGTGAATTGGATGTCCCCCAGGAGAAGAGATTGCAGGTGAAGACTGTCAGCCAGTTACGTCGAAAGATGGACGACATACACCAACGAGTCCGGTTAAATATCGAGAATGCCAGTGACCGAATGAAGGAAGCCTATGACATCAGAGCCGAGGGCGGGGAATTCCAAGCTGATAATCTTGTTTGGTTGTATAACCCGCAACGTTGTCGTGGATATTCGCCCAAGCTACAAAGATATGGGAGGGGCCGTACCAAATTGTGAAGAAAATCAACGATGTTGTCTACAGAATAAGGAAGTTGCCTCGAGGAAAGCCAAAGGTGGTACATTTCAACGGGTTAGCCCCTTATGCTGGAAGTCATGACAGCGAAGTTGACCAAGCACAAGTCCGCAGTATCCAACCACCCGATGACGAGATGGCCTTCGAGCAGTTTATGGCACTGTACTCTGATGGGCAGAAAGTGTAGCACGACGTAACGAGAGAGTAACCCCGAGACCTGTTTGAGGTGCCCATACAATATGCCCTGGCTCATTGTGTGGCTCGAGATCTCCGGATGTCCAGAGGAATAGCCAAGGTGTTTGCCAAAAAGTACGGCCAGTTCCAGAAGCTACGGGAGCAAGATCCAGTGGTAGAGAAGGTCCTTCATCTCGAAGATAAACAACCAATGGGTACCAGAGACATCTTTTATTTGGTAACGAAAACATTATCGCAGGACAAGCCAACATGTAGCGATCTTTGGAAGACCCTGGTAGAATTGAGGAATATGATGATGGAAAAGAATCTGATGAAATTGGCGGTCCCAAAGATAGCCTGCGGATTGGATGGACTGAATTGGAGGGTGGTGAGAAGTATGATGGAAACAATCTTTCGATTCAGTGGCATCGACATCTTGGTATGCTGTCTCAATATTCGCAGCCCAGATTCGAAGATCGTTGACTGTTACTTTCACCAAACTTCCCGTTGTCGAAATAGAGAGTACCGCAAATATCGTCACACCAGGAAGGATTCTGGGACATTCTGGGACGAAATGATCTTAAGGAGGGGACAATGTTACGAGAATTCATCCGACAGCTGGTGCAATCGGCCATCAACCCATTCATGGAAGGGACATTACTCCGATTATTCTGTGAATTCGAAATGTTTCGTCTTTCAACAGGCCGACCGCTGCCGTTATTGGGAATTCCCGTAAAGCTTCCAGAACATGAGAGTTTCCCGATGGTTCGTGGACTTACCAGACAGTTCGTAGAGAAATATATAAATATGAACAGCTGGTGATAGGGGGCATTCAGTTTTCGACGGTCGTATTGTTTAATTAAGATAAAATGTAAATAGTTTCTGTGTTAAAGTAGTGGAAATAAATTAGAGTGAGTTGGACTGTGTTTTTAAATAAATCCAAGAACTGAATAGAACCCGAGTGTGAAAATAAAAACATTACACTATCTTGGAAGTTGGATCCACTGAATGGATTATTATAAAACCTTTTTAAATGTGTATTTATCACTGAATTTTCTGGTTTTTGATTACTGTGAATGTATGTTTATAAATTATTGTGCAGTTAGTAGCAAGTTTTTCCAACATTGTCCATTCCCTGATGATACTGGCATTATGTCTATCACAAATGGGATAACTGAACCATGCAAATGTGAATTGCAACACTGCTTTTGAATAAGGTTAACAAACAATAAAGAAAATTAATGGTGTTTTTATAAGTTATCAAGAAAAGTCAAAATTATTCCTTCATTAACTTCCTCAAGCTTAATAAAAGTGGATGACAGGGGCAGATCCAACTGATCATTTGTAATTCACAATCTTGGCTATGATTTTTGTTTGTTTAAAGTTGATTTGTGTCAGTAATTAAGCTGTGTGCTGCTAAGGCAGATTTGGTTGATTTTAAGGCATTGATGTGCTCATCTTTGCATGTACTGAATTTTCTATTTGTTTGGCCAACATATGAAAGTTCAACATCCTAGCTTGGTATTTCATAGACCACCTGGTCTTCTTAAGCAATATTCTCTTATAACTTTTTATTAGATCATTTATTATCATGTTATCAAAACTGTTTTGGATAAGACAGTATGTGGGATATCAGTGGCAGGATGTTGAGGAGGCGGGCCCTGTCGTCCATAGAACCCCACACTATGAAATCGGTTGTCGTCGAGGGTTCTCAGGGAGGCAAAAATTCAACTAGGAACTAGGAACTGCAGATCATGAACAAACCTAGATATATAGTTAGAACAACAGGCAGCAAAAAACAATCAGGCAACCTCATATACCCCCAAGGAATATTAAATGAACAGAACAGAATTTAAAGACTAGATGCCACTCAGCCATGAGAACAAGTAAAGATTCTGCAGTGGCTTCAGCACCATTGATCACATATCTACTCCAAGGGAAGTCAAACTAAAGCATATTAAATACCATTGTAGTTACAGAGTTTGTCAAGATGACATCCTCTCACTAAATTTATTAGAAAGTACTTTTGAGAGTTAGATTCGAACAACATGTCTTAATGTCAATGGCAAATATTTCAACCTTCTGAGATTTGCTAATAAGTGCCAAAACTTCAGACGAAATGCAACAAGTAACAACTGGACTCAATGTATATGTAGAAGTAATGAAATAGCCCTAAATATAAACATCAGGAGAATGAGGATATTATAGACTGAACTAGTAGACATTCAGGACATCTATATAATACAACCCTGGAAGTAGTGGAAGAATATTTCTATCTGGGACATTTAATACATCTAGTGTAGAATGCTAGTCAATCTCAAGAAAAAAGTGTTTGATTAATGTGTTCTAGCAGTACTGGAGTCTAACAGATGATATTATATGAACATTTCCCATTACACAAAGATCTATGGAGATTATGTAACATCAGATTAATCAGAGTAGACTGAAAGAGAATAGAGTGGATAAGAAATAAGATTAAGGTCAACCACCCAAGGTCAAGAAATAGGACTAAGGATGTTATCCTTAAAATAGCAATGGGCAGGGAATTAGACAAGACAACAGCTGATCAATCAAAATCACTTGGTAATATCCTAGACGTGTAAAAAGACCAAGAAAACACCATAATATAAGATCAGATTATGCCATCTGGAAAATAACCAGCATAAGCTGGTCTTGAAAAGTTAAGAACAGAGGCACATGGAAGGAAATGAGAAATGAATATGTTTGGGCAGCTGCCCCATGAAATACTGGTAGAATATAGCTGAATATTAGTATCAACAAAACAATTTTTACACCAAATATAATCTCTTTATTTTCACCAAAATAAATCACAATACATTCCACTACAAAATATTGACTATTAATAGTTGATGAACTCACAGCTTGATCAGTTGTTCTTCTGCTAGGTCATGATCAGTTGTTCTACTAGGTTGCTTTGTTCTGCTATGTTGTTATCTACTGAACTTGTCTCCTACTCACAATCCTTTAATGTATATAATTTTGTTTCCTTTGAAAGGATGGAGATTTCCCAATACTTTTTTTTATCCTTACTCATGCATTCAGAGGACTGGTTATTACTACCAGTTAATTTAGTCACAAAATTACTTTTTTTGATGATAATTAATTTCTAAAATATATACACCAGGTGTCTAACAGAATGCCAATATTTTAGGGGATGATACTTGGGTCAATTTTAAGAAAAGAACTTTATATGAAGGTCTGTCCAAAATGTTTTAAATTTACAGGATGCAGAGTGATTTCAATATCTTAAACACCACTCTAGATACTTAAATGAAATTGGGCACAGAAGTAATAAACATCAAGACGCATTTTTTGACAAACAACATTTATTTTTATTTCCACCAGTGAGATTTGTGTAGAATCTGGATTGCATATTTTGGTAGACACTGATGGTACGCCATTGATTGCTCTTCAAATAAAAATTAGTTTTTAAAATCCCTCTTCATTTCTAAGCAAATTTGATCACTTGACTATTTCAATCTGATGTGATTAAAATATGTGGAAATGTTCATTTTAAAATGCTATTTATAACAGCATTATTTGACTTAAAAAATTTATATACATTTGAGCACTAAATGCTTATTTTTTACTGATTTAAATATTAAATTTTAACATGATGAAACGTTATTTCAATTGATCATAAATTCTGATTCATAACATATTAATATTAATTTAAACTTACTGTCACTTTGGAGTTGAAACTTTACAACTGTTCTTTGTATGATGTTTCCATAAAAGCTATTATCTGGTGCAAACAATACTTGGGCATCTCCAACCTGGCTATACTCAATTGAAACTGCTTCATGATATGTTGGATTATCAATTGTAATCTTGTGTAGACCCTTTATTTGACTTCTAGCATAAGCAATTAAAAAGAATATTGCAACTGGTAATAATGATTCAATTGCTGTTAACAACCAATGCCTTTTTCTTATGACTAAGTTCTTCCAGATAACGACATTTAGTTTGTGGAGATTCATTTTAATATTATAATAAAAAATCTGGAAAAAAGATTAATAAACAGATACAGCTTTGACTACGAATTGTGAAATTGTCACATTTCTAATCATAAAGTATAATTACATCTTCTTGTTCATCAATTGTTTATTTTACATATTTTTACATATAAAATCATGAAATGTAATCACAAAAATAGTATTTCAACATGAAACATGACTGACAGTGACAGAAAACAAAAGTTGAGAAGTTCGCTAAGGTAGAGCATACACTTCTGGAGGTAACCTGCTATGCACTTAGAGCTTGTACATGATTTAGTCTTACAACATGTGCTTTCATGATCTAAGGATCTAGTATAGTAGTCCTATACTATTATAGGACTACTTTCAAATTATAGTAAGGGCTCCAACCCCCCCCATCTTATGCAGATTTTTCATATTTTAAACCGTAGATGAGGAAGGCAGGATTGAAATGAAAAAATCACAAAATTTGGACAGACTGCGAAATAAGGGGGGGGGGAGGTGTTTGCCCCACTTTCAGTAATTTTAATTTAGTAGTTTAATACACCGTTGAAAAGCTCGTAAATCGTAGATTATGCTGGTATTTTTCAAAATTTAGAAATCATTTAATTCGAAAAAACTGCCTAATTTGGGTGTGGTTTTCACCGCTTGAATATACCTAATTAGGTGTTCATCTGCATTACACCAGTAAAGAGCTCATAATTAGTAGGTAATCTTAGCAGGTTTTAAATTTAAAATTATAATTCAATATTTTTTCGTGGGTGGTTTTTATCCTTTATGCAAATTGAGGGGTTGACTTTCAATACCTCAGTTAAAAGCTCGTAAATAGCTCCTAATTTGAGGCGGATCACAAAATTTTTTTTGTTTGTTTTTCTGAGATGGCGGTGCTAACTTTACGTAAAGTTAGCACCGCCAATTGTTTTTGCACTTTTTCCATAGTAATTATAGAGCACAAAAATTAGTTTAGGTAAAAATCAAGAGCTCCTAAATAGCTCGTAATTCCCATATGTTTTAATTTGAGTTTCTGCGAAATGGCGGTACCAACTTTACTGACCTGAAAAAATAACATTGTTGCGACTTTGGAGTTCGTTATGAGAATGCATAGTTAAGGACACTTAAACTATAATTATTATACGGACTTGACCATACAAGTATGGCATCACACTCCCTCTAAGGCAAGCTATGAGAGCCTTTAAGGGAAAATTTACTAAACCCCAGATATCCTAGATATCAAAAGGGTTTAGCTCTGTGGGAGCCCTTGCCAGGTTTTCAGGCCCGTGGTTGGAGTCGTGGGGGCAGTTTCCCATGAATTTCCTGACCATCCGAGCTGTTCCTAACAGGACGGCTTTTTGCATTTGTTTGTAAAGATGTTCGTCCAGACCGAGGTATTTTAAATTGTTAAATAGATGTTTTGGGACTAGTCCTGTCGTTGACATAACAATTGGTACAGTTCGTGTGTTGTTCATGTTCCTCTGAGTCTTTATTTGAAATTCCAAATCTTTATATTTGGTTATTTTCTCAGCCTGCTTGATATTTATATTATTGTTGTTAGGAATTGCTCTGTCAATTAAAGTTGTTTTCCGAGAGACTTTATCTACCAAAACTATATCTGGTCTATTGTGAGCAAGAGTCCGATCGGTCAGTATCGTGCGGTCCCAGTACAGCTTGTAGTTGTTATTTTCTAAAACAGATTCGGGTTTATATTTATAGTATGGTAATCTTACCGACTATGTTAATTCAAGTTTCAGTGCTAGTTCCTGGTGAAGTATTTTTGCCATAGCATCGTGTCGTTCTTTGTATTCAGTTGCAACGAACGCTTGACAACCTCCTGTGATATGCTGGATACATTCAGATGTTTGGCAACCGTACTTGCATCTATCGTTCTTAATAGAAGGGTCTTTAACGATGTACTTTAGGTTGTTCTTAGTTGGAATTACTTGATCTTGGATTGCCAATATAAAGTCTTCCGTTTCAGGAAACATATGACCAAAGATCAACCAGTAGTTCGACGCTGCACTGTCGACATAATCTTGGTTGACGTCATTTATATGTCTTCCATGAAGAGGCTTCTTTTTCCATTTCAGTAGTATCTGTGGTCTGGTGGTGTAATTGGACATGTTGTTGTGTCAGTCGCAGTGGTGTTGAGTCATCAACCTGACACATGACTCTGTGTAAATCAGAAAATTCTGCGAGTTTCTGGAAATGACTACGCAAAATAGAAATTTGTTGATCTAATAGTTTACTTAGATCTGTCAATCCTCTTCCTCCTTCATCCTTCATACCGCGGCAAAGTTGTAAGTTCGACAGTGCTCTTTGGATGGTGATTTTGAGCTTTTGTTAGTAAAACTCGAACTTTTCGTTGTAATTGTTCAGTGTCAGTCTCGCACCAATTAACTATACCGAAAGAGTAACTGAGCACTGAACACGCATAGGTGTTAATAGCCTGAAACAGATTTTTACTGTTTAGTTTGGTTTTCAAGAATCGTCTTACCCCTCTATAAAATGTTGTTGTTAGGTCCTTTTTCATAGTCAAGTGATCAATAATTTGAACCTGCTTTATTCCAAAGTATTTATAAGTAAGACCTTCCCCCATAGATTCAATTAAGGTGCCATCTCCCATTTCGAAGTGCCCCTGCTGTATTTTGCCTTTAACTATATTAATAATTCGGCATTTGTCTAGGCCAAATTTCATATGGATGTCACTAGAGAACCCTTCTACTATTTTAAGCATATCATGCAGCTGTTGTTTCGTAGCTGCCATCAACTTTAAGTCGTCCATGTATAACAAATGGTTTACCTTTAATGCTTGTACGTTGTTGTGTTTGAGACTGAACCTAAAATTGGTCGAGTTCAGTTTATATGAGAGAGGGTTCATGGCAAGGTACAGGTACAGCCGGCTAAGAGATTCTCGCTTCTGATTGTAATAATTATTAGTATTACGTTTGAATTTCATAGAAGTTTCGCATAGGTCTCATTTGGCATTCTCAATGCGTTGATAAAGGTGAACTAAAATATTGCTGTAGGTTAAAACATTTACAAATATTCACATTAAGTTTCAACGTCTTCAGTTTTTAAACACAATGAGTAATACTACAGCAATTCAATTCTTTCGCTGTCGATTCATCACACATCGCAGATTTTAAACTACTCAACTTGTACAATTATCGCCTTAAATAGCCAGTGTAGAAAATACCGGAATGCCATGAGTATTTCTGAGTTGTCAGACAGACAGAACCTTCTCGAGGCCGTTTTTTTTACATGTATCGAAATTTCGAGATAGCCATTGTGTTGATTTTTTTATTTCAGCCGGTTTTATGGTTACGTGTTGTTTCTATCGGAACAATTAATTTAGAAGGTTTCTTAATTTTTTTTTCTTTGGCGGCGAAAAATGAATTTTATAATACTGTTATTTTTGGGTTGTGTATTTATAAGCCCCCTTCGAAAGTCGTAGCTGCGCTGATTTTCCGATGTTGGTTCCGCCCATTTCGCTGTAGTTGCAGTTGCGTCGCTTGATAATGGTTTTGTTTTGTGTGTGACGAGTTCTGTTTTATACTGTCTTTCATGTACTAGATAGGTTCAGAGCCTCTTTTTTTGTTTGGTTTAAACTTTTTTCGATTTCATTAGCTTCTCGAACTAGTCTTGTTTTGTATTGGACGGTTTGCGTTATTTGTTTGTAGCTATGGAATTTTGTGGCCGCATTGTTGTTGATGTTGGAACAGGGCCAATGTCATCTGTTTGTTCCTAACAGCTACTTTGTGTTCCTCTAATCAGGATGACTTTTTTCTGTTAGTTTGCCCGACCTATCCTTTGTCGCGATTTCCGGTTATACTGTACCTCCCTTGATTTTCTAGCTTGACTTTTAGTTTAGGATTTCTTAGATTTGTTCGTAAGGTCTGGCTTGTATGCCGTTGTTATGTCATATTTTCAGAGAATTCAACCAATTCTGTCCATTCTTCCTCTGATATATTGTAAGTCAGTTTCTTTCTTTCGGTTTTTGTTCTGGGTGTTGTTGATGTTCTATTGCCCTATTTTTTGGAAATGTGTGGCGTTTGGTGTGTATATCCATTTTGTCGTGCAGCGGCTGTTATCTGTTTTATTTAATGTATTTTATTATTATCAACTGTGAGTCGTATAGATTTAGAAATGAACGTCTTGGCAACTTCCTCATAACAAAAAAACAACAATGACAGATTCTCACATACCGTCTATAGGAAACCAATTTATACCAATGCATACCAATCGATAATTAAATGCCCAATCACACCACCACCCTTCCCAATTGTAATTTGTAATGAAATTTTTGGCTCTTAGATCTCTTCGCTTAACAGATATTGACAATAGACAAAACGAAATTAATAATCTTCAACAAATCCTTCGACAAAACGGTTATGATCCGGACCATATTGCGAGCATAATTCGTCAATCTCAACAACCCCCGAATACACCAACCCCGTCAGAAACAGACCAAAAATACCGGAAAGCCTATCTTCCGTACATTCGAGGAGTCACTGACAAAATAGCATGGATTTTACACGGACAAATAAAGACAGTCATCAACTTTATTATAGCCAATTTAACCGGGAATCCTAAAGATAAAAGCCTATTTGCAGCGATCTACTGGTATTAACTTTGGTTCTACCCTTGGTTGATAGTGGTTGTACTTTGACATTTCTCTTTTCAAGGTTCGTTCCTTCAGCCTAGATAACCGATACACAACGGTGGCGTACCTGCGCACAAGAAAAATAGCGTTCCTTCAAAACAATAACCGTTTAGTGAACGGATCAGTTTCGTGTTCCAAGTGACACGGTGATTGATTCGCAAACAGTAAGGCTAGGCGCAAATTGAGACGCGTATAGCTCGTGTGACATGACACAGCACAGCGCGAACTTTTGTAACGTATAGTATTGAATAGAACAGCGCAAATTGGGAACAAAGTGTCGCGAGGCACGACACGCCTCTACTATCAGTAGCGTCGCGCTGTAGTTGAGGCACAGTTTCTCGTGTCGCGCGTGCAAACAGATTGTCAAGTGTTTTGAAAAATGGTAAGATCAGACGTTAATAGAGGCGGTAAGATATCAAAAAGGGTGCTACAATACAAAATATACTAATTATGTAAAGACAAAATTAAAATATAAAATTTATTCGTTTGTTAATCATATATTTTCTGACGCAATTTGTTATGAACTGCGTTTCAATAAGCGGATTACCACGCGACGTGTGTGACACGTGCTGGTCGCGCCACTCGTGTCATGTCACCTCACACGCGCTTTACGCGTTTCAATTTGCGCCTTGCCTTAATGTACGGTAATTTCGATTACCGGCTTCAGGGTAGAATCGGTGGTGCAGCCACCGACTGGTACATGCATCGAGTTGCGCAATAAACGGTTCATGTACCGATGCATTAACCAACTGCCGATCGGTCAACAATCGGTTGAAGGAACGAACCTCTAGATAACCGATACACAACGGTCGCGTACCTGCGTACAAGAAAAATAGCGTTCCTTCAAAACAATAACCGTTTGTGAATGGTTCAGTTTCGTGTTCCAAGTGACACGGTGATTGATTCGCAATCAGTTAATGTACGGTAATTTCGATCACCGGCTTCAGGGTAGAATCGGTGGTGCAGCCACCGACTGGTACATGGATCGAGTTGCGCAATAAACGGTTCATGTACCGATGCATTAACCAGTTGCCGATCGATCGACAATCGGTTGAAGGAACGAACCTTGAAGTAGAACCAAAACTCATAAGCTAGAATGCAATTTGGTTCATCCAGAAAACGTCAAAATCATATGTTAAATTGTTTTGTTTTTGTGTAGGTATTTAAAATTCAGCACAAATCAATAAACTTCGTTTATATGTGGTTCTTTAGTGATTTTTGCAAAACTGATAAAATTTTATGGTTAAATGTATACGTAAACATGTAAAATAGTAAATAGCTAACCTCAAATGTCATTTAAGAAAGAGACAGACAACCAAAAACAACTACTGCATTGGGTTATTACCAGAGGATGTGGATATATTTACTCACTGGCTATTACCGGTTGAAGATATTTCAAACAATGGCGTAACAAAGGGCTGATTTGTGACGTCATTGGTATTAACCAAAACCGCTAGAATGTGTTTGGTTCAAACCATTTAGGAACAATTATAACCGGTACATCGCTGCAAAATGGCTAAATACCTAACGAGAATCGAGGAGTTTACTAAATTCCATGGCGCGATTGCCCACAAATCTACATATGAACACTGTCTGTCAGTTCGTAAAAAAGATCCGCTTTCAGCCTCGCGCATCATCATATCCAAACAGGACACTCTATCAGCTTTGACGACAGTAGGACTATCATATTTCTCAATTCCCTTATTCATAAAGCTGTAGAAGTAGAGAAACGACCCCTCTGTATCGGTGCGATGACAGCTCCCGCCTTCCTACAGCATGGACATCCGTAATTGCCAGATTAAACAAGCCAAACACGCCCACCAACACACAACCAATCACCGCACAACCCCTACATCACGTAACATTTCCTTCTAATCGACCGATAACTATAAATAAAAGAAGCAGAGCAGATTCACATTCAGTTCAGTTACCTACTGACTCTTGGGGAGTAGGCAGAGTGATAGCGAGAGGAATCCTATTGGCAAAGGGTTGATATCCAGAGCTAACCCGGGAGAAGCGAAGAAGGGTACGCGTATAATTACGTAGTCAATCTAGTATATGCCTCTTGCCTCTATGAGACTGGAACTGACAACCAAAACTACGTTCTTCCTGGAAATAACAACAATTAGCGGGTTAAATGACGATACGAAGAAACACCTGGACTTCTTAATTCTTTAACTTCTGTTCAAATTCGACATGGGTAGAAAAGAATTTGGAGGTGGCCATTGCTCTGAGCAAGACGTTAGAGGCAGATATGATTACAAAAGACACAAATACTAAAATCATAATGTATCAGTCGCCTCCAAGACTGGCAAGGAGAAACAGGAGGTTCCGTCGGAAGCAAACATGAAACCGAAATCTGCGGTCCGAAATTTGCGGGTCTCCGCAGAGAGAAAGAAGATGCCGTCTTCGTGACGATGATAAAGAAAAATACCAATTACTACTAATATAAATGGACCTGTTTGTTTATATTACAAAGGGTTGAAAGTGATGGGATTATTCGAATGAAATAAAATCGATAAATCGATTATAAAAATCAGTCAAGTATTCCATTCATGGAATCAACTCATTCGAATGAAACGAGGACCAGCAATACTGCATTCGAGTTATAATCCGAATGATTTCCTTGCGAATCGAGAAGTGCTTTTCTGCCATTCGGCCTTCATAGAGAGGCACTTTCGCTCGTTCTCGCTCTTAGGCAGTCGCTTGTTTACGTCTTTTATTGGACAGAAGAAATATGTAAATACTCTATTTTCAGGGTACGGTGCAATTACTGCAATGCAAAGTAATTTGAGGAATTGGTTGATGTAGTGTTTTTTAAGGAACATATACCTCCCTAAACTGTTTTTAGGAGAAATTTAATAGTATAATTTTGTCTAAATTTAAAAGTTCACACACTGGGCAGCCGCTAACACGTAGCAAAGGTTAAGGATTTGAGAATAACACAAGCGAATATCATAAACGTACCTGCCGAGTGATCTGCCATTCGAGGGGTCATTCGATTATTAAAATCACTCGAGGTGTAATAATCATTTTTCATATCAATCGATTATGCCCGTCACTAGTTGAAAGATGTTTGCGGGAAAAAGTAAACAAATGCTAACCTAAATCTAGGCATTGTACACAATGACTGAACGGAGATACTTTACGCCGTTGATGTCCAGCACGCAACAGCGTGATTCTGTTTATTTACATTGTGAATTGAGGTTAACTTCGTAATTCCTATTGTTTAAAGTGTTTTGGGTGTTGAAACTTGTGTTGAAATCAGTGATTATTTTGTATAAGTGTAAATCACAATAATAAAGTAGTATTTCATTGTTTTACATGCAGGAAAATGGCAAATTCATTTGCCGAATTATTTTCCACCGGTAAGTGTCAGATCATAAACATAGTAATTAACTTTCAGAAAAGGTCATTTAAGCAGTAAATAAAACTACATTTTACGTGAATAAATAAATGTTTTGATAATTATTGTTGTATATTAGTAATTAAGTCACTAATTGTTTTTGTTATTGGGCACATCTTTTAATGGATTTTAATATATTTATATTGGTGGATTAGGTACGTAGTTGTATTATTTCGAATGTGAATATCATGAGGCTTTAATTTAATGCTGATTGGACGCTACTATTGGAGCTGGAATATTTGTAAACAAATGTATCTGTGTCTCTTTCTATTTTTGTCTCATATTTCAACCCATTTTTCGTTCGGTCGAATATGAAAGTGTTGGGTCTATTTATATTTAGTAGTCAGTTGAACATCTTCGAGAAACGGTAGATGAGAGTGCTCTCGGGTTGCTATCAAATCGATGAGGGATAGTGCGACCTGCTGTTGGTTACTGATAAAGGACAGGCAAATAAGTTCATAGATAAATTGGACGAGAGCCTGGGAAAAGGAGTGTATAGGATTTGAGGTTCTGGAAGCAGAACTATACTGTTTATACACAACTGAAGGCGAGGTGTTGGTCGCAACTCGAGTTTCAGAAGAGATACAACTTACGATTCTAGTAATCTACAGCTGTAGGAGGAAGATGGAAGATAGGTTTCGGAAAACATGGAGGAGAGAAACCTTCGTTGTCCTAATTCCCAGGGGTTGTCGTATGATAAAGCCTACAAGTACAGGCCCATCACGTTGCTGCTCTATGAGCAACTCATCAGGGTGAGATTGGAAAAGAGGAAAACTGTTCTAAAAGAGGAGCCAGAGAGATCTTTGAATGTTAGGCCAATCAGTCTACGGTCCGGAGGATTATATCCAACATCAGGCAGTGAAATTACTACTCGATATAGATGCTTTCAGGACATGGCTGCTTTAGGCAGTACTTGTAGAGGTTTCGATTGCCTGAGGGTAGGAAGGTACTCCCGAGCACACTTTGTTTTTATGCAAAAGGTGGCGGGACTATAGGGTAGAGAGTTGGAGTGCATCATAGGCTAGGATACTATGACAAAATGCAAGATAGAGGGTGATACGGGATGGAGGGGAATAGCGGACTACGTGACTAAGTTGGTCAAGGAGAAGGAATGTGGGGAAGGGAAGTACGATTTATTGAGAAAGTAAGGAAGTGTTGTTAGATTAAGCTAGGCAGTAACCGGAGTATTTGACTATATATCTTGACGAACAGTCCGGGTACCTTGAGTCAGACGGGAAGTGAGTGTGCGGAAAACCGAAAACATCACACACAACTTATAAAAAAACCGCGATACCAAAGTAAAGATAAAATTCTAGCCGAAAACATCTAATGTCCATCATTGTGACACACTATGAATATAATTTATAATAAGTAAATCTCTCACAATATAAAATACAAATTGTAACATAAAAGACTATTTATTCTTGTCTATAATTTAATTTGTATATATTTCATTTATCTATTGTTTGAGTTATAAATCGATTTATTTATTACATTTCATTTTATTATATAGAGTTCTACACATTACAGTTTGAATTAGTTCGAATGAGTTGCACATGCATGTAATAAAGTAATATAATTAGAATATTTTGCAATTTCATATTTACCTTGTTACTTTGTGGCATTCTTACATCAATACCAGTTCTTCTGGTATTAGTATATAAAGATATATGAGTTGAAATTTACCAGAATATCAGCGAGATTCCCAATGCTCACTGTAAAAATAAATAAATTCATTGGTCATGAAAAAATTAATCAATAGTTTCTTGTACGATAATATCAGTATATTGTCTCTAATTGAGAACCTTCATCAGTTGCGTTTCTCCCAACTTATTGAAATCACGAATTTCGGCAACGGATGAAGGTTCTCGACTAGAAACAATCTATTGTCATTCGTTAAATGGATCGAAAAATTTCGAAAAGATAGTGTCACAAACCTTCATTTAACGCTACGCCAAAGAATCGAAGTCTATGCAGAAAAACCGACCTTTCATGAAATGATTTTAATTGGTCACGGTGGGGGTATAATTGGTCCATAGATTTTAATAACGGGTGATCTTAAATTACGTAATAGTTAATAAAATTGATACTCTCTTAGGTCAACCTCAAGTACAAAGAATCCTAATTTGAGAAACATATTGCCAAAAAGTTACCTGAATTGGTCATAAATTCTTATTTAAAATTGCAAGGCAAATGAGAAAATGTTAGCGACCTAAAACATATCGTATAGAACTTATTCAAAATAATTTTGATTGGTCAAGATACCACATCTTGACCAATTAAAATTGGCCTTTGCGTTTTGAAAACTGGTCAACGTAAATTACGTTAGAATTAATAATTTGGTCTGCTAGCTAGATGGGGTTGACCTTGACATTTGCAAGTTTATTAATTATGGAGTAATTTAAGTTGATCAATTATTAAACTGAATTGATCAGTGATGGCCACATTGTGACTATCTTTGATGTGGGTTCTGAGGTAGGTATATATATTTACTTATGCTAATGACACAGCATTCCTAATTTCAGAGTTAATATGGACAAAAACTGAAGGAAAAATGAGCAAAATGTTGGATAAATACATAATTCGAAAACAATTTAAACGCTGAATTTGAATAAATCTGTATATACGACTATCACAAATGGAATAGATATACAAAACAATACTTAGTTTTCATACCAAAAAAATATTAGTCTTAAACTCAGAAACTTTTAGATTATATTATGAATTGTTGAATAGTATAGCTTCCTTTGACATCATTGCCTGGAGCTCAGGTTGCGAAACTGCTATAATTTCCTTGTAGAATATACAGAAAGGATAATTAAAATAACTAGTAAATGTAATACACTGAATTAAATTTAAAATACAAGAAATTTGGAATAATATGCAAACATACTTTTTGAATGTTTTCATGTAGATAATGGAAAATTCAAAGATATATTTTACAGGCATGTCGGAAATAACGGAGAGATGTTACCAAAATTATAATGTACTTAACTAATTAATCTTTACAATGGTCCTGTGTGATATTCTAATAATTATTAAATTCAAAAAAGATTTAAAATTACTCTTAAAAATGAAATGAGTTTCAAGTTTTAATGGATTGATGATTTAATATTTCACACGCCGTTACTACTACATGAAACTGAATCCAAATAACGAATCAAGGCAATACAATTCTTTTGTGCGAAAATATTAATATAATTCCATAACATATACGGGCTTTCATTTCAAAACTAGCCACCCAAAATAACTTTAAAAGGAAAAGACAAAAAAACACGTTAATTTATATTTACGGGGGGACACATTTTACACGTATGGGTATATAGTTTCAACACCTAACCAGGGGTGAATATCACTTCTAAAAGTTTAAATGCAAAAGGGTATCATGTGATACTTCTTTTTAAAGGTCTCTTTTTTGCTCTTTAGACGCATCATTTTTAGAGTTACCCTCATAATAATACCACTCCGGATTTCTGCCTCTTTCACATCACAGCAATTTTCTCCTAAACTACTGGATGGAAAGGTTGAAATTTGGTATCAGTTTATAGTTTGGTGGCCCGATGAGGAGTACATATCGTAAATGAAGAAAAAAAATGAAGTTCCGTCAAATTGTTTGAAATTTTGGTATGTTGTAGAAGTTGATGTTCGGACAAAAAGAGCCTGATAGATGTGTTTTATTTTCGGTTAGTGGAGAAATAGTGATTTGTACATTATTGGACATAAATATTTCACACCACAATTGCCATAAATTTTGGTAGATTACAGGGTATTTCAAAAATACGTAACCTGTGCTTTTGGAAAAAAAAAATTTAATTACAACGTCGAAAACATAAGATGTTTTTGCACAATTAATATCTCATTAAAGTAATAATTTCTTGGATGTGCTTCATATAATATACAGTGTGAGCCATAAATATAGCTAAAGAAGGCATATATGGTTTTTTTCCATTAATGAGTCACCCTGTACGAACCATTCGTACTGCAATTTTAATAAGACTATAAACAGATATATGATCCATCTCTTGATACTCAACAGGATGTTAAACTCATTGCAAAAACTATACATATTGAAAAAGGTAGATTTTTGTACTACCCTGTAGTTTTAAATTCTCTCCGTCAACTTTGTATGTTATAACATTATTACGTTAAAAATGTTAGGTGTTTAACATAGCAGAATATTGTTAAAATTGTATGACTAGTTTTCGAGATATAGGGTGTTAAATATCGGAAATGTCTACTTTTTCTTATCAGATTTCTCAAAACAGACGTGTATTATTTCCGTATATTGCAGGAAAGATTATTTTCGTATTATTTGACGAAAATATTGAATAAAACAATTACCATTAATTATCTTTGATTACAGAGTGTTTCCAATATATGTAACATGTTTTTTCAGAAAATTCATTTTTTTATTACAACGATAAATACATAAGATGTAATCGCACAATTAATAAGAAATGAGTTCTTGGACGTGTTCATATATTATACAGTGTAAGTCGTAAATATGGCTATAGCGGGCCTATACAATTTTTTTACCATTAATGCGTAACCCTGTATAAACTACAATATTTTAATTTGTACAATTTTTGCGAACCTGTAAATGTAATGTGATGAGTCGCAGATTTGTATAATTTAATAAATAAAATTCCAGGACGCATGCTTTATACAGGGTTACTTATTAATGGAAAAAATAATAGATGTCCACTTTAGCAATATTTACAACTCACACTTTATAATGTGTGAACACCTCCAAAAATTAATTTCTTTAACATTATATTAACTGAGATTAACTTCTTATGTATTCAACGTTATAATAAAATATGAGTTTTCTAAAATATATATATTCCAATATTTTTGTCAAATAATACGAAAATAATCTTTCCTGCAATATACGGAAATAATACACGTCTGTTATGAGAAATCTGATAAGAAAAAGTAGACATTTCCGATATTTAACACCCTATATCTCGAAAACTAGTCATACAATTTTACTAATATTCTGCTCAGTAAAACACTGAATATTTGTTAACGTAAAAATGTAATAACGGACGGAGAGAATTTAAAACTACGGGGTAGTATAAAAAAATATTTTTTTTCAATATGTATAGTTTTTGCAATCAGTTTAACATCTCGTGGAGTATAAAGAGACTGATAATATATCTGTTTAATGTCTTATTAAAATAGCAGCACGAATGTTTCGTACAGGGTGACTCATTAATAGGAAAAAATGCTATATGCCCTCTCTAGCTATATTTATGGCTCACACTGTATATTATATGAAGCACATCCAAGAAATTATTAAGATAAAAAAATATTAATTGTGTAATAACATCTTCTTATGTTTTCAACGTTGTAATAAAAATCACATGTTACGTATTTTTTAAATACCCTGTAATCCACCAAAACTTATGGCAATTTTTTTGTGAAATATTTATGTCCAATAATGTACAAATCATAATTTCTCCAATAATCGGAAATAAAGCACGTCTATCATTGGAAATCTGTTTTCAAAAATGCGGCATTTTCGATGTTTAACACTCTGTATCTCGAAAACTAGTCATAGAATCTGTTTGAGCCCATGGACTCTTTTTGTCAAAACGTCAACTTCTACAACATACCAAAATTTCAAACAATTTGACGGAAGTCCATTTTTCCATAAGAATTGGTGCCTGGTCCTTTTGATTTAGGGGTACTTAATTAATTTCTGAAGTGCAAGAACATTTTAAAGCAGCGAAAAATTCATAACCTAAATTTCAATGACGTAATTTTACCAAATGATTTGTACGACAGCGGCTATTATGGAGAATGTTTTAAATGTTTTACTGCTTTGCCAAAAAGTATCATTCTGCAATTTCTCCGAATATATGTAATAAATTAATTTACTTTCATAGTATTAACTTTTACCTTAATGTTGAACTTCATCTAATTTAAATAGAGATTAAATATTGAATCCAAAGCAGTAACTATTTTAGAGTTTCGTATATACAATATACGGATACTTTATAATATCCCTCCCGATTTCTACCTCTTTCACATCACCGCAATTTTCTTCTAAACTACTGGACGGAAAAGGTTGAAATTTGGTATCAGTGGATAGTTTGGTGAACTCGTTTGGACTCTATGAAGAAAATTTGATTTTAGAGGTAAACTTGGGGAGAAAAATTAAAAACATCGACCGTTTCCCCCCCCCGTTATTTCCAAAACTACTATGCCTAAAATATTGAAAAAAATAAGGAATACAGAAAATTACCCGAACATTACAGAAAAAATAAGGAGAAACCATTAATTTTAATTTTGGGGGGCAAATTATAGAACTAAATGACAAAAGAAAAATTCTAATTTTTCAAACGCATGTGATACATCAAATAAAAGGTCTCATTCTGAGGAACACAAATATACTTTTTTCATAATTTAAAAATAATTAGTTTAAAAGACATTAAAAAAGATATACAAAAATTTACCTTCCCCCCCCTTATCTCCCAAACTGTAAGTCGTAAAATTTTGAAAAAAATTAGAGATATAGAGCCTCACCTGAATTTTACTGGAAAAATAAGGAGAAACCTCTACTGTTAATTTTGGGGGCAAATTACAGAATTAAATGGAAAATATAACATTAAATTGTTTCTAACGCATCATGTCATATATCAGATTAAAGGCCTCATTATGACGAATAAAAACATATTTTTAATATATTTAAAATAAATTATTTAAAAGATACTAACAAAAATATTTAAAAAATACTCATTCCCTCATATCTCCGAAATAATAAGACGTAAAATTTTTAAAAAAATTTGGCGTATATGGCTTCACTTTACAGGAGAAATCCCTAATATCAATTTTGGGGGGCAAATTATAGAATTAAAGGGAAAATAAAAACATAATTTTATTAAACTCATCATGCAATACATCAAATAAAAGGACTTATTATGAGACATACAAATGTATTTTTTTAAATTTTTAAAATTATTTTTTACAAGATATTAACAAAAATTGTAAAAAAAACTCATTTTCCCCTTTATTTCCCAAACCATAATACCCAAAATTTTGAAAATTGAACTTTATAAGAAAAATTAATGTTGGGGGGCAGTTTATAGAATTAAGTTCAAAATAAAATATTTTTTTTTTCATTTTTTTTAAATCATTTGTTTAAAAGATATTAACAAAAATATTAAATATCGACTTATTCCCCCCTTTATCTCATTTTCCCATTTATCTTCCAATCTATTGGGCCTAAAATTCAGACAATAGTTTATATAGGGCTTCACTGAAAGTTTTAAAACACTAACGTTAATTTTGGCTGGCCAAATTAGAAAATTAAATAAATATTTTTATAAAAATCAAGCGAATGATGTAGCAGATGAAATCAAAAGTCTCTGTGTAGGAATATAAATGTATATTTTTATAAATTTAAAAGGCTTAGTTTAAAAGATATGGGTGTAAATATAAGAAAATGCACTCATTCCCAGCTTGTCTGAAATTGGAATATTAGAAAAATATATACTTTGATTCACCTACAGTGTACCAAAACTTAAATGTGGTACGGAACTCTTCGTATGCGAGTCGAACCAAATTATTTTAAATCAGATTATTCTTTACAGAGTACTGACCTAGAAATCGTAAAAAATTAAAAGTTTTGAATTGTAATTGAAAAAAAAAGCATGAGTATAAATAAATACTGAGATAAACAAGTGATAAAAAATCCTTAAACGTTTTTACGAAAGATATTTGTGGCTGTAAATGGAAGTGTGTGCAATAAAATTGTCAAGAATCGTAGAGTTTTAACTGAAGCTGCACATGTTTAGATTTTAGGTCATTTTGCCATGGATCCTGAAACATCAATACCAAAAGTCTCCAGGTTAACAAATATATCCGTCGACTCTGTGCATAAAACGTTATTCCTAAATAAATTCTTTCCCTACAAAATATAGCTTTTACAACAGCTTCCTGAGTATGATTATGACAGAAGGTTAGAATTCTGCGAATTAATACTCAAAGGGCAAATGCAGACCCTAATTTTATTAAAACTATTTGATTTTCTGACGAAGCAGGATTTTTTAAAATGGATTTGTCAATAAACATAATTGTAGATACTGGGATAATACCAATCGACAAGTTTTTTGGGAAGAGCACAACCAACATCCTCAGAAAATCAACGTAGAGGCCGGGATTCTCGGAAATAAAATTATTGGTCCTTTATTGGTGGAAGAAAGTTTAACTGGGGAATTGTATTTGGTCTTATTAGAAAATGTGAAGAAAACCTATTTTTTCAACAGGACGGAGAACCTCCACATTATAACTTTCCTGTACGAAATTGGCTTAATGAGACATTTCCAAATTACCCGACCTAACGCCTCTTGACTTTTTTATGGGAACATCTAAAAGCTGTGGTGTATAAAACTGAACCTCGTGATATTCTTGAACTTAGACGCGGAAAAGTGGAGGATTGTGAGCAGATTACACCAGAGACCATTGTCTCACCAACAATGGCGGACATGTTGAACATTTAATTTAAGTACAAGGTAATTCTAAGGCTAATATAATATTAATAATGTAAATACAATGTAAATAATCTGATTTATTAAACATGATGTGCTAAAAGCTTGGTATAAAAGATACCTTTAAAAAAAGTATCACATGATACCCCTTTGTATTTAAACTTTCAGAAGTGATATTCACCCCCGCTTAGGGGTTGAAACTGCAGGGTGACCGATATTTGTAAAATGGGAAGAATTAGATGTATACTCCCTTAGGGAACCATTATATTGACTCTGCTCTTTTACTTATAAACATTGTATATTAAATACTGTCAGTAAGATAGTTTTCGCTAAGATCTAATACTACACTCTGATACTAACCCATTTTCTGTAAGGGTATTTCATGATTAACTGATCTTTGCTAAATCAATAAATACTGCTTTTAGAGGAAGGTTATACTTAATCACCCATAAACGTAATTTGTTAAGTCCTTATTCATTTAAAAACCCGAATTGATGGGAAAATATGATATTATGTTTATTATATTTTATCTTATATAAACATTACACATTACTTTATTAATTTGACAAATTTGTACGTATGTTAATGTAATGCAATTAGTAGGTAGGTAGGTATATTTGCAAGCCTGTACTCACCTTCTAATTTTCTAGCATTTTAATGCATTTTAATAGAACTATACAATCGGTGATCATTTTTATAGATGTTTTTCCTGGAACAATAAAAAAAATGTTCTTGTTAAAGACGCCTCTAATAACGATCATATAAATCCCATTTTAACATTTATAGACTCATTAAACATTGCTCTACAAATAATTATATGAGATGAAATTTACCAGAATGTCTGCGAAGTTCGCAAGGTTCACTATACAAACAATTAATACATTCATTTGTCATGGCAAATTTAAAAAATCGATAGTGCATAACAATGATAATGGTTTACCGGTTGCATGTACGTCAAGTGTAAAATATATAGCAAAACTATTTAGTTCTTAATGTATAATTTGACCGTTATGAGATATTCGTGCACTAAACAATTCAATTGTACACTTTATCAATATTGTATTAATAATTTGTCAAAGTTTATTTTTGTTTAGTAAGTGAGAATGATTTCGATAATTATGTCAGACGACTAAAACTTTAAAAAATACATGTAATAATAAACATAATAGATGGCTATCTAAGGTGTAAATTGGAAATAACTCTTTTGGCATTATGAAGACTACTGCTAAAAGGTCTCGTGTTTGCGTAACAAAGTATTCAAGATCAAATCCAATTAGATTTTCCACAATTATTTTGTTTTGAATCCACGGGATGATAAAGTAAGGAAACCCTTGAAAATGTCGGAAACTATGGATTGTTGGAATAATGTTGAGCATTTGGGACGTACAAAACAAATGATCTGTGTATCGGCATCTCTAGGATATAGAGGATTTGATATCAGGGAGTTTAGAAGTCATTCCACAAGGTCATTTACAAACCTAGGACCTTTATGCATTTAAACTTAAAAATATGACCCTTGATTTGATCTTGCCAGTAACCTTGTGTCTACGGTTTTTTACTAAAAACCTTGATACCTATTTTCAGAAGTTCACCTATATAATTTTTTTCAACCCCATATGTAACTAATTTGGAAAAGATTGTTGAGGAGGTCTTGAATTATTTTGTCTGTTCATTGGGTTTTCTCTCCTCCAAATTTTTTTCCCTGCAACAGATAAGTATTTAAAAATTTTATATGTAGAACAAAGTGTAGTAAGACAATTTCGTAAAATTGTCCGGATTACTGGTTGTCCGTACAGTGATTCTTCCTCACAGTTATTCTGAGAGAAAGAGATGTCTACAAAATGATCAACCAGTATTCCTGTATATAAGTAATGTATTGTATATTGTGTAATACTTATCTGTGTATGGAGACGTTTCAACTCCGAGTCTGGAGTCGTTGTCAAACGTTTAGTGTTGTTTTCGAGGTTTTTTCTAAAAAATTTCGCTTTGATCTTGAATTTGTTGTTTGTCAAAAAATTTGACACAATATACAATACATTACTTATATACAGGAATACTGGTTGATCATTTTGTAGACATCTTTTTCTCACAGAATAACTGTGAGGAAGAATCTCTGTACGGACAACCAGTAATCCGGGCAATTTTACGAAATTGCCTTACTACACTTTGTTCTACATATACAATTTTTAAATACTTATCTGTTGCAGGGAAAACAATTTGGAGGAGAGAAAACCCAATGAATAGACAAAATAACCCATATGTAACCTTGTGCAAGTGTAGAGAAGGCATACCCGTGTTAATTTTCATTTCCGGTGTTCCTTTAAAATAATTGCCGTGCCATCGATTTATCATCTTCCAGGTCAAATCCACATTCAACACAAAATTGCTTGCCTCGGTCTCCTATAATTTAGTTTCTTTTCGGTCTGTAAATCCGTTTTGTCTCAGAGCTGTTTTTAAACTGTCCATCCTCCCATGGGGCCAAATCACAAATGGATCATCCACATATCGCAACCATAAAGTTGGTTTAAGACTTGCTGTTCTTAGTGCCAACTCCTCAAAGTTCTCCATAAAAAGGTTTGCCATTACTGATCCCATTGGAGCTCCTTCCACTTGTTTGTATCGTTGGTTCTCGTAAACAAAATAAGTGTTCATCAGACAGTGCTTGTTAACATTGTTAAGTCTACAAGGTGTTGAGGAGGTTTGTATTTTTCTATTATGATATCCAAGGCTTCGTCGATAGGGATGTTGATGAAAAGGGACACTACGTCAAAGCTTACAAGAAAACACTCTGGTTGTAAGTCCCTCTTGCTAAGTATTTCGATGAAATGAAAGAAAATTCTAAAAACTTGAAAGAGGCGTTAGAAGATAAATTAGCAGAAAATTCTAAAACCTTAGAAGACAAATTAGCAGAAAATTCTAAAAATCTAGAAACACTACAAGAAAATTCTAAAACCCTAGAAAACAAATTACTAGAAAATTCCAAATCCTTAGAAGGTAAGTTACTAGAAAATTTAAACTCTACAAGACAAATTGCTAGAAAACTCTAAAAACTTGAAAAAATTCTAAATCCTTAGAGGAAAATTTGAAAAGCATGGTACAGAAAAATTAAGAAATGCCGGAAGAGAAATTATTCGAGAATGAGGCACGGACGGAAGAGATAAAGCAAACAATGGTCGAAGAGTCAGTCAAAAATGAAACGGGGATAGAAGAGCTAAGACAGATAATGGAAGGTGAAATCAGCAAAATAAAAGAACAAATAGAAAAACCAAAAACAGAAACAGTCCAGAAGTAGTGGATTTGAAAAGAGGCCTCGAGGGGACAAGACACAAAATTAAACCTCCCCAAATTGATGGAAAATCGTCATGGGCTAATTATAGGCGCCAATTCAAGGCTGCAGCAAAGTTAAACAAATAGTCGACAGAGGAGGCAATAGCACTAACCCTCGCCTTAAGAGGGGATGCTACAGATATTTTGCAAAACAAGAAGACTACGAACAACTGGTCAAACATTTAGAACTGACGTATTGACAAACCCATTTGGAGCACGTTTATCACTCCCAACTGAAAAATCGTCACCAGAAATCGAATGAATCTCTACAAGGATTTGAAGCTGATATTGCCCGTCTGGTTCGCCTTGTATATCCAGTCACACTGGGAAATGTAATATAAAGGTGCAAGCTCTAGAATTCGAGGCTGCGAAAAATACCTGCAGAGGTCAAGCCAGAATCTGAATCGTTGACTGAGAATCAGAAACTATGAAGCCTCTGTAAGAAAGATAGTAGAGAAAGTTCTTACCGAAAAAAGACAACTGAGATGTTGGAAGTGTGGTAAGGTAGGGCACATACGAAGTTGTTGCAAGGAGAGCAACGGAGGCCCGACTTCCGCGTCGGAAAACTAAAGAAGGTCGATGTGAAGGGGCCATCGTCGACCTGTAGCCAACAAGCCCCAACTAGCAACGCCTATGTCGCTTCACAACCAACCAAGTTAACAGTGTCTTTGTAGATGGCTTTATTTATAAGAAGCAATGTGCAATGCTGCTGGATACAGGTGCGACAAAAACAGTTATTAGGTCCAACATGGATTTAGAGACAATGATAAAATCAACAAAATGGCAACTGCGAACAGCTACAGAAGAAGCAGCGAAGGTCCATGGTGAAATAGAGCTTCAAATGGCCTTGGGAAATGAAACATTCCAACATCGCACATTAGTGGCAGAGATCGAATACCAAGTCATCATCGGAATGAATGTCATGAATTCCAAGGGATTCGAGTTAAACTTTAAAGATGAAATTCTGCTAGTGAATGACGAAGAAGTGGAGCTCCATGGGAAAGACGACACAATGCTTCGAGCAATTTTAGCAGAGAATGTAAATGTTCCGGAAAGAGCTGAAATTATTGCATATGGTTCCCTAGTGGGAAAAGCTAAAGCTGGAACAGTAAGGGCGTTTAATCCCGAATTTAACGACGGAAATGTAGGCAGAGGAATAGCATTGGGAAAGACTTTGTTTCGTGCCAAGGAGATTGTGCCGGTAAGAGTAATGAATATGAATTATTACTCTTAAAGAAAGGAACAATTTTGGGGCACTGGTCAATAGTTACCTCTGTAGTCAGAAGCACTCAACATACAGCAATACCACCAGTTAATCTATTGAGGAACTGGAAATACTCATCACAGATTCTTCCAAGAACTTGAAATCAATCCAGAAAGCAAAATTGAAGGACATCGTTAAAAACTGTCAGGATATCTTCGATGTAGGGAACGGAAAAGAGGACGAACTGATCTGGTGAAGCATACAATTAATACCAGGGACGCTCAACTTATTCAAAAGTGGGCGACAAGACTACCCCTAGCTCAAAGAGAAGAAGCCGGCAGGATAGTGCGCGAAATGGAGGAAGAAGGTGTTATTGAAATACCTAATAGCCCTTGGGCTTCTCCAGTTGTCTTGGTTAAAAAGAAAGATCGTTCGACCGGATTTAGCGTGGACTATCGACAACTAAACCACGCTACAAAGAAAGACAGCTATCCTTTCCCAAGAATAGACGATACCCTAGATACGTTGGCTGGATCGAAATGTTTTCTACTCTGGACTTGAAGAGCGGTTATTTTCAGGTGGAACTTGCTAAAGAAGACCGAGAAAAGATTGCTTTTATCATCGGCTCATGACTTTACCAATTCACGGTGATGCCGTTTGGGTTGTGTAATGCTCCAGCAACGTTTGAAAGATTGATGGAAACAGTGTTAAAAAGGCTTTCATGGAAAACGTGCCTGGTGTATCATGACGACATTATCGTGGTTGGAAGATCATTTGAAGACCAAGTCAAGAACCTGGAGGAGGTGTTTCGGCGACTTCGAAGTTCCGGACTAAAGTTAAGCCCGAAAAAGTATTCCAAGAAGAGGTGCAATATCTTGGACTTGTGGTTTCCGCAGAGCGAGTAGCTGTTGATAAACAGAAAATCAAAGCTGTCCAGGAATGGCCGATACCTAAAGATATTCACTCGTTAAGAAGTTCCTGGGGTTATGCACGTACTATCCTCGGTATGTAGCAGGATTTGCCAATATCGCCAAGCCACTTACTAGACTCACAGAGGGAAAGGTGCGGTACCAGTGGGACGAGGAATGCCAGCGATCATTCGAGACACTGAAAAGAGCATGGACCAGTGTCCCCATTTTAAGTTATCCGTTACCACAAGGGAACTTCATCTTGGATACGGACGCAAGCAATGCCGGAATTGATGCGGTGCTTTCGCAGATCCAAGAGGGCCAGGAGAAAGTCATCGGGTATTTCAGCAAGACTTTGAGCAAGCCCGAACGGAATTACTGCGTTACTCGCTGAGAACTCTTGACTGTGGTAAAGGGGGTAGAACATTTCTACAAGTACCGTTATGGTAAAAGATTTCTCCTGAGGACTGAAGTGGTTCTTGCAGTTTAAAAACCCCGAAGGACAAGTGGCTAGGTGGATTGAGCACTTGCAAGAATTCGACTTCGGGACTGAATATCGAGCTGGAACAAGCCATAAGACCTAATGACTGCAAACATTGTCATTGAGTTGAAGAAAAAGGGGCTGTTCTCTGTATAACTACTGCCGTTGATCACCATTGGCAATCTGAGGAGATCCAAAAAGACCAGAAATTGGATATGGAGTTAAAAGAAGTTATCCGGTAGAAGGAAGAAGACCGCAAATTTATGTGGTAGGAGATTTTCCGTTTCTCACCCACCATAAAGTCATACTGGGCTTAGTGGAACTCCCTCATCCTGGAGAACGGACATTTGAAGCGCGTGCTGGAAACTCCAGAGGAGGCAAGAACAGAAACCAGATTGTGATCCCCAGAAATAGGAGATCGGAGGTTTTGCGAGAACTACATGAGGATACAACCGGAGGACATCTGGGTGTGACGAAACCCCTGGGGAAGTTACGAGAACGATTCTAATGTGTAAACTGTCAAGCTGATGTCAAAGATTTGTGCCGGAAATGTACGGTCTCTGTGCAGCAAGTAACGGGCCTCAGAAGTGACCAAAAGCTCTCATGAAGCAATATAACGTAGGCAGTCCATTGATGTTGCCGGTCCATTTCCTGAGTCTAACTCCGGAAATAAGTACATTGTGGTGGTGATGGACTAAGCTTATGCCTTACCGAATCAAGAAGCCTTGACCATTGCTGATGTCCTTGTCAAGGTACGGATAAGCCGTTTTGGTGTTCTCTTGGAGATGCACTCAGACCAAGGTAGAAATTTCGAGTCTACTCTTTTCCAAGACGTCTGCAAACTCTTGAAGATCAATAAAACACGAACGACAGCATTACATCCGCAATCTGATGGGATGGTCGAACGGATAAATAGGATCATTAACCGCCATTTGTCTCTGACCACCAAAAAGACTGGGACCAGATCTTCAGTGTTATTATGGAACGAGAGTTACGACTACCCTGCGATTTAAAGTTTGCATGTCCCCGAGGAAAAGAGACTGCAGGTGAGGACTATGTCAGCTAGTTACGTCAAAAGATGAACGACATCCACCAACGAGTCCGGTTAAATATCGAGAATCTCAGTGCCCGTAGGAAGGAAGCATATGACATCAAAGCCGAATGCGGGGAATTCCAACTTGATGATCTTAATTGAATTGTATAAGCCTCAACGTCGTCCTGGATATTCGCCAAACTACAGAGATCTTGGGAGGGACCTTACCAAATTGTAAAGGGAATCAACGATATTGTCTACAGAATAAGGAAGCTACCTCCAGGAAAAGCATAGGTGGTACATTTCAACAGGTTAACCTCTAATGCCGGAAGTCATGACGGCGAAGTTGACCAAGCCCAAGTCCGCAGCATCCAACCACCCGATGACGAGATGGCCTTCGAGCAGTTTATGGCACTGTACCTACTCTAATGGGCAGAAAGTGCAGCACGACTAGATCAGAGAGGAACCCTGAGACCTGTTTGAGGTGCCCATAGAATATTCCCTGGCTCATTGTGTGGCTCGATCTTCGGATGTCCAGAGGAATAGCCAAGGTGTTTGCAAAGATGTACGGGCAGTTCCAGAAGCTAAGAGAGCAAGATCCAGTGGTAGAGAAGGTCCTTCATCTCGAAGATAAACAACCAATGGGTATCTTCTATTTGGTAATGAAAACATTCTCGCAGGGCAAGCCAACATATAGCGATCTTTGAAAAACTCTTGTAGAATTGAGGACTGTGATATGGAAAAGAACCTGACGAAATTGGCGGTCCCAAAGATAGTCTGTGGATTGGATGAACTGCTAAACAACCATTTGGTAAAGAAAACATTCTCGCAGGACAAGCCAACATGTAGCGATCTTTGGAAGACTCTGGTAGAATTGAGGACCGTGATGATGGAGAAGAACTTAATGAAATTGGCGGTCCCAAACGAAGTCTGTGTATTGGATGAACTGAATTGGAGGGTGGCTAGAAGTATGATGGAAACTATCTTTCGATTCAGTGGCATCGACATCCTTGTATGCTGTCTCAATATTCGCAGCCCAGATTCGAAGACCGTTGACTGTTACTTCCATCAAACTCCCCGTTGTCGAAATTGAGAGTCCTGCAGATATCGCCACTCCAGGAAGGATTCTGGGACATTCCGGGACGAAATGGTCTTAAGGAGGGGATAATGTGACGAGATATCGAGAATACCAGTGCCCGTATGAATGCAGCATGTGACATCAAAGCCGAGGGCGGGGAATTCCAAGTTGATGATCTTCCTGTTGCCGAAATGGAGAGGCCTGCAGATATCGCCACACCAGGAATGATTTTGGGAAAGTAACGGGTGGAATTTAAAAAATCACATGCTTAAAATGGAACTGTCGCAAAAATGTGAGACAATAGATGGACGAAGAGAATACTAGAATGGCTTCCCAGAAACGAAGTACACAGATACATGGGATGGCCGCCGCCTAAATGGACGGGCGATTTGAAAAGGATATCTTCAAACTGGAGCCAAGATGCCCAAAACCAAGCCATAGTTTAGGTTAAGAGAGGCTTATGTCTAGCAGTGGACGAGACAAGCTGCTATATGATGATGATGAGAGTCATTAACACTGAGGGCTACTTATAGTATTTTTAAGACAAATCAAAGTAGCTTCCTCAACTTGAACAGTACGTCGATATCTTATGGGTTCAAAGTCAAATTTCGCTGGTTTCTCGAGATAATATTCGAAAATAATTCAAGAAACCAATTATTATATTTTCAGCAGCTTAAGTATAAAAAGTTTAAATAACGAAAGAGTTCGTATCATATAATACTTTTTGACACTCTACCCTCAGCCGAGCGTTGGCTTCTGATTTTTAAACACCCTGAATTGGTCATATTACCCAAATAAATTACAGGAATTAACTAAAGCAAAGCGTTTTATTTCACTACCGGCGTATTAAGCTTAGAGATAAGCAAGATATGCTGATCTTAGACATAATTTGATAAGATTATTAGAACAATCAAATATGGGGCAAAAACGGGAAAAAGAATGATTAATTTTCTAAAATATCAGTATGAGCATTCAATTTAGAACCATGTTTATCTGTTGCATTCATTAGATATAGTCTTGGGTATTGTTCTTATATAGTTTTTTAACCGCCTTCAAAAAAGAAAGTTCTCAATATGTAGGTATATATGTTTTTTATGAGTATTTAGCAGTAACTAGAAACCGGTTCAAGGATTGTTTAAACTGAATAGTTGAGTCGGGACCCGAAGTGGTCTCATTTTTATTCGGTTACACAGCTTACACCGTTTTTTAGAAAATCAGCAGAAGTTTGTTCTTTTGAAAGCGGTAGTATTAATAAACGCAAATGTCTGTTCGAGACCAATAACAGACATATTGATAATAAATATCAGTTAACCAACTTCAAGATGGAGGTCAATTCTCCTCTATATACAGAGTGTCTTCATAAGTTAGAGTGAAATGGAAAAGTTTTTATGAATAATATTTACAAAAAATAGAATTGCATGGTCTCAAAGCTATACTGACATAACTTATTCAACTGCATAATACTCGTACATTTAAATATTTAGAAAACGAGTTACTCTGTCTCTATTCTATTCAACAGTAAACGAGTTTGGTCAAAATCATGAATGTTGCTGAAAAGTTAAATACTTTCTTTTGGCAATATCGAAAAAATTAATTGAATTTGAAAACTGCATCCAATTATGCTATATCACTCTGTTAAGGATTATTCCGAAGTGGTCACATTTGATTTTCTATCCCATGGCTTATACCAATTTTTAAAACCTTGTTTTTATACAGTAAACTTTGGCGAATGCGTAAGTATCAAAAAGCAACAACTAACAGTATTAAAAAAGATGGACAATACAATAAGACCACCTATGTTGGAAACATATGCAAAACTTAATACATATAAATATTTAGAAAACAAGTTACTCTAATCTATTAAACAGTAACTGCATCCAGTTAAGGCAATTAAAAAGTCGGTGCTAAGTGCACTAACTTTTTAGTTAAGTTACTATTGCGTTTTTTTATAAAAAAAGTGTTTATTTATAAATAGAGATGTTATTTAGTGTTTATTATTTCTTTCTATATTTCTCTGCCATTGGAGTTAACCACTTATTCAATAATAGTAATATTTCATAAATTCTGCATACAATTCTGTAAGCAATAAATTAAGTGTTACATTATCAACAAAAATGTTACTTACCCTTTGTTCTACATAAAAAGTAAGCCATCCAAAATCTCTAAGAGATAACTGTTTACAGTGTTTTTTTGGAATGTAACGTCCTGGAAAATAAGAACTGTATATTTAAAAATCCAACCTTTTCGACATCTGGGTCTGATGGCCAGGAAGGTATTTCTAAATTATGTGCACTGGGCGAACATTATCCGACCAGCAGTATCAGAAAACGGGGATACTGGAGCAATCGCCCTCTACGCCCTTAAGAAAATACGTTCCTGGCTGACCTCGTTGTCAGTGAAATTAATGCCTGTAATTATAATTCCACTATTGTCAGACACAGACCTTGAAACCTTTTGATTTGTAAAAATACAATTCTCAATCTCAAACATGGTATTATTTCCCCAAAAATAAGTATAAATGAACTACAATATGTCACAAATAACCTTTAGATAGAGTATGGAATTTACTGAAACAAAGTAAATATATTGCAACGATATTTATAAAAATACTGCGCTATATGTCAGATAATGCTATCTCATGAAATGTACGATAACATTTATATTTTATGTGATTAACGATTTGTAACAAACTAGAATTTTGGTAGGAAATATAACTATTTAACAATATCTACATAACTTGTTAGCTTAAGAACCTGGGAATTAATAGAGTGAAAATTTTTGAAATCGATTTCATTATGCTTGGAATGGCAGATTTCTTAGTTAGTTTGCGAGATGCTTTTCATACACATATTTTTTGTTAAAAGGAACCAACAGTTGGACGTAATATATTTAAAAACACAACAATGATATACGATTGCACTACGTTAGTGGTCAATTGCACAGCCAAGTATAACAAATTATGTTATACATACTTTGACGGGAATTCATCTGATAATTTGTTTAATCCGAAATGTTGTTCGTCTGACGCATCGAAGTCTGCGACTGGCTTTGATGAAGTTCTCGAAGAAGTGTAGAGTCTATGATGGAAATCTCTCGGCGGCCCTTTGACCTTCTGGAGAATTCCGAGAAGAAATATATAAATACGGAGAGCTGACGGAAGGATTCATTCAGTATTCAGCTGCAGTTTAGTAAACACATGTGTTCAAGATAAATTGTTAATAGTTGTATGTTCATAAATTAGTGGAAATAAATTAGAATGAATTGGACCGTGTTTTTAAATAAATCCAAGAACTCTATTGTGAGAATAAAAACATTACAGTTGTGCCAGGTTTTCGGTGTATTTGTGGAAAATAAGTAGATTAACAATGTTTAAAGCAATGAGCTTGGACCAATTGAAAGTGACCGATTTAAAAAAAAATTGAAAGAGGCTTTAGAAATAAGTTAATAGAAAATTCTAAATCCCTAAAAGATAAGTTGGTACAAAATTCTAAAACACTAGAAGACAATTTGCTAGAAAATCCATAGAAGAAAATTTGAAAAGTATGGTACAAAAAATTCAGAAATGCTGGAAGAGAAAATAGTCGAGAATGAAGTTCGGATCGAAGAGTTGAAGCAGACGACGGTCAAAAATGAAACGTGGATGGAAGAGCTAAAGCAGTGGTCTAAGAACTGAAGCAGACGATAGCCAAAAATGAAACACGGATAGAAGATCTAAAACAGATATTTGAGGGTGAGATCAGCAAAATAAAAGAATAGGTAGTTACAATACAAAGGGAAGAAACACAATCAAAAACCGAAAGCAGAAACAGTCGAGAACTAGTGGATTCAAAAATTGGCCTCGAGGGGACAAGACAAATAATGTAACTTCCCCAATTTGATGGAAAATCGTCAATCGGAGTCAAATCGGAGCTGCAGCAAAGCTAAACGGATGGTCGGCAAAGGAGAAGTCGATAGCATTAACCCTCGCCTAAAGAGGGGACGCTACAGATATTTTGCAAACGTTGAATACCTCTGAGCAAGAAGACTACGAACAAGTGCTCAAACATTTATATCTTGAAAAATCGCCACCAGGAATCAAATGAATCCCTACAAGAGTTTGAAACTGATATTGCCCGTCTGTAATAGAATAATAGAAAAGTTAGCAGTGCAAGCGTTTTTGGGTGGACTTTGGGACCACGAAGCCAGACAAGCATTGACACTAGCTCGACTCACTCAATTAGTGGTTGCACTGACTCGAGCTCTGATATTCGGGGCTGCCAAAAATACCTGCAGAGATCAAGTCAGAGTCCGAATGATTGACTGAGGAAGATGGGGGAAATAATGAAGCCTCTGTCAGAAATATAGTAGAGAAAGTTCCTCCTGAAAAAAGACAACTGAGATGTTGGAATTGTGGTAAGGTAGGGCACATACAGAGTCGTTACAAGGAAAACAACGGAGGCTCGACTTCCTCGTAGGAAAACTAAAGAGAGTCGATGTGAAGGGACCATCGTCGACTTGTAGCCAACAAGCCCTAACTTTCAACGCATATGTCGTTTCGCTACGCAACCACGTCAACAGTGTCTTTGTAGATGGCTTTATTATTAAGAAACAATGTGCAGAGCTGCGGGATACAGGTACGACAAAAACAGTTATAAGCCTCAACATCGTTTTAGAGACAATGATAAAACCAACAAAATGACAACTGCTAACAAAGCGTCATGAACCTGAATCATTACTCCGTTGCGTTAAAGAAGGGAACAAATTTGGGGCACTGTTCAATAGTTTCCTCTGTAGTCAGAAGCACATATCATACAGCAATACCACCATGTGAACTATCTGAGGAACTGGAGAAACTAATAACAAATTTCTCCATGAATTTGAAACCAATCTAGAAAGCAGAAGTTGAGGGACATAGTTAGAAACTACCAGGATATCTTCGATGTAGGAAAAGGAAAGAGAGGACGGACTAATCTGGTGAAACATAAATTAATACCGGGATGCTCAGCCTATTCGGCAGTCGGCGAGAAGACTACATTTGGCCAAAAGAGAAGAAGCCAGCAGGATTGTCCACGAAATCGAAGAAGAAGGTGTTACTGAACCATCCAGTAGCCCTTGGACTTCTCCAGTTGTTTTAGGTTAATAAGAAAGATGGTTCGACCCGATTTTGCGTGGACTATCAACAACTAAGCCACGCTACAAAGAAAGATGCTTCAAAGAATAGACGGTACCCTAGATACGTTGGCTGGATCGAAGATGTTTTCCACCCTGGACTTGAAGAGCGGTTATTGGCAAGTGGAACTAGCGAAAGAACACTGCTTTTACCATTGGCTCAGGACTTTACCAATTCATGGTGATGCCGTTTGGATTGTGTAATGCTCCAGCAACGTTTGAAAGATTCATTGAAATAGTGTTAAAACGGCTATCATGGACAACATGCCCGGTGTATCTTGACTACATTATCGTGGTTGGTAAATCGTTCCGGACTAAAGTTAAGCCCGAAGAAGTGTCTGCTATTCCAAGAAGAGGTGTACTCCGTACAGGAAGTAGCTGTGGACAGAAAACCAAAGCTTTCCAAGAATGGCCGATACGTAAAAATATCCACCAGCTAAGAAGAGACGGGGACCCATTATCTTCAATTGTTTCTAATGGCATATTGTTCGTCTATGCACGAGCATACGGGTCAGACCCCAGCCAGTGTTATTATGGGACCAGAGTTACGACTAGCATGCGATTAGAAGTTTGGATGTCCCCCAGGAGAAAAGACTGCAGTTGAAGACTATGTCAGTCAATTACGTCAAAAGATGAACGACATCCACCAACGAGTCCGGTTAAATATCGTCGAGATTGCCAGTACCCGTATGAAGGAAGCATATGACATCAAAACCGAAGGCGGGGAATTCCAAGTTGATGATCTTGTTTGGTTGTATAACCCGCAATGTCCTCGTGGATATTCGTTCAAGCTACAGATGTCGTGGGAGGGCTTTTACCAAATTGTAAAGAGAATCAATGATGTTGTGTACAGAATAAGCTGACCCCCTGACGACGATTAAAATATCTATGAAAGTATTCCTCATCTGCACGAACTGAATTTTTATGGCATATGATATAATATTCAGTTTTTCTTCGTTAGAATATTCCATTTTATCACGAAAACTTGTCAATATCGACTGTCAGTTCAGCACTACTAATGAAAAACAATCTTTTTCATGGCTACCTACGTTAAAAGTGAAAATAAGAGAGAAAAGCATCCATAACTCCGGTATTTTAATGAATAACTATATCGAGTATTATATCGTTGACAAGCTCTATAAATGTCCAATTTTTTGAGGTCATAGCCAACTATGGTTTCCATTCAAAAAAAAGATAAGGTTGTGTCATATCTCGAAAACAAGAGCTGTCACGCAAACGAGGACATGACAATCATATTCGGGTTACAATTCCCTTCAATTTTGATATTTACACTTTTTTTATAAAATCAAAAACAAAGGAGCTAGAGGGATTTGACCAAATCGACAGAATTTCGTTTTTTCAAAATATCTAGTAAGCCATTACTTTTTACAAAAATCCGAAAGTGTCGTTAAATTGGGCCAGTAAAACTGCAAATCTTTCCCAATTTAACCATTGCTCTATCTCCGCTAGTTTCCGAGATCCCCATACTGATCATCAAAAAAAACTCACCCGGTATATAATTTTTTTGTTCTGACTGACAAACCTATCAACGCACAGCCTAAGTCTAGCAAACTGAAATTTGTAAAATAGGTTTATCTCTTAAAATAAGCATCCGTGAAGAAAGGATTTTCGGAAATTTCAACTTTAAGGAGGAATATGGGAAAATACTGATCTATCAAAGCAGAGGCAAATCTGCCAAATGTAGAATGCTAAAATTTGGAATATGCATTTATTGGCTAACGTAAGCAGATACTAACTTATCCAATAAACCCATATTCCAGAATAAGAAATGATTTTTGGAAATTTCATCTTTAAATGGGTGGACGAAATTTTGAAAGACCTCATTCTTTGAAGTTACAAACATAAAAATTGGAATTGGAGCTAGGCATCTTAAATAAATAATGATGTGTTAAAAGGTGTACAAATTTAACAGAATTGACCAACATAATTACAATTATTTTTTCACATTAATATTAAGTATAACAATATTACGAGCAAAATTTGAAATTTTATTGTATTTGTCATTCGCCAATGGTGAAAAGACAAAAGACAAAATTATAATTAAATATTCATAATAATGAAAAATTTAATACAAATGTTACACAAAACCGTCACTATCACAGTTGTTTCAGTGTCAAGAGTCACACTAAGAAGTAGTTAGTTCATTAAGTTCCTAAAATAGTTATGAATTATTATGTAACGGAAATTCCTCATGACACTTTTAGGAAATTAATTATTAAACAATTATTAGCATAACATTCAAATCATCATAAACCATTCTAGGTAAACCCATTAAATTCAGCATGTCTACAAAAATTATCACATACACCAAATAGTTGTAATTGCAAAACAATTGACTGATGGCACACTTCGATAATTGATGTAAATCGCGAACCATCGGTCGATCAGTTCAAAATGTAGCATAGGAATGATTAGATGTAGTTAGCATAGTGTAACTAAGTAATCAGTAGAAATAAACAGATAGTCTTTACAACTGGTATTATTGGTCGAGGCCGCTGCCTACAACAATATAATATCACATGGCGATCCTGAACCGAAAATAATGATCAATCTTCACAATTACACATTAACTATGAACTTGTGCCGCATACTGTTGTGCCAATAGATATGCTACTCAACTTTTGGCTCTACAGCTGCGTGAAGAAATACTGTAACATGTCAAATAGCATTGGGATGAGTTTTTGCCGAAATGTTACAATGTAAGTACGATGGATTGTCTCAATTGTTATCTGCAAGACAGCAATATCCATTTGTTATAATAAGGTTGTTATAATGGAAATTCACTGGCAGATCCAAGGGTGGAGATTTGGATAAAAAAATGGCCTTGAAGAAAACTTCGATGGGTGGTATTACAGTTCTATTAGCAGGTGACTTTCTGTAAATAATAACTTCATGCAGAGAGGAACTCGTGCCGATGAGGTGAAGTTGTGCTTAAAATCATCATATTTGTGGTTTCACATGAAGAAGCTCCCCTTGAAGACAAATATGAGGTTTTTTACAGAGTAATGTTAGGGTTGGCCAGTTTGCAAATACTTTGTTACAAATAGGTGCTAGAGATTACCCCACAGTGGATAATAAGATTATTAAACCACCATGCATGGCCACGTACGTAGAATCACTTCAAAAGTTTATTTCAAACCCAGATATCGCCAATATTAAGTCAAAGCCCATATAGTGTCTATGGTAAGGTAGGTCAGATAGACATAAATCAGTAGATTCGGTGGTAAATATTTTACACATCCGCACACCTCCTCACATGAACAAGTACAAAGTTTTGTTTGACATTTTGATACGATTTAACTTAATTAATCTTTTATATAAAGTCTAGGTACCAAAAGTAAATTGTGCCACGTTTCCATGTGGATTAGTAGAGTTCGGATCGATTAATAATTCGTTGCTGATAGTGCGTTTAGAATTTCTTTGCACTTTCGTTGCCTTGAATTCTATTGACTTCACAACACATCAGTAGGTAGTTTTCAATACGTTATCGTCATTAGGAAAATAAATGAAACCCAAACGATTTATTATAATTTATAACTGATATGGATGCTAGATCCGGAAGTGGTTAACCAATGTTTTATAATTTAAACACTGAGCTCTCTGATAACGCTGACATTGAAAAAAAAATATAACTGCAGTCTCTTTAAATAAACGTTAAGGGTTATGTGATGTATGGTACCCCTAGCTGATTCGTCCCGGCTTCGCACGGGTAATGCAGATTGCCGTATTTTTTTCATTTGGTAATTTTCATTTTCCGTCTATGTTTAGTTTTTTTTGGAAAAGCTATTTTAAAAATCGTCTGTTATGGGCCATATTTATATTTCAACAACCGCTTCTAAAAATACATTAATTTGGGATTTAATATGAAGACGTACGCACATGGACGTGTTTGAGATTTTTGACATTTGGTATTTGCAGTTTTTAATTTTAGATTTTTTGCCTTGTATTGTCATTGCTATTATTGACATTTGTAGGTGTTTCTGACAGTTTTGATATTTTTACATTTTTAACAATTTGAAATTTATGACATTATTGTTACTTGTGGCATTTTTGAAATTTTTGACCTTTTTGAAATTTTGCCACTGTTCGCGTTGATGACATTTTTGATCTTTTTATACATTTACGGTGACGTTGACAATTTTAGTAATTTTGTCATTTTTAACGTTATGTTATTTTTTAGATTTTTAACCGACTTCCAAAAAGGAGGAGGTTATCAATTCCTCGGCACGTTTTTTTATGTATGCTCAGTGATTATTCAAAAACGACTTGGGTAATTTTGATGATTTAAAGGGCATTAAGGAATGTCACAGAAAGGTACCACATAATTTTCTATAACGTGAGATTTACGGTTTTCCAGAAAATTACAAAAAACAGTAATTAAGGGACTACACTTTAATGAATTTCAATGAATCTACACTGTTTTCTCTAAAATGGTTCAACTAATTAGTTGAGAAAACAGTGTAGATTCATATATTTTATATTTATATTTTAAATTGTATTCTACAAAGAGATGTTCCAACTTGATTCCGTATAAGTTTCTGTAACGTAAAATTTACCGTTTTCCTGGAAATCGGAAAAATATTTGCAACAAACGGTATAGTAGAGTAGAGTAGAGTGAATACTCGAGGTGTCGAGTATTCAATATCTCTGACAGGTGAAGTTAACTTGAAAATTTCATCGTGACATTCTAACCTAGGGGACGGACGGGCAAGAAGGACATGTTAATTTAAAAAATCAGAAAAAAATATTTATCGAAATCACACATGTAATTGACTATTCTGGTTACAATCTTTGGTAACTAAATTATGATTTGAAACTTAAAAAGTAATAAAAAAACATCGTCTTTAATGTAATACCCTTTTTTTTAAATTTGGCCCATTATCCGTTTTGCCCACCCATAGCGGGCAAAATGAATACACCAGTCGGGCAAAACGAATAATGTAAACTAATCAAAGCAATCATCACAGAAATAAGACCCTCTTCCAGAATATGACGAGCAGGCTTCATGGGTCCATTCTCGACAAACATCACACTGTATCCAATCTTCGATCGGGGGATGTATATATTGTTCTTTGCATACAGTGCAAAAGAAGTCTCTTTTTTTATTTTCTTTGCCTTTCGATAGACTTGTTTTAGCCCGTGTCTTCCTTTTTTTAACTTTTGATGAACCAGGGGAATCGAAGGAAACTTTCTTTTTCGCTGCAGCAGCATCATGTTTTTCTTTTTGTACCATCTTTATAGGTGTACTCGTTAATATTTCTGATCTTTGTTGTTTGCGCCTTGGCACATTTCTCTTTTTTACCTCAATGGGTATGGGGCGAATTTCTTGCAAAATATTAGAATCTTGCTGAATATTGTGTGTGTTTTCATTTATTTTTTCATTGACGGAAGCGACTGGTTGCGGAGATCCGGGAACAGGGTTACGTGGCACACCTTGGATGGAGTCTGTATCCGGTGTTGGACGGCGATTGGCTGATGATGATGTATCATTCTCTATTGCGTTGTTATTTACTGGTATATTGTGCTGATCTCCTCTATTAGGACTAATGGTATTTGTTTCGGATATGATGTTTGGAGCATTCCCCTGATAAACCTCAGACGGCGCAAAATGTTCATCACCAATAATGTGACTATCGAATGGATAGATACCGCTGGCACGGAATCCACTGATTGCGTTTCCAGGTGTAGCTCCTTTCAAATACGCCCCAGAGAAGATTTTTGCAATGTCATACTGGCTAATAATTCTTCCTGGGTGTTGTTTTTGGAAAGTGTTGACTTCGATCTCGAAGTATTTTTTTATTGGTCCGTATGCTGCAACGTCCAAAGGTTGTAATTTGTGAGACGTATGAGGAGGAATAGTCAAAAATATGACATTATTTTTTGTTGCAAAATCAAGTGCTTCGTAACTTTTATGTGATTCATGACCGTCTAGGATCAAAAGTGCTTTGTGATCATGATTGGGACGTACTTTTTGCACAAAAATATGCAACCAATCCAGAAACTTCTGAGAGTTAATCCATCCACTGTCGGTGGTCGTTGCTTCAGCACCAGGTGGAGCACCGTCTAAGAGTCTCGGATTTAGCCTTTTCCTCTTGAAAATGAAAAATGGTGGAATAAATGTTCCCGATGCACTGCAGCAACAAACTACGGTCGTTAAGACTCCTTTTTCGTTGCTGGAAACTATTCCAACCTGCTTTTTTCCATAAGTTGACAGAACTTTAGGTGGTCTTGTTGAAGAAGTCCTCACTCCAGTTTCATCCATGTTAAAAATCATATCCGGTGCGAAATTGTATTTTTTTTCGACTTCTTCCAACAAAGAATAAAATCTATTAACAGCTTCGCGATTAAACCCTCTGACTCGAGCAATAGATGTGGGTTCAGGTGATCTCAAAGACAGTGTTGGATGGCGAAGCCTGAAATTTTTGAACCACCCCTTTCCAGCTATATTTCCGGAAAAAACTCCAGATTTTCCTTTCTTTTTAGCAAACTCTCCATCAATTTGCAGAAACTCGCTCCGCGTGACGCCGTAGAATAAACTGTCCATCTTTTGAACATACTTCAAGAGTTCTTCTTCCTCCTCCAGCGTAAAAACAGTTTCAAACCGGCCCAATTTCTTTTGAGTAGAACCACTCTTAATATGTCTATGTAATGTTGCATATGGAATTCCATACTTCTTACTTGCACTTAATTTTGAAGTCAGTTTGACTTCTTCAATTGCCTTCGCCAAATTTTCTTCGGACCAACTGGCCCGGTCCGTCTTCCGCTTATACTTATACACCATCTGCAACAAATATTATTCTTTATTAACATAAATGAAAACACACATCTAAATAATCGATTAATATTAAAGAAGAAGGGCAAGACGGACACTATCCTTTTTACCCGGCTCCGTCTTGCCCGTCAGGTATATTTCGACATAACCTAAATTTCAAATAAAAACCGTGAGACGAATACTTAAGATGACAATGTTACTTACACCTCAAATTACAACAAACTAACTTAAAAATAGTAAAATAGGGATAGCCCTGAACACAATAAAACAAACTGATTGTACTTACGGCAGTTTTATCACAATTTTTTAACGAAAATCCTTTCCGTGCTTGTAAAAACTTGTTTATTACTCGCGCAGTCACGGCGCACACTGTCCGGTAGCCGCTTATGTGTGACGCGTCTAGTAAAACAATACTTGTCTCTTTCTATTAAACAAGCGGTGAACTAGAGTAGGTATTCTTCATGCCCGTCCTCTCCTTCTTGCCCGTCCGTCCCCTAGGAATTACGGGTAACAGCAATTACATGGAACGGCTCCAGATTCGGAACCTCTATGTGCTAGTTTCCCCGAAAGTCCTAGATGTCGGTCTTTACATCTCGCGTCATCAAAAGTAGAGTGAGTTGGACTGTGTTTTTAAATAAATCCAAGAACTAACAGAACCCGATTCTGAAAATAAAAAAATTACAATATTTAATTTATTAATTCTCATGCAATGAATAAATACTTCGCTCTTTATCTGGTACGTGATATTCGCAAAATGATTTAATTCAGTTCTAGTCGTTTCAAAAGAAGAGTATAGTTATATACCATCTTTCACTGATAGAATTTTAGCAAAATGTCATCAAATATTCATTAATTTAAGAAATTTTTCATATCTGTTATAATTTCGGTCCCGAGAATTAGTGAATTTTTCTTAAAAAGTAAAACTCACTCGATCCCAAAATCAAAGTCACTATAGAGATGGAAAACAATAAGGCCGTGGCCAGACGGTCAACACTTCGGCAACTCCACAGTTGCGCCACTGTGTCTCTAAGCAGGCCACACAGCGTCAACACTTGGGCAACACCCCGCAACTGTTTCAGAATTAAAGTATAGAAATGCAAACAAGCGGGAAACAAAAAACGGAAATCTCGTCTTTCGGTTTACCTACTACAAGCATCACGAGAGAATGTTAGAGAATATCAGACTCTCTGTAACGACCTTAAAATAGACCCAGCAAATTTATTTTCGAATGTCTACAAAAATATTTGATGAAGTGCATTGATTGCTGGAAGAAAGCATTCAATGCCTTGTATGAATATTAGGAAATTCATATCAACACTGGATTTAAAAACATTTGTTTTTCTGACGAAGCAGGATTTTTTTTAATGGATTTGTCAATAACCAGAATTGTAGATACTGGGACAATACCAATCCACAAGTTTTTCGGAAAGAATGTAACCACCATCCTCAGAAAATCAACGTATGTGTCGGAATTCTCGGAAATATAATTATTGGTCGTTTTATTCGTGAAAGAAAATTTAACTGGGGAATTGTATTTGGACTTATTAGAAAATGTGATAAACTCCCTTATACCCGAATCTTTAGAAAACCAAATAGATCAAGATGTAACTTTGTTATTAGACGAAGAAAACCTATTTTTTCAACAGGACAGCACCTCTACATTATGACTTGCATGTAGGAAATTGGTTTAATGAGACATTTCCAGATAAATGGATTGGAAGAAGGGGTGCTGTAGAGTGGCCAGCAAGATCACCCGACCTATCGTTCCTTGACTTTTTTTATAGGGACATATAAAAACTGTTGTACAAAACTCAGCCTCAACTATTCCTGAACTTAGACGTAGAATAGTGGAGAAGTGTGAGCGGATTACACCAGAGACGCTTCAAAAAGTGCGGGAGGAATTCGAGCTGCGACATTACCATTGTCATATCAACAACGGCAGATATTTTGAACATCTAGTTTAAGTACAAGGTTATTCTAGTGCTAATACAATATTAATGCGGTAAATACAATGTAAATAATAATTATTTTAATTTGAAAGTTTACAGAGGCATTACCCCTTTGTATTTAAAGGACCAGGCACCTTTCTTATGGAAAAATGGTCTTCCGTCAAATTGTCTGAAATTTTGGTGTGTTGTAGAAGTTGATGTTCTGACAAAAAGAGCCCATGGGCTCAAACAGATTCTGACTAGTTTTCGAGATACAGGATGTTAAAAATCGAAAATGCCGCATTTTAAATATCAGATTTCGCATGATAGATGTGTTTTATTTCCGGTTAGTGGAGAAATTGTGATTTATACATTATTGGACATAAATATTTCACAAAACAATTGCCATCAATTTTCCTAGATTACAGGGTATTTAAACAATACGTAATATGTGCTTTTGGAAAAAATCTTTTTTTTTTATTACAACGTTGAAAACATAAGAAAATGTTTTTGCAAAATTAATATCTCATTAAAGTAATAATTTCCTGGATATGCTTCATATAATATACAGTGCGAACCATAAGTATAGCTAGAGAAGGCATATATTGTATTTTCCTATTAATGAGTCATCCTGTACGAACCATTCGTACTGCAACTTTAATAAGACAATAAGCAGACATCTGATCCGTCCCTTGATACTCAACAAGATGTTAAACTCATTGCAAAAACTATACATATTGAAAAAAGGTAGTTTTTTATACTACCCTGTAGTTTTAAATTCTCTCCGTCAACTTTGTATTTTATAACATTGTTACGTTAACAAATGTTCAATGTTTAACTGAGAATATTGTTAAAATTGTGTTACTAGTTTTCGAGATATAGGGTGTTAAACCTCGGAAATGTCTCCTTTTTCTTATCAGATTTCTCATAACAGATGGGTCTTATTTCCGTATATTGCAGGAAAGATAATTTTCGCATTATTTGACAAAAATACTGAATAAAATAATTATCATTAATTATCTTTTATTACAGTGTGTTTCCAATATATGTAATATGTGTTTTCAGGAAATTCATTTTTTATTACAACGATGAATACATAAGATGTAATCGTAAATAATAAGTAATGAGTTCTTGAACGTATTCATATATTATACAGTGTAAGTCGTAAATATAGCTATAGTGGCATATACCATTTTTTACCATTAATGAGTAACCCTATATCAACTACAATACTTTAATTTGTACAATTCTTGCAAACTTGTAGAATTTAGTGTGATGAGTCGTAGATTTGTTTTTTTCTGAATGATATTTGTGGCATATTTTTCAATGTCTAAGTATTTCAGATTTCAGAAATCAAATAATATATATTATCAAATATTTTAATTTTACATATTAGAATTGTGCCTTTTTTATCCATAGTTCATTGACAACGGGGTCTGACCTAGACCCCGAAACGTTTGGAATATACAGCAATTTTCTTAACTGTGGTGTTATTTCCCAAGAAAGTACTTAGACATCGTAGATTTGTATGATTTGATATAAAAATTCCAGGAGCATGGTTTATACAGGGTTACTTATTAATGGAAAAAATAATATATGCCCACTTTAGCAATATTTACAACTCACACTGTATAATGTATGAACACGTCCAAAAAATTAGTTTCTTTAACATTATATTAACTGACCAATTAGATCTTCCTATTTGTTCAACGTTATAATAAAAAATGTGTTTTCTAAAAAACACATATTATGTATATGGGAAACACGCTGTAATAAAAATTAATCAACAGTAATTTTTTTGTGCAATATTTATGTCAAACAATGTGCAAACCACGTTTTCAGGAATAAACGGGAAAAAACACATCTGTTATGAGAAATCTGATACGATAAATGTGACATTTCCGAAGTTTAACACTCTATATCTCGAAAACAATTTTAATAATAATCTGCTCAGTAAAACACTGAACATTTGTTAACGCAAAAATGTAATAACATACAAAGTCGACGGAGAAAATTTAAAACTACGGGGTAGTATTAAAAAATATGTTTTTTTAATATGTTTTTGCAATCAGTTTAACATCCCGTTGAGTATACAGGGACGAATAATATATATGTTTAATGTCTTATTAAAATTGCAGCACGAATGGTTCGTACAGGGTGACTCATTAATAGGAAAAAATTATATATGCCTTCTCTAGCTATATGTATGGCTCACACTGTATATTATATGAAGCACATCCAAGAAATTATTACTTTAACGAGATATTAATTGTGCAATAACATCTTCTGATGTTTTCAACGTTGTAATAAAAAAAAAAGATTTTTTTCCAAAATCACAAGTTACGTATTTTTTAAAATACCCTGTATCCACCAAAACTTATGGCAATTGTTTTGTGAAATATTTATGTCCAATAATGTACAAATCACAATTTCTCCAATAACCGGAAATAAAGCACGTCTATCATTGGAAACCTGATATAAAAAAAGTGGCATTTTCGATGTTAAACATTCTGTATCTGGAAAACTAGTAATAGAATCTGTTTGAGCCCATGGACTCTTTTTGTCAGAACGTCAACTTCTACAACATACCAAAATTTCAAACAATTTGACGGAAGTCCATTTTTCCATAAGAAAGGGGCCTGGTCCTTTGTAGAAAATATATTCACTCCCGCTTAAGGGTTGAAACTGCAGGGTCACCGATGGGTGTATAATGTGTTCCGCCGTAACTATAAATTACAGTGTTATTTTGTCTTTTTCTTTTAAATATATTTTAAAAGTTATTTAGGGTGGGTAGTTTTGAAATGAAAGCTCTGAATATAGCGACGTATTTCTCACTTGTGCGATATTCATAAAACGGTAGGTAAGGATCGATTTTATCATGATTTTTTTTAAACGTAAAGGATGCTAATGTGACAATTAGAAAAAAATTAGTGTTTTACATTTTGACGTCTTATGTTCAACCCTCAGATCTCTTGCAATACTTTTGCATTAGAATAGGAGGCCTGTTGACGAACTATGTCTCGGTAGCCAGTAGACGTGTGTGGCCTCAAGCATTGTTTCCCTATTTCGACCGTTGCCGAGAGTGGTGCAACAATGGCCGGGAGTTGCCCGTCCCTAGTGTTGCCGAAGTGTTGATGAGAGTTGCCGAGAGTGAATGGACTGTGTCTCACTCGTGTGGCCTGCGATTTTGTTGATACATTTGATTTACATTGGCGTCACTCCACATCAGGGAAGTGTTGACGCCGTGTGGCATGCTTACAGACAAAGTGGCCCAACAGAGGCGCAACTGTGGAGTTGCTGAAGTGTTGACCGTCTGGCCCAGGTCTCAAGGTACCCCCTTTTTAGATATGCTGGTTGAAAGGAAGGATAATGGAAGATTGGGACATAAAGTGTTTAAGAAACCCACCCATACGTCCGATGTCTCCACAAACTGCCAAACCATCATCCTCAACAGAAAAGGGGCATAATAAAAAAATTTAACTGATATTGCGAAACGCATTTATGAAACCCAATACTTACGGGAAAAAATCACCCATATGAATAACGTGTTAAAGAACAATGGCTATTAACTGAAGGAAATCAAGAGAGCTTAAGGATCAGCGACGGCCAGGCTAAAAAATGTGAATCACAACACACTAAATCAGACCTACCCTCAAATACGTAAAAGGCGTCAGGGACAGAATAGGGAAGCTTGTAAAAAACACACAACATATCAACAGGATACAAACCGACGAAAACCATACACTCAGGTCGGTCAAGGATGCTCGAGAACCCTAACAGGTCAGGGAATATACTGAATATCCATCTGTTGTGGTGAAGTATACATCGGTACCACCAAATGAAGTATCAACACATGTTGATTTGAACACAAAAGGATTGCACAATGGGGCAGACAGATAAGTCAGCGGCTATACACTGAGTCAAGAGGGACATTCTATCCGGTTCGAAGATACCGGAGTTTTAGCATCAATTACCCATTTCTATCCCAGGATTTATAGAGAACCTAATAATTTCAACAAAAAAGAAGAAACAATGAAGCTAAATATTGTCTGGTCGATAGCGCTGAAAAAGGCACGATGCAAAGAGTAGAGTCATCTGCCAATGAGAACGCACCATCTAGGCTATGCCCTCTACCGAAGGTATAAATATACGGAGCATCAATGCGGAGAACGAGTTCTCTCAGCGGCATCGATCGAGCAAGACTTCCCTTGTCTAGCAAGTGTTAGGGGTCGGTCTCTAGAGACATAGCTGTGTTGTAGTGCATCGTGATCGCTTACTTATGTACTTTAAGAGAATTCACCCAATATTTAAAAGAATTCGTAGATTAATTTAGTGCTTGTCAGCGCTAAATCGATTACGTCGTCGTTAGTGTCGTTTAGCTTCGGGAAAGTAAAGTGTCAGTAGCAGGGCAAATTTCGAAAAAAAGTCAGCCGTCGGAGGCGGCTACATTTGTACTTAAAATAATATCAATTCTGGGAAACAGTAATTTCAGTGTGACCAAATTAAATAATGATTTTAAAAAGGCAAATTTACAATTCTTTACTTATGCCAGACGCGACCAACGTCACAAATAAGTTGTGATGAAGGCTGCTTCCGGCATGGACCTAAATGAACTGTCCAACGAACTGGCTACTATGTCTAATACAAAGCCCATAAATATCGTCCTCGTTAAATCGAAAAACCCGGATATCAAGTCCCGTTCCTACTTGGTTTCCTTCGATAACAACACAAATATTCGAAACATCAAAAGTTCTGCCCCGCATGTAAGCAACGTCAAAGTTAAATGGGAAAAATATGCACATCGCACCCGTGTTACCCAATGTCATAGATGCCAAGCCTTTGTCCATGGCCAACTTTTCTGCCACTCCCTACCAAAGTGCGTGAAATACGCCGAATCGCATTTCACTTCAGAATGCAAAATCATCAGGACCCCAACTTCGACGGCCAGATGTGTGAATTGCGGTGGTGACCACCCCGCAAATTACTCTCAGTGTATCTTAAATACATCGAGGCTATTGAGAGAAAATCTCACAAACCGCAGCCGAGGCACTTTAACTCCAACCTTGTTCGTAACAACGTATCCTTCAATAACGTTGTTGCCGGTAGATCCTTACCGAACCCCCAGACCCAACAAAATAACTTGTTCTCACAAAGAGATTTCCCAGCATTGAGAGAGGTTAGGCAAGCCCCAGTATCCCCCTAACAAATCACCCAACAAACGAATACAAATACTAACAACTTTAGGACCTTGCAACAGGAACTCAAGAAGTTGTCCAGCATCTGTGATATTAAAGCACTGATTCAGCAGGTCAGATACACTCTGAACTGATGAATGCGCAGTCAGCGGTTAAATATGCAGATGTCCTGGATGGATTATATTAATCCAGTAAGGCGAATGACAATTACTTGCGTTAATTGAAACGCAAATGGTCTGCAAGTCAAACACTTTGAACTAAAACACCTCCTCCAGTCCTTGAGTTGATCTAGCATGCATAACAGAAACCAGAATAACACATTCTAAAACCCCTCCTTTAATTCCTGGTTACTCAATGGTTTTTAAGAACAGAGTAAGACAAGGTGGCGGCTTGGCGATTTATGTCAGACATGGCATAAGTTATCACGAAGTACCTAAAAATACACGAGTCTTGGAGTACATAATACTAAATTCTTCGCAGCTCACTCTAAATCCGAAACCCATATTCCAATAGATGACCTTGACCAGCTATCGCAGAATAACCAAACAGTCCTTGTGGGTGACTTCAACGCAAAACATACAGTATGGAACAATAGGGTGAATACCACTTACGGGAATTCCCTATTGCGTCATACCTTAGATCTCTGCCTGATAGTGTTTGCGCCGGATGCACCCACGAGAACAGATTCCCGAACTCAATCACACTCATTCCTCGACCTTGTAATCACCAGAGAAATTGATATCCTAAACCACACCACAGTAAACCACCTAAGTTCAGATCATCTCCCGGTAGCTCTCGTGCTTAAAAACGCATCGATCGCCGCGGCAGACCGATATCACTTGATGTTATCGACCTGCAACGAGACAGAGCACGTCGACGCTGGCAGCGGAAGTTCTTAAGAGACGACTACGATGAAATGACCCGATTAAACGTCGAAATTAACGTGAGACTAGAGCAGGAGTTCAAGAGGGAATGGCATAACTGACTAAACAGTATACAAGAGAATTTCGGTAATGTCTGGAGTTCATTCCGAGAAGAAAACGTAGAATAGCAAACAGCACCGAAATGCCCCCCACTAATACATAACAACAATCCAATAACCAACCCTCAACAAAAATCTGACACTATAGCCGAATACTTCAACAATCACCATTCTTTAACAATCCACAAGATATCAATACAAAATCAAGTCCATCAGACAAACACCTTCATAAATACCATCAGAACAAATACTCCACCAACCGAGTTCACATCTCCTCGTGAAATTGTCAATATAATTCGAAACACCAAGGCCTTCAAAGCTTCAGGCCCAGACGGTATTCAGAATAAAGTTCTCAAAAACCTTCCACGCAAGGCATTGGTTCAACTCACTTACATCGACAATGCCTGTCTAAGACTGCAGTACTTCCCCATCGCCTGGAAACAGGCAACAGTTATCCCAATCCTGAAATCGTTAAAACCTCGTAACAGAGTGGAAAGTTATCGACCTATCTCGCTCACAAATGCCATGAGTAAGATACTAGAAACAATCATTGAAGAACAATTCGGGTTCCCTAACAAACTCAACACAGACCTTCAACTAGCACGAATTATCGATAAAGCAAAAAAATGTGTCAATACGGATAGAGTGACCTCGATGGTATTATTGGATCTAGAAAAAGCTTACAACACCATTTAGCGTGATCATAAATGGAAAATCCAATGTAACGCTGATAAAACTCAACATATTAATTTCAAATACTGAATTGATTCGGCCGATACTTGTTGGAAATTCATTATAATAATTAACTGATACTACAATTGCAATTTCCACAAATTACGTTTTTTGAAAACTGTCCCACGCGTTTCGACTAATGTCTTTGTCAAGGAACTAGACTAACTGGGTATTTCTTGAGGAAGTTGTATTTATATTCGAGAAGTGATATAATTACCAGGTACTTAGTTTTAAACAGGATTATTTAATTTTATTACAGGTAAAAAGATTAACTAAAGAGGTTTATTAAGGGAGAATTATTTATTTCTGTCTGGTCGTTTAACAAATTACCGGTATTTTTAAGTTTATTAATCTCCAATGATTCTAAAAGGTTTAATTTATTGCCTTTATTTTCTGAATGTAATAATTTAAAATTTTCGTGGAAAAGATGATTTTCTGTTACTAAATGTTCAGCATAATTGGAATCTGTTTTTTGATTAATGAAAGAATTACGGTGTTCATAGATACGTTTTTTACACGCTCTGCCGCTTTGACCGATATAGGCTTTAGGGCATGACCCACATGATAATTTATAGACTCCAGATTTATTTTTTGGATCGATTTTTGTTTTGTTATTTTTGATAAATTTTCCAAGACTATTGTTTGTTTTGAATGCAACGTTAATATTCTGTTTTCTTAAAAAAGATGCTATTTTTGAACTTGGTTTGCCAAAATAGGTTATACTATTATATGAATCAATATTGGTTTTGCTGTCAGGGTAAACTTCTCTTAATGCCTTTTTGTGTTTTTGATTTCTAAGAATATTTTCTATTAATTCGGCATCAAACCCGTTATTTACTGCTATCTGTTTGATTATGTTTAATTCTTTCTGAAAATTTTCTGGTGATTGTTTTATGGAAAGTAATCTATGAACCATACTATTGTAAGCGGAAAGTTTTTGTTGATATGGATGTATAGAAGTGCGGTGAATCGTTAGATCGGTTTGAGATGGTTTGTGAAATATTGAAAACTCGTGTTTGCCATTTACCTTGTTAACTGTTAGATCTAGGAAATTGATTTTGTCATCTTGTTCACACTCTATAGTAAATTTAATATTTGGATGGATATTGTTTATAAAATTGAGAAACGTTTCTAATTGTCTATTCGTCCCTACGAAACAAGCTAAAATATCGTCTACATATCTATACCAATAAATAAATTTTTTAGCCAATACGTTTTGGTGAATTTTGTTTTCAATATTAGCCATGAAAATTTCTGCGAGTATGGAACTCGTAGGGTTCCCCATAATCAAGCCTTCGCGACTTGTGTAAAAAACATCATTGAATTGAAAATAATAATAAAGAAATTAATTTGGCATTAGACGGTAGACTAACATTTTTAATTTTTTCTACAAGCTCTAAAGAATTTTTAACACTGAATTTTGAATGAAAGTTGCAGGAATCTTTAATAATATTTATTAAAATTTTTGAAATTTTATAAGCTGGAGCTGTCATATATGATACAATTGTGGCGGTTGTGGGTTCATCTGAATCAGTTTAAATTTTTAGATATCTTTGAATATTGTTGTATTTTGTATTAAAGATTTTATTTGCCTTTGAAAAAATTCTGTGGGGTCTTTGGTATATAATCGGTGTTTTTTATAGAAATTATTGTATTACCTTTATCCGCTCGGGTGAATATTATGTTGTCGTGTTCTGTTTTGTCTTTAATTGATTTTACTATTTTATGATCATGCGTATAACAGTTGTCTTTAATAAATTCAGATTCTATAATGTTTGCGGAAATATGTTTGTTACTAAGATTATCAGGATATTTATTTAAAGCAATCTCTGTTTCTATTCCTAAATTTTCATTTGCTTTTGTAGATGAATTGATGTTAATATTGTGTTTGAAACCTTTTTCAAGTAGTGACTGTTCGTAGGAAGTGAATACAGTGTCTGTTAAATTCGTGAATCTATCGAAAAATTTGTGATCTGTATATTTTGTTTTGATACTTAGTGGTTGTTTTGTTTTTTTTGAAATGAGGGCATTAAGTTTATGTTTTTGTTTAGAAAATTTTTGATGTACTAAATGGCGAACTTTGTCTCGTGTTTCTTTAAATAGATGTTACAAACCTCACGTTTTTGGTATTGGAGTTTGCGGTCTTCAAGCATCCATTTCTTCATACCTACTTTCATCCCTTTCTGTGCTTATAGACTTCTGTTTTGTGTTTTTAGCTGGATGTATCTTGGTATAATATCATTTTCTACACATTTGTTGTAAAACCAGATGTTCTGGGTGGCGAAAGAACTTCTCCGAAGTAGTTTGAAATACCACAGGGCCACAAAGCTGGTATCAGCTTTTTTCAAATACTGAATTGATTGTTGTTTTTTTTTATTGGTATAGATATGTAGACGATATTTTAGCTTGTTTCGTAGGGACGAATAGACAATTAGAAACGTTTCTCAATTTTATAAACAATATCCATCCAAATATTAAATTTACTATAGAGTGTGAACAAGATGACAAAATCAATTTCCTAGATCTAACAGTTAACAAGGTAAATGGCAAACACGAGTTTTCAATATTTTACAAACCATCTCAAACCGATCTAACGATTCACCGCACTTCTATACATCCATATCAACAAAAACTTTCCGCTTACAATAGTATGGTTCATAGATTACTTTCCATAAAACAATCACCAAATAATTTTCAGAAAGAATTAAACATAATCAAACAGATAGCAGTAAATAACGGGTTTGAGGCCGAATTAATAGAAAATATTCTTAGAAATCAAAAACACAAAAAGGCATTAAGAGAAGTTTACCCTGACAGCAAAACCAATATTGATTCATATAATAGTATAACCTATTTTGGCAAACCAAGTTCAAAAATAGCATCCTTTTTAAGAAAACAGAATATTAACGTTGCATTCAAAACAAACAATAGTCTTGGAAAATTTATCAAAAATAACAAATCAAAAATCGATCCAAAAAATAAATCTGAAGTCTATAAATTATCATGTGGGTCATGCCCTAAAGCCTATATCGGTCAAAGCGGCAGAGCGTGTAAAAACGTATCTATGAACACTGTAATTCTTTCATTAATCAAAAAACAGATTCCAATTATGCTGAACATTTAGTAACAGAAAATCATCTTTTCCACGAAAATTTTAAATTATTACATTCAGAAAATAAAGGCAATAAATTAAACCTTTTAGAATCATTGGAGATTAATAAACTTAAAAATACCGGTAATTTGTTAAACGACCAGACAGAAATAAATAATTCTCCCTTAATAAACCTCTTTAGTTAATCTTTTTACCTGTAATAAAATTAAATAATCCTGTTTAAAACTAAGTACCTGGTAATTATATCACTTCTCGAATATAAATACAACTTCCTCAAGAAATACCCAGTTAGTCTAGTTCCTTGACAAAGACATTAGTCGAAACGCGTCGGACAGTTTTCAAAAAACGTAATTTGTGGAAATTGCAATTGTAGTATCAGTTAATTATTATGTTAATTTCACACAACGATTAAAGCGCGAAATAAATCTGTTTCGGCTGACATTCGATAGGGTACAAATTAAGGAAACCAACAGTGTCAAGTACTTAGGCGTTATCTAAGACAAAAAAATTAAGAATCTTCCAACACGTAGAAGCCGTACATCGAAAAGCCTACGGGGCCCTCCGAGTCATCCGCCCCTATTTAAAAGCTGAAACGCCTTTGGTGGAAAAATGTAAAGTCCAATTGTACAATGTGTACGTTATCCTTTACGCGGCACCTGTATGGAGCTCAAAAGGCAAGAACCTAACTTCAAGACAGTTGAAGTTGAAGTAGTGGAACGAACCTGTTTGAGACTCATACTTGGGCTAAGGATGGATGAAATAAGTAACGAACAATTATATAGACGACTGCACATAATGCCTTTGAGCGAAGTCGCCGACGAAAGAACTTATAACTCTTTCAATACAGTTAAAGCAATACGTATAACGGAACGCGTGGGTCAGTTCAATAGACACACAGTTCCATTTCGTATTAAACACAAGCTAATAAATAGTAAAATCTTTTAGTATCAAATACAATACCACCTCTTTACTAGCAAAGTCCCGCGGGGTTAACCTCACACATAAGTGAAAACCCCTTCCCTACATTATATGACTTGCGACCACTGCCTTGCGAAATTCCAATCAACGTTGGATTCCCGTCGTCTTACGTCGGACTCTCTGCATTGGTGAAAGCGCAGGGCGGAACCGTGGAGAACTATAAAACTAAAAAGCAACACCACTATAAAATAAAATTGCAAAAGAACGAGAACATAGTCCACAAAGCTAAGTAACTACTTTGTGACCTTGTCAGTAATTACCTTGCGCAGCGATCACTTAGATCACTGCCACACCCTTCCATTTGAAAATGTCTTCCGTAGTTGTGGAAGAAATGTTAGGTAGATGATATTTCAACCGACCACGGCTCAAAAGTCCAGAAAACAAAATCTCTCAATTAGACTCCGGTCGTAAAAGCTTTCATGATAGAAAAAAAAACATAATAGGGACTAAGCAATTTTATAATATTTAATATTAACCGAATTACTGAAATGGGTATTTTAGCAGAGAACACTTATGTACTCCTTGCAGTGATGAATGAATGATAATTATTACATTTTTATTTTATTACATTGCGACCTAAAATGTTGTATGTTAAATGATAGTACTTTTACAAAATAAACAATAAAATTCGCTTCACTGCAGCTTGAATTAGAAGTACCTCCTGATAGTTCTGATATAAATAACTTGAAAGATAAGATAAACTAAATCTACTTTAAGCAGTGATAAAATCTGATTATTTTTTATTGACTCATCAAATAAATAGCGTTAGTTAACTAATTAATTACTTCAAAAATTATATATAATATAAACATTTTTAGATATTTGTTTTTTTTTTGTTACCCGCGAGTTTTGACCACTTAGTTAGGTATATCTTTTGATTCTAAACAATTTTTCTAAATAATAGAATTTTTTTAAAATTCTCTCAATTAAAGGTGCTTTACTGGTGGAATGATCTTCATATTTATTTGGTCTACATTGTGCTTTTTTGACCTGCAACCCCTATAAGCAACTCTAATGTAGTTATTAGATATGCATCAGCTTTTGAGTGTATTCCAATTTGGATATGACCACTAATAAAAAATCCCATATGTTGCATATTTGCACAAATACCTACCTGAATTTAATTAGGTTAGATAAGAACAAATAATGATTATCCTGTTACTTTTCTAAATAATCTTGGTGGCTCGAATTTAAATTAAATTCAAGTTATTCGCATATAATAATAACATTTTCAATTTCAAATTAATTCGAGATTGCCAATGCGATAGAATAAGGAACAACTTAAATTGTTATTTGTAGCTCAACTGTTAATTCAATAACCAAAACATCTTCTTCTTAAGGTGCCATATCCATCTACTGAATGTTGGCGACAATTTTGGCATATTCTTCACGGTCTTGTGCGGCTTTAAAGAGTGTATGGGCATCGAGGCCTGTCCAGTCCCGTATGTTTTTGAGCCATGAATATTTTTTCCTTCCGATTCCGCGTTTTCCCTCAATTTTTCCTTCCATGATAAGTTTAAGGAATTGGTATTTTGGTGTTTCTGAATATATGCCCCAAATAAGCTGTTTTTCTCCTTTTAACTATTTGCAGCAGTTCTCTTTCTACTCCCATGCGATTTAAAACTTCTACGTTGGGCGTGTGGTCGATCCATGGAATCTTCAATAGTCTCCTAAACAGCCACATCTCAAACGCTTCCAGTCTATTCATAGTGTTGGCCTTCAGGGTCCAGGTCTCCACGCCGTAAAGCAACACGGAGTAAACGTAGCATTTTATGAAACGATAGCGTAGCTGTAAGTTAAGACTTTGACTGCTCAGTAGTGTTCTCATGTTAATAAATGCGGCTCTAGCCTGCTCAATTCTACACCGTATCTCCGTGTCTGGGTCCAAGTCTTCCGTTATCCAGCTACCGAGATACCTGAACTTGGGAACTTGCTGGATTTGTTCTCCGTTCACTGCGACGTTCAGACGCCTAGCGGATGTTCTGCTTATCATCATGGTTTTTGTTTTGTCTACGTTAATTTTTAGGCCAAGGTGCTCCCCTTCGGCCGATATCCTGTCGATAAGGCTTTGTAGTGATTCCTGAGATTCAGCAATAATGACCGTGTCATCGGCGTAACGAAGGTTATTGACAGGGTGACCATTAATTTTTATACCGTCGTCGATGTCGATTAGGGCACGGTCAAAGATGGATTCTGAGTACAAATTGAAGAAGAGGGGTGACAAGACGCATCCCTGCCTTACCCCCTTTTCTATTGGGAAACTTTGTGTAGTATCGTTTCCTACTTTCACTGTTGCCGTTTGGTTCATATAAAGGTTTCTATGAAGGCAAGATCGTTGTCATCCACCATTCTCTCTCTTAGGAGCCCTATTAGTTCTGTATGTTTGACACTGTCGAAAGCCTTCTGATAATCTATGAAGCATAGGCAAACGTCTTTTTGTTGGTCTCGACATTTTGGAGCAATACGTTCAAACTGAAGAGTGCTTCTCTTGTGCCAAAACCCTGTCTAAACCCAAATTGTGTTGGACTGATTTCTTTTTCGCATCTGTTGTATATTCTTCTGTGAATTATTTTCATGAACAGTTTTAAGACCTGGCTCATTAAGCTGATCATTCGGAATTGATCGCAACGATTAGCGTTTGGCTTTTTTGGTATAGGCACAAAGATGGAACCAAGCCAGTCATGCGGTATTTGTCCTGACTCATATATATCGTTGAACAGCTGAACCAGAACCCCGATATTTTCGTCGTCCAACAATTTAATCGATTCGACGTATATATCATCTGGTCCCGTTGCTTTCCCTTGCTTTCCGTGTTTAATAACATTCTGGATTTTGTCCTCTTTTTTCCCTGAACCGATTCCAATTCTTTATTTGTATTCCATAAGTAATGATTGAATACCTTGTCGTTTCTTTCCCCTCTGGAGTCGTGTCAATGCGTAAAAAATTTTCCTTTGACACAACAATTTTGGTTTCTCACTTACGGGTTAATGTCTGTTGCTAAATCCTTCAAATGAGAAGGGTTTCAGTGTGAGCTGGCTAAGTTTTTTTAAGTTTCCTTTCCAGTGATTTAGTAATATGATCATTGATTTGTCCATGTCTTCTGAAATGGTCTAAAATGAGTTTCGGTATGAATTTGGCGCACACAGTTTTTACTCTTTAAACGTTAGTTGATAGAGCAAGGTTTTGAAAAACAGTGTATGCCTGATTTTTTCAGTGAAATAAAATACTTAAACTGTTTTTCTATACCTTGTCTTCTGTGCTGTGTGTACATGTGACTGTGGCCATTGAACTTCAAGACTGAAGTTATTATTAATTTGTAGGATGTTAAAACAAAGTCTTGTTGAGAAGAAAACTTTAAGAAGCCAGCTGTATGTGATACAAATGGAGCACCTTCAGCCGACCTTCATCTTAACCGGTCCTCATGTGATCTTGTCATGTGTCTTTTTTGACTATTTCCAGACCTTGAGTCTCCATGTATTACAATCTTTATATACCGACATAGAAAAACTTTGTAGCCTTACATTGAATAGACTAATCTCCTTTCTTTTCGAGCCCTACGTTCTTTGGCTGTCTTCCTTATAGTTGTTGAGTGTATTCCCTTCTGATCATTATGGTCTATTTGTTATTATCATTGTGATTGTTAGCAACCTCATCTATTTCCTTCTGTATTTCTTTAGTATTTCCTCTTTGGTCCGTCTGTGTTCTTATATTTGCTACGTTCAGCCATTAAGGCGAGTCTCTCGTCCGTCATCCATTCCTCTTTTTGTTTGTAGGTGGCCCTACTGTGTCGTTTGTGTTAGTGACTATTGCATTTTTTAGCATGTTCCAGGTATCCCTGACATTGGTCGTTTGTTCAGGTGAGTTCCTTATTTTAGCGACTGCTTCATTTATTCTCTCCTTAGCTATCGTTTTTATCTCGTCTTTCTTCAAGTTATTTATGTCGATTTTCTTTTTATGTACTTGTTTCAGTTTCTTCAATCTTATTTTTAGTGTGCTCATTACTGGGTTGTGGTCTGATCCAATGTCGGTGCCGGGATATGTTTTAACTCCATGCAACCCATTTCTGAATCTCTGTCTGATCAGCAGGAAGTCGATTTGGTTTCTAACGATGTGGTCTGGCTTATGCAATGGAGACTGCCAGGTATATAGTCTTCTCGGGGGAGCTTGGACCACGTGTTCGCAATAGTCAGTAATTTCTTCTTGGCAGAATTGAACCAGGGTATCGCCTCTTCCGTTACGTTCTCCCAGGCCAAAATCACCGACCACGTTTCCTACTCTTCCTTGGCCAACTTTGGCATTAAAGTCGCCCATCACAATCAGGGCTTCATTCTTCTTGACCAGTTTCATCAGTTCTTTGATCTCTCTGTAAAGTTGTGTTGTTTCACTATCCGGTTTGTCTGCTGTTGGGGCGTAGACCTGTATGATATTAAGGTCCACTGGGTCAGCTTTTAATTGTAGAAGGGCAGTCCTGTCCGATTGTGCCACAAAATTTTCACGGTTTTGTTGACCTCTCTTTGAACTAAGAATCCGACTCCATTATAGTGGTTAGGTTTGGTTGTTTCCGGAGTAGTAGAGTGTTGCTTTTCAGTTGTGCATTGGCCACTGTTCGGCCATCTGGTTTCGCTAAGGCCTATTATATCCATTTTGTAGCGTTCCATTTCTTGGGTTAGGTTATCCAGTTTGCCAGCCACATACAAGGTTTTCACATTCCAAGTAGCTATTTTGACCTTTGAGGGTGTTTTCACTTTCGGGTGGGCCTAGCATTTTCTTTCTCGTTGGTGGTCGTAGCAACCCTTGGCCTTGAGCCTTGTTGGGTGCTGTATTTTCATCGGCTTTACAGGGATTTCGCAGGTTGACGGCCTGGGAGGCCCTGCAGCCTGCTTGTGAGTTCCCTCCCCTGCCGGATCTTGTGCTCCCTACATCATGATCAGTAAGTTTTCCTTGATTGCTTGATGCCATCATTGTCGTACTAGGGAAGTCCAGGAGGGACCTCTAATGAAGCGGTTTCCCGTTGCCTTCTTCATTCCCACGCCGTTGACTGCTTCCAGTTCGTCCGCCTTTTAGAGCGATTTACCACTCTAAGGACAAGAGAGTGCCCTACCTCTAGTTTGCTCATCCACCCTCCTATGAGGAGGCTGTTGGCAATACTGAGGGTGTCTGCATACCGGCAGATGCTCGGTCGCCAGAGCCTCGTTGTTTATCTAGCAGGGTGTACCACGTGCAGGTGAGGTTGACGTTTGGGCCCGGCATTTTCGTACTATTTATACCATCATTACCGTCGCCCCTTGCACCCCGCGATAGGTAGCCCAATTTAACAAGCCTGTAACGACTTTCGATGGCTTTAAATCCTTAGAAAGCAAAGTTATTTAATGCTTCTTGTGACGCTGAATTGCTTTTTGCGGTTTGTGACACAACGTGCCTTTTCTTTTCGACCATAACGAGTTAGAGAATCTCGATGCAGATACAGACATAGACAAGAGAGATACAGATTGAAAGAATACAGTTGATATATCAGTGCTTATGGTAAAATGTATGCTCAAATATAAGTTAAATAAATATTTAAAAATGATAATTCATGGCTTAGTTTTAAAAATTTAGGTTAGGAATTTAATGCAAACTTGTATCGTTAGTAGTTAAGATAAAGATACATGATAAATCCATTTGGGCGAAATGAATAGTTATGAAGTAGATTTAAGTAGCTATGCTCATGGTTAATAATTCAATAGTTCAGTTTAAAATTTTATAAAAAAAGAAATCGTCATTTGTTCTTGCCAGTTTTTCGATTTGATTTTTATTTGACCAGAAATGGTAGCGAGTGTTGAGACAAGGAATCAAGGAAATATATCGAGTAGCTTCCACTATTTACAAAAAGCGTCACGCAAAAGTTGGATTTCAAGTGGGCCATCAAATGGCCTATATTACCACTTCCGGTTTGGACAGGGACTGACATTTTCCGACAGGGGTGTTTTTTAATGGAAGTGTCCAATATTTACCCTGGATTTCGAATGATAAATTAAAAACCACCCATAACTTTTAAAATATGGACGAAATCGAAAAACGACCAAGAACAAAAAGGGTGTTTTCGTTTTCATTCTGAATCCACCATACAAAAGATGTCGCAACATTTTATAGCTAACTGATCGCCGAAATATGACTCAAAACGAATTACTGGCTAGAATTAAGTGTTTATTTCTAAGTTCTCTTTCGAAATTCACGGTGAATATTGGATATTTTTATTAAAAAAGTACTTTGGGTCGGAAAAGGTTACTTCCTGTCCAGACAGAAAGATGTAATATGTTGCCCCACTTAAAACCTTTCTTTCAAATAATGGAATCCACTCAAGATATTACCTTGTTTCAAGATAAATGCCTAAATTCTGGCCACTTTAATATTGGGTGTTATTATCCTTTTTGTAAAAAGTAACGGCATAAATCAATAGAAAAAAATGTGTTCGGCAGACATTTTATTTAGTATTGAGTAAATTTAATCGATTTGTTTATATTACTTATTCTATTTGAACGTCATCTACCTAAATATCAAATTCGACCATGAGCATAAGCTACTTGTTCACAGAGGGTGCCATCTCAGTTAGTTATTTTACACACCGTGTTTATTTTTAAATCTTCTTCACCTTTAAAGTAATAAATAAAAATTCTTCATATATTCTGTTCATCTATGGGGCAGTACTTTTCGAATAATATACGATTAAATACTTTTTTTTAAATGAAGACCAAAAACGGGGGTTGTGTATATTCACGTTCACGTTTTAATATAAAGTTGGTTAACTTTATATGTCAGAACATAGGAAAATTTGAGAATTTGTCTGACCTCCATTGGGAGAGCTTTACAAAATCATCTTATTACTAGAACTTGGACACCTTTATAATATTTCCGCTCACATCTTTACCTTTATGCCTTTTGAATATGCATATATATATATATATATATATATATATATATATATATATATTACTACTTACAATATATATATATATATATATATTTATTTGCCACAATAGGTTGTCGATAATGCTGATATAATATTTTCAAAAATGATGCAATTCTGGTTATACCGAAAGCAGATACCAGCTCGCCTATTTTAAATAGAACGGATTTTATTTGTTTTATTTTTGAATTTGTCTTGAAATGCGGAATAGATTATCATGTCATATTTCTAAAATTAATGGTATATTTAATTTTTGTTTGATTTGTCGCGTCTTAAATTTTGTTACAGTGAATTATAATACTTGACTTAAATGTTTCTTCTGTTAAACGATTTCAATTTTTATACATAAACCTAGTTTTGAGAAATTTCGTTATTTTATTTAAAACATAATGACTTACTGTTTCAACATTAATAAAGCTTATATAAGCGATGATTTCCAGTATTGCTTCAAAAAATTATTAGAACTTAGCAACAACTTGCACCTTATAAAACAATATATGACGTTTCAGTTGGAAACATTATGTGTACAAAGTATTGCCATTAAATCAACTATATTGCTTACATTATGCACTACGGAAATAATTAAAGCAGTTACATTTTTAATAAAAACTCTAGATTTTTTCTTCTTCTTCTTATATATTTCCTTCTATTCGATCTGGGCAAACCAAACCCCTATCGGACCTAACTGAGTAAACAAGTTTGTTCTGGGTCCCAAACATCTTCGTTTCATAATTAGCTTAGAACCTTTTCATTTTATAAGTTAGTGCTTAATTGGCACATTTTTTCGGCAAGAAGAGTTTAAGTAATAGTAACGGCACCATTTCAACTTTCAACTTGCTTTCCTACTTTGATAGTCTTAGATATCTACCCGGGAAATTATGAAACTGTAGAATGAGAGGCAAAAAGTGATGCAAGCGGTGAAGAATGGTTCTTTCTTATTATTCGGTATATAAAAACAGGTATTGGATGTAATAGAAGTATTGAGAAAGTGAATGTTTATTTTGCGATTATAATTTTGGGAGATAAGTAAATAAAAGTAGAAGTAAATTGAAAAAATACAAAATAATTTGTTTGTTTGTGTCAGATTAGCAGAAAAAGAGTTTTATGGTGCATACCATTTCGAAAGAAATGTCTATAGATAAAGCGACACAAGAACAAAAATGTCACTGAATGACTGGTTATAAAATTGTCGAACTTATTAAAAAATCGAGAACTCCAAGAAATTTAAATACAATAGGAAATTCTAACGTCTCATTAAATCACTGGTCGAAAAACGGCAAGTAGAATAAAAACCGCTGTTTATATTTAAAGAAAAACAGCAAAACAAAAACATATTTGAAGAAAAACAGGAAAATTTAAACCACTCAGTAGATAAGCGAAAACACGACCAAAACTTTTTTGAAGACGCCCAATAAGAGTTACTTAGCATGCAGAGATAATTTGAGGAATAGTACAAGTGCACTAACGACTCAATTTACATCAGACGTGGATGAATTGAATACTAAAACTCAGTTGATGAAACGGAATTTGAAAGACTAATTTGGGAATGTTGGAAGTGAAATTCATAGAGTGAAAAGTGCAATCACAACTGTTACGAATGAAATTCAAAAACTAAAAAATAAAACGAAAACTTTGTATTGGTAGATATGGGAAATTATAATAAATCATTTCAGTGCTTAATAGAAGTTGTGAAAATGAATCTTGATACCAAGTTTTCCCCATTCAACTTATTTCTCAAACGCCTAATACTAAGACAAAATCTACAAGAACCAAAGCTGTAATTCAACGTTGTATACTCTAGCCTACAACAGATGCACTCTGGACAAATATATTGGAGTTCATAGCTAAATCACCTCAGCTAACTCCCGAGAGTTTTACTTTTTTATGCAGAAAAGTCTTTGTCACATTCACTAATGAGAGATTTTTCTAATTTTATTCACATCTACAAATTTCTCCATATGAAAATTTAGGTGCCTATATAAGTAAATCGATTCCACCTATTTTAGTATTGCATGCACATGTTTTAACCAACAAGAACAATACAAAAGAGCTTGATATCTGCCACAGACAGAAGAGACCTGTTTTCTAGAGCAGAAGTATACCGTGTGGAGTGTATGTCAGAACTACACAATGTAGCATTAGAACCCACTTGAAAAACACAACAATCATTGCAGAAGAGGAGGGACGGAAAAATCTGCAGTGGCAGCTCATGTCGTTCAGTATATCACAATATTATTTTTGAGGATACGAAGGTTCCCTCCACATTGGTATCAACAAACTATCGAAATACATAAACACCAAAACAAAACAAAACAGATAAAGGGCTCAATATAAGAAAAATATGGACTGCATTGTGAAACAAGACAATTCAAAAAACTTCTGTAAATTTCCACACTTGTGTTATTGGATATGAATTAATATTGTCATTTCTTAATTAAAAATTACATATAAAGAAATATCAGTTCAAGGACTGGCTATAAGTTCCATAACGTTAGGCCTCTTAACTTGTTCCGATGTTTGACGCGTTGTGCTGAAATATCTGCCAATTGCTATGCTCTTTCCAGATTGTTTAATAATTTGTCGCAAAATGGGAGCATTAGAAAAAACCAGTAAAATAAAAAAATGTGGAAAAGATATACGAAAATACCACCAAGGCAATGAAGTTGAAAGGTTGATCAGTTACTAAACGCATAAAAATGAAACTTTCAGAGCATTAACATAGGCCGACTTCTGAGAAAGAGACCTTCCTTTGGAATCATGATTGCGAAATATCATTCAGACGAATGAAGGCAGCACTAAGTTCCAGAACAATCCTAGCCTTTACTACACACTCCGGCAAGTTCATTTTAGACACCGACGCTAGCAACACAGGTTTGAGGGCCGTCCTATCCCAGGTGCAAGATGGTGAAGAGTGGGTGATTGAGTACTACAGCCGTGAATTCACTAAACCGGAAAGAAATTATTGCGTCACCAGAAAAGAACTTCTTGCAATAATAAGGGCTGTAGACCATTTACACAAATACCTCTATGGTCGTCATTTCTTAATCCAAACAGATCATGCCGCCCTCAAATGGCTACTGGACATGAAGACACCGGAAGGACAACTGGCCAGGTGGATGGAGAAATTACAACAATACGATTTCAAGGTGGAACATCGAGCAGGCCGTTTGCACAATAATGCCGATGCCCTATCAAGAAGACCTTGTAGAGTAGAATGCGGACATTATCTGAAGACCGAAAAGCGAGAAGGTATCTCCATCAGACAGATCTTAGTGCAGGCCAATGAAGACTGGACAACGGAACAGTGCATCCAGGACCAAATGGCTGATCCAGACATCGAACCAATCTTGTCGCTCAAAAAGACACGGGCACCCAGACCACGATGGGACGAAGTAGCTTGATACTCGAGCGTCCTGAAATCGTTATGGGCCCAAAGGACTCTCTAAGAGTAGAGAATGGTAAGCTCAAGCGAATTTAAGAAAGCACTGACGGTGGAGAAACCAAGTCCCAACTGGTAGTTCCAAAGAAAAAGGTACCAGCCATCCTGACCGAAATACATGATGGGATTATCGGGGGTCATCTGGGTATGAATAAAATCCTAGACAAACTTCGCCAGCGGTACTACTGGGTAAATTACTTCGAAGACGTCTAGAGCTTGGTGCCGGAAATGTGACACCTATGCAGCCAGTAAGGGCCCGAAGACCCGGACCAAGGACAGAATGCAGCAGTACAATGTGGGCGTCCCATTTGAGAGAATTGCCATCGATGTCGCCGGTCCATTTCCCGAGAGTGTTAGGGGGAACAAATACATTTTGGTCACAATTGATTACTTCAGTAAATGGCCTGAGGCATATGCGATTCTCAATGAAGAGGCAGCCACGGTAGTGACGGTGCTGGTAGAACAGCTGTTCAGCAGGTTTTGCGTCCCATTGGAACTACATTTAGACCAGGGGCGTATAATGGTTCATTTAGAATAATAAAAATATTAAACAGTAGTACAGCAGAACTAAAGCTAAATGAAAACAAAACTATTGTAAATTTCGATAGGTTAAAACTATTTATTGTTCCAGGTGTATCCTCGGAACCAGATCAAAAATAGAGTCAATAAAAACACCAACAGGCATATTTTTTCCAAAAGGAAGGTAGAATATCTAATGAAAATTGGAAATTAATAGCGTTCGAGAATATTACTTTGTTACGAAATTCTTTCCAGCAAAATGATAATAGGCAGAATAGTTTTATAAAAATTCTGAATAAAAATGACGTAAATCCTAATTTCAAAATGATACTTGCAGCTCATTTAGCCCTTCTTAATACAATGAATTCTGAAATTAAAGACAAGTTTTCTGAGATAAATGTGTCTACAAAAACAAGAAACAAAAGAGGTTTATTTAATTTTATAGGGGAAGGTTGGAAAATAATTACAGGTTCTCTAAGCAGCAAAGACGGTGAATTTTATGATGATAAATAAACTTGAAAAGCATGACAAAGATTTACAACTTTTAATGAAAAATCAGATTCAAATTGTTTCAAGCACCATAACTAATTTTAATTACAATCTTATTAAATTGCAACTTGATGAACAATCATTTAATAACAACCTACAAATAATAGAGAAAGAGTTAAGAGAAAATAAAGAAACTAAATATTATCTGGAGTTACAAATTAAAATGTTAGAAAAAATTGAACAACTCATGGAAGTTAGTGTGATAATTACAGATCAATTAAATGACATCATTAATAGTATGTATAACTTTTGCAAGATTAAAAATTGTCCATCCGTCAGTTATTGAACCTATTATATTATTAAACGAATTAGTGAAGATCTCTTCAGAGCTAACCCATGGAAATCTTCCATTTAGCCCTTCACATGAAAATTTGTCAAATTTAATTTCTTTAATAAAAATTGAAGCATTTCAGAACAATGAAAGAGTCGTTTTTATTTTGCATACTCCAATTGTAGAAATTTCAGAATATGATTTCTATCATATTTTTTCTGCTCCTACAAAGGACAGTAAAACAAATTTGTTTTTCACTCTCATTCCATATAACAAGTACGCTGCGATATCTAGAGATAGCAAGCAGTATCTTACTCTAAACGATAAAGTGAAGTCAAAATTTTAACAGAATCACAAATTTCAACGAATTGTGAAAAGATTGTTGCTGCAATTGAAGATTATATATATAGTGTTCAAAAATTATCCGAAAATAAGTGGCTAATTGTTTTATCCAAATCTTTGCCAGTGACAACAATTTGTGCAGAAAAAAACCAAAAAACCGAAATACTTCATGAAAACTCGTTACCGACTTTAGAGCCGAAATGTAGTGTTTTTGTTGGAATTGTTAATTTACATTTATTTAGAACATTTTATGCTTTAGTTTTGATTTTTGGTATTGTCAGTTTTGTTTTTGTATATTATATCTCTAATATTAGATATACTTGATTATTGAATTTTAATATTTGTCACTGTTAATTTTAAGCTTTTGTATATTTAAATCCATTTGATTGAATCTATGCAATACCTACTAAGAATGAAATTTTAATTGGTGATGTTATGGAATTACACTTCATACGTTAAATTATATTTTTCAACCAGCCTTAATTTCATCATTTGGATTCAGTTTCATGTGGTCGTCTCTGAAACGTCAAGACGGCGTGAGAGAATTAAAATCTGCATTTCCGCAAATTCTGGAGACGCATTTTATAATTAAGATAACTTGTAACGGTCACCTTGCGTAGCCATGAGAATAATTATATTATTAGATGATTATTATACAGCGCACATCCATTGTGAAGACTAGTTTTAGTTAGTTGAATAATTATATTTTTGTAAATAAATATATATATATATATATATATATATATATATATATATATGCTAGGTGGTTTCCTGGTATTCATCCGCGTAGTTGATAACTCATTCCTGCCGAGATCGATTGTAAAATGACGACTTTTCGGCAGAATCACATCTGCCCTCTTCGGGTCGGTTCGCATAATTTTGCTGATTGGTTATTTCCAGTTGAGTTGTTATAGGGCCGGGCCGGGCCGGTATGGTGTTAATAGAATTTTTCAACAATTCGATAAATTCTGGATTTCATTGCGAGCGTTTAGAATGTGAGGCTTCTTCGTGATTTCAATTGTCCGCCATGGATGTTGTTTTTTCTTGCTTTCTTATGGCGTTCTGGTGTTCATCACGTCTAGCTTGAATTCTTCTGTTAGTTTGCCTCACATATGTTTTAAGACAGTCTGCACATGGAATCTCGTACACTCCATGTTGCAAAGGAATCCTCGTCTTCGGAGTCCTCAACACCTTGTTTATTTTTCTATCGGTATTGAAAATAGTATCGATATTGTGTCACCGTAGAATTCTCGCAATTCTGTCCGTGGTACCCTTGACATATGGTAAATAACCCTTGTTTATTGGTGTTTCATGCTCCTCATCTGTTTGTCTGGGTTTTGACTTTAGGGCACTTTGAATATTTCGGTCTGTAAGTCCGTTTTGTCTCAGAGCTGTTTTTAAACTGTCCATTTCCTGTTTGATGTTATCCTGGTCAGTTTGTCTTGTAATCTGGTTACTAACGTCTTGACGACGGCTTGTAGTTGGGCTGGGTGGTGATGAGAATTAGCATGAAAGTATCTGTTTGTGTGAGTTGCTTTCCTATATACTGTATGGCCAAGGGTTCCATATTCCTTCCTATTTATCAGATCATCATGGAATGGCAGTTGATTATTGTCTTCAACCTCCATGATACATTTTATTTTATAATGAATGGAATTAAGACGATCTAAAAATGTGTTGAAGTGTTCCCTACCATGAGGCCAAATCACAAAGGTATCATCCACATATTGTAACCATAAACTGGGTTTAAGACCTGCTGATCTTTAGTGCCCGCGAAAAGTTAAAAATAAATATAATGTGTCGGTATGACTTACTTATTCCAGGATGTCATAAAATAAAAACGAGTTAACAAACATACTATATTACTGAAAATTTAACCCTAACACAATAGTATGAATGTCCTATAAAACGGTATTCATATATCATGAGTAATCCCTTACAACTTATTTGCTAAACTCCAGACTGACACAATTTCTTTATTGAAAGCTCCAAGTTCATTTAACATTTTTAAATCTGAAACAATAAAAAACATTATATTATGCGAAAATGTTTATATCTTAGGTAAACCCGTCAAACAAGGACACACTGTAGCATTTTTACGACTGATATTTAAATATTCTGGAATATGTTGACAGTAATAAAATAAGTTCGTAAGCTTTTATTTATTGTTCTCTATTGGAAATAAAATGTCAATATTTTACTGATAAATATAAGAAACTTCCTTAGAACATCTGAATTAAAAACTGTTATTGCTGGGTTAAACTTTGTGGTTGAAATAGCATTTCGTGAGGACAATGTATTGTTTTTGGACATTATTTTACTTTGTTACTTGATTCAAATAAAAAATATGTAAATATATTATAATTAAATCTTACCATTTGTTTTTATATATTTATTAACAATGTTTGCAATTGCGCTATAAGGTATTGCCATATTTATTTTTGGAAAAATGGCATTCGTGTCATTTAATTTGGTATTACAAACAATTATTCCAACGAGGTATCCGTTTTCGTCTAATACAGCCCCACCACTAGATCCTGCATGGACAGAACAAGTGGTGGTTAATTTAAATTTGTGATTCTTGGTGATGCTGCCTTTACTTAAAGTAGGGGATGACTTAGTTTCGTTATCGAAAAGAGGAAACCCAGCCGTATAAACGGTATCGCCTAAAATCAAGCATGCCGTATTAAAATTTTGTTTTTAGATTGTAAAATTGAAGGTATTATCTATCTCTTAAATATAAATTGTCCACTTACCAATTCTACATTGCTTATTAGAAATTAAAACTGCCTTCATTCTTCCATTAACAACTAAATCCTTACATCTTATAAATGCTAAATCGAAACCTGAGTGAGCAGGTGTTTGATATAAAATTTCTCCCTCGTAACAGTTTGCCTTATAGAATAGTCTCGGTTTATTTTCAACCTAAAAAAGTTCTTCAGGGTTCAGATAAAAACCTTTATAATAAATTATATATTTTTTGAATATTAAATGCAAACGTATCTCATATAATATACTTCATTACACTTATCAATAAAACAGTTTCAGACTTTATTTTTGAAATATAATGCTGATTATTTTTGCATGCAAGAAAAGTTTACAGTTTCGTCATACATCATAAAAATAGTTCAAGAAAGATAAATGCAATTTTTAAAACTAATGTCAGTTTCACAGACGGAAAAATTTAGTTGAACGTCAGACCTAGAAACAAGAGTATACTGTTCCGAATGTTTTTGAAGAGCAGAACACGAATCTGAGGTCCAAACTGCCCGATTGGCTCTAACTTCCGCCATATCCTAACCTAAAGGTAGCGGTTTTTGGCAATTTTTGAGGTTATGAAGAATTTTAACAATTTTTTTCAACCAATAACTATTCCAACCATCTTATAAGTATAAGTATAGATCTCAATCTTTCAAATCGCGTTTTGTCTGCTCAGCTATCTTTTTTTTTCACTGTGACATTGCATTTTAATTTTTTTTACTTTTAAGAAATCTGCTAACCCGATTCTCTTATTATATAACAGAGAAACCACATTCACAAATCCCAAACTCATTAAAGTTAAACTCAACAACCTTACACCTAACAACCTTAGCTCAGCAAGCCTAATCCAATAACCCTACTACCTCAATCCTACATACCCCAAACTTAACTAACCGATAGAAACTACCCTTTCCACAAATAGTTAAAAGACTGCCCCTTTAACTGCCAAGAAACGATATTTTTAGTACTCATGTTTGACGGATCTGACGAAACTCAGATGTTTTTTAATGAACATTTATAAATTGTGTCTGGATCATTTTGACTGAGAAAAATTAGTGCAAATTGATTTCTTCTTAAATATTCATAACATTTTGATAACTAAAACTGAACCTTTAATCGTGAGAATGATTGTTTATGGTGTGACGTTTATACGGACGCAAGGTAGATAGTGTATAATAGTAATTTAAATAATTTATAGAGATATTTTGCAAAATGCACCGCATTAAACCAGGCTAGTCCAAACGGAATATAGTAAAGATATTTTGAAAGTTCATGTTATACACAATTTATCTGTCTTCGTTTACCCTATAATGTCGGGAAATTGGTTTAAAGTAGTAAATATTGCATTAAAAGTGCAAATATGAAACGGACAGCCAGGAGGGCAATAACAGTGGCTGTCGACGATTTTCTTGAGGATGGGAGACAAGGTGAAAATTCTGGTGTATATGTTCTTTTCTCCGCAGTATATCAGGCTTTTATTTACCTATATATTACTTGTGCATGTTTGTCTTTGTTGTTGGTTTATTAAGTTAATGATTTCCTATCTATTGTTTATGGTTGTTAATTAAATTACTTTTTTCCAAGGGATAGGGTATTGTCATGACACCTGGGGAAAAGTGAAGTTCGCTCGTTTTTGTCAATATTCACAAGCATTATTAATACATTTTACGGCACTGTAACGAAAATCCAAGATATATAATGGTTAATAGGGTATCAGGGTATGTTCCACAAAATATCTCTATAAATTATTGAAATTGCAATTCTGTAAGATCTCCTTAACGAACAATATCCATATTGAGTCCAATTAATCTCAACGTCTTAAGCTAACATTGGAATGAAGATTAAAGGTATAAGGTTACAATTATTTGAAATTGAAAACAATCATATTTAGCGGTTTATTAGGATTTTCTTTGAGCCTGATATGCTGTTAAATTTTATGTCAGTTAAAAATCTCTATTTACTGGATTAAAAATGCGACCATTTTATTCACACAAGTCTTGTTAGGAATGATGTCTTAATTTAATCGCAAGGTAGCAGTTCCTGATGAATTGATTTTGCATCTAGTAATGTGGTCGGATGAAATACTATTCCATAAAATAAAATAAATCATGAAAACATGCAATTGCCATTGTTGTTTTTAGAATAATTCATAAAACATAATACAGCTGTATCTTTTTAATTATATACCATTCGAAAGTTATTTGGAGTAAATCATTAAGATATAAACGGACTTGACAGGAATCGTCTTCAGTTTAATGGATGTGTTTCACGAAGACGGTATGTTTGAAACTTTTTAAAAAGTTTACCGTACTTCAGATTTAAAAACGATACTCGCCCCCGACTCAACGTGTCGGCTACTAACACAAACGAAGTTTTCAAATCCATGGATTGATAGATTCTAAAAGGATTATAATGGTTGCGTTTCACACGTCCCCTGTCCGCGAAGACGACTACCCACGTTGGGTTCGTACCCTTCATCAAAAGGTGTTTTTTAGCGTAAATATTGATTCTATTCCCTCAACTACCGAAACTTTTTTTTGAGGATGAATGATATTATCACCAGTTTGTGCCCTTTTTTGCTTTCGTTGGGTATTAATATTATTTATTTTGATTTTCTATCCATCCAACTTCAAAAGCGACACTTGGTACAAGGAACTGATGGTTTCTGGTCGTTTGCTAGTAGGAAAGTTCAGTAACTGCCAGGTCAAAAGTATTAATAGTGCAATATAAAGTAATAAACTAAAAATCGGGAAATGTCAAAGGAAAGAAAGCATACCAAATAGTTCAGTTACTGGAGGTTTTTAAATGATATAACACTTAACAACCGTTAAATGCTGTATATTTAAATGCCCTTAAATTTGCTCTTTTCACTGGTAGATTAACTCCTAATAATTTTCAGAGATGGTGGTCGTCCTCGAGGACGAAGAACATGCCTTAGATTAGCGGATTCAAACGTACAAGGTCTGCAGTAAATTCATTAAAATAGTTTACAATAATATATTTTCATACAAGTAGAAATCGTTCTGGTAGTGAAATCCAAAACAAATAGTAAATGTTTATTCATTATTTTCAATTAGTTCTCATTATGCCAAAATTTACTTACAATTACGTGTGAATTGGTGATAAACAATGCTCTATCGTAATCTAACAAAATTGCGGTGCCCCATCCTACTCCTGAATATATTTGTGATAATGAGAATTCTGATTGAGCTGAAAGATAAATTTTGATTAATATATTGCACTAACAAAACAGATAGATTAGTAGTATAATTCTTGATATTATTATCCGATCATCTAGAAAATATTAATATTTCTGATGAATTTGATATGCTATCTACAATAAACTTATTGTACCATTGCAGCCGAAAAATACATTAGCTGTTGTAATTATGTAAGGATTCACACCTTCGCATGCAGTGGTGAACTCATTGAATCTTGTTGATGCAGAACAGTATATTGTCGATGATAATTTAGTTAAATATCTATTTCATTGCCAATTTTAATATAATAAACAGTATGTTATTTTATTCAAACTTTGTATATATTTAGATAGGGAACAGTCACCCCAAGAAAGTTGGTCAAGCATCTGGATTATTGAAAGCATCCAAAATATCACATTATGATGTTGCAAAACTACTAGGTATAACAAAAAGTTGTGCAAGAATATGAATATTACGAAACAGGTGTTCAGGAATAACCATATAATATTTTTTTAAATATTAACCGACTTCAATGTACAACTAAAAGTTGAAAATAATGTTCAAAACATAACAGTAACACAGTCACTGTTGTTAAGTACACAAAGTGAAAATGTAAACAATAAAAGGTGCTCATTCTATACAAATTAATTAGCTACCTATCTGGTATATTTTTAAACTCGGTGTCAAGCAACGATCAACAACCTAAAACACAGAACGATTGCTATTTTTGTGCAATAGACGCTCCGTATTAAAGGTAATATCTAATATACAATAAATTACCTCGGTGTTGAGTCGCATAAAAAACCTATCGAAAGTAATGAACAAGCTGCCGAATTTGTAGGTTCGAGGTTGTATAATGAAGATTTCAGACTAAACGAATTCTGACGGTCATACTGCTTCCTAATAGAAACATTCATTCGACTCAGAGCCCAATAGCATGAGAGTACTTTATTAGAGCAGCAGTCTGGCTTAATGAGAACGCCATGGCAATTGTCCAGATGGGATAGTAGAGTTCGCGAAATACTGCACTAGGCTTAAGTGGTCGGAAAGTGTAATATGAAAATTTTATATTTTGAAAATAGAAAACGCCGTCCTTACATTTTGGAGAAAATCATAAGCAAAAATCAACATCAAAAAGTATCGGAGGCAAGAATGATACTCAAGTAATAGGTGTAGCCTTTTGAGGACCAACAGTCGATAATTGTTATTAATAACTAATGGAGTTTCTTGTTAAAAACCCCAAAAGTATTACAGCTTAATTTAATATAAAAAAGTATCACAAGTATTCGATTTGCCAAGTAACTCTCCTGATAAAAATCTCAAAAAACATCTATTACCAGAGAGAGTTAATAGAAAAATAATTTTTGATTGACATCACAATCTTCATTAACAGATTACCATCGTGTATTGCATATCTCATAAAATAAAAATAAAAACACTTACTGCACTGAAAGTAGCCACATAAAATATGAGAGATATGCAGCTCTATGGCATATGTTACGAATTTGATGAACAGAGTAATGCATCTATATTAAGAAGTTGAAGGTCAAAGACAAAGTATCTACAATATGTCACCGCCGAATCCTAAAATACTTTGGACACAAGATGAGAGGGAGACAAGCTAGAAAAATTAATAGTACAGGGAAAGGTGGAAGTTAAACAACAGAGAGGTAGGTGACCTGTTACATACCATTTAAAGTAAACCATAAATACACCTATACAAACCCTACCAACTGAGACAATGGTCCGACAAACATGGAAAGCTGAAGCATATAGATGTACCTACCTGTCAGTCATGACAATTCGACCAAGAATGGTATATCAATCGCGTCTACCAGTAGAGTAGATAACATTGTATGTGTCCAGTGCGAGCTGCTATAACTGCAACCCTGAAAGAGGTCCTGATAAGGCATAGTCTGGTCATTTTCTGCCCCTGCAGTGCGGGCGCTCTGTCCCTAGACATCGCTGTCACCGCTTTAGTTAAGGTACTGATCTCTAAGACCGGATTCAAAAATGGGCCACTTCCTTTGGTTTTGTTTAGATCTTATCTTTCGACGACAATAACTCAAATTTGAAGGAAAATGTACTTACACCGTTTCTATCTTTCACATTTCTTGTGGTGTATTCTAATCATAGATACAAAAAGTTTTCCGAAAGATTCAATTTGGGTATATAAGTATTTTAATAATATCAAAGTTAATGGTGACACAAATTTCTCCATTATATGGTAGAATGATTCAAGTAAACAAAGGAATCAAGCAAATGTGTTTACGTTTTTAGTAAGGAAATCTTTCTTTATGAATATTAGTTTTTTACAAAACCTTTTTCTTTAAAGTTGTACTTTTCTGAGGTATAAAAAATATTACAAATATTTGTAGTATTCTCAAAAAAGTTACATAAGTCTTTGACTTGATTGCCTAATTGCACTAACAATGAAATGGCATGCTTTTTATCAGTAAATGAAACTATATTCAACAGTTATATTTTTTTGTATATAGTTTCAAGTGAGAATTTAATTCAATACAGTTTTGGAGTTCGCGTAAAATTCTTTATAATTCTGCAATTGGAGTACACACTTTTAGAATATAAATAACAATGTGGGTAAGAAAATTTACGACATTTATTTAAAAAAATCGATAAGATTAAATAGCTTTCTAGGGCAATATCGATGCGTGTTTTGCGAAATCAACATTTTTTTGGTTTTCTATGTACTTACCTACAGCAAGATGATTCGGAATCTGGTTATGCATGTTATACATTTTTACTGGAGGATCTATTAATTCAATAAGAAGGGGTCTGATATCAGTAATAATGGTAAGTCCAGTCCATTCTCCTCTCCAAAAATTTAACGCATGAGAGTACTATTCCGACGGGACAATTTAAACGTTGTCTAAAATTAAATAAATATGTATTTATTTAACCCAAAAATTATGTCGTTTTATAAAGAAACTGCCGCTGATAAATTCTGGTACTAATTAAAAAAAAACTTTTGACGATATATCTTCTAGGGTTTTAAAGCTTGTGAAGTTCGGAGAGACTAATATTGTAATCGCATTGAACCTTTGAATTTGTAACCCGTAACTTCTATTCTGTGAATCACTGGGTAACGGCATTCCACAATTCAAATTATGTAACATTGTCAGTAGCCAATACCGAACTGAAGATTCTATCCGTTATATTAATTAATAGTTTATAGATATGTCAGATCGACATAAAAGCTTTGCCTTCATTAATTATACAGCCATCCCATACGTCGCACGTTCATCCAAGGTTTGTAGTAGAGAGCTTAGAGCAGGCAGAGATAAAAGGTCTGTCTCGTCATCACTACGAGAGTAGGCGAGATATCAAAGATCTCGTCTCAGTCTCGTCAATTCCTAAAAAATTAAGTCTCGTTGAAGTCTTAGTCTCTTCTCCTTACCAGTTGTCTCGTCTCGTTAGGTTTTTATAATATCTAATAACAAATATTATATAAACTAAATAATAATTAATAATAAATAATTTTTCAAAGCTATATTTATTACGGTATTATACAAAAATATTTTAACAAGTACATAAATAAATAAAATACATAAAATTAAGAGTTTGTAAAATAAAAACATGCACATAAATGTTTTTATTTTACAAACTCTTCAACGTAAACAATTTTTGGTAACACAGTTTATGATAAATTTTATCTCTACAGAATACTTGAAACATTTTTTTTGCATATAAGTTTGTTACCAGATACTTGTATTTGACCAGTTTTATTATATATGCTTCCACAGATGTATACAGTAATTGTTTACTTCTTTACGAGTACTACAAGAAATACAAGAAAAAACAAAAAATTTCTTAAGATGTACAAATCCAGACAAAATTCTCAAACTATCGGTATTTAGAGGCAATAAAAGTTATCCTTTAAGTATTTAATTTATAAAGGGATCAATTGGATATCAGAAAAGTTTATTATATTTACTGTAAGTAAGAGGATCTTCCAGGTAGAAAATTTCCAGCCAAACAAACAAATCCTTATAATAGTAAATACGTTCATTACTCGAGTTAAATATAGACACGTATACTCAACCGAGAATAAGGTAACCCATCTATCTTGTAAATAAAATCATTCAAAGTTAAAATATAAAAATCTAGAAATATTTATGATAAGAGATATGTTACTAGGGGCGAATCCAGGATTGCCTTTTTTGGGGGTGGGTGGGGCTTGATCTCGCCTGGGCGGGCTTGATGTCACTAAAGGTTGATTTTAGCACAATAAACACTAAAAAGGCATACCACTCAGATGATTTGGGGGGCTTCAGCTCCTTAGCCCCCCATCCTGGATCCGCTAGTGCATGTTACTATAAGAAGCGTTAACAAGATAAAGTAAAAATGTGAAAAATCATACTTGGTTATTAAATCTTTTTTAAATTTACAATAAAATATTTCACAGATTTTATATGTTGTAAAATATATTGTTTCTATGTAGGACTTTTCTAATTTTTCGAATAAAAATTTCATAAAAAAAATTAACAAGACCAAAAACGAGACTCTCGGGTTGCACTGTAAGTGGTCTCGGCATTGCCCATAATATTTTCCAAAACGTGTCGTCCCGGATCCTCCGAGAAAAATCTCGCTCTCGTGTGAAGCCCTATCCAAGAGGTCTCGTCTCGCTTTTCCGAAGTGTGAAGTCCTAGGGGCAGGTTGGCTGGTTTTTGGTCTTGAGCGGGTCAAATCAGAACTTCTCTCTTACTACTATTAAAAAATAATAGTAATAAACGAAGCGCCAATGATCGTCAGGAGAGGGCCAGAGGAGGGCAATTGCCTGGCGACGCCCATGATCCCATATTTTCTACTTAGCAGATACAAAATTATTGTAATTTAAGAATCCGTTGATACAGGCAAAAAATAGGAACATTTTCCTAATGAAGTTAATGTTCTGCTTTATTTTTACCGAGTAATTAGTAGTCCTGTAAAATTTGATACAATATGTTTGATATAGAATCTCAATAAATTTTAATTCATACTCACATATTATCCCCGATAAATACAGGACTACCTTCACTTCCAGGTGTACTCGGACAATCACTAATTATAAGGCAATCATTTTTCCCCAGAATATTCGAAACTATTCCATTGCTTAACGAATTCATAAAATTTCTGTTACCAAATGCTGAACTTTCTATATAAAGTTGGTCACATTTTTTAATGTTAAGTCTACCAATCATTTCCCACCATATTAGCAGTGAGTGCTTAAAGTCATTTAGTGTTAAATTCGAATACAGAGTCAGTATGAAAAATGTCGAAAGAATTTGGCCCAAACTCCTTTTATTATCCACAGAGTCTACAGCAAAACTTTTTAAAATACTCTCTGAGCATTGTATAGAATCGGAATAGTACAAGGCCCATACGTTCACCTTTCTCACTTTGTAGGTGCCGTCGTTTTTATCGAATACAATGTTCAAAAGTACCTTTTCATTTTCCAATGGGTAAAGATAAATATGTTTGTCATTTTGTACGACTGCCTGGTTTGCCTTTAAACATAGTTCTGTTCCAAAGACGTTTGCGGTAACTATTACAAATTTATTATCGACTAGTATTCCTGAATTCGTAAATACTTTATTTTCTTTGATATCCTCTCTTTCAACAAGTACTTGCTTGAACAACATTTCCTGAAAGTAAAGTAAATATGTAGTGTAGCTTTTCGTTTAGGAAGGGACAAATTAGAAAAAAAAATGTCCTAGACAGGAGCAATTCGGTAAAAAAATTGTCAAAGAGAGAGGGACAAATCAGAAAATTTTTTGGTCTGTGTGGGGAGGAAGTCAGCAAATTTATGGTAAGCTTTGATGGATGATGGGAGGTTTCTCTGGTCCACCGGGGCGGCAGCTCTCGCCTGCCCCCTCAGTATGCCTATGATTCTATGGTATTAATCGCTGAAAAAACTCAGAAGCAACTGCAGTTTTCCCTTTTGACATTTTGACATCAGTCAACACAGCAAAATTGAAGGCATTTGTGGAAAGAAAATTACACCAATTTTCTTCTGCAATCACTTCAGTAATTGTAGACGATAATTACATGATTGCAACAGGAATTTCTTTTGTATTTTTCCTTATATTATGAAAACTGATGAATATATGCGCCGTAAGCAGTATATGGCGTATTTGCTCTCTTGCAATGCAACATCCACCAGCATTTTGATTTAATTTTATGAAATATTAGCAAAAATCCAAAATATCTCTGTAAATTGATTAAAACATTTTAGTGAAAATTTCTTTCAGTTTCTATTACAAGATTTTATTTTTTGGGAATAACATCCAAGTTTTACCAGCTTTCCGAAACTTATAAATACTCGTCTTCTAAATCTTATTTGTGGCATGTTCTTGATTACTTTTGTTTTCTTGGAAATAATACCATAATTGAAATAAAAAGCTGTATATTGAAAGAAAATACCAAACGTTTCAAAGTCAATTCTGACTTCGTTGTCAATGGCTTTAAAATATGTATTGAAAATGTAAATTGCAAATTGAAAGTTTGATTTGACATTTAAGTTAACATAAGAAAAGATTAATTTTTTGTGGGTCCAATAAGTTAGCCGGGCTCGTCTTATGTATTCGCCTATATCTAGCTGACGTCGCGTCATCGAAATATTTTTTTTTTCAAAAAGAATGTATCACAACACGATTACTCATAATTGAATACTTTTATCAACTCATTGTTTGATTATACTTGTTCGTGAAACAATTATCATTTCAAGAATGCATAACCTACATTATTTTTTATTATTATTAAGTTTGCTAATAATTTGTTTGTTCATTTCGGTGATCTGTACAGTCCCCAGCACGTCTTAGCATTGATTCAATAAGGTCGTCTACTTCTCCGTGAGGAATACTATCCCAAGCTACCTGTATTTCATGTTTTGGAACCTCCAAAGTCCGTCCGGTCTAGGGTAAATTTCCGAGCCTTTTGCAAATCATATCCCAAACATGTTCGATGGGCGAAAGATCGGGGGATCTGGGCGGCAACAGATTCACATGGGTCTCTTCAAAAAAGTCTTAACTAACTCGAGCAATATGAGGCCGAGCAATATCTTGTTGAAATAGGGGATCTATGAGTCGATGAGTTTCTAAACTTCCTGACATAAGCCACCTTTTTTTTTCTCGTCCTTTATTATCTCGCCACTATTGTTTTCCCATATTCATACTTCTACTTCGGTGCTACAATTAAATAATCCCCCCCCTATCTATATTTTTCTATATTATAAGACTACATCGGAATAACTTCTTAGTCCCCAATAACCCATAAGGTTAATAATAAGGATTCTCAACGAATCTCGCTCAACCGGCGCCGACGATCGATCATTTCGCGCGTTGGTCTAAAGTTAGTTGACAAGGAATGGAAATAGGATCATGGTATTTGGTAGTCTTATATATTTGTTTGTGCTTTAACCGTTCAAGTCATATTGTTCCTTTACTCAGTGTGGTTATAATCTTTTTATAAGTTTTGTTTAATTGTCTAAATGTATATACCTAATTTTTTGTTTTTTTTTGTAGGGTTTTTAATCGATTATTTATGTTCGTATCTTTAACTCTATCTCTATTAACTAGTTTATATACTATGACTATAGATTTAATTTTAAGATAATGACTTAGTTAGGTAACCCTATGCCCCAGTTATACTGGGTGCTCTAATAATATGTAACCCTAACAGCCGGGGAAACAACTTGGCTGAAATGTCTTGTAAACTGGTATTTTATTACTGAATAAAGAGATTTAATAAGGGGAGTACAGACAGCTTCACAACTTCCTGAAGATAACGTTGCGCAGTCATGTTGCCACGGACAAAAACCAAAGGTGACCTACTTCTATTTGCAAAGCACCCCATACCATAACGCCTACTGATCGGTGTACCTATCGCTCAACATCAAATTGAGATTGACGTCTTTCTCCTCGACGTCGTCTAACCCTTCTTCGGCCATCATGTTCACCCAAGCAAAATCGAGATTCATCAGAGGTTCAACGTCATGCCATTCCATATTCCAATGTTGTCGTTCTCTGCATCACTGTAGTCGTTTCCGACGATGCTCAGCGAGAGGTAGCACAAGGTGGGGTCTATAATGCTGCAGTCCAAAAGACCACGAACGGCGTTCTCACACTTACAAGATGGCCTTGTTCTACTAACCACTCATCACACAAATTCGAGTTATCAAAAATCGGTCTCTAAACACTATAAGTCTTAGACGTCGATCTTGAACTTCATTTGTGTCATTCGACGTCCGGTCCCTTCTATTCTACGATTTTGAGTATTATCAAGCCACACTTGACAACATCTCATAACAGTAGTTTGATTTCTGTTTATGCTGTTAGCGATTCCTCGAAAAACTCGCCTCCCGTAAAGCTATAACTCGACCTCTTTTTTGGATCCCATCAGTTTGTATTTTGGTAGATTAAAAAAATACAAAAACGACTACAATATTAATTGATAAAAAAAGGTTACATGGAAAAACATTCACCAAACTTTACTAAATGCTAATCATTTAAACATCTCCTTCTGGATGTTGCGATTTCTTTGTCAGTGAGTATAACTATCTAATAAAATTAAAGTGTCTGTTTTTATTTGAAATATTGAAATATTTTAGGCATACCTACTTTCTTGAATGACAACCCTGCCACAATTCGTCACTGGACTAATCTGTTACAAAAAGGAGGGAGGAAAAAAATCCAATGAACAGAAACATTTCGAAATTATTTTATTTTTACTTATAAAATTTTAAGGTGTTTGGGCATTATGTTGGAAAGAAACTGGTTTTTGGTCTATCAAAATGAATATTTGATATCTAGTGTATTTGTTCTATACATTTATAATTTGTAATAGCAGTAGAAAATTTTAGAGTTACGAATATTAGTGGCAAAAATTCTCACTTGGGTTTTAACTTTATACCACTATAACAAGAAATCCTCGAAATTAATCGAGTAACAAAAACCATCGGTCCGATTTAAACAAATGCCGGCAAAATTATTTCATAAACGCACAATTAATCTGAATAAAAGCCCGAAATTTCCAGTCCTTCACTACAACGAACGGGAACAATCCAGAATGACTGCCATGGATTATATATGCGGCCGAGCAGCAGCAGTGGAGCTTCGTGGATAACGAAGTAGTGGAACATGTTATCGAAGTGTGATGTAGTCGAAGAAAAGTAGTTAGTGAAATTTATTATTATTTGTGAATTTGTGAGTAAAGAAAGACGATTTATTTTTGTGTAATTAATTTGTTTGAATCCATGGAGTTCTCAGCAAATTTGGGGATTATTTGGTCTAGAGTAATGATACTGGCTTCGGTTGTGAGAGGTTCCGGGATCAGACCCCGGTTATGTTATGACTACTTTGAGCGCAATCGAATTGATTTGTGGCATTAACTACCATCTACATCTCGATCTGTGGCCTATTGATATATAGAATAATATTACCCCATTCTCGACAAACTCTAGCGACACTTTGTCACTAGGTACTAGTAGTATGAAAGGAGATTACTCAAGAGGAAATCGATCACGCTATTAAGCATAGACGAATTAAGGTGTACGGCACCCCTGTAAATTCAACTCATTAATTTAGTAGGTTTCTAACGGTCCCATTCCCTACTTTAATATAGTTAAGATGTATACAAACAAATGTCATTTATTGGGTTTTCTGATTTCTATGTCACTTACTATGTTATAAACGAAGTATATTAGGTAATGAAAGAAAACATTTCTTTATTTAAAGCTTTTTACAGTTTCAGTAGTTTTCAAGCCTTTTGTTAAATTCCAACTACAGAAAGACTCATTAGGTTAAGGATCAAAAACTATAAATCAATTGTGGCAATATAAGAGGTATTGTTATTAGTATTACAAAAAATTTCAGGGTCTTATTAATTTAAAGTGGAAGGCAAATCCCAGAAAAGAAATTTTATGATTCATTTATTAACAGAATTTTCTTTGAAAATTTAATAACAATTTAACTATAACGATGCACTCAATTAAATGCAATGTCGTACATTTACGGAGACCAAAGAAAAAAATATATAGGACTGGTATGACCTAGTAATGTTATGAATACCGCATGTACTCACGTTAAACTTGCAATTTACTTTTTCAATGCATATTTTAAAGCCATTGACAACGAAGTGAGAATCGACTTTGAAACGTTTGGTATGTTCTTTCAATATACAGCTTTTTATTTCGATTGTAGTGTTATTTCCCAAGAACACATAAAAAAATAATCAAGAATATGCCCCAAAAAACATTTAGAAGACAAGTTTAGATTTGTGCGGTATATTAGTCACTAAAAAGTACAAAGACTCTCATAATAACCATTGACAAAATAAAACAAGGGAATCATAAAATCATATGTAAAACGGGTTCATACAATGCCAATAGTACTTTCAAAATGAGCGCATTCAGATTATTATTATTAATGAATCGATTTTTGTATATTTTGTTATATTTTAAAAGATGAAAAAAATATATTTGTAAGCCTCATAAGGAACCCTTTCTTTTGATATATTATATGAAGGGATTGAGAAAAAAATATTCTTCATTTAATTCAACAATTTCCACCCCAAAATTAATGTTAGTGTTTTCTCAAAATTTTAGGTCTTATAATTTCGGACATAAAAGGAGAAATGATTCGATTTTTGTATATTTTTGATAATATCTTTTAAAGGAATTGTTTTAAATATATGAAAAAATACGTTTGTATTCTTCATAACGAGCTCTTTAATTTGATATGTAATTTGATGAATTAGAGATAATTTTAATTTTTATTATTTATTGAATTGTCTAATTTGCACCCCAAATTTTTCACTAACGTTTTTTTCTTATTTTTCCTGAAAATATCAGGTCATAGATCTCCATTTTTTTAATATTAGGTCTTATATTTTAGGAAATAGGAGGTATGGATCAATTTTTGTATATTGTTGTTAATATCCTTTGAATAAATTATTTTAAAATATGAAACTAATATATTTGTGTCTCTTATAATGATATATGATGCGGTTGAAAACATTTTAATTTTTTAATTTTTCATTTAATTCCAATATTTGCCCCCCCCCAAAAAAAAAAACTAATATTAGGGTTTTCTCCTTATTTTCCTGTAAACTTTGGATAACGTCCAATATACCCTATTTTTTCATTAATTTATGCTTAATGGTTTAGAGATTAAAGGGGCGTCGATGTTTGTAAATACTCCACCCAGAAGTACCCCTAGAATCAAAATTTGTTCAATTCCGACATGTAACTAAAAAAAAACTGAAGAAGAAACATTGTGACTCCATTCACATGCGACTGATACGTGCAAAACTCTGTTCATCAGAACAATATGAGTTCTCAAGATAACCTGATTATTGAGAGCTATGGCGGCGACAAAAAATAAAGTTAGTAACAGGTGGTTTAGCCGATAGAAAGGTGACTAACATAACAGGAAAGTTGAGAAATTGAGAATTCTAATAAAGAGATTACGAAAGGCTGTTAGAGAAAAAGGAGGCTATCGCAGCCAAATCGTATACAAAGTCGATGTGAGTCTGGATTGTGCTGGAAGATCCCCAAATTCACTTTTATGGCACATGAAGAGAACACCTTTGGATATTTTAAGGCCTCAGAAAATCGATTAATAGTGATGGTTGGCGGAAACGCAGCCGGTGACTGTAAGTTAAAATCTCTTTTAGTTTGATCTGAGATCTTTGGATAATAAATCTAAAGCGGTTGGCCTGTTGTTTGGAAGTGCAATTCTATATCTGACCCTCCATATATGAAAATTGGTTTGTTCATCATTTCATACCCATAGTCGAATGTTATTGTCAAAACCAATCCAATTTCACCCATGTACGAAAAGTGAATTTTTGCCACCAAATAAAACTATCTTGCTTTAACCGATGTCATCAAATGATTTAATGTATACGCACTGACTAAGAAATCGCATCACCCAGAGGGAGATGTTTAAATTTAATATTATTTTGGAAAAATAGATGCTATAGAAAGGAATAAATTATTAAAATTTGGTACAATTTGGTGAATGTTTTTTCATGTAAACTTTTTTCTACATATCAATTGTTTTGCATATATTTTTTTCCAAAAAACAAACTGTTTGATTGGATCCAAAATCCACGAACAGAAATGCAACTAGTGTTATGAGATATTGTCAAGCGGGGTTTTAGAATACCCAAAATCGGAGAAGACGATGCACCAGAGTTCGAAGGGGGTTTAGATGAAGTTCAGATCGACTTCTAAAACGTATGACCTTTAGAGACCGAATTTCGGCAACTCGAAATTTGGCTGATAATGGGTTAGGAGAACAAGACTATCATATAAGTGTCCGAACGGTTTAACGCCGTTTAAGGCCTTTTGAACTGCATCATTATCGACCTCATCTTGTGCTACATCTGACCGCTGAGCAACTACTATAGTGGTGCCGAAAACGACAACATTGGAATGTGGAATGGCATCAGGTCGTCTTCTCTGATGAATCTCGATTCTGCTTGAGTGGACATGATGGCCGAAGAAGGATTAGACGAAGTTGAGGAGAAAGACGTCAATGTCAATTTGATGTTGAGCGACATGTACTCCAAACAGTAGGTGTTATAATATGGGGTGTTATTGCACATGGAAGTAGATTGTACAAGGCCACATGACAGCGCAACGTTATCTTCAGGAAGTAGTGGAGCCCTATGTACTCTTTTACCTTAATCGGCTCATGGATCCCATATTTCAAGAAGATAATGCTCAACCTCATGTTGCTCGAGTTTAAACTGTTTTGATGAGACCCATGTAAATCTGTTGCCATGACTGCCCAGATTCCCCAATCTTTTGCCCATAGACCATGTTTGGGGTATGATGGATAGAATGTCGGGAATTTACCCCATCGTCCACGGACTTTTAAGGTTCTAAGACTTGGTACGTTTGCTTGGGATAGTATTCCTCAAGAATAAGTGGACCACCTTATTGAATCAATGCCAAGACGTATTGGGGAGTGTTAGATAAACGTGGTGGACAAACACATTATTAAGAAACTTAAAAAATAATTTGGTCAAGTGCGAGTTGGACTTGCATACTAAGGATTTCGTATCACCTTTGAGATTTGATATAATGTAGGTGAATCAAAGTATATATTTTTGTTGTAATATTCCTCCAGTTTCAGATAAGTAGGGAATGAGTGTATTTACCTTTATAAGGGGGAAGGGGAGGTGTAATTTTTTTATTTTTGTTAATACCTTTTAAATAATTTATTCTAAAAATATTAGAATATATTTGTATTTGTCATAATGAGTCCTTTGATTTGATATATTTAATTCTGTAATTTGGTTCGGTTTCTCCTTATTTTTCCTGTAAACTTTGGGCTACGTTCTATATTACCTATTTTCTCAAAATTTTAAGCTTATTAGTATAAGAGTTAAGGAACGACTGGCCGTTTTTTTAAATTTACCAGAAGTACCCGTAAAATCAAAATTTCTTCATTTACTCTATGTACTCCTGATTGGATCACCAAACTATAGCCTGATACTAAATTTTAAGGGTAATAAAACGGTTTATCTTGATTTCCGGCAAAACTAAAAACAAATTGCAAAGTTGTAGGTAATTAAAAAAAGTGCAACTTTTGTGTTTACAAATTTTTTACATAACCTGAAAAATTATGTGGAAAATTGAAAAAAGCAGGTTTTTGTTTTTTTATCTATATCTTTTACAAAAACAAATTGGCACGAAATTTAGTGAAATCTTACATTTTATGTCCGAAATACACTGTAATCTGTATTTTTTTATTTAAAATATTAATTTTTTCACATTATTTTGACTTAATATCCAAAAATACCCTAATTTTCAATCAAAAATTCTCACGTCAAAATATTTTCTTTATTAAAAAAGTCGGTGAGCTTTTTGTTCGTTGAAATCTCTACTTTTTGGTGGTGTAATATATATATATATATATATATATATATATATATATATATATATATTTATTTATATATTTATATATAGCATTACTATGGTAAATGTTCTCACAAAATATTGTAGATGTTTTATTAAATATTAACTTGATTATCTTATTTGGTTGTTAATTATAGTGGTATATTTCGACTTCTAATTAGTTTGTTTATCAACGTAACATGGAATCTTACGTTTTTCGAGCAACTACAGTAAAAATTGTAATAAATAGCTCAAAATTGTAAATTATTTAAAAAAATCGGAATAGAGTTTTTTGGTTTCTTTGCATTTTCAGAGAAGATTTACCATAGTAATGTTTATATTTTTTACTCCAACAGAAAGTAAAGATCTCAACGAACAAAAAGCTCACCGACTTTTTTAAAAAAGCAGATATTTTGATGTTTAGGACATAAAAAGGTAATTTCTACATTTGCCATCATTTCTTCGGAATTTTCATAATACGCTTGTTGTTGATCTTTGATAGAGATTCTAAATTTACGTCAAGGTGTCTGTCACATAATGTGACACAAATATAACTTTTGCATACTTTAGAAATATCCAGATAGAATGTGGCGAAATTACTAAAATCAACAGTATTAAAACAATAATGCCCAAGGTACATTTCAAATAAAAAGGTAAGTTTTCAACAAATTTTGTGAATGTTTTTTTTGTAAAAGAAAAAGATAACAGCAAAAACTTGTTTTTTTTTGGTATTTTTCACATAAATTTTGAGGTTATGTTTAAAACGTGTAAATACAAAAGTTTTAGATCTTTTTATTACCTCCAGCTTTGCTATTCAACTTTTTTCCATAGAACTTGTTTTGCCGGAAATCGAGAATAACCGTTTTTAGGGTTCCGTATATACAATATACCGATACCCTTATAATATCACTCCGGATTTCTGCCTGTGTCACATCATAGCCATTTTCTCCTAAACTACTGGACGGAAGAGGATGCAATTTGGTATCAATGAATAGTTTGGTGACCCGATCAGGAGTACATATCGTAAAAGAAAAAAATTTGATTTTAGGGGTACTTCTGGGGGGGAAATAAAAAAAACGACCGTTCCCCCCCTGATCTCCGAAACTACTAAGCCTAAAATTTTGAAAAAATAGGAATTATAGAACGTTGCCTGAACTTTACAGGAAAAATAAGGAGAAATCATTAATATTAATTTTGGTGGGCAAATTATAGAATTAAACAAAAATTTAAAAATAAAAAAAATTCAAACGCATCATGTAATATATCAAATGAAAGGTCTCATTCTGAGGAACACAAATATATTTTTTTCATATTTAAAAAAAATTAATCAAAAAGATATTAACGAAAATATATCAAAATTTACCCATTTCCCCCCCCCCTTATCTCCGAAACTATAAAACGTAAAGTTTTGAAAAAAAAATAGATTTATAGGTTCTGACCTCAAGTTTACTGGAAAAATAAGGAGAAACCTCTACTTTTAATTTTGGGGGGCCAATTACAGAATTAAATGGAAAATATAAAATTAAAATTGTTTCTAACCCATCATGTTATATATCAAATAAAAGGGCTCATTACGACGAAAACAAATTTTTCAATATTTTTAAAATAAATAAATTAAAAGATATTAACAAAAATATAAAAAAATTTACCCATTCCCCCCCCCTTATCTCCGAAACCATAAGCTGGAAAATTTTGAAAAAAAGGGAGGTATAGCCTCTCACCTGAACTTTACTGGAAAAATAAGGAGAAATCCCTAATATTTATTTTGGGGGGCAAATTATAAAATTAAATGGAAAATTAAAATTAAAATTGTTTCTAACCCATCATGTTATATATTAAATGAAAGGGCTCATTATGACGAAAACAAATATATTTTTTTCATATTTTTAAAATAAATTAATTAAAAGATATTAACAAAAATATAAAAAATTTACCCATCCCCCCCTATCTCCGAAACCATAAGCTGGAAAATTTTGAAAAAACAATGGAGGTATAGCCCCTCACCTGAACTTTACTGGAAAAACAACGAAAAACCCCTAATATTTTTTTGGGGGCAAATTATAGAATTAAATGGAAAATATAAAATTAAAATTGTTTCTAACGTAGCATGTTATATATCAAATAAAAGGGCTCATGATGAAGAAAACAAATATATTTTTCCCATATTTATAAAATAAATTAATTAAAAGATATTAACAAAACAATAAAAAAAATTACCCATTCCCCCCTTATATACGAAACCATAAGCTGAAAAATATAGCTCCTCACCTGAACTTTACTGGAAAAATAAGAAGAAACCCCTAATATTCATTTTGGGGGGCAAATTATAAAATTAAATGGAAAATAAAAAATTATAATTGTTTCTAACGAGTCATGTAATATATCAAATCCCAGGGCTCATTATGACGAATACAAATATATTTTTTTCATTTTTTTAAAATGAATACTTTAAAATGTATTAAAAAAATATTTTAAAAAATTACTCATTCTTCCCGTTATTCCCCAAACTCTAAGACCTCATTTTTTTTGTTTATAGGAAAAATATGAAAAAAATAATAATTATATTATTTGGTCCCCAAATAATGGAAAATACATTATTAGAGAACCCCCAGAGTAATTTTAGGGACAAATTATACAATTAAATGGAAAATAAAGATTCAATTTTCAAACGCATCATGTAATATATCAGATAAAAGGCTCATTATGGGAATTACAAATATATCATATTTTTAAATCATTTGCATAAAAGATATTATCAAAAATATTAACCATCGACTTAATTCCCACTTTAGAAACTACACTATTTAAATTTTGAAAAATATATTTTATTTATATTTTTAAATAATTTGAATAACAGATTTAATAATTAATAATTTAAACTTTGACCTATTTTGCCCTGTTTCTTCCAATCTACAGAGCCTCAAAATTCAGACAGTAGATTATAAAAGGCATCTCTGAAAGTTTATTAGTAAAATAAAACTCTAATGTTACTTTTTGGGGGCCAAATTAGAAAATTAAATACATATGTATTGTGATAAAAATCAAGGGAATCCTAAAGCAGATAAAATAAAAAGTCTATGTGGCGAAAATGAAAGTGTATATTTTTTATAAATTTAAAACGCTTCCTTTAAAAGATATTAGGGTAAATATAAGAAAATGCACTCATTCACTGCTTGTCTGAAACTGGAATATTCGAATCTTGAAGGTGGTACGGAACCCTAAGTACGCGAGTCCAACTCGCACTTGACCAAATTATTTACCCTTAAAACCCCACCCCCTCCCACTCCACGACCTCAGATCGCCTGTAATTTATTTTTTCATTCATTTTTGTTGTATTCTCTTCCCTTTTCATTGGGTTTCATCAGACGATTATTTTTACTTCACTTTTTACCATTTTCAAAGGCCCTTGGTGTAAAGATGTATGCAAAATTTCTACTGATATTGAATTCCTGGAAACTGGTCAAATATACGATTTGTTAAAACACACTGTGACATGTAGAGCTAAATGAAAAATCAAAAAATGATTAGGAAGTACAGTTTCTGTATATACAATTATGTCACGTAACAATTTCCATTCACTGGGGTCAACAACCGTATGACATGAATAGACTTTCTGCAACGGGGGTGATTTAGGAGGGGAAGTAGCCGATTTTCAGAGGGAACATAAATGTAAACAACGTGTTTTTGATGATGAGAAAGCCATCAAGTATCCTATAAAAGTAAGTAAAAAAATAGATATTAAAAATTAAAGACTACTGTCAGTCGCTGCTTGAAATTAAGAGTGCACCTGATTATGGCTTCTGATGTCACAGCTCGAGGAGTGTTCCGTAATGTCAAGCATAATTAGTAGGCTTTTGATATTCAATTTCATAGTGAAAATTTAATTCCCTCTTTGTCGGGTTCACAGAAGTTTTTAATCGAAATATAAAATTTTATACTATTTATTTTACAATTTACGTTTACAAAATTAATATACTGAAAAATATTGTAATTAATAATATGCATCAAATTACAAGTCAAAAAACCTATTGCTGAGCCATTAGTTATTGTAACTATTGTCAATTTTATTTTTCCACCGCAACTAGCTACCTACACAAAAACAAAGAAGGAATTTTCTAGAGGAACATAATTACAATCGACGTTGTGATTACAAAAATACCTGGAAGCCAAATGAATTTAAAAATGAAACAGTATTTTTTATACGTAAATCAACTTTTTCGAACTTATCATCAACCAACACAGATCCGTTTTTAGTACTACTAGTGCTCTGGGCGAGATTGCTACGACGCCCCATGTGATATCCAAACCCATGCGATGGACGGGAGAACAGAGATAAACTAGAATCAAAGTTCTTACATATTATGGACGTGGTATGTCATCATATAATTAGTTATTCCGAAAATATTAGATATTGTTGATGTCTAGTTCAAATGGCTACGCCATATCTTTCAAACGGTGGCAGTGTTTGTTCTTTACTCTCTGCAATCTTTCCAATGATAAAAGCAACCAATCATGCTTGATATTAATACTGGGGCTGGGTCGCAAAGAAATTTGTATGGTACAACTTTATAGAGATACTGCCAAGTCTTTCGTAATAATGTAACTAGTGCAGGGTTTACCAAAGTATGCGCCGTGAAGAGTAAATAGGGGCGCCATCCTTTCCTGTTTTTTCTTTTACAAAATCTAAATTGGAATCGCGTGCGCTGCCTAATTCACTCATAACGTAGGAAATCGAAAACAGCGCTCTCTTCCTTGTTGAACACGACTAGGGAGTCGTGATAGAATACAAAACCTGTAAGTGCGCCGCCAACTGAAATAGTTTCGAAACCCCCTGAACTAGACCTTAGAATAACCAGACACATAAGAATATTCTACACCTTTCAAAATTCAACATAAAGTTATAAATAGCAAAATATTTTAAATAACAGAGCCACATCTAAAATAAAAACCTAACATCCTGGGGAAAACCTCACACAAATCTGAAAAGTCCCTATCTTACTTAGGCCACTTATGGCTTGTAAAAAAATCTACATAAAATGTCCGTCTATAGAGCGGACTCTCCACAACGGTGAAAATGGGGAGAAGAGAATATGACCACGAAGAGCAAGAAACAAAATTGTGATAAGGAATCGTGAAGGATCACTTCGTAATAAAGTTAGCACCAGTATAAAAAAAATTGCAATACGAGATCCCGGATACGGAAAATGATGATGAATGGTGTTAGTATACTATTTGTATATTGTAATTTATTTATTTATTTATTCTCTTTACAAACACCAAATAGGTACTTACATGTGAAGGGTTAAACAGTACCCAAATATTTGACAATGTCACAGACATGCCAATATCATGAAGGGTTTGCATCCTGATGCAGCAATAATATGCTCCTAAACTCACCAAATTTGATGTTAAATAGGTCAGGAACTATGTTATTGGACAGCATATCATTGCAGACACTAAGTAGATAAGTGAAGGGCGAAGGGCTTCCGTTGTTAATGTAGAAGAAATTAGATGAGAGTAGTCTTAAGCTAATTTTGAGGACATTAAACTTAACGCTATTGATCAAGCCACAATCGAAATATTTTCTGTTATTTAGAATGTTATATATAAAGATAACAGCATGAAGACGGCATATTAAATTTGAACTCCTACAATAAAAATGCTATAATATTTTCTCCCCCCATCAAAATGCTGAAGATACGCCCCCGTATATGGCCTACCAAAATGATTATTTGGTTATTATGGGTGAACTTTGAACCCACAAATTTGAAACATTCCAGATTACATAAGCCTATGGAGAGGTGGTTCAGAGGAAGAATAAGAAAAATCGATAGAAATAAACCCCAAATATACTTATATAGGTATATGTATAGGTATAGTTCATCACACTATACTATCCTAAAACTGGCAATGGTCAAGTGATTTTCAATAAGGGCAATATAGGACAAAAGAAGTAAATAGTTTAAGGCAATACCTTAAATGAGATAGGGAAACATCCTGCTGCAGGCATAATCCGGTCCCCATAAGCTAAGAACAGAGAAACACTAAGAATAAGCTAAAAACATCATGTAGTTGTAAATAGTTTATGTTTACCTATTTACAATAAAATTTGACCTTTTATAAGAGTAAAAAATAAAAAGTCAATTTTCAATCTTCAGTAAAAGTAAAATATTTATGTTAATTAATTTCAATTTCAAATATTATTGGGAATGATTGTTATTGCGCAAGCTTATTGTGTGAAGAGGTAGATTAACTTAACCTTGTTTTCCTTTGTATCCAATATAGTCTAGTATAAATACCTTTCATCTACATCTAATTAGTAACTGAAATAAATGTATGAATTCTTACCTGTGTGTGATCTTAATAATCAACAATCAACTTCTGTTTTTCATTATTTGTAATTTAGACACATTCTGTGATGCTAAGTCTGCAATTAATTGTTCATGTAAATCATATTTACAATATAATGATTTTTAATGTTAAACGTCATCATTAACATGTATGATCGGTTGCCTATAGTTAAGGACATGTTCAATGATTCTATATAGCATAGTTTCTGATTGTAAAAATAATAATTTTAGGTTATTTTTAAATAAAAATGACGATAGTTTCTATACAAAAGTAACAAGAATTTTCGTGATTTGGGGCTTCCACAGCAGCGGTTATGTAAAGTGCAGATAAACTTTTCTCTCGAGTCTCAACGTAGGTACTATCCTGCAAGTTAAAAAAAAAACTTCTGGCGTCCACTTATTATATTTGTGATTCATTAAAAATCCAAAATAATGCAGATATGATTGTTTCACAGATTTCCATAAAGGTCTTCAATTTTTGTGCAAATAATCCATAATACCACTTCTTTCATAAAAACGTTAGGATATCGAATCTTGGGATCAAAGTAAACAGGGCGGATAAAAATAATACTGGTAGTTGCAAAGTGAGATAATTTATTTTAAATATCTCCTAGGTAGGTAGGTAGGTAGGTAAATTTTATTACTAAAAAGTAGGGAACCCAATAATAAAGTAAGGATATATAACTGTAATTAGATTTAAAGAAGTAATCTCGTACGTACCGAATTCATAAAAGTTTTGAATGACCAATCAAAAAAAAGTTTTCTAAACAGTATAGAGAGGTATTCGTTAAAGATAATTAAGATTGTTATCAAAAATTGGCAGCTATAGTAATAGTATAGCTAAATCTCTGCCACAGACAAATATTTCATATTGTGTTTGGAGGTATATTTTATGCGGTGAGAGTAATTCTTGATCGCACATACATTAATCGAATTTTATTTTTACTAAGAGCGTTTTCACATATACTAGATAATTCGGTTTGGTAAAGAAATTGTTCATTAGTTCAGAAAAAGTCTATCGTTGTTAATCCCATCTATTATACAAGGTTTCTTAGTATGTTTGATGTATCAAAGCTGGTGTGTTGTTTGAGGGGGAAATTTAGTAAAATCGAAATAGTCTTGTAGGTGCCTGGAATACAAATACCAAATGTATCATTAAAGTTAAACATTTTATTTTCCTTATGTGTGAGATACTAATATATGAAATTTAATGTACAATAAAAAATACACTTTAGTTTGTAATATTCATTCCAAACGTTTGGTCAATGGTTAAGAAACTATGAATAAAAAGAGGCACAATTCTAAAACGTAAAATTAGGCTTGATCCACATTATAGTGCCGGTCACAGTCCGTTTCCGGTCTGATCTCGATCTCGGTCTGGTAGTCGATTCACCTCATTCACAGCTCGTTCTCTGTCATTCTGACGTCTTAAACTGTCAATAGTCGAAGTTGGATGTGCCTCGTAACTTATTACTTCTAATATTTACGGGCGAAAAATGTCATTGAATTATTCGATTGAAGAATTATCTATTTTATAGCTCTGGTTCATTTTGAAGAAGATAATTGTAGCAACCCACGAAAACAAAATGAACCAAAGAGAAGAATGTGGGTGCATCCGAGTTTATTGCAACGAGGAGGGAGAATACTTCACTCTCTATGTTCATGTCGAATGCATCTGGGTACATTCGAAATGATTTTAAAGAAAATTACGTTAAAAATACAAAAAGAAAACATAACATTTCATTTCAGTTTACATCATATACAACAATAAAATAGGTCAGTTATTTCTTTTCTAAAACTGTATTTTAAATTTATATTTTTTTTCACGAATTTGAAGCCACCTTTTACACAAAGAATAATTTAGTTATGTTAAATATATACAATAACTATCAACTAGGGATTTCAAGTATCTGATTTACTTGTCAATTTCACTGATAATAACTGACTGCCAGGCAATAAATACTCTCTAACATCAAAATGCCAAAGCTGTAGACCTCTTCACTAATATCTGTATATTTCTACCAAAATCCATATGAACGAAAAATTATTTTTCTATTGACAACAACCAAATCACAAATCTGAATTTTAGTTATGGGCGTTAACAAAATAATTACTGAAACAGGTATATTGAAATATTTAGACAATTAGAAAATTAAAGGGAAATAAATATTCCATGTTTAACCTGGAATTCGGAGCTAATACAATTTTGCCATAAATACAGGTACCCAAAAAGGGGCGTTATGCTTAATCTATGTCATAGAACTGGAATGTCCAGAACTTTGTGCATTCAATATCTTAACAACTGAAATCTGTTTAAACCCTAAAGAAATTGTCATGGGTAAATCCAAAGGATTTTTATATTACAGATTTCAATTTTACTGGAACTAGATAATATTTAGGTATACCATATCACATCACATCAATTTTCTCCGAAACTACTTGAGGGGAAATGTTGAAATTTGGTATCAATGTAGAGTTTGATGACCCGACCAGGAGTAAATATCGTAAACGGAGAAATTTTGATTTAGGGGAAAATTTTAAATAATCCATCACTTCACCCTTATCCACGAAACTATTTAGCCTAAAATTTTGAATAAAAAATAAAAGGTAGGAGGTTGCTCAAAGTTTACAGGAAAAATAAGGAGAAACCCCTAATTTTAATTTTAGGGGGCAAATTAAAAATTAAAAAAGTTTCAAACCATCATGTAATGCATCAAATGAAAGAGCTCATTCTGAGGAAAACAAATAAATATTTTTTATATTTAAAAAATAAGTAGTTTAAAAGATATTACCAAAAATATTCAAATAATTACCCATTCGTAAAAAATGAAAAAAAAATAGAAATATAAGGCCTCATCTGAACTTTACAGGAAAAATAAGGAGAAACCCCTAATCTTAATTTTCTTGGGGGCACATTACAGAATTAAATAGAAAATATAAAATTATTTTTTCAACCCACCTGTATAGCTCTAATTATAGTCTGCTTCATATTTCAGCCATCCTATATATGCTTCTTGTGAATATAAAAAAAACTTTAACCACCCTATAGTCTACAATTCAACTCTATTTTATAGTTCAAGCACAGTGAATAAAAAACTGCTTCTAAAATTTTTTCCAACCCATTTCAAAGCTATAATAAAATCTCAAGTAAGATTGAACAATGGTTCTTCTGCTTTAACTAGTCATTGTGTGAGAATTGTCATACACCAACCTTTGATAACGCCAGCACCCTTGCAATAGAAAGAAATTAATTTAAAAAAATTTTGGAGATGGTATATATTAATAAATTTATTAATAATATAAATAATTCCCGTGTGGTGTCCGGGTTAGAATAGCACCATGATATCTACCGCCTGTCGTAAGAGCCGACTAAAAGGGCGGCTGTCCGCTGACCTACTACCTAGCCTTCCTCCCTTCCCCAAAACCTGCACGGGATGATCGGGTCAAATCATTTCATCTGGGAAGTGAACCCTACGGTTCCGAGTTACCCGGGTCACCAGGGTCAATTGGTGACACCACCCATGAAAATGGAGCTACGGAGTAGATGCCTCGGAAAAGAGCCGCTGCCTGGGGATCGCCAGGGCATGTCTGGAGCCGACGCTGGACATGACAGCATGCGGGTCGTCGGTGGCAGGATGCTGAGGAGGCGGGCCCCTGTCGTCCAAAGAGCTACAGCCCAAGAACCCCAAGAACCACAATAACACTCACCAATACGGTCACAGAATCAACGTGACCATCACCAAAGGAATCAAACGGGAACGAGAACTCCACCCGCAGAAAGTGTTGCGCAGGATCAACAGCCAGCGCTCACTCAAGCGGGACTGAAAAGACAGCGCATGAAATGGACTAGCGCCATGAATGAATTTATAATGCGCACGTTTTACAGAATTACGAACCTTGGCCAGGATAAGACTGGATATCTCCAAATACTCCATAAAGAATTCTGTCGTGAGTACCAAGAGCTTCAAGTTACCGAACAGAGAGTCGCAGATCAATATCGTGTCATCTTGAGAAATGCCCTTATTTCGCGTTATCAACAGGATACAATAAAGAGCGAAGTTCAGCGCGACTTATTTGGTCGAAATAGAACAGATCCAAAGCCTGAAACACCTTTGGCGCAAAGAGAGAACGAGACTCAAGAACTGCATCAAAAACAGCCAGCCAACGATGACCTGCTTGAGAAAATCCAAGCAGAAATGGAAAGAGCTCTTATATAGTATAGTGGAACAGATCCATTGAATAGACCAACCCTTTCCAAACTAAGATCTTCTAAGAAACTGGGTATCATCTTGCAGACCATGAACAAATTTATCTTGCCAAACTATGTTTTAGGTGCTAATACGTTAGAGTCGCTGCATACAATCATCTACTGTGCTGCAATTTCCATCTGCCGAACAATTGGGGTGGCAATAAGACCAAAGCAAGACCCTCCTCAATTTAGACCAACACCTCGAATACCACCTTGGCAAAGAAGGCTAGAAGGGAAAATTAATTCTCTTCGGAAAGACATTGGAAGACTGACCGAGTACTAACGAGGGGTCAGGAACAACAGAATAGACAGACTTGTCAAGACTATCATGGACAATAACCGAATACACTACCAGTGGGATGGAGAAAACATCACATCTCAGCAGTGTCTGGACAGTCTACGACAAAAGCTTTCCGTCTACACAAGTCAATTGAGAAGGTACAAAACCAGTAATCAGCGGAAACTAGACAACGCACTATTCCGAAAATCAGAAAAAGGGTTTTATAGAAAACTCAACAACATCAATAATAATGAAACTCCTAGTTATCCCAGTAAAACAGACATAGAGGAATTCTGGAAAACACAGCTTTCCACAACAATCTCCTATAACTCCAAAGCCAGCTGGATTAATGAGGAGGAGGCTGCATTTCAGAACTGTGATGGCATGCAACACCTACCATTTACAACGGAAGACACATCCAACATAATGAAGCACCTCCATAACTGGAAAGCACCAGGACCAGATTGTGTGCAAAATTACTGGATCAAAAAACTCTACGCAACGCACGAAACACTAACAACCTTTATAAATGACGTAATTACCCACCCACACAAAATGCCTAGTTTCCTTACGCACGGTGCTACATACCTCTTAACAAAGGACAACCTATGTACACAGGACCCAGCAAAGTACCGACCAATCACTTGCCTTCCAACCTTATACAAGCTCATAACCCTCTCTCAAACAAACTGAACTCGACAAATTTTGTGTTCAGTCTCAAACACAACAACGTACAAGCTTTAAAAATAAACCATTTGTTGGACGACTTATGACTTATGATGGCAGCTACGAAATAACAGCTGAATGATATGCTTAAAATAGTAGAAGGGTTCTCTAGTAACATCCATATGAAATTTGGCCTAGACAAATGCCGAAATATTAATATAGTTAAAGGCAAAATATAGCAGGGACACTTCGAAATAGGAGATGTCACCTCAATTGAATCTATGGGGGAAGGTCATACTTATCAATACCTTGGAATTAAGCAGGCTCAACGTAGTGTTACGAAATTTACCCAAAGCCGACCCTGTGTCATTTCAGCACGACAACAAACGCTTCAAGATAAAAAAATACGATTCTCGAAAAGGCTCGGCAGCGGAAGGAACGATGTTGATTTCTACTGGAGAATTCTACGCTGGTGATATAAAAGAAGAACGCCACGATCGCCAGGCAGATATACCGCGATGACTAGCTTATATGAAAATGTATTGTGAATCAGCTGTTTTAAATGTAAATAAAGTTCTAGAAAAGTGAAAGTAAATATTAGTTGTTATAATTTTTAAATTGAACCCACGAAGTACATAACATTTGGTGTCAGAAGTGGGATTAAGTGCAGTTAACATCCTAAATTGATTTATGGAAACTCGTAGTATGGAAAAGATAGACGAAAAAATTGCACAGATTCTAGAAAAACGTGACAAGAAGGAGAAACAACATCAAGAAGAAATTGAACAAAGGTTAGTGAAATCTTTTGATGACAAACTTAAAGTTGAGTTAGGAAATCTTGTCACTAATATCGATGAAAAACGTAAAATAGAATTAGAAAATCTTGTTTCTACAATGAAAAGCGAACAACAAAATCTTGTCACTGCCATGGAAGAAAAACAACAAAATCTAATGGAAGGATTATTCTCGAAATTTGTAGAAAAACAAGATCAAACTGAACAGAAAAGACAACTGCAATTCGAACAATTAATGCAAATAGTAGGACAAGTTAATGAAACAGTTAATGAAAGAATGCAAATAGTTGAGTCAGATATAAAAGAGATAAATGATGACATTAAGACCATAAAAAATACCGTGGATACTCTTGAAACAAAAGTAGATGATCTCGATTCCATCCAAAGCCAGGTAAAATTTGAAATCAGTTCAATTCAAGACACAGTTCAAGATCAAATCAGTTCCATCAAGCAAACAGTACACAGTGAAGTACAAGATAAAATCAGTGCCATCCAGAATAAACTAGAAACAGAAATTAAAAAAATGCAACAGGACTTACAGCAAGGTAAATACCAGAACACCGTGAGTACCAAAGGTTCCTTTAGTAAACCACCCACATTCGACGGCAGTTCATCTTGGCCCATGTATAAACGGCAATTTGAGGCCGTGGCAACAGCTAATGGATGGGATAATCATGAAAAATCCACGTCTCTGGTAATTTCCTTAAGAGGTCCGGCCCTAGAACTCCTCCAGAGCATTCCAGTCGATGAACAAGGCAATTTCGACAAGATCCTCGCTATCCTAGACAAACGCTACGACAATCAATCCTTGAGCCAGGTATACCAAGTCCAACTCAGTGGAAAAACGCAAAGATCCGGTGAAAGCCTTCAAGAATTCGAAGCAGAGATTAGACGGTTAGTACACTTGTCCTACCCAGACCTGCCAGAGGAAACGAAAGACCAGTTGGCCACACAGAGTTTCATAAACGGCATCAGAGATCTGGAAGTTCAAAGATATTTAAGGCTGAGTGGCGTCAAGAAGAGTAATGAAGCTCTACTTCGGGCTTTGGAAGTAGAGGCCGTCATGAACATGTCCAAGCCGAGGGTCCGAGCAGTTTCCTTCAACCAGGAAGAGTCAGAGTCACCATTTCAAGCGCTGCTGGCTGGTCTGAACAAAATATTAGACCGGTCACAAAGAACTGGCACCAGAGGGGCATGTTACCGCTGTGGACGGACAGGGCACTTCCAACGTGACTGCCGAGTAAGGCTACCGGAACGATCACCAACCAGGGGTAGTCAACAAACCGACCTTACCAACCAGGGAAACTCCAACCAGTCAGCATAAGGGGGCGAATGCTGACTCACCATCCACCAGCCCCCAAAACAGTATCCATCCGGGGATTTTGCCGAGATAGCGGCAGCCTAGTCATCAGAGGCACCATCAACGGGCGAGCAATTACCATCACCATCGACACCGGCGCCGCTGTGTCCATTGCCAAATCCAGGGTTTTGAGAGCATCAGAAATTCGGCCAGTTACCAATAACATACAGCTCAGAACAGACACCGGCGAGTCCATGTCAATACAGGGTGAGGCAGATGTCGTGCTACAGATAGGGGACAACATGGTCCGGCATAGGGTCCTGGTAGCGAATATTGAGGACGATTTTATACTGGGAATGGACCTAATTAGCCAGCATGGATTTATGTTCGACCCGAGATATGATGTTCTTCGGTTCCTAAATGAGGAATTTGTATTGACAAGGCCCGTCAACACATCAGTCACCCCTATAAAAATTGTGGCAAAGTCTTCAGCTAGAATTCCCGGTCGAACGGAACAGATTATTCATGGGCAGCTAGACAGCAATCCTGGGAGCTGCGTTGGAATGGTGGAGCCCGTACACTCAGCTCATGACTACTTGGTTGGACGGGCTATAGTTAAAACCGGACGAGATATACCAATCAGAGTCCTGAATTTGTCCAACAACGACATCAGAATTACCAATGGTCAAGAGATAGCTTGTTTCGAGCCAGTAGACACCATCATCAATTGCGAAGAAGAGTACCAGACGTCGGTGAAGGAGACAGGGCCCGATAAAGAGTTCCTACAACAGTTTGCTGACAACTTGACACACTTGACACCAGAGAACCAGAAGAAAGCCAAGCAATTTATCACAAAACACTGGCAAATTTTTAACAGTAAAAATGGAACCACCGGTCGCACCAACATCATCCAGCATCGAATAGATACCGGAAAGGCTCAACCCATCAGAATACCACCTAGGCGACTACCATTGGGGCAACAACAGGCAGTCGAGGAAAACATCGAGTCCATGTTACAAAATGGAGTTATCGAGCCATCCATCAGCCCATGGTCTGCTCCCGTCGTGCTAGTTAAAAAGAAGGATGGAACCACCCGATTTTGCGTGGATTACAGAAAGCTCAATGACGTCACGAAGAAAGACAGCTATCCACTACCCCGAATCGATGACACTTTGACCACACTAGCAGGCTCCCGTTGGTTCTCCACACTAGACCTAAAAAGTGGATATTGGCAGGTTGGTCTACACGCAAACGACAGAGAAAGACAGCGTTCTCCACCAGTAAAGGGCTGTTTCAGTTCACGATCATGCCCTTTGGGTTATGTAATGCACCCGCTACATTTGAGAGACTAATGGAGTATGTACTGAGCGGGCTAACATGGAGGACGTGCTTAGTATACCTCGACGACATTCTAGTCATGGGCCAGACATTCGACGACCATCTGAAGAACCTGGGCGAAGTATTCTCCAGAATTAATAATGCCAACCTGAGACTCAATCCGAAGAAGTGTTCCTTGTTTCAAAAAGAAGTAGAGTTTTTGGGCCACGTAGTGTCCGAGTCAGGAATCCGCACCAACGAAGACAAGATAGAAGCCATCCGCGATTGGCCAGTTCCAAGAGACAAACATGAACTCCGAAGCTTCTTGGGCCTATGTTCATACTACCGGCGTTTTGTTGAGGGATTTGCCACCATCGCCGCCCCTCTACATCGGCAGACCACTGATAAAGAGACCTTCCATTGGAATCAGGATTGCGAAACATCATTCAGGCGACTGAACGCAGCACTATGTTCCAGCCCAATCCTAGCCTTTCCTACACAGTCCGGCAAGTTCATCTTAGACACCGACGCCAGCAACACAGGTTTGGGGGCCGTCCTATCCCAGGTGCAAGATGGTGAAGAGAGGGTGATCGAGTACTACAGCCGTGGATTCTCGAAGCCAGAAAGAAATTATTGCGTCACCAGAAAAGAACTTCTTGCAATAATAAGGGCTGTGGACCATTTCCATAAATACCTGTATGGTCGCCATTTCTTAATCCGAACAGATCATGCCGCACTCAAATGGCTGCTGGACATGAAGACACCGGAAGGACAACTGGCCAGATGGATGGAGAAATTACAGCAATACGACTTCAAGGTGGAACACCGTGCCGGCCGGTTGCACAATAATGCCGACGCCCTATCCAGAAGACCCTGTAGAGCGGAATGCAAGCATTGTCTGAAGACGGAACAGCGAGAGGGTATCTCCATCAGGCAGATCCGAGTGCAGGCCAATGAAGACTGGACAACGGAACAGTGCATCCAGGACCAAATGGCTGATCCAGACATCGAACCAATCTTGTCACTCAAAATGAGAGGGGCACCCAGGCCACGATGGGACGAGGTAGCTAGATACTCCGGCGTGCTGAAATCGTTATGGGCTCAGTGGGACTCTCTAAGAGTAGACAATGGAATGCTCAAGCGAGTTTGGGAAAGCGCTGATGGACGAGAAACCAAGTCCCAACTGGTAGTTCCGAAGAAAAGGTACCAGCCATCCTGACCGAAGTACATGATGGAATTACCGGAGGCCACCTGGGCATGAATAAAACCCTAGACAAAGTTCGCCAGCGGTACTACTGGGTGAATTGCTTCGAAGACGTCAGAGCTTGGTGCTGCAAATGTGCCACATGTGCCGCCAGTAAGGGCCCGAAAACCCGGACCAAGGGCAGAATGCAGCAGTACAATGTGGGCGTCCCATTTGAGAGAATTGCCATCGATGTCGCCGGTCCGTTTCCCGAGTCTGAGAGGGGGAACAAATACATTCTGGTCGCAATGGATTACTTCAGCAAATGGCCTGAGGCATATGCGATACCCAACCAAGAGGCAACCACGGTAGCGACGGTGCTAGTAGAACAACTATTCAGCAGGTTTGGCGTCCCGATGGAATTACATTCAGACCAGGGGCGTAACTTCGAATCGAATGTATTCCAGAAGGTCTGCACGATGTTGGGGATCAGGAAAACGAGAACAACACCATTACACCCACAGTCAGACGGAATGGTGGAAAGATTCAACCGGACCTTGGAACAACACCTATCCAAGGTCGTCAGCAATAACCAGCGTGATTGGGATGAGCATATTCCCCTATTCATGTTGTCATATCGCTCTGCTGTACATAATAGTACAGGCCTGACCCCAGCCAGGGTCTTATTCGGAAAGGAGCTGCGATTACCATGCGACTTGGCATTTGGCTCCCCCGAAGAACCTCCCCAAGACATCGACGATTATGCCGACCAGCTCCGACATAACATGCTGGCAATACACGACTTAGCCCGAACGCAGATGTTGGCCACCAGTGACCGGATGAAGACGCGATACGACCTCAAGGCCAATTCAGCCGGGTTCCAGGAGAGGGACAAAGTCTGGCTGTACAACCCCCAACGGTAAATCCCCAAAGCTTACACCCGCCTGGGATGGTCCATACGAAGTGGTCAAGAGGCTGAATGATGTCGTCTACCGGATCCGTCGAAACCCCAAGGCTAAATTGAAGGTGGTTCACTTAGATCGACTCGCTCCCTACCATGGAGGGGATGTTTCTGATCGGGACGATCAGAATTAAAGGGGGGGCAGTGTTACGAAATTTACCCAAAGCCGACCCTGTGTCATTTCAGCACGACAACAAACGCTTCAAGATAAAAAAATACGATTCTCGAAAAGGCTCGGCAGCGGAAGGAACGATGTTGATTTCTACTGGAGAATTCTACGCTGGTGATATAAAAGAAGAACGCCACGATCGCCAGGCAGATATACCGCGATGACTAGCTTATATGAAAATGTATTGTGAATCAGCTGTTTTAAATGTAAATAAAGTTCTAGAAAAGTGAAAGTAAATATTAGTTGTTATAATTTTTAAATTGAACCCACGAAGTACATAACAGTATTGATCACTTGACTATGAAAAAGGACATAACAGCAGAGTTTTATAGAAGGGTACGACGACTGTTGAAAACCAAACTAAACAGTAAAAATCTGTTTCAGGCTATTAACAAGGAAGGCTTTATATTGGCAATCCAAGATCAAGTAATCCCAACTAAGAACTAACTAAAGTATATCGTTTAAAGACCCTTCTATTAACAACGACAGATGCAGGTACGGTTGCCAAACATCTGAGTCTATCCAGCATATCACAGGAGGTTGTGAAGCGTTCGCTGCAACTGAATACAAAAAAACGACACGATGCTGTGGCTAAAATACTTCACCAGGAACTAGCACTGAAACTTGAACTATCACAGTCGGTAAAATTACCATACTATCAATACAAACCAGAATCTGTTTTAGAAAATAACAACTACAAGCTGTACTGGGACCGGACGATACTGACTGATCGGACTGTTGCTTACAATAGACCAGATATAGTTTTGGTAGATAAAGTCGCTCGGAAAACAACTTTAATTGGCATAGCAATTCCTAACAACAATAATATAAATGTCAAGCAGGCTGAGAAAATAACCAAATATAGAGATTTGGAATTTCAAATAAAGACTCAGTGGGACATGAACAACACACGAACTGTACCAATTGTTATGTCAACGACAGGACTAGTCCCAAAACATCTATTAAACAATTTAAAATACCTAGGTCTGGACGAATATCTTTACAAACAAATGCAAAAAGCCGTCCTGTTAGGGACAGCCCGGACGGTCAGGAAATTCATGGGAAACTGCCTCCACGACTCCAACCACGGGCCTGAAAACCTGGCAAGGGCTCTCACAGAGCTAAAATCCTTTTGATATCTAGGCTATCTGGGGTTTAGTGAATTTTCCCCTAAAGGCACTCTTAGCGCCCCTTAGAGGGAGTGTGATGCCATGCATTATATAGTCAAGTCGGGGTTCAAGTAAATAATTCAAATATCATAACTGCTTTCATAACATATTTTTTTATCCAACCTGTATAAATATAATTCAATTCTACCCTTATTTCAATCACATTGTATGTGAAACGGCTTGTGAGCCTAACAATATAACAATTTGTTATCCACCCTGTAAAATATATTACAACTCCACCCATTTTTTAACCAACTTTTATATGCAACTATTTACGGTCCACTCAATATACCTTTTTGAACCACCCCGTATAACTTCCCTCCTATTTCAACCACATTATATATATGCAGCTGCTTACAGGCCACCTAATATACTTTTTTTCAAGATTTTTTAAATCCATGTAATTCTACTCCGCTTTAACTTTCATCTATCCTATATATGGAACACCCTGTAATATTACACTGGATATATCGGTTGTTTTTTTTTTAAATCGAAACATGTTACTTGGCATATTTAGAATTTTGCATAAGTATCTAATATTTGGTGAATGCGGTGGAAAAAACTGACCAATTATGTATTACCGGACATAGCAGCTTTTCCGCTATATCTACCATTTTTATCAATGTAGGGAAATAAAATGTATACCAGATTTTAAGTCAAACTATAGGCTTCGTAACAAAAAAAAAGATTCAGCAAACTCAGTTGAGTAGTTCTGACGTGATGCCCGAACAAACAAACAAACAAATAGACATACTACAATTTTATAATAGTATAGATATATAGATAACTAGCCGTACGCGCAGTTTCACCCTCGTACGGAATATACAATTCGGCGCAACATGAAATAACTTATGAAGCATATGGGCTATCCTAAATAACAAGTTTAACTAACTTTTGTGAACAACCCTACATAACAATGAATCTACCAATCCTGAATATATTTCAACCAAATTGCAAGTGCTTATGGGCTACCCTATATAACAGTTTTCTTCAACCTTTTTTTGAACAACCTTGTATAACTGTAGCTCTACTTCACCCTATATTGCAACCATCCTGTATATGCTGCTGTTTATTTGTCACCCAATGTAAAAAATTTTAAACACCTAACTCTACCTTTACTCCACCCTATATTTCAGCCATGTAACTCATTATGGTCTATTATGGAAAAATTTTGAGCCACTTTGTATAAGTATAAATATAAGTATAATTTCTCTCCACCGTGTATTTTAACCACCCTTTATATGCAACTTTTTCTAACATTGTGTTAAATTCTCTGTGTAACTATAGTTTTGTTTCGCTTCATATTTTAGGTATTCCACATAGTATGATGCAACTGTTCATGGTCTATCCTATATAAAAAAATTTTTTAAACATATTTAGATCCACGCTATAAAACTATTCCATTCCGCCCTCGATCTCAATCACCTTGTATATACAACTACCCAATATAACAATTTTTGTACTACCCTGTATAAATAAATCCACCAATCCCCAACAAATTTCTCCTAAAGTGCAACTGGTTATTGGCCACAATATTTATCAACTTTTTTTTGAACGGCCTTGTACAATTATAACTTTACCACCCTGTGTACTTAGAACTCTACTCCACCCTATACAACTATCCTGTATATGAAACAGCTTAGAGATCATAACATTTCTTTGTTATATTTTTTTAACCCACCTGTATAACTGAAATTATGCTCCGCCACATATTTTAACCATCCTATATAACTACTAGTGGGTAAATAATTTTGTTAAGCAGCTTATAAACTATAATTCCACTCCATCTTAAATTTCAACAACACTTTATAAACAACTGCTCCTAACATTTTTTCAAACCGTTTCATAACTATAATAGGTATAATATAATAATTCGAGAACATAAATCAAATATCGCAATTACTTACATAACACATTTTTCTAAGATTTTTATAAAATATAATTTTTTTACCCTTATTTCAACCATATTTTATTTTTATATGCAACTATTTATGAGCCAAAGAAAATAACATTTTGTTATCCATCCTGTATAAATATAATTTTTCTCCGTCCTTTTTTCAACTATCTGGTATATGCAACTATTTATGGCCCACCCAGTTCAACTCATTGTATATATTGAATATATTCAGCTGCTTAAGAACAACCTAATATAACTTTTTTTAAAAGATTTTTTAAACCCATGTAATTCTATAACCGCTATATGTTTCTCGTATCCTATAAGGAACACCCTGTAGAATTAGGCTAGGTATACCAGTTGATTTTTTTTTAATCGAAACAGGTTACATAAGTTATTTCTTTTTGCGCCGAATTCTACATTCCGTACACGGGTGAAACCGAGGGTAAGGGCTAGTTATCTATATATCTATACTATTATAAAATTGTAGTATGCCTATTTGTTTATTAGTTTGTTCGGGCATCACGTCAGAACTACTCAACCGAGTTTGCTCAATCTTTTTTTTTGTTACGAAGCCTATAGTTTGACTTAAAAACTGGTATACATTTTATTTCCCTACATTGATAAAAACGGTAGATATAGCGGAAAAGCTACTATGTCCGGTAACACATAATTAGTCAGTTTTTTCCACCGCATGCACCAAATATTAGATACTTGCATCAGCTTAGCTTTTATTCAAAATTCTAAATATGCCAATGTAACATGTTTCGATTTTTTTTTTAAATGAACCGATATATCAAGTGTAATTTTACAGGGTGTTCCATATATAGGATAGATGAAAGTTAGAGTGGAGTAGAATTAGATGGATTTAAACAATCTTGAAAAAAAAGTATATTAGGTGGCACGTAAGCAGCTGCATATATATAATGTGGTTGAAATAGGAGGGAAGTTATACGGGGTGGTTCAAAAAGATATATTGAGTGGACCGTAAATAGTTGCATATAAAAGTTGGTTAAAAAATGGGTGGAGTTGTAATATATTTTACAGGGTGGATAACAAATTGTTATATTGTTAGGCTCACAAGCCGTTTCACATACAATGTGATTGAAATAAGGGTAGAATTGAATTATATTTATACAGGTTGGATAAAAAAATATGTTATGAAAGCAATCAGGATATTTGAATGATTTACTTGAGCTCTTATTATAGTTATGAAATCAGTTGAAAAAAAATGTTAGAAGCAGTTGTTTATGCACGGTGCTTGAGCTATAAAATAGAGTTGAATTGTAGTCTATAGGGTGGTTAAAGTTTTTTTTTATATTCACAAGTAGTTCACAAGTAACATATATAGGATGGCTGAAATATCAAGCAGACTATAATTAGAGCTATACAGGTGGGTTGAAAAAATAATTTTAAATTTTCCATTTAATTCTGTAATGTGCCCCCCAAAAAATTAAGATTAGGGGTTTCTCCTTATTTTTCTTGTAAAGTTCAGGTGAGGCCCTATATCTCTGTTTTTTTTTCAATTTTTACGTCTTATAGTTTCGGAGAAAAGGGGGATGGGTAATTATTTGAATATTTTTGATAATATCTTTTAAACTACATATTTTTAAAATATAAAAAATATTTATTTGTGTTCCTCAGATAGAGCCCTTTCATTTGATTCATTACATGATGGTTTGAAACTTTTTTATTTTTTAATTTAATGCTATCATTTGCCCCCTAAAATTAAAATTAGGTTTTTCTCCTTATTTTTCCTGTAAACTTTGAGCAACCTCCTACCTTCCTTTTTTTCAAAATTTTAGACTCAATAGTTTCGTGGATTAAATCCTAGTCGGGTCATCAAACTCTACATTGATACCAAATTTTAACATTTCCCCTCAAGTAGTTTCGGAGAAAATTGCTGCGATATGATAGTCGGAGAAATCAGGAGTGATATATATAAGCAATCCTAAACAATGGTATACCTAAATATTGTCTAGTTCCAGTAAAATCTGTAATATAAAAACCCTTTGGATTTACCCATGATAATCTCTTTAGGGTTTAAACAGATTTCATTTGTTAAGATATTGAATGTACAAAGTTCTGGACATTCCAGTTCTATGACGTATATTAAGTATAACGCCCCTTTTTGGGTACCAGTAGTTATGGCAAAATTGTATTAGCTCGGAATTTCAGGTTAAACCTGGAATATTTATTTCCCTTTAATTTTCTATTTGTCTAAATATTTGAATATACCTGTTGCAGTAATTATTTAGTTAACGCCCATAACTAAAATTCAGATTTGTGATTTGGTACCCCCCCTGTTGTCAATAGAAAAATATTTTTTCGTTCATATGGATTTTGGTAGAAATATATATTTTCTTTTTGTATTTTTGACCAAATTTTCTTGAAAATCAGTAGAATAGATATGAGAGTTTTGGACCACTTATGCAAAAAGGCAGATATATCAGTATTTGAGCCCCCGTAGGCCGCCGGCACTGGTTGTGTGGGTTGTTGGGTATGTTAGATGTCTATTGAGTAGTTGTGTGAGTTTCATAAATTTGGTGGCAGTGTTAAGGGAGAAAAATGCGAAAACGTTAATTTTCTTTGAATAAAATTTAATAGTGTGTGAAATTTCCATCCGTCCGCCACTGGTAATGCGAAATAATTAAAATAGCTTAGTGGCTTGAGTCGCGTTTCGCGATTTTTACGAGTACAGACTTGTTTCCCGACATTAAGGCGACGGTATGAAGTTCAATCATACTGCGATTATTTTGAAGGTTAACTAGTACCGCTGCCGATATGATGTAGAAAAATTCGCATTAATTTGAGGTTCAGATAGGGATATGTAAAGTAAAATCACATCCGCGTTTCGCGATTTTTACGAGTACAGACTTGTTTCCCGACATTAAGGCGACGGTATGAAGTTCAATCATACTGCGATTATTTTGAAGGTTAACTAGTACCGCTGCCGATATGATGTAGAAAAATTCGCATTAATTTGAGGTTCAGATAGGGATATGTAAAGTAAAATCACATCCGCGATTTTTTTTATGGACTTGTTTCTATATATCAAGGTGACTTAGACGGTTCATCCATACGGACTTTTCGTGGAGGTCAGCTAGTAAAGCGCAAACAACCTGATGTGGAAAAATACGCTGGATATCCTGGTAGGTGGGTTGTGACGCAGTCTTGAAATTGAAAATACAGGGTAGATTAATATGCTGAAATAGGTTTCAAATAATCTTGCACATAGTTTTATGGTAACTAGGTAAATTGCTGAATAGAATAAAAGAGGGTTTAAATTATAAATTTGAAGCACTGAAAATTCAGTTTTATTTAATCATTCAAAGAGAACAGAAGCAAAAATAATGTTACTGGGAATTTATATAGCCTGCTATTTTTCACTGGTAACGGGTGAAGTGAATGTTGAGGACTATTTAAAGCGATATGGATTTTTAACGGAACCTAATGGAACATCTATAGCAGACGTAAAAGAGGGATTGATTAATTTTCAAGAACTATATAATTTGAAAGTCGACGGTACTGCAAATGAAGAAACTTTAAATTTAATGAATAAACCACGTTGCGGTTTACCTGATTTCCCTTTGAGTTTTCGTACAACCTCCCAAAAATGGCAAAAGACTAAATTAAAGTGGTACTTTGTGTTTGCTGATTCGGAAAGGAAATTAGTGGCAGAAAAAGCTTTTGAAGTATGGCAAAATGTGTCAAACTTACAATTCACTTATTCACCTACTGCACCGGACATAGTTATTTCCTATGCCGACGGACAGTTCCGACACTCAAACAACAGAAGGTGTCAAGATGCGGGAAATTGTTATTATCTATTTGACGGACCTTCTGGTGCTTTGGGGCATGCATATCTCCCAAATAATGATACATGTCGTGAGATTCATTTAGACCGAAGTGAGATGTGGTATTTAGGGTTGGATAAAATAGAAGATATTCCAGCAAACCAGACAAGTTTGCTTTCTGTTTTGATTCACGAAATAGGTCACAGCGTTGGAATGGAGCATTCCCCTTTTTGGAGCTCAATAATGTATCCATATTATGGTCGTTTACAACTCGATGAAGATGATATCCGAGCAATTCAATTTTTATATGGAGCGAAAAAAAATTCTGAAAGTACGACCGTAAAAAGCATTCCAAAGACGACGAAAAAAATCCCCGAAAGTGTGACGGTAAAAAGCACCCCAAAGACAACACAGAAATATATTCATGAGATTCCTTCAAGTACACAAAAAATTATTATTTCCACAACTACCACTAATACCACTGTAAAAGGTACACAAGAGAAAGCAATAGACTTATGTCAAGTAGATGTTTCGGGATTACAGTTTTTAGTATTAAGAAGCAATCTGTATATTATATATAAAGACAGGCTATGGATCATGGATATGGAGAGTAGAAACATAACATCAAAAAACGTTAATCTACGGAAAGTCCTACATTTTCTACCATCGGATGTCGCTGAAATAACTTCAATATATCAGAGACCGTCTGGTGAAATAGTTATGATTGGAGATAAGAAAAGATTATTCTACATCTCAGATGAGAACTTTAAACTACTGAAAACTTTAAGCATTAGCGATTTCAAGCTCTCAATACCGGCAGATGAAATCATTGCTACGGTTACCAGTTATACAGGACAAACTATTTTTTTCTTCTCAAATAATATGTACGCCGAGATCAACGAGTGTTCCTATGAAGGGAAAAATTACGGTTATATAAGCAGAGACTTTAGCGGTATACCTGAAAATATTAGAAGTGCTTTTCGGTATACTAACGGAAGAATTTATTTTTTGAAAATAATAGGTATTTCGAATATAATGAATTCCAAATATTCTTGTCCAATATTAACTTAAGAATATCGTCTCTTTTACGAACAACTGAAAGAATTGTTGACTAGGATTTTAGCTATAGAAAATAAAAATTAATGTCAAATTACTATGTGTATTATTTTCACAGCATTTGTTTGAGACGAGTATTTTCTTGAAATACAAATTACTAAGTAATATCACCCTGTAAATTCTCGAGAACTACTCCCAAGAAGCGGATCTTGCTGGAATGTGGTCATCACGGTCGGCGGGAGAGTGAGAGAGGACTTGTTTTTGCGTACATTCGTACCGTGCAAAACGGTTTAAATACGACGTCCTGATTGCGTTGAAATCAATTGCAAACAGTCTTGCATAGTGAGAGTAAGTGTTTGTGCAGTGAAAACTATTTCTGGTAAGTTATCTTTTTCTATTATTTTTATTATAATTTTTTAATTTGAAAATATGTTTTGCTGTCTTGAAAGAAATTTCTAGTCATTAGGCATTATTTTGTGTGTATTTTTGAGTTGATTTTTGTGTCGTGAACGGTAAATATGTTCTGAGTATTTCTTTATAAATGTTTTTCTCTTGATGTGACTTCATTGAGAGAAAATGTCTGGTTAGAATACAGTATTTTATAACATTTTTGAGCTGAAGATTCTCTGTGTGAGAAAAAGGCTTGTTTTCTTGTTAGCTTTATCTGAATATTTCTTTATAAATGTTTTTTCTCTTGATGTTGTTGCATTGAGAGAAAATGTCTAGCCAGAAGACAATATTTTCTAAAAAATGTTGTGTTCTTGGAATATATAGTTTCTGTAGCGAAAAAAAATTTCTTAGTTAAATAGTTATAGTAGAAAATTATTCAGGTACACTACTAAGCAATATATTATATTATAACATTTTTGGGGTAAATGTTTTCTGTGTAAGATGCTGTATGAATGTTAGTCAGAAGACATTATGTTATAAAAATTGTCTTGAATTGAATAGTTTCTGTAGGAAGAAAGTTTCTTAGTTAAATATTTATTTTAGAAAAGTAATCTGATCGACACACGCAAGTCAACAAAAGCAACAGCAGAAGCCACTCAGAAGCTAGCAAAAAAAACCAAACAAAAGTAAGTTCAAAATTAGTTTTTCATAAATTTATTATAGAAGGTTATTTTTATTGTTACAGATGAGTTTTATAAAGGAGATAAATAAAATTTCAGATCCACAGTGGGGTCTCAAACCTTCCAAAAAATTAGTTGATTTATTGCTGTGGAAACAATATCCAATCCTCAGCGCTAAACTTGTGAAAACGAAGTACGGGGAAACTGTGTTGCTGGAATTAGAGGACGTGGTGGTGTTCTTACCGAACAGAGTGCTACCAGTTTTTAAGGACCACCTGAAGGAATTTGCCACTGGAAACTACAGATTGATATTCAAAGGCCAGCAGAACGTCGGGACCAAAAACTTAAAAACGCTGTTTGCTATAGAAGAAGCAAACACAGAAACAGCAGCAGCAGCACCACCTAGTCAGTAACAACAACAACAACAACAACAACAACAACGACAACAACAACAACAACATCAGCGAAGAGGCAACCACAGAAACAGCAGCAGCAGCAGCTAGCCAGTAACAACAACAACAACAACAACAACATCAGCGAAGAGGCAACCACAGAAACAGCAGCAGCAGCTAGCCAGTAACAACAACAACAACAACAACAACAACACCAGCAGCCACAACAGAATAATTGTAAGTGTTTAATTTTTGTAACTTTCTGGTGTTGGTAATCTTGTAAAGAGAGAGAACGAAAAATGAATTCAGATCAAATTGCTTGTCTTAGCGATGAAATTATCGTGAAACTGAGGGAAGTAGAAAGTATTTTGAGTAAAAAGTCAAGACCATTGTCGCAAAGGGATGTGGAAACTTGGTTACAACATACCAAAAAACACATTCTTCTATGCAACAAGGCTATTCGGAAAGCGGATTTATCGGTGGGAACGTTACGGAAATTGCAAACCAATATTGGACATCTGAAAAGATTCAAAATTATATTAGAAAATTTTGATAAATTGGGAATGGGTATTTCAGCACGTCACACTAACAGAAATCGTCGCGTTAAATGGGAAGAGGTAGCTTCCGCTTTCAAAAGTCGCGTTAGAACGGGCGTCATAATCAATAAAAGTCATAAAGATGTTTTAGAGTTTTTGGGGATGCTAGCAAAGTTTTTCAGGTTCGCATAAAAAATGTTTTGAAAAAAATCCTATGTTAAAGGTAAATTGTAGTTTGTGTGGAGAATTTGTTAAACTATCAGGAGATACAGAGATTTCAGACAAAAAGTATTTTACAACAAAAAATGAAGTCATTGATTTAGGGACCGATTTGCAATATTGGTTTGACTTGTACGTAAAAGATCGCATTTTAAATGCGCTTTCTGAATTTGCAACCATCGGATCGGGTTGGTCGATAAATGAAGTTATTTCCTTGGAAGTTAATATAAATAAGTTCGAGCTTAGTAAGGGCGCCTCATCCTACATTGAGCTACCAGAAAAAATTAAGTCCACTAAAGCTTGCATCAATGTTAAGAATCGCGATCAGGACTGCTTTTTCTGGAGTATTGTTTCCGCTTTATTTCCTGTCGCCAGACATTCTGATAGGCCTTCTTCATATCCACATTACAGCACAGTTTTGAATTTAACCGGTTTAAGTGCCCCAGTCAAAATTAATGAAATTTCAGTTTTTGAGAAGCATAATCAGTCAATCTCTGTAAATGTCTTCGGTTTGGAAATGGATGCACGTTCCAAGTTCACCGTCGTTCCAGTACGTTTGTGTAAAGAAAAGCGAGAGCAACATGTCAATTTGTTACTTGTTCAAGACAAGTATTTTTCGAAAAAAAGTGATATGGATGTAGAGGGTGTTGATGATGATGAGAGTGATAATGATGCTTATGAAATCCAATATCATTATTGTTTTATAAAAAATCTGTCACGCCTTATATCGAGTCAAGTTTCCAAGCATTTAGGAAAAAAATATATTTGCGATAGATGTCTAAATTATTTTTATTCAGAGGGAAAGTTAAAGGAGCATTCTGAATACTGCGAAAAGTTGAATGAATGTAAAATAGAATTTCCAAAGTTTTCTCACGTTCAATTTAAAAACCACATGTATAAAGAAAAAGTTCCGTTCATCGTTTACGCTGATTTTGAATCTCTTTTGGAACCGGTTACTGGTGGCAAGAAACCATCAACTAATAGTTTGCCATATCAAAAACATACCGCTTACAGTGCTGGGTACTATTTTCAATGTAGTTATAATAATGATTATTCATTCTACAAAAGTTATAGAGGGGTTGATTGTATGTCTTGGTTCGCTGAAGATATGGCTAATGTGGCAAAATTTGTGCAGTCTAAACTGATTAACGTAGAGCCTATGAACACCGTGGTAGACTTGAAGGATGCTACGGGGGTGTGCCATATTTGTGAAAAACCTTTTAGCCCTCAGGATAGGGTAGTTCGCGACCATGACCACCTGTCTGGGAAATTTAGAGGCTTTTCACACAATAAGTGCAACCTTTTATATCGGAAATCCTTTGTTGTACCCATTGTTTTTCACAATTTGAGTGGGTACGACTCACATTTTATTATTCGCGACTTGGCTAAACGAAATCACATAACTTTGCTGCCGGTTAATAAGGAAAAATATATTAGTTTCACCGTCCACGATAACGATACCAAAATTAAATTTCGCTACATAGATTCCTTCAGGTTTATGGGGTGTTCGTTAGACACTTTGGTGTCCACGTTAAAAGATACCGACTTTGAGATTCTAAATAATCAGTTTAGACATGTACCAAATGAGAGCCTACGATTGCTCTATAGAAAAGGTGTATTTTTCTATGATTATCTTGACAAAATTGAGAGATTGCAAGAAACCGAATTACCTGCGAAAAAGAAATTTTATAATCGCTTGAACGATGAACACATACAAGATGAGGATTATATACATGCACAGGTAATTTGGGAGAAATTTGGATTGAAAACACTCGGTGAGTACAGCGATCTGTATATGAAAACTGATATCTTGTTGTTAGCTTGCGTATTTGAGACATTTAGAAACACCTGCCACAAGACATACGGCTTAGACGCAGCAAGCTATTATACAATCCCTGGATTCACATGGGATTGCATGTTGAAATACACGCAATGTAGACTCGAAACGATTCAAGATGTTGACATGTTGCTATTTATGGAACGCGGAATACGAGGAGGTATCTCGATGTGCTGCAACAGGTACGGCGAAGCAAACAATAAGTATGTAGAGGGTTATGATTCCTCTAAACCCTCAAAATACCTTTTTTATTGTGATGTTAATAACATGTACGGATGGGGGATGATGCAACCCCTACCTTATGGTGGGTTCAATTGGGTTGACCCGAACATCGACATAACATCCATCCCCGATGATTCGCCAAAGGGATACATTTTAGAAGTAGACTTGGAGTACCCTGAGAGCTTACACGATCTTCACAGGGACCTACCGTTCTGTGCCGAACACAAAACACCCCCAAATTCTAAAAATAAAAAGTTATTGACCACCCTCGATGATAAAGAAAAATACATAATTCATTACAGGAATCTAAAGCAAGCTTTGGCGCATGGTTTAGTCTTGAAAAAAATTCACCGAGTATTGCAGTTTGATCAGTCCGCCTGGCTGAAACCCTACATCGACTTTAACACTCAACTGCGAAGTCAGGCGAAACATGAATTTGAGAAAAACCTCTACAAATTGATGGTAAACGCAGTGTTTGGGAAAACAATGCAAAACGTGAGAAAACATCGAATTGTGAAGTTGGTTAGAAAATGGAACGGTAGGATGGGAGCGAAAAACTTAATTGCCAGCCCTAATTTTCAAAGTAGAACTATTTTCGATGAAGATCTGATGGCTGTTGAATTAAAAAAGCACAGTATTCTATTCGATAAACCTCTATACATTGGGATGTGCATTCTTGATATTTCCAAACTTTGCATTTATGAGTTTCACTATGATTACATGCTCAAAAAGTTTCCGGTGGAGCGGTGCAAACTTTTGTATTCGGACACTGATAGCCTGGTCTATGAGATACAGTGTGAGGACCTCTATGAAGAGGTAATAAAGGCGGATATTCAACGTTTTGACACGAGCGATTATCCTTCAGATAATCGCTGGAATATTCCCTTAGTTAATAGTAAAATACCGGGTCTAATGAAGGATGAGGTGAAAGGTAAAATTATGTTATTTTTTATTGGATTGCGTTCGAAGCAATACACATTTAAGATTCAAGGAGGTAGCAACATTAAGAAAGCCAAGGGGGTAAAGAAGAGTGTGGTGAAGCGCAAAATAAAGTACGAAGATTACTTGGAATGTCTGCAGCAATTTACAGACCATTCAAATAAATCCTTCGTACTACATCAAACTCAATGCACTATACAATCGAAACATCACGATGTATATAGCATTGAGCAAACGAAAATTGCGCTTAATCCCTTTGACGACAAACGCTTTCTTATTCCCCACAGTTACAATACTTTGCCCTGGGGCCATTACAAGATCAGGCAATTCTAATTTGAATTCTTTTTCTTTCTCTTTTGCAGATACCACAACAGAAACCGCAAAAAAATGTCTTTCACATCATCATCATCATCAGCAACACTACTACAAGTCATCTACAACATTCCATCTGGATCATCAATCACATTGAAACAACTTGCAATTGAAGCGATCTGTCGCAGTGTTTCAAATCTTGCGGATTTCATCACCACGACACCGCTTCCTTGGTCCGTATTTGATGATTTGGTGGAACAATTTCCTATCATCAAATACCGACAGTTTGATGAAATATATTCAAACATGCAGGTAGATCACAAGACTCTCGTAGATGGCTTTGATGATGAAGCAGACCAAAAATTGTCACTCGACAAGAGAATCAGTCTGCTATTTTATGGGGGGTTAGAATCTCACGCCAGATATAAAAAGTATTCTGCAACTTTTAAAATCAATAGAATTGTCGCTGAGTCTCGAGACCGTGTGAAATTTGATAATTTGCCCTTGTGCAACGAATGTTGCGAGAAACTTAAAATTTGTTTCGAAACAAGGAAACAATTTCATACGTATCGAGACTACGTGAGAACATACAGATATCGGTCATATCAACTGTTCATTTTATACGGATATCGAGGAAACTGGTGTGGTTCATGTTGGATGCCTTTGTTCACGATACATAAGCATGAACCAGAAGTTCCAAGATATTGGTATCAAGAGCTGTTAGATATGCCTGATATTGTGTCAGAAACTTTCAACCCCTCCGACTCAAACTAAATAGTAGTTGATGCTGATGATGATGTGAAAAGCAATAACATTACAAATTAGATTAGCTCTTGCATATTTTTTTTCTTTTACAGACACACACAACAACAACAACAAAAACAACGGCAACAACGACAACAACACGAATTCGAGATCTCAATTTAAAAAGAAGAAAAGTCAGCATTCTCAGTAGCAAATTTTTTATTCTACACAATGGCGACCCCAAACACTCTTAAAGAGCATTGCATCAAGACCATCTGTCACAGTATTTCAAACTTAGCCAATTTCGTTGTCTGGGCACCTCTCCCCTGGTCAGTAATCGATGATGTGATGCACAGTTTTCCGAAACACAAATATGGACAACTTGTTCAGCTTTCTTCAAATACCCATCTAGACACTGATGCCATTTTAGATGGGTTTGAATATGAAACAAATTTGTCACTACATCAGAGGCTTATTTTCTTGAATTTCGCCTACGATCTTGAAAAATTCTGTTCATATGATAGATATCAGGCATCATTCCAATATTTTACAATTTTGCTATTGAATTTGGTGACTTTCGGTTATGCAACTCATGTGGGGAGACACTGAAAAGTGTTTTCCAACAGAGAGTAAGATTTTATAAGTTTAGGCCGCACTTTGATACATTTAAATACTGTAGTAGAGATCTATACATTGTGTATCAATACAAAAAACATTGGTGTAGTTCTTGTTGGATGCCGCTGTTTAAGATATGTAATGCAGATGAGTACCTTTTGCATGATATGGAAAGGTATTTTTCTGCAGCAAAAAAAACAAAACATTATTGATTTTTTGTTGTTGTTGTGTATTTATTGTTGTATTGTATAATTAATTTTATTTGGTGTTGTTGTTGTTTACTTTAGTGTATAATTATATAGTTTTACTAATTAGGTATTGTATTTTTATTAAAAAATATATATAGAGTAGTAAGTTCATGTAAGATTCGGTGCTGGTTGTGGTGGTGGTGGTATATTGTATACGGTATTTAATGATAAATTAAATAAAAAAAATATTCTGAAAACAGTTTTTTATTTTAAGAAATAAAGACCTTTAAATACCCAACTGTCTCACATCTGCAGATACAACATTTATCAATATCTATAAAACAACTTGAGCAGCAGGCTAAATGTCTACATGGAAGAAGTACAACAGATATTTCATTAGTTAAACAAATTTTGCAAGATAAGCTAGTGGCTTTTGAATCTTCTATTGTTTTTTGAATCATTAAGCAGTTGTTGGATATCATCAAGTGTCGTTCAGTAACGTCATCGTTTGGCAGCAAGTTTGAAATCTGTATGCCACAACAATAACATATGATTCTATCTCCTGAACCACTATAAAAGAATCCAAGTTTTGCTAAATCATTAGGTCTCTGCTTTAGAGCTATAGGCCAATTGCCAAACGTAGAAAATCTGCTGGCAACACTTATTTTATCTTTATGAACAACAGGTTTTTTTCTATTTATTAAGTATACGCTATCTGTATCGAAGAAGGAACAATTTGGATTCCAATCTAAATGGTCAGCTACAGGATCGTCTGTCATTTGCCAGTTGAATCCTTCAGTCCCACAAAATGCACATCTTACTACATCATTTTGACCGAAATAAATAAAGCCAGCCCTTGCTAGTCTGGAAGCTGGGAATTCTGATGGCCAGTTTTCAAAGGTACGTAATCTGTGTTCGTATACTTGATACCAATCTCTACACTCCATGATTGTGATATATCAACTGAGGGAAAATTAAAAAAACGGGATGATTTTATACATTTTATTGAGGTTTTCTCGCTACAATGTCGGCTACAATTTTTTCTCTGTAATAATAAAGATACTCTCTTAAAGCAATACTCAGTTGAGATGTATTATCAAAACAAAAAGATGATAGTAGTCGTTCAACTGGTTGCGAGCAAATTAAATGTTTCCATGAACAAACTTCATTTAAAACTTTGAAATAATATTTACAAAAGTTCATTTCTAAATATGCTTCTACTCGACTAGAAATTATATGTTCAATTCTAAAAAGTTCCACTACATCACTATGAGAGAAATATAACGCAATAATATTTTGCATCAACAAGATTAGTTTCTCGTCATCCTCAGATCTTGTTTGGGTTATATGTAGAAATTCTCCACAGGAAATTGGTGCTGCAACCTCGTGACTGCTAATATTTGGGTTTTCTAAATAATTCTGATTCATCAACTTCAGAACGCACAAAACATCCGCCCATTCGAAGCTGTTCAAGACAATTTTCACATTATTTTTTTGCAGAATAACTACTGGTGCAAACGTTCGAGCTGGACTTAATGCACATTGGATTTCCAACTCAGAATTGATGAGAGGAAATTTGGTGTGTAACAGGTAAAACGCTTCTGTTTTAACTGCTTCTTCGTACATGTTTAAGATTCTATCTAGGTCGGCGTTGTAGTCAATTTCTTCAAAACTAGTATCACTCATACTGCTGCTCACCAAATTGAACTGCTCTTACTGAAGGTAATGGGAAACTCAAAAGGTTTTTATAACGTCTCTGTCGTCATCTTCCCTCCTACTCCTGTTTTACAAGTTATAGCCTGTTGCTGGAATCAATCCAGCTGTCGTGACTTTTATCAAAACCCAACCATCGAACTTTGACTTTATTGCCTTTTTCTGCAACACTTTTTCCACGAGATAAACGTCAGGGTTTGCGGTTTTTTGCAATTCTTCCTCATAAAATCCCCCTTGAATTGGTCTGCCACTCATGTCTTCCAACAGGTAGGTTATGGGATTCGTTAGCTGATATTGACGTACCTTGAATAGCTCTGTAGTCCAATTCCTGGTATGTCCTTTTTCAAAGACGTGTTTCACTTTACTTATTCGCACCACATCACCCACCTTGAGTTTCCTAGGTCCGGTGATTTTCAATTTATTGAATACTTTAATGGCCTTAGCATTAGCAGCAGTTACGTCGCTAGGGCGCATTTTCGTCGTCTGATGTTTTTGATTGTTGTAAGACTGAACGATATCAGGTAAAATGTCAATCCACTTGTAACTGCCATTTAAACTGAAATATTTGAATAATTTCTCCTTTAGCGTCCTTATCACGCGCTCACATATGGCTGCTTTCATCCCACTAAATGTACTATAGTGGTTAATCGAATATTTTTGCATTAGTTTCGTGAAGTGACTATTGTAGTATTCCTTTCCGTGGTCTGTTTGCAAGTTTTTCGGGCGGCGCCCACCATTAGCAGTGAGAATACTCTCGAAAGCCTTTGTCACCTCCTCTCCTGATTTTGATTTCAGCGGCCTCGTCCACACATACTTGGAAAAACAATCAATTACCACTAAGATATACTTAAAATTTCTATTAGTTCCCGCATAAAGATCTAATTGTCCTAAATCAGACTGCCATAAATCATCGAAACCCTTAATGACGGTGTGACGTCGTGGAAATTTTTTTCTCACAGGTCGATGCAGCTCCTTTACAACTTGAACTTTTTCCTTGGAATAATTCATGATGACTACTATAATTTAACATGGCTGATGCCTTTTTATTTAGTCTTTAGAGCAGATTGCTGTTGCTGCTGCTGCTGTTGAATGGCTACAATTTTTGGATTAATCATCTTTAATTGATTGTTGATTTGCGAAGAGACTTCGTTTTTGTGAGATCGCAATTCGCTCTTGATGCCATCTGATAATTTTTTCATCTCTAAGTTCATCTTATTAACTTTATCACTCATTTCATCGTGTAATTTTTGCATATCCACATATAGTTCGGGTACAACTTTTAGCATTTTCTCTTTGATGGCCTTCACTTCATCAATATCGTTTTTCAATTGCGAAATTTCATCACTTATAGTCTGTTTTAGATTCTCTTCAATTTGCTGTGGCAATTTCGTAAGCTGGTTAAGCTGGACGTTGGTATTTGACTGAAATTCCAGAAAGGTCTGTTGATTAACCCTTAAGCTGCTATCAGTAGTATGTTGATTTTTCTCAAGTTTTCGCATACTGCTGTAAACCTTATCGCTGAAATCATTGAATGCCACTTGAAAGTCCTTTTTAATTTGAGACAACTTGTCGCGTACTCTATCATCAACATAGAGTTTATTGGCGGCATCCATATCCGCTTTAGGATCTGCAACATTTGAAATTATCACTTTCTCTACATCAATATTTCCATCAGCTGTGAAGGAAAATGGTATTTTTGCGCGCTCATAATCACTCGGTTGCTGTTGTTGAACAGCACTTCGACCAAATTTATCGAGAGACATTTTACTAATGACTACTTTGGTTATTTGTCGCGTATAATATTGGCTTCTTTGAGCTCATTTATTATCGCTACAATTTCGTTGTCGTGGGATGTGTTGCCGGCCTCTTTCGATGCAACAAGTAACCTTAAACGATCTACCAATTCATTGGGATCGTCCCAGTAGACGTATTCCATAGGCTTTGTATTATATTTCAACTTCATACCTCTTCCTTCGCTGCTGCTGCTTGGTTTAATTGGTTTTATAAACATAGGTTTAATGACATCCTTGTATTTGGATATTCCTGAGGGTTTCAGATGTCCTTTTACATTCCGGTGTACTAATGCCCGCTCCAGAACTTTTTGGTACACGATTTTGTCATCTGGAGTGTATGCGGGGTCCTTGTAGAATATCAGTTGGTAAAGACCAGGTGATCCTCGAAACACAGCGCCTCCAACAGTAAGACGTCCTGTCCTCGTATCGAAGTTGATTTCTTTGTTACCGAGATACCACTTGGAGGTTTTCAAATTGTATGAGGGTCCATAAATGTTGTCAATTTTATCACTCTTGTGGAAATATTCGGTTACGTACTTTTGCACCATTGCTGGATACTGGTCCATATAGGACTCAAAGCTTTTTTCAGAGTAATAAGTCGGATCATCTTCCTCTTGTTCCGTTTCCTCGGCTTCAGCATCGGTATAAAAACTAGTCTCTGCGACTGGTTCTTCTTCGAGGAATAGACTGGATTTTGGTGTTAACGGTTCTAGTTTTTCTTTTTTCACAATTGTTTCTCGTTTTATAGATGGCAACACCGGAGGTGAATGTGTTGACGCTGGTGGTATCTTGGTGAGAACTTTGGATGTAGTCGAAACTATTTGTTTCAAAGGTCCGACTACCGGTTCAAAGAGCTTATTGAGGGTCTCATCGTTTTCCGATTTACCCAGTTTCAGACTGAGGTACTTCTTGCGAATGGACCGTGCTAGTTGTTTGATTTTTTTCTTGCGAAAAGCTTCTGCAATGCTGTTGCTGCTCACTGAAGACATTTTTGTTGACTGACTGATTATTTTTCGCTTTGTAGTCTTATATATTTATCGAAACCTTGTCGATATCGCCCTTCGTTTAAATTGAATTCTGTAACAATAACCACGAACCCGTAGCGATCCTGCCAACACTTTGAACACAAGTCTTTAAACTGTTCGAATGACATATCCGGAGATACGTGTTCATCATAGGCATGCTTTAAATTGATTTCATCTTGTTTGAATAGCACAATCACATTACAATTGTCTCGTATTAGTTGCTTGGGCATCTTACTATACGTCTGTAACAAATAAATTGAATCGATGTGTCGGTGTCGTCCCATGGAAAAGAAATTCTGAATCTTTTTCTGTTTATCACCAGCAACATCATCAAAAATAAACACTGAATACTCACAGGCGTCTGATGGATCAATTACATTTTCGTTTTCGCTGAAAGGGAAATATGACACACCTTTAACGCTCTTGAGAACCTCTTGTAGTAGTTGGTATTTTGGTTGGTACAAAGATTTCGAGTACACGTAGACATTTTTAAATCGCAATCCGTTTTCGTTGAACAAAAGCGAGAGCAGCGCATTGGTTTTCCCGCAGCCGCTGGGGCCGCAGAACGCCGCCCGGACGGAATTTGGCCATAGTTTCCCATTTTTCGATGGCACACTATCATTGTCACCCCCTTCCGCCACAAAATCTAGATTTTCTATAGGCAATTGAATATCTTGCTGCTTTATGTGCATCTCAAAGTAAACTGATGTACATGTGTTTTGGGTGGACGTTTAAATATAAAATTTACTTTCTGAACGTCAGTCAGTCAGTATTATGTTAACCGCTGAAGGTAGTGGAAGTGTAGTGAACACTCTAATCAACAAGTTACCCTTTGAAATTCACCTTCCTGGCTATCAATTTTGTGGACCGGGTACGAAACTCGAAAAACGCTTAGCTCTAGGACAGCGAGGTATAAACAAAACCGACGCAGCTTGTCGGGATCACGATATTGCTTACAGTAAAAGCACTTCTCTAGCAGACCGTCATAAGGCAGATTTTGAGTTGGAGAATAGGGCTTGGGAGAGATTCAAATCTAAGGACGCTTCACTCGGTGAAAAAGCAGCTGCTTGGCTCATAACAACGACTATGAAAACCAAACAGAAACTCGGTCTTGGCATGAAATCTCAAAAGCGAAAGAGGAGTAGAGGTGTGAAAAAATCTTCCCGTAAGCGAAAATCTTCAACAGGCAAAACCCTTTTACCATTTCGAAAGCATGTCATGCTACCTACGAATAAAGCTATCGCTAACTCTCCTGCAGGACAAAGTCTACGACAGTCATCGCTGATGGCTTTGAGAGCGGCTAGGATGGCAATTAAGAAAGCTGGCGGTCGTAAGAAAATTCGAGTTCCTCGTGTTATACCATTCGAGTCAAAAGTCGGTGGAATTCTCCCATTACTCCCGCTATTTGCAGGACTCTCAGCTCTTGGAACCCTTACTGGAGGAGCTGCAACTTTGGGTAAAACACTCATAGACGCAAAAAATGCTAAAAAGAAACTCGAAGAGGACAGACGACACAATCAAGCTATGGAGGAGATTGGAAAGAAAGGGTCCGGGCTCTACCTGAAAAAGTCTCGCAAAGGAGGCTTCGGTCTCTATTTGAAGAAACAACAAAAAAACTCCCGATAAAGCTACCCAGTCGAGCACTTTACACCAGCGAGCTTGTTGAATACGCCAAAAAATTGAAAATACCAAATTTTAAAGGTGTATTTATGCGTGATGCCTTACCTAAAAACAAACAACCATCAAGAACCGAGTCGGCAATCATCAACTTGGATTCTAGTCGCAACAAAGGCACACACTGGGTAGCTTACATTAAAAATGGAAACGTTGCGCAATATTTCGATAGTTTTGGTAATTTGAAACCGCCTCGTGAATTGGCTGAGTATTTAGGAAGTAATGTATCGATACTCTACAACAACGACTCCTACCAAAATTATAATCAATCTAATTGCGGTCATTTGTGTCTGCAATTTCTCTATAATAACACCTAACATTGAGGGAAATCTTCAGTCATGTCTTTGATATTAACGCTGAAAGGACGCAGTTCAATACTGTCCATTGATTTTCAACCACCTATTCAACTACATCCTGACTACAATTACGGTCTAGCCTTGCTGAGTTTCCACTCCTACAACAGCATCCCGAACATTGAGAAGGGTAGCAAAGTGCATTTAATCGACTCGAAAAAGAAACCAACCGCCATCGAATTACCTGAAGGCAGCTACGAAATTGGTGATATTGAAGCGCACATTAGAAAAGTCTTGGGTGTGCAGCATTCGAAGGATGTAGATGAGATTTTCTCATTGAAACCCAACAATAATACACTCAAGTGTGAAATATACAGCAGTAAATACGCAATAGACTTTCAAAAGGAAAGCAGCATCGGTGCCATACTGGGTTTTTCCAAGAGACTGCTCACACCTCTTCAAGTGCACAGCTCTGATTTACCAGTGAATATTATAAAAGTGCGAACAATCCATCTCGATAGTAACATCACATCGGGAGCATTCTACAACGACAGACCGTCACATACCATATACCGAGTTTGCCATTGGAGTTGATCCTGGTTTCGCTATTGACGAAACACCTCAACATCTTATCTACCTACCTATCAACCGAAGAGAAATACACAACATAACTTTGAGAATTCTCAATCAGGAATCTGAACTCGTCAATTTCCGAGGGGAGGAAATCATTGTGAGACTGGAACTGAAACAGCTATTGCAGCAATAATGGGACGCTTACTCATATTTGAGCATCCTCATAAAAGTACAAACATACCACAGCCAAAGTCAGTATCAACGAAACCTTTGAAGAGATCACTTACGTTCTCCAATAAACTATTTCTACAATCGCTAGGCTATCATGTCAACTCAAGCATTCGATATCTTCCGAAAGCCCAGTTTCGATGACAGCATTCGCAGAATGGAAGTCAGAACCTACTATCCCTATGTAAAGTCATTTGGGAACAACGACATAGTGGAGATTACTGTGAACCAAGCCGATTCCTGGTTATCCATGGCGGACTCGTATATCGCCGTTAAGGGTCAAATTAATGTAACGGCAGGTGCAGGTGAAGTTTCCCTATCCCCTAATGCAGGAGCATTTTTCTTCGATAATATGGTTTACGAACAGTGTGGTAAAGAAATGGAATCTGTTCGCGATCCCGGTCGCGTCAGTGCCATACGAGGTTATCTGTGCTATGATCCTACCAGTTCAAGAGAATTAGCTATTGCTGGCTGGAATTTTCCCGGTAAACCAATTGTGAATGCAGCAGACAGATCTTTCCGAATGTACATCCCGCTCAAGCATTTGTTTTCCCTCTTCAACGACTACCAGCGAGTAACCTGTGGAAAGCAAACAATACGTTTAGTGCGAGCAAGAAATGATGATGATTGTCTTATTATTACTGATAAATCTACAAAAGCAAGCGTGACGATTGACAGCATTGAACTCAAAGTCCAGCATATATTCCCCAACGATGATATGAAACTTGAACTGCTGCAAGCCGTTAAGCAGGATACCGGCATTATTATCCCCTTTCGTAAATGGGAGCTTCATGAGTTGCCTGCTCTGAAGACAGGCGCCACACGAGAAATTTGGGCTGTGAAAACTTGTGCTGCTGTAGAGAGTCCTCGATACGTCATCGTTGCCTTCCAGACCAATAAGCACAGCAACATAGCGGCTGATCCCACGGAATTTGATCATATCCACATATCTAATATTCGTCTAACTCTTAATGGAGAATTTTGGCCGAACGAGAGATGGCTATTGGATTTCCCCAGGAACGAATACGGAGAAGCCTACAAACGCTACACGGACTTTTATCCCAGTTTTGCTGACAAAAGACACCCGCTCCTAGACTATCTCACCTTCAAGAATCACACTCTCTTCGTAATCGATTGTTCCCGACGTGAAGACAGCATGAAATCCTCCACTGTGGATGTACGCCTGGATATTGAATCTCAAACAGGTTTTCCTGACAAAACACGTGCCTTCTGTATAATCATCCACGATTGTTTGATGGAGTTTCTCCCACTCAGCGAAATTGTTCGTAACCTATCATAAAAGAGCATATTTTCACATTACAACTTCAGTTCACAATGGAAATCGCAATCGTTGACATTCAAGGCTTCATTCTTAACGAAGAATTTGTTCCCAAAGAATTGGCTATCAAGACACATGCAACGGGTGTCATACATTACCTGTTTAAGCCTCCTCGGCCATTTGAATTGCTGTGCAAGGAAGATCGACGAACCGTCAGATATTGTGAGAATTTTCTTCATGGACTCAGCTACAATGGTGGAATCTGGGATGTAAGCCAGTTGAATATGATTTTGAATTTTCTTCTCTCCAGATGTTCTCATGTCTACGTTAGAGGTCACCAAAAATATGACTTATTAGTTAAAAAGTGTAAAAATGAGCTTGGGCTCAATCATGTAAAGTTCATAAATTTGGAGCATACCATCAACGCCATAAAGTTGAGAGATGTGACTAAGAAGGACCGTGAGACAAGTAAATATCCCATAGTCTGTGGCTATCATTATGAAGATTCTAATGAAGAATACGCAGAATACAAATGTGCTATAAAAAATTGTAATGATATATATGATTGGTTAATCAATAACATTTTACCTCAATAAATGAATGAAGTATAACATGCATTTTTATTTCTCAAAATTATTTTATTAACGAGTGTATAGATCTTGTACATTTCAACATAAGTTTTACCAACAATAATATCAAAGATATAACAGCAAAACATAATAATATTAATAAGTTATTGAGTTCTCTCTGAAGCGAATTTGGTAGCTGTTGTCTACTAGTCGTTGCTGTTGCTTCGGCTTCCTGCTGGCAATCATAATTTGCTGTTAATCCATCAAAATCCTCCACAGTGCCATTGTAAAAGAAAATTTTAAGTTTGTAGCGTAATGGGGTGCTATCTTTAGGAAATTTTGCAAAATATGCTGATAGTAGCCCATCATTTAGCAATGTCCGCCTCATTAGCGAAAAATCAGATCTATTTGAGCAATTCCTAGAAAAGCATACCGCCACATTTTCCACTCCCTGTGGTATATTTGTGTATAGCATGTTTTGTGATATAAAAGTCAATATCACAAAACCAGTAGTAATACTAGCTTTCACTAATATCATTATTGAAAATGACGTATACGTCTTTATTCTTCAGTTAACCATTTTATAATGCAACACTTATTCCTTTACACCCTGTTTTGTATTAACCCAGAAATGGCCGAGTAGAAAGAGCGCTGAGTTAATTACAAAGGTAAGTATATTCCCCATTACAGACCCCCCGGTTCGATCCCATTTCTCGGCTAACATTTCTGGGCAAATTTTTTTTATTCTTATTTAATTTATCTCTGGTGGGAGAGTCAACCGCATTCGCGGTAGTGAATAACATACATTTGAACGCAAACACGTTTCCCGCAGTATCTCTTGAAGTGAGTAAGATGTCTTACAGTGACGTTATGTCCAACAACCATCGCTTTAATTTTACCAACCGAACAACTACCAAGAGAATTACACCCAACTACTTAGTAGCTCACTACAAATTTGCAAATTTTCTGCAAATAGTATTTACCGCTGAGAAAGTAGTCCTGCGTTCAAATAATCATGAAGCCCTTCTTCAAGATGAGTCTAATCAACCGAATCCATTTCCAAAAGAAGAAACATCATCTGTGACTTTTACGCCAGCTGGGTTTGAAAAATTTCTAAATTTTATCAGTGAGTACCGAGATGACAACAACGTACTGGTTTCCGAAGATTACGACAACAATTTACGGGCTACCATATGGGCAGAGGATGGGGAAAACCACTTATTTATTGAAAAAAATAAAAGCAATAATTATGAAATTATAATTCCTCTTAATGTAGTTGCTCGATTAGATTTAAAAAAATTGTATGATATTTTGTATAATTTTAATAAAACATATTCCTTCTAATAATCTCGCGTTTATTTGTTCCCTCTAATTTCAACAATCCACCTGAAATTGCAAAAATCAAATGGCTGGCCGGAATCCGACTAGTTGACCTTCAAATGATCGCAGTTTCTTGACCCCATACCCAGCACCTTGATCTTTGCAAAACAAGTCTGTACTCGTAAAAATCGCGAAACGCGACTCAAGCCACTAAGCTATTTTAATTATTTCGCATTACCAGTGGCGGACGGATGGAAATTTCACACACTATTAAATTTTATTCAAAGAAAATTAACGTTTTCGCATTTTTCTCCCTTAACACTGCCACCAAATTTATGAAACTCACACAACTACTCAATAGACATCTAACATACCCAACAACCCACACAACCAGTGCCGGCGGCCTACGGGGGCTCAAATACTGATATATCTGCCTTTTTGCATAAGTGGTCCAAAACTCTCATATCTATTCTACTAAAATCATTTCGAATGTACCCAGATGCATTCGACAGTATTGGAAAAATTTTCTACTTCTTTAATTAAATGAACATAGAGAGTGAGGTATTCTCCTTCCTCGTTGCAATACACTCGGATGCACCCACATTTTTTTCTTTGGTTCATTTTGTTTTCGTGGTTTGCTACAATTATCTTCTTCAAAATGAACCAGAGCTATATAATAGATAATTTTTCAATCAAATAATTCAATGACATTTTTCGCCCGTAAATATTAGAAGTAATAAAATATTTTACTTGAGTTAATTTTATTATGAGTTACGAGGCACATCCAACTTCGACTATTGACAGTTTAAGACGTCAGGATGACAGAGAACGAGCTGTGAATAAGGTGAATCGACTAGACCGAGACCAGACCGAGATCGGACCGAGATCGAGATCAGACCGAGATCGAGATCAGACCGGGAACGGACTGTGACCGGCACTATAATGTGGATCAAGCCTAATGTGGATCAAGCCTTAAAATGTTTATCAATATCTATTATTTGACTTCTGACGTAACTAAGAGAATTTTATTTGATAATATACATGGTAGCACAGAAACTTCTAGACATAATTTAATAATAAAGTTCCATTAAAATTGGAAGAATTTGAAAAGGCGAACTACAGAATTTTATGTGGCGCTCCTAAGTGCGACTTTGTTATAAGGTAGTGCATTCGCCAAAAATGCAATCAAAGAATTTTGTTGATTCAGGGATCCCATTGAAATCATATGGGAAAACCTAGAAAAAGCCTTATGAACTATCTCGATATTGGGTTGTTCACAACATTACCATCAGCAATTTCTTCCTTAATCATCGGCAACCAGGAACGCTTGAATTCTACAGAGGTAATAACGATAGAATCGTTTTCATTTAACGAGATTAAAGCAGACTCTTGTAGTTTTTGTTTAATGTTGTGTTCTTCTTTGTGTAATATAACTAAATTTTGAAACTGTATTTTATGACCAAGATCCCAAGCATGTCCACAAATTTTGAATTTTTCAAACTGTCGTTTTTTTATGTAATTTTTGTGTTCGTTTATTCGAACATTTACAGGTCTAGAAGTTTCTCCAGTATAGAATTTATTACATTCACAAGAGATTTTATAAATCCAATTTTTTGTATTGTAAGTTGTATTTTTTGGTTTTGTTTTTAGTGTATTTCTTGATTTAAATGATGTTTTAATATTATATCCCGCTCTTTTTAGTCTTTTTGAGAGACCCTGTATGTGTGGTATAGTTATTGTATTAATGTGATTATCTTTTAAGTCAGTATTGCTTTGTGAATTTTGGTGTTGGTTGTTAGGGATTGTTTGGTATTCGATTTTCTTTAACTCATTATTAATAAATTTTTCGGGGTAATGATTGGCAGAAAGTACATTTTTTATAAACGTTTTTTCTTCATTGAATTTATTGATTTTAGAACAGTTGGTTTTTGCTCTGTCATATAGAGATTTGATGACCCTCTTTTTACCGAATTTGGATGATTAGAGTTTTTTGAAAACCTTTTAATATGAATCGGTTTTCTGTAAACTTCTATTTCAAATGTCGATTGTGTTTTGGTTATTAAAATGTCTAAGAAAGGTAATTAGTTATTCTGTTCAAGTTCTAGTGTAAACTGAATAGTTTGTTCTTTGTTGTTTAAATCGTTAAGTAATACATGTAAGTCCTCATGATTATGTTCCCAAATAACGAATATGTCATCAATATATCGCCACCAAACCAAAGGTTTAATCTGTTTTGAGGAAATTGTTTGTTCTTAATTTTTTTCCATAAAAATGTTGCTTAAAGCAGGAGACAGACATGAACCCATTGCCATGCCCAAATCTTGTTGGTAGAAGATGAAAATATGTTGTCTTTGTACATAATTCCATTGTATCAATGGAATCAATTGTGTACGTTCATTTAGTAAAGTATCTTGTTCTAATAGTTCTTTGACTATTAAGTGTTTTGGTGACAAGAACGTTATTGAATAGATTTACTATATCAAAACTTGCTAGTGTGAAAGTATTTTTGTATTATATATATAATAATTTTTTTAAGAAATGTGCTTTGTTTTTAAATTGGTCTTTAGACTTATCAGTAAGTGGTGAAATAATTTTTAAAACGAATTTTTATGAGAGAACACTGCATGGGGAATTTATAGAGCTGACAATTGTTCTTAATTGAGAAACCTCTAGACCTCTAAATGTTCGAATAAACGAACACAAGAATTAGGTACATTAAAAAACGACAGCTTGAAAAATCCAAAATTTGTGAACATGCTTGGGACCTTGGTCATAAAATACAGTCTGCTTTCATTTTCTTCAATAACAACGATTGTATCGCTACTACCTCCGTAGAATTCAATCGTTCCTTCCGATGATTAGGGAAGAAATTGCTAATGGTCATGTCCTTGTGAACAACCCAATATCGGGATAGTTCATAAGGTTTTTCCTAGGTTTTCCCTTATGATTTTAATGGGATCACGGAATCAACAAAATTTTTTGATCGCATTTTTGGCGATTATAACAAAGTCGCACCTAGCAGCGCCACATAAAATTCTGAAGTTCACCCTTTCAAATTCTCTGTATATTATCAAATAAAATTCTCTTAGTTACGTCAAAAGTCAAATAATAGATATTGACAAACATTTTAATTTCAAATTTTAGAATTGTGCCTTTTTTATTGATAATTTCTTAACTATTGACAACGGGGTCTGACCTAGACCTGTAAACGTTTGGAATATACAGCAATTTTCGTGACTTGTGGTGTGGTCCCAAAAAGTACTTAAACATTGAAAAATATGCCACAAATATCATTCAGAAAACAATAAATATGCCTCTAAGAATATCTTACAGAAATTTTTTTTTTGTTTTGCAAAACTGTGTTTTTACAGATATATCGTTAGTGTTTTCATTAGGAGGCTCGGCATTGGAATTAATACCCGACAACTAATCGATAAATTATCTGGCACAACCCGTGTTTTTAAATGTCACTGCGCACATTAGTAACCTTTTGTGCTTCAGTTCATTTTGGAGTTGTACAGGCAATGAATCTTTAAGCCAAGTTCACCAGGTTGAAATTAGTTACCACATCAAAAAGTCTGAGGAGGAGGCTTTAGAGGAATTCGAACCTAAACTTCGGTGGTTGGTACATTTAACCTATCAAACTGCATTACTGGCATTTGAGACACAGAAATTCAGTAGTGGCATAAGAATGTTCATTAAAGCTCCCCTTTTTGAAGTAGAGAAAGAAGCAGCTGAACATGTCCAGACATGGAGCGAGGCCACTTTCAGTAGAGCATGGAGATACAGAAGTAATCAACTAGATAGAAGATGTGATCCATGAGTTTCGTCCGAGCTACAGAGTTAGGCTGCAACTACAAGATTTAACATCAATAGGGTACAAGATTTTCACTGTTGGCACGTAGACCGTTATAAGAGAGATTATTGAGACACTAAACATTTATCAGACAGTAAGCAAATGAGGATTTTTTAAAAACAGCGGCAATTTAGTCCTCTAGTGTGTCATCAAAGATATTAACAGTCACATCATGTTCTACAGAGTACACAGTGAAGTACAAGATAAAGTGGAAACAGCAATTAAAAAATTGCAACAAGATTTGCAGAGAGGGAAATACCAGCACACCGTGAGTACCAAAGGTTCCTTTAGTAAACCACCCACATTTGATGGCAGTTCATCTTGGCCCATGTATAAACGACAATTTGAGGCCAGGGCTACAGCTAATGGATGGGATAATCATCAAAAATCTACTTCTCTGGTAATTTCGTTAAGAGGTCAGGCCCTAAAAGTCCTCCAAAGCATTCCAGTCGATGAACAAGGCAATTTCGACAAGATCATCGCCATCCTGGACAAACGATACGACAATCAATCCTTCAGCCAGGTATACCAAGTCCAACTCAGTTGAAAAACGCCAAAATCCGGTGAAAGCCTCCAAGAATTTGAAGCAGAGATTAGACGGTTAGTACACTTGTCCTCCCAGACCTTCCAGAGGAAACGAAAGACCAGTTGACCACACAGAGTTTCATAAACGGCATTAGAGATGTGGAAGTAGAAAAAAATTTAAGACTGAGTGGCGTCAAGAAGAGTAATGAAGCTCTACTTCGGGCTTTGGAAGTAGAGGCAGTCATGAATATGTCCAAGCCGAGGGCCCGAGCAGTTTCCTTCAATCAGACAGAGCCAAACTCACCATTTCAAGCACTGTTAGCTGGTATGAACAAACTATTAGAACAGTCACAGAGAACTGATACCAGAAGAGCGTGTTACCGTTGTGGACGGACAGGGCACTTTCAACGCGACTGCAGAGTCAGGCTACCTGAACGATCACCGACCAGGGTAACCAACAGAACAGCCACATGTCCAGGGACCGTCAGCCAGTCAGCATAAGGGGGCGAAAGCTGACTAACCCTCCACCAGCCCCCAAAACGTTATCCATCCGGGGATTTTGCCGAGATAGCAGCAGCCTAGTCATCAGGGGCACCATCAATGGCCGAGCAATTACCATTACCATCGACAGTGACGCCACTGTGTCCATTGCCAAGTCCCGGGTTTTGAGAGCATCAGAAATTCGGCCAGTTACCAATAACATCCAGCTCCGAACAGTCACCGGCGAGTCCATGTCAATACAGGGTGAGGCAGAAGTCGTGCTACAGATAGGGGACAACCGAATCCGGCATAGGGTCCTGGTAGCGAATATTGAGGACGATTTCATACAGGGTATGGACCTAATCAGCCAGCATGGATTTATGTTCGACTCGAGATCTGATGTTCTTTGGTTCCTAAATGCGGAATTTGTATTGACACGACCCGTCAACAGTTCAGACAACTCCATAAAAATTATGGCAAAATCCTCAGCCAGAATTCCCGGTCGAACGGAACAGATTATTCATGGGCCCTAGACAGCAATCCTAGGAGCTGCCTTGGAATAATGTAGCCCGTACACTCAGCTCATGACTACTTAGTTGAACGGGCTATAGTTAAAACCGGACGAGACATTCCAATTAGAGTCCTGAATTTGTCCAACAACGGCATCAGAATTGCCAATGGTTAAGAGATCGAGCCAGTCGAGACCATCATCAATTGCGAAGAAGGATACCAGACATCGGTGAAGGAGACAGGGCCCAGTAAAGAGTTCCTACAACAGTTTGCTGACCATTTGACACACCTGACACCAGAGGAACAGAAGAAAGCCAAGCAATTTATCACACAGCACTGGCAAATTTTTAACAGTCAAGGTGGAACCACCGGTCGGACCAGCATCATCCAGCACCGAACAGATACCGGGAAAGCTCAACCCATCAGAATACCACCTAGGCGACTACCATTGGGGCAACAACAGGCAGTCGAGGAAAACATCGAGTCCATGTTACAAAATGGAGTTATTGAGCCATCCATCAGCCCATGGTGCGCTCCCGTCGTGCTAGTTAAAAAGAAAGATGGAAACACCCGATTTTGCGTGGATTACAGAAAGCTGAATGACGTCACGAAGAAAGACAGCTATCCACTACTCCGAATTGATGACACTCTGACCACATTAGCAGACTCCCGTTGGTTTTCCACACTAGACCTAAAGAGTGGATATTGGCAGGTTGGCCTACATGTAAACGACAGAGAGAAGACAGCGTTCTCCACTAGTAAAAGGCTGTTTCAGTTCACGGTCATGCCCTTTGGGTTATGTAATGCTCCCGCAATATTCCAGAGGCTAATGGAGTATGTACTGAGCGGGTTAATATGGAGGACGTGCTTAGTATACCTCGACGACATTCTGGTCATGGGTCAGACATTCGACGACCATCTGAAAAACCTGGGCGAAGTATTCTCCAGAATTAATAACGCCAACCTGAGACTCAACCCGAGGAAGTGTTCCTTGTTCCAAAAAGAAGTCGAATTTTTGGGCCACAAGATAGAAGCCATCCGTGATTGGTCAGTCCCAAGAGACAAGCATGAACTCAGAAGCTTCTTGGGCCTCTGTTCCTACTACAGGCGATTTGTTGAGGGATTTGCCACCGTTGCCGCGCCTCTACATCCGCAGACCACTGAGAAAGAGACCTTACGTTAGAATCAGGATTGCGAAACATCATTCAGACGACTGAAGGCAGAACTATGTTCCAGCCCAATCCTAGCCTTTCCTACAGAGTCCGGCAAGTTCATTTTAGACACCGACGCCAGCAACACAGGTTTGGGGGTCGTCTATCCCAGGTGCAAGATGGTGAAGAGAGGGTGATCGAGTACTACAGCCATGGATTGTCGAAACCGGAAAGAAATTATTGCATCACCAGAAAAGAACTTCTTGAAATAATAGGGGCTGTAGACCATTTCCACAAATACCTCTGTGGTCGTCATTCCTTAATCCGAACAGATCATGCCGCCCTCCAATGGCTGCTGGACATGAATACACCGGAAGGACAACTGGCCAGGTGTATGGAGAAATTACAGCAATACAATTTCAAGGTAGAACACCGTGCCGGCCGTTTGCCCAATAATGCATATGCCCTATCCAGAAGACCCTGTAGAGCAGAAGCATTGTCTGAAGACGGAACAGCAAGATAGATCTGATAGATCCGACTGTAGGTCAATGAAGACTGGACAACGGAACAGTGCATCCAGGACCAAAAGGCTGATCCAGACATTGAACCTATCTTGTCACTCAAAACGAGAGGGGCACCCAGGCCACGATGGGACGAGGTAGCTAGATACTCGGGCGTGCTGAAATCGTTATGGGCCCAGTGGGACTCTCTAAGAGTAGAGAATGGAATGCTCAAACGAGTTTGGCAAAGCACTGATGGCCGAGAAACCAAGTCCCAACTGGTAGTTCATAAGAAAAGGTACCAGCCATCCTGAACGAAGTACATGATGGGATTACATCTGGTCATGAATAAAACCCTAGACAAAGTTCGCCAGCGGTACTACTGGGTGAATTACTTCGAAGACGTCAGAGGTTGGTGCCGCAACTGTGACACCTGTGCAGCCAGTAAGGGCACGAAGACCCGGACCAAGGGCAGAATGCAGCAGTACAATGTGGGCGTTCTTTTGAGAGAATTGCCATCGAGGTCGCCGGTCCGTTTCCCGAGTCTGAGAGGGGGAACAAATACATTCTGGTCGCAATGAATTACTTCAGCAAATGGCCTGAGGCATATGCGATACCCAACCAAGAGGCAACCACGGTAGCGACGGTGCTAGTAGAACAGCTATTCAGCAGGTTTGGCGTCCCGATGGAGCTACATTCAGACCAAGGGCGTAACTTCGAATCGAATGTATTCCAGATGGTCTGCACGATGTTGGGATCAGGAAAACGAGAACAACACCATTGCACCCACAGTCAGACGGAATGGTTGAAGACCTTGGAACAACACCTATCCAAGGTCGTCAGCGATAACCAGCATGATTGGGATGAGCATATTCCCCTATTCCTGTTGGCATATCGCTCAGCCGTACATAATAGTACAGGCCTGACTCCAGCCAGGGTCCTATTCGGAAAAGAGCTGCGATTACCCTGCGATTTGGCTTTTGGCTCCCCCGAAGAACCTCCCCAAGACATCGACGATTATGCCGACCAGCTCCGACATAACATGCTGCTAATACACGAATTTGCCCGAACGCAGATGTTGGCCACCAGTGACGCGATAAAGACGCGATACGATCTGAAGGCCATTTCAGCCGGGTTCCAAGAGAGGGACAAAGCCTGACTGTACAACCCCCAACGTAGCAAGGGTAAATCCCCAAAGCTTACACCCGCCTGGGATGGTCCATATGAGGTGGTCAAGATGCTTAATGACGCCGTCTACTGGATCGGTCGAAACCCCAGGGTTAAGTTCATTTAGATCGACTAGCTCCCCACTATGGAGAGGATGTTTCTGACCGGGACGATCAGAATTAAAGGGGGCAGTGTTGCGAAATTTATCTAAGCTGGCCCTGTTTTCATTTCAATACGACATCGATCGCTGAAAGGACAAAAAAATTAATCTCGAAATAGCTCGGCAACTGTAGAATTGATAATGGATTGTACGAGAGTTTTCGATGCTGATTTTAAAAGGAGCGCCCATCATGGCAGCAGTTAGTTAGTGCAGTGAAGAGCTTAAGTTGAATTATTATTGTGATATTGGAATCATCTGTTGTGTATATTTGATGTAAATAACAGTTCTAGAAAGTGGTAGTGAATATTAGTTTTTAAATTTTAATTGAACCCACGGAGTTTATAACAATATCAAGGATTAGAAAAAAACCTACGTTTACAAAAATATGAACAAATAAATTGAAGAAGACTAACTTGCTAATTGCTGAATAGGAACTTACTATTTATTAACTGAATAAATACCTAACCTAATGGAGATTAATTTCAATTTTTTAAACTTCTGGATATAATAAACAATGGAAAATTTGAATATTCACGATAACAAAAAGAGAAAATACTGTTCTCTTGGTTTACGGCTATGAAAATTTATTAGAATAATTGGCAAAAATGTCGTAAGGCAATCACGTTGTGTAATGTATATAACAAAAACCTAATTTTAAGTAGTTACCAACTTTTAGAGACTAAATAATGAACCTGAAATTCATATTGATTGTAACAATCTTTCGGCTTATTACACCCAACTGGAAGTATTTATTTCGGCATACTGTATATTAACCCAGCAATCCACATATCAATATATGCAATTTACGAGGCAAACAGTCGCCCATTTGATTAATAAAGAAGGGGCCAATAATCAGAAAGGACGTTCTTATGATACACATACAAATGAATGGCTCAATCAATTGCGTTGCCTCGAAGAATATTAAAAGGACAAATCCATAAAGCAAACTGTGTAATATATAACAAACGCTCAACTGTAGGCTCATCTGCTCATAGTACATTGAATATAGTCGAAATAACTCTATTTCCTTAATACGCAATAATGGTTCTACCTTACACAGTTGTTTTATCTAATAAAAATGTATCTAGTCATAATTTTGTTGTTCTATATATTATCTGTTAAATAAGCAGGAATTTCTTTAAATTTATTATGAATTGTAAAACAATGTAAACCCCACCTTCAGTAGCCGCAATGTTTGTTTGGTTGATGTTGGCAGCATATAGCGGCTACATTGTTTTGGTGGCGTCTGGCTAACCTGTTGTTTATTAATAAGATACTAATGCAAAATCACCAAGACAAGTAACAAAATTGAGCCGCACATTCAAATAATAAACCTTGATTAGCAAAATGATTGTTCGATAGTGCAAACATTGTATGCGTTGCGCCCAATTTGCGGCAGACGCGATGGCCCTTCAAAATCCACTCCCCTACATTTGGACGGGTGGGTAAACGATCTGCCAACATACGTACGTCAAAGAATCAGCTGAGCACAATGTCGCGGCCTGTAAAAGTGCAAAAGTGTGCAGGAGACTTGGCTAATTTGGCGTCAGGGCTTAGCCCTACACCCCTATAAGGTCTAATTGAGCCAGAAGCTCAAAGATAATGACCATAACGAAGCATGTAAAAAAGAGCTCCAATTTTGGCTGAAAAATCATCTTTACCGACCATTTTTAGATGAATGGCTATGTTAACAAGTACTATTGCCGTATATAGGACGAGGCTAACCCAAACGTAGTTCACCAGGAGAATATGTATCACAAAAAGTTAGTCTTTTGTGAGGATTTTGGGCAGGCGATGTCGCGACGTTATTGGTTCGTACTTTTATGATAACGATATTGGTGAGGCCATCACCGTGTGCAACGACGGCAGACATAGTAGCCCGACAGAGCGACAATAACCCATTACTTTTTGGACACCAGAATCGTGCGATTTGACGCAGGTCGACGCCAACAAGCCGAACCGGTCGATACTCTTACAAAAATCAACATAACCAAGGTCGGTGGTTAAATTCAGCCGGATTTGTACTGTAGAATCACTGAAAATTAGACCATTAGGGTTTGAGTCATCATAGGAGGCCACAGATGACATTTGAACGATGTAATATTCCATACACAATAGCACGGTTCTTTCTAATAAATAAAGAATTTCGTTAATACCTCACAAACAGCTTCTATGTTATCTATTTCAAAATAGAGCTGCCCTTATTAAGAAACACTTTAGAAGGTGGTGTGAAAATTTATCTGTCGCAGATAGGTGTAGCATATTTTGAGCCGAGATGAACATAGTGTCAAGAGAACTTTCTTAAAAGGATAAATAAAGTTACTCGAGTATTAAATAGTATAATGAGATCTGATTCATTCGAAAGACGTTGGTGAAAGCCCTTCATGCCACCTCGATATTGCACGGAGTAAAAATAAATATATACAGGCAACCATTTATGACATATTCTGGTCTTAGATTCCTTTAGGTTTTGAAACTTCTAGAGATTTATCCACAAATTCATCATAAATAAAATGTTATAACAACCTATTCCCTTAGATGTGGGACATGCCCCTGGCCGATATATATAAATGCAGTTGAATATTGTAAATTAGAGTTAGTCGAGGAGATCGAGTAGCAGTCCACTCTGTTGGTAATTCTGATGACGTTAAATTATTACCAGTTGCAAGCATGTTTTGCTGTAGGCAAAAAAGTTTGCCTCAAAAAATGTCAGGAATCTAAAATTGGCGAAACTTGGTCGTAGCAAAAATAATGTAATAAGTTTTTTATTAGTAGTATAAAATTAGTTCATTTATTGCTGAGATATTGACGTATTTGTTGTGAAAGCTCTAAATGCTTAAGTTTTAGTTCAATCATTTAAATTGAAAAAACTGTAAAGACAAACTCACGTTATTGATTTTGATCGTAAAGCTTCCCCATATTAGTTAAGACTGTAATAAATAATGATATTATATATTCGTTTTAATTAAATATTGAATAAACTCACTTCAAAATACAAAAAGGAAAAATAAATTTTAATCCAATGTAAATGTTAAGTTGTAATTTTAAAATAATTTCGGGTTGAGTTTACATAAAATGTTACTCGGAGTTATTCTGATAGAAAGAGATGTCTAGAATACGATTAACCCGTATTCAGGTGTTTAATTTAGTTTTTTGCATATTGTTTGATATTTATCTGTGTTTGGAGACGTTTCAACTGTAAATCTGGAAAAGTTTCAATTACCGTGTGTTTTAGCTGGATTTTTATTGGTAAATATTCGCTTAGATAGTATTTTTACACATTTTGCCGTTTTTTTAATTATTGCAAAAAGGCAAATTAATCTTAATACGTCTCAAATTGTATATCTAACGCTTTCCAAAACGCAATTGAATATTTTTCACCAAAAACTATATTTGAGGTTAGAGAATCGAAAACATATTTTGGTCTGCCATTTGATTAAGCAATAGGACCAAAAACATTGTTTCAACAAAGTTAGCTAAAACCATAATATAAACACTGTGGAGAGTTTTAATCCAGAACCACCAAATATAGTTCCAAGAACTAGCCGAAAGCTGTTATTCACAACAATTCTGCAAGGTTATTTTAAAAAATATATCCCACGTCAATTTACTTGACTTTGAAGGTGGGTTGTCGATTCCACTTCCATGACCACCTCAAGCTTCCCTGGTTTTTGCAGAAAGAGATGTTTAATTTTAATATTGTTTTGGTAAAACATAGATACTATAGTAAGGAGCAAATGATTAAAATTTGAATAAAAAATAATAAAGAGTTAAAATATTTTTTACATTAAGTTTGTTAATAATGTGTCTGTCCACCGCGGTTATCAATACACTCCCCAACGTGTCTTGGCATTGATTTAATAAGGTGGTCTATTTCCTATGGAGGAATGCTATTCCATGTCACCTGTATTTTATGTCTTAGAGCCTCCAAAGTCCATGGTAAATTTCCGAGCCTTCTACATATCATATACCAAACATGTTCTATGGTCGAAAGATCAGGAGATCTGTGCGGTCATGGCAACAGATTCACATGGGTCTCTTCAAAAAAGTTGAAACTAACTCGAGCATTATCTTGTTGAAATATGGGATCCATGAGCCGATTAAAGTAAGTAGTAAAGTAAAGTATTAGAGTACAAACGTGTCCATTCCTTCCTGAGGATAACTTCTAGGTGTTGAGATTTCTTTTCCATTGAGTATATTTGCGATGCGGGCGACTACCAAAAACTATAAAACACAAAGGAATTATGTTGTCCTCAGCGGAAAATAAATTTGTGCGATGCTAGCGCTTTTGCATTGCCGCATTGTTTACGCCTTAAGGCATAGGCGTACCCAGAGGGGTAATTTGAGGGTTCGAACGTCCCGATATGAAGCAAAACATTATTCACTACATCTGCATTTACAATTATTACTAAGGAGTATTGACGAAGAGAAGTAATTACCAACCCCCCCCCACCTCTGAAAACGAAAACTGCCCGGGGTACGCAAGGCCCCCAAAACACTGAAATGGGTACACCTAGGCCTGCAGTAATATATTAAATAATAGGAATCCAGAACAGATGTGTTGTTGAATATAATTCTGTGGCTCTAAGCTCAGGAATTCTGTTGACGAGAGATGTTATGATCGACATTTAGGATTGATAATTATATAATAACTTCTAGAAAACTACCTTAAAAAACTTCCCTTGTCGTTTAATTTTCTCCTAGTGAACCGTTATGTGATTTATAAAACCCAGAAAAAATTATTTCAAATTAAATTTTATATTACAGATCTTGTCTTGTTGGTAATCAAACACAATAGATTTGATTTTGGTAATTACATATTCTCTGCCACATCAATTCTTAAGTCCTCTCGTTCAATATGCTATAGATGTCCAAGGATGGAATCAACATTTTTTTGGGGAATCATAATATTTTTTAATATTTTCTTCATAGCAGTAAAATTTAACAAGCTGTAGGGTGTGAAGTCAAGGAATACGAGCGACGTAGGTAGCCGTGTGTTTTATTAAATAAACCATTTGAAGCCACTTTGGGCCTTTTTTACATTTAAAATCGTAAAGAATGTATAAAAAATAGAGACAAAAAATGTCAAAAATGTAGAAATTGTCAAAACTGTCAAAAAATTCAACTTTTATAGAATTTTCATAACAATTCTTAATTCGTAGTTTCCAGTTTTGACAAATGACACTGATTCGTCTCAATAAAGGCACCAAAACAGCACTTTTATTCTGGACACAACACCGCACCTCCCACACCGTGAATGTCGCGTTTAGGTAGCTTTATATGAGTTTTCTCAATCACGGATTTCTTAGGATAGGAAAAAATTGAAAATAAGTCGTAAAGAAATATGTTAGTTTACTTAACTTTAATGATAGTGGACGTTTTAGTTATTGTACATCAGATATGTCGAAAACCTAGCATGATGGTGCAATTCTCAAATTGGATTTGAATTCAGTGTACCAAAATCTTCTGGAAAAGTTGATATTGTTAGTTAAAAATTTCTTTATATTCTTCATTCAGTTTTTCAACAATAACAATTTGAAAAGGATTTAATTGACGTAAACCTATAAAAGAAACTTTGGGTAAAACTAAATATTTAATCTTAGGAGGTTCTGCTGAAACAGCGTTTTCATATGATAAATATTTAGGGCAATCATATCGGATAGTGATATGTAGAACCTATAGAGTATCTAGGCTCTAATGTATAAGAAATGACCAAATACGGATCCGGACTAACATGCATCAGACAATTGTAGAAGATATTGAGAAGAAAAGACTTTATTACAAATATTTGAAAAGATGGATCCTTAAAATGTGGAGTTGGACTGCAATCGAAAGATTGGAGTGAGACGGTAAAAGGAGCTAGACAAAAAAGAGACGGGTGAGAACCTAAATTTGTGAAATACTCGATGTTTCGGCTCCTGCATTGGAGCCATTATCAAGAGACAAAAAAGAAAACCTGGAAATGAAATATGATATAGTTCGAACTCGGGGCCTACGTACTCTCCAAGGGTTAAAAGAATAATGTTAAATGAGTTTCACAGTTTATATCGAATTTGGGGTCTCAACCTGCCGACTCCCCAAGTCTTACTAGATAGCTGACTAGGTATAGTCCGATTTAGACAGCATTTCACCAATTTTTCTTTTTGTCTCTTGATAATGGCTCCAAAGCAAGAGTCGAAACGGCGAGTATTTCAAAACATAGACTCGGTTCTCACCCGGAACTGAGTCCAGATCTTTTATCCACAACTGTATATTTTGTGATTAATTTCAAATAGTCCGATCTAGACAATATTTCACCAGTTTTTCTTTTTGTCTCTTGATAATGGCTCCAAAGCAGGAGTAGAAACGGCGAGTTTTTCACAAACTTAGACGCGGTTCTCACCCGGAACTTAGTCCAGATCCAACAACTGTATATTCTCTGATTAATTTCAAATAAATTATTTCATTTGTTAATAACAACTTCAATAATTAATTAATTTAGTTCTACCTACTATATTGTTACCATTTGGAATACAGTGCTCAAAGTGCTGTTCATTGGGAAATACAAATATTTTCACTTTTTGAGTTCTTTTTATTCATCGCACTAATGATATTGGTTGATATAGGTACATTGCAAGAGTAAATTTGTAACGGGTCTGCGGACTCTTCGGGTGCCTTATTCATTTGTTTAATAAACTTCTTTGAAAATATTATCCTTTGAACAAGCACCAAAGATAAAAAAATACTGATTATTCTATAGAAATTTCATGTAGGTAATGATACCCCTCGCAAATCAAAGTAACTGCATCAAACGGATGATTCATATACTTTAGTGTCCTTAGAACATTATCTTCTCATGTGCTAACATATTATTTAATATTATGGCACAGATATATAAGTAAAACTCGTCCTACAAGAGGTTAAATACAATTTCCTTATTCAGAAAAATTCAGTAGTGAAATATGTAAAATTACTTTAGTGTGGTTACGAGTGCTGATGTGAGTTGCTACTGGGTGCTAACAGTAAGTAAATTTCACACAAATTTTTCAAAAATTTTACAGGGAACATTTTTTTACAATGGTTTATATGGTAATTTGGGTAAAAAATATAAAAGTGTTGTTAAGATATTATTATTTCTTAATTATTGTGCGATTCTTCAAACACAGAATAAAACAATGTTAATGCTCTTAAAGTTTCATTTTTATGCGTTTAGTAACTGATCAACCTTTCAACTTCATTCCCTTGGTGGTATTTTTGTATATCTTTTCCACATTTTTAGAGTTCCGTATATACAATATACGGATACCCTTATAATATCACTCAGGATTTCTGCCTCTGTCACATCACAGCCATTTTCTCCTAAACTACTGGACGGAAGAGGTTGAAATTTGGTATCAGTATATAGGTTGGTGACTCGATCAGGAGTACATATTGTAAAAGAAAAACTTTTGATTTTAGGGGTACATCTGGGGGAAAAACTAAAAAATCGACCTTTCCCCCCCCGATCTCCGAAATTATTGAGCCTAAAATTTTGAAAAAAATAGGAAATATAGGGCGTTGCCCGAACTTTACAGGAAAATTAAGGAGAAACCATTAATGTTAATTTTGGGGGGCAAATTATAGAATTAAATATAAATTTAAAAATAAAAAAATTTCCAAATGCATCATGTAATATATCAAATGAAAGGTCTCATTCTGAGGAACACAAATATTTAAAAAAAATTATTTTAAAAGATATTAACGAAAATATATCAAAATTTACCCATTTCCCCCCCTTATCTCTGAAACTATAAAACGTAAAGTTTTGAAAAAAAAAATAGATTTATAGGTTCTGACCTCAAGTTTACTGGAAAAATAAGGAGAAACCTCTACTTTTAATTTTGGGGGGCCAATTACAGAATTAAATGGAAAATATAAAATTAAAATTGTTTCTAACCCGTCATGTTATATTTCAAATGAAAGGGCTCATTACGACGAAAACAAATATTTTTTTTTCATATTTTTTAAATAAATAAATTAAAAGATATTAACAAAAATATAAAAAAATTACCCATTCCCCCCCCCCTTATCTCCGAAACCATAGGCTGGAAAATTTTGAAAAAACAATGGAGGTATAGCCCCTCACCTGAACTTTACTGGAAAAATAAGGAAAAACCCCTAATATTTTTTTGGGGGGCAAATTAAAGAATTAAATGGAAAATATAAAATTAAAATTGTTTCTAACCCAGCATGTTATATATCAAATAAAAGGGCTCATGATGAAGAAAACAAATATATTTTTTCCATATTTATAAAATAAATTAATTAAAAGATATTAACAAAAATATAAAAAATTTTACCCATCCCCCCCCTTATCTCCGAAACCATAAGCTGAAAAATGGAAGTATAGCCCCTTACCTGAACTTTAGTGGAAAAATAAGAAGAAACCCCTAATATTCATTTTGGGGGGCAAATTATAGAATTAAATGGAAAATAAAAAATTATAACTGTTTCTAACGGGTCATGTAATATATCAAATCCCAGGGCTCATTATGACGAATAGGTACAAATATATTTTTTTAAATTTTTTTAAAATGAATATTTTAAAATATATTGAACAAATGTTTTAAAAAAATTACCCCTTCTCCCCGTTATTCCCCAAACTCTAAGACCTCTTTTTTTTGTTTATAGGAAAAATATACAAAAAAATACCTTATTCTATTATTTGGCCTTTAATGAATAGAATTAAACGGAAAATAAATTACTAGAAAACCCCCATAGTAATTTTAGGGACAAATTATACAATTAAATGGAAAATAAAGATTCAATTTTCAAACGCATCATGTAATATATCAGATAAAAGGCTCATTATTTGAATTACAAATATATCATATTTTTAAATCATTTGTATAAAAGATATTAAAAATATTAAACATCGACTTAATTCCCACTTTAGAAACTACACTATTTAAAATTTGAAAAATATATTTTATTTATATTTTTAAATAATTTGAATAACAGATTTAATAATTTATAATTTAAACTTTGACCTATTTTGCCGTTTTTCTTCCAATCTACAGATCCTCAAAACTCAGACAGTAGATTATAAAAGGCATTTCTGAAAGTTTATTAGTACAATAAAACTCTAATGTTACTTCTTGGGGGCCAAATTAGAAAACTAAATACATATGTATTGTGATAAAAATCAAGCGAATCCTAAAGCAGATAAAATAAAAAGTCTATGTGTGGAAAATCAAAGTGTATATTTTTTATAAATTTAAAACGTTTCCTTTAAAAGCTATAAGGGTAATTATAAGAAAATGCACTCATTCCCTGCTTGTCTGAAACTGGAATATTCGAATCTTGAAGGTGGTACGGAACCCTAAGTATGCGAGCCCAACTCGCACTTGACCAAATTATTTTATTTACTGGTTGTTTCTAATGCTCCCATTACAAATTATTAAACAATCTGAAAAGAGCATAGCAGTTTGGCAGATATTTCAGCACAACGCGTCAAACATCGGAACAAGTTAAGAGACCTAACGTTATGGAACTTATAGCCAGTCATTGAACTGATATTTCTTTCGAAATCAGTAATTTTTTATAAATTTTTGCATAGACGCTGAATTTTAAATATGTAATTTTTAATTAAGAAATGACAATATTAATTCATATCCAATAACACAAGTTTGGAAATTTACACAAGTTTTTTGAACTGTCTTGTTTCACAATGCAGTCCATATTTTTCTTATATTGAGCCCTTTATCTGTTTTGTTTTGTTTTAGTGTTTATGTATTTCAATAGTTTGTTGATACCAACGTGGAGGGAACCTTTGTATCCTCAAAAATAATATTGTGATATACTGAACGACATGATCTGCCACTGCAGATTTTTCCGTCCCTCCTCTTCTGCAATGATTGTTGTGTTTTTCAAGTGGGTACTAATGCTACATTGTGTAGTTCTGATATACACTCCACACGGTATACTTCTGCTCTAGAAAACAGGTCTCTTCGGTCTGTGGCAGAGATCAATCTCTTTTGTATTGTTCTTGTTTGTTAAAACATGTGCATGCAATACTAAAATAGGTGGAATCGATTTACTTTTATAGGCACCTAAATTTTCTTATGGAGAAATTTGTAGATGTGAATAAAATTAGAAAAATCTTTCATTAGTGAATGTGACAAAGACTTTTCTGCATAAAAATGCAAAACCCTCAGGAGTTAGCTGAAGTGATTTAGCTATGAACTCCAATCTATTTGTCCAGAGACCCTTGAGACGCCACACCTGTACTTTCTTCTAAAAACAAATAGACAGTAACGATTATTAATGTACCATGTTTCCGTACATCTTCCTTATAAGGTCTCGGACAAAACTCAGGCTACATGTCTTTCACATAATTGGTTACTTCAGGGTCTCCATGCTGTAATAAAGATGCTGCCAGCTTCAGTTTAATGTACAAATATGGGCTTCGTTGCACTGGGTAACAACTTTTTTTGAACTTCGATGCTTTTAAAGCCTTTAATAAAAACCTGGGTGGCAAATTGCTATTTAAATTCCGCGAGTGCATCTGTTGTAGGCTAGAGTATACAACGTTGAATTACAGCTTAGGTTCTTGTAGATTTTTTCTTAGTATTAGGCGTTTGAGAAATAAGTTGAATGGGGAAAACTTGGTATAAAGATTCATTGTCACAACTTCTATCAAGCACTGAAATGATTTATTATAATTTCCCATATCTACCAATACAAAGCTTTCGTTTTATTTTTTAGTTTTTGAATTTCATTCGTAACAGTTGTTACTGCACTTTTCACTCTATGAATTTCACTTCCAACATTCCCAAATTAGTCTTTCATATTCCGTTTCATCAACTGAATTTTAGTATTAAATTCATCCAGGTCTGATGTAAATTGAGTCGTTAGTACACTTGTACTATTCCTCAAATTATCTCTGCATGCTAAGTAACTCTTATTGGGCGTCTTCAAAAAAGTTTTGGTCGTGTTTTCGCTTATCTAATGAGTTGTTTAAATTTTCCTGTTTTTCTTCAAATATTTTTTTGTTTTGCTGTTTTTCCTTAAATATATTTTATTCTACTTGGCGTTTTTTCGATTTTATGAGACGTTAGAATTTCCTATTGTACTTAAATTTCTTGGAGTTCTCGAATTTTTAATAAGTTCGACAGTTTTATAACCAGTCATTCAGTGACTTTTTTGTTCTTGTGTCGCTTTATCTATAGACATTTCTTTCGAAATGGTATGCACCATAAAACTCTTTTTCTGCCATTATGACACAAACAAACAAATTATTTTGTATTTAATCATAACAATTTTTCAACTTACTTCTACTTTTATTTACTTATCTCCCAAAATTATAATCGCAAAATACACATTCACGTTCTCAATACTTCTAATACATCCAATACCTGTTTTTATATACCGAATAATAAGAAAGAACCATTCTTCACCACTTGCATCACTTTTTGCCTCTCATTCTACAGTTTTATAATTTCCCGGGTAGGTATCTAAGACTATCAAAGTAGGAAAGCAAGTTGAAAGTTGAAATGGTGCCGTTACTATTACTCAAACTCTCCTTGCCGAAAAAATGTGCCAATTATGCACTAACTTATAAAATGAAAAGGTTCGAAGCTAATTATGAAACGAAGATGTTTGGGATCCAGAGCAAACTTGTTTACTCAGTTAGGTCCGATAGGGGTTTGGTTTGCCCAGATCGAATAGAACTGATTAAAAAATCTAGAGTTTTTATTAAAAATGTAACTGCTTTAATTATTTCCGTGGTGCATAATGTAAACAATATAGTTGATTTAATGGCAATACTTTGTACACATAATGTTTCCAACTGAAACGTCATATATTGTTTTATAAGGTGCAAGTTGATGCTAAGTTCTAGTAATTTTTTGAAGCAATACTGGAAATCATCTTATATAAGCTTTATTAATGTTGAAACAATAAGTCATTATGTTTTAAATATAAAACATTTAAAAAATATATATATATACCGACTTCCATCTATAACTAAAAAGCTAAAAATAATTATAACAAAATACAACTCTAGTAAATAAATAACACATTCAGTGTTGTTAGGTACCTACCCAGGAAGTAAAAAATGTAAACATTAATAGGTGCTCATTCTGTACAAATTAATTACCTACCATTCTAGTATATTTTTGATTGAATCTAAAATCTTGCATTGCGTACTTATCTACTACTTCATCAAACTTGATTGTTGCTTGGCACCGACTTCAAAATATACTAGATTAATAGGTAATTAATTTGTACAGAATGAGCATCTTTTAATGTTTACATTTTTTACTTCCTGGGTAGGTACCTAACAACACTGAATGTGCTATTTATTTGTTAGAGTTGTATTTTGTTATAATTATTTACAGCTTTTTAGTTATAGGTGGAAGTCGGTTATATATTTTTTTTAATGTTTTTTTTTGAACCCAGGTAGTTTTTATTCTTTATTTTTTATTTTGTATGTATAACCTTAATAGACATTTAAATTGACTGATAAATGTTTACGAACAAAATGTACTAGTACGCGTTGACTTAATAAGCCCAAAATATATTTATGCCTTATGGACCACGCCATGTAACCTTTTTTGAACTTTTTTGACACCTCTGTATAACTATATATAATTCCACTCCACCCTATGTACCAACCATCCTGTACATACGACTGCCCATTGACAAGCATAAATTTGTTTGATGCCTTCTGTAAACTATAGGACGGAGTAGAATCCATCCCATATTTACGGAGTCAAATCCGTCCTATATTTCAACCATCGTATATAACTCCTTGTGGTCTACCCCATAAATTATTTCATTTTTAACATTTTATATTATCGTCCTGTTAACATTAATTCATCTCCACACTTTATGCAACTTCTTATGGGCTATAAAATAAATATTTTTTTTAATAATACTGTATAAATATAATTCAACTTCAACATATATTTCAACCATCATGTATATGATTTGTTTACATCCATATCATATAACAGTTTTTTAATCACCCTATATAATTTTAATTTCACATATTTTTCAACATTTTTATACCACCACGCCAACCTATATTCCAACCATCCTGTGTATACGGCTAAACGGCCTTACCTATATTTCAATCATCATATAAATACAACTTGTTCTATCACTTTACTTAGTGATTTTGTTTGCTATAACTAAACATCCTGTGTATAAAAGCACCAAATAGCAGTTTAGAGTTTGACATGTGTTGTCACTGAATTTTCTATTAGGCCGGGAGAATGTGACAACCAAAAGCACCGTCTTCGCAAAATGGAAAAATTTTCATTTAAATAGGTATTTGCCTGGTATACAAACAAAACGAGCTTGGTACTCATTTATTTAAGGAGCCGAAAATACTATACTTTACTACCTATATGCTTGAGATGTACATAGAAAATTTTCAAATTCGAAATTAAAACTTCCAGTGCCTAATATTCCCGCACTATTACGTTGGAATTAAAATAAATATTTTAATTCCTCATAAATATGAGGAAATGTCCGTTATGTCATTTCGATGAAATTTTTGATAAGAATTTTGGAATTTTCGGCGATTTTCTTCAAAACTGCAAGTTGCACGTCGCAGAAAAGTATCACCTAGAGATCTTCCTTAAAAATTCTCGTGGCCTTCTGCTTTCGCTTCTAGTTACTCGAATACAGTATTACAGTATTCGAGTAACTAGAAGCGAAAGCAGAAGACTACGAGAATTATGCGAACCGACCTGAAGAGGGCAGATGTGACTCTGCCGAAACGTCGTGATTTTACCATCGATCCCGGCGGGGATCAGTTATCAACTACGCGGATGAATTCCCGGAAACCACCTAAAACATATATATATATATATATATATATATATATATATATATATATATTATATAGCTACATCCCTATAAACTTCTAATTAAAATAATAAATTCTATATTATATTTTATAACATTGTAATTCATAACACATAACACCTTTTTTTCTCATAATGTAATATTATACTTTTCTTTCAAATTGTCACGTAGCAGATCTCATTTCACATTTTAATCTTTCATATTATATTACTTTCGTCTCGTATAGCTAAAATATGCTCATCTGCTGTTTTAACTTCACAGAATTTCTTTCCTTTTCATTGTTTACGTTTATATAGAGTCAGCACATTATTTATTATAAATTGTTATTCACGACCTTCAGTCCGGCAGATGATTTCCTTAACTTATAGTGTTAATATTATTGTACTCAAGTTATCAAGTATTAAAGTTTGTTAAATAATAAATATATTTTTTTAAAAAGTCATTTTGAAAAGAAGTGATATAAAAAGTGGCGCAGTCAGTAGGATTCCAGAACGTTACTAGAACCGGCGAACGAGCTTAACTGGTAGCGGCGGATCCTAATCCCTTGAAGGAAGAAAGAACCTCTCGAGACGTCCCAACTGTAACCGTAGAACAAGGCAACTAACTACAACTGCAGAACACGGCAGCATCAATGTTCCGTTTAATGTGAGTACAAACAGGAATCATCTCGCAATTTTTAATTTTACCAATAATTTTGATTTTATTATTATTTTTTCTTTTTCCTTTTTTTTTCTGTTCGGACGACCAAAAAACCCGAACCATATTTTTAACCATACCAATTTTATTTTTGTACATTATATTTTTGAATTTCTCGATTTATTTTATTTTATTTTTACCATATTTTGTTTGCAAACAGTGCACACTAACTATTTTCCTCCATTCTGTTTTATTGTTTTTGTAACGATTTGAAAAATTTATTGCACTTTAACCGATTTATACATTTATTTTGAACAAATTTTATTTTGCTTAGTTTTCAAAACTTTTTCAATACTCCCATTTAATAATTTAAAAATGGCACAACAATCTCCCAGAGACGGCTCTGAACCCGAGCCCTATCGGCTATCCGAAATATTCTCTATCGTCCCAGAGTTCGAAGGAGACCAGATCTCCTTGGGAACATTTATTAATGCGTGCGACTGTGCTTACAACATGTCGACGGGCGATCAAAGATATCTTTTACTTATCCATATTAAAATAAATTAAAAGGCAGAGCGGCCCAACTAATAAATTCGCGTAGCCCCGCGTCTTATTTAGAATTAAAACAACTCTTGAATCTTCATTTCGGAGATTCCAGGGATTTGACGTCCCTGATACAAGATCTACAACGCCTTCAGCAACTATCCAACGAGTCACCACTTACTTTCTACAACCGGCTACAAGTCCTAACAGCAAAAATGCACGCCAATATTCAAAAGGCATCCAATTTAAACGCAGACCAAAAGGTCGCACAAACAAGTCTAATAGACACTATGGCGCTTAACACCCTTCTAACCGGGTAAAAACCGAGTGTCGGACAAATCATCCGTGCCGGCAATCCAAAAGACCTTTTAGAAGCCAATGTAAGAATCAGACGCGAACTACAGTTATCGTACTTTGAGAACCAGAAAACTACGAAACAAATTCCCCCGAGGCCCACCAATCTTTCCGAAGGCCTAATCCTCAAAATAATAAGTGCTTATCTTGCGGTAGACTTGGACACATCGCCTCCGAATGTCGTTCCCAAAATTACCAAGCACCCATTTACAATAACAATAATGGTAACAACAACTATATGAGACCAAACCCTTTCGCTAATAATGGTTCCCAAAATCAGCCTCCACAATTTCGGCAAAATCAGCCTCCACAATTTCGGCAAAATCAACCCCCACAATTTCGGCAGAATCAGCCAACATTCAGGCAAAATCAGTCACCTTTTAGACCAAATCAATATCCTCCTAATCAGTCAAGACAATTCCAACAAAATATGCAACAACCTCGTCAGTCAGTGATTCAAAAGAACCCTAATTTCCACCAGAATCCAAACAGGGCACATCATTTAAGTTGCACAAATTCTTTCGATAATGACAACGATTATTATACAGCTAATAATCACCCATATGAGGATTATCATACAGCTGATAATCAAATAAATTACGACTATTATACAGATAATAGTTATTCATACGACACAGGAAATACTAATTATCATACTGCTGATAACTTCGGCGATCAAACTGATGATTTGGACCCACTGGAAAATCAAAACTACCAGGATTTTCTTTCTCTCCCAAATCCAGTTTACCCACCGGACATAACAACCAACATCACATCACAAATACAAACAATGAATTTAGACGACATGAATCCGAACGCAAACTTCCCGGAACAAACGTTCCTGTAACTACCCTTCACACTGTGAACCCAAAAAACTTATACTACATAAACGACGCTACTGGTCAATACAAATTGCTTATAGATACAGGCGCAGGAATTTCAATTTTCAAAGAGCAAACTGTCAAAAACTTTCCTCAAAGATTCCAAGAACATGTAGTTATTCCGGCATCACTGATCAAAAATTTCAATTTCCCAGTCAACCCTTGTACCATTTGCTCCTGGTAACCCCCACAAAGTTTTTATTTGTAATCTTGACATCGACTTTGATGGCATTTTAGGTTTAGATTTTTTGGAACATTACGAATGCGTAATAGACTTAAAATCTAAGTAACTTAGAACAAATTTTAAGGATATCGCTCTTCACAAGGTCCCTACCTTGCCTTCTTCAGATATCGCATCTCCAACAATTCCCAACACACAAAAACCCAATAATTTTCCGAACTATATTTCTATAGAACCCGGCACCGAAAAAGTATGTAAACTGCGATGTCACCTTGCTAATACCGACGCTGTTCTACATACTATAGAAAAAGAAAAAGTCAGATTACCCAATTCCTTGGTATATGTAAACCAAAATGGCGAATTCCTCACTTCAGTTATAAACGCCAACGCCATCCCAAAAACAATTAATTTCGACAACTTCACTATAGAACCCCTTACTCAAACACAACCCTGCTTCAATTTTAACAACTCTTATGACTCTGAACCAGTTGACAGAAACTTATTAATTCGACAACAACTCAGGACAGATCACTTAAACGTTGAAGAAGAAGATATGATTACGAGCCTTTGTCTAGACTTTCAAGACATATTTTTCTTAGAAGGCGACGCATTATCTTTTACGAACGAAATCAAACATTCGATCGAGACAAATAACTCCAGACCCATCTATACCAAATCTTATCGGTACCCGCAGGTCCATAAAGAAGAGGTTAAAGAACAAGTCAGTAAAATGCTTGATCAAGGCATCATTCGTCATTCTATCTCCCCTTGGTCTTCCCCAGTTTGGGTTGTTCCCAAAAAATTAGACGCCTCAGGCAAACAAAAATGGCGTGTCGTCATTGACTACAGGAAACTGAATGAAGTCACAGTCGACGACAAATACCCCTTGCCAAACATCTCCGATCTTTTAGATCAACTTGGCAAATGCCAATATTTCTCGACGTTAGATCTCGCTTCCGGTTTTCATCAGATAGAGATCGATTCTAAAGACATTCCCAAGACAGCATTTTCAGTCGAAAACGGCCATTACGAGTTTGTTCGTATGCCGTTCGGTTTAAAGAACGCCCCGTCCACATTCCAACGTGTCATGGACAATATCCTCCTTGGAATACAAAATGAACGTTGTCTAGTATACATGGACGACATCATTGTATACTCCCCAACGATTCACGAACACATTTCCCGGTTGACCGAAGTCTTCAAACGTCTTCGTACATCAAATCTTAAGATTCAACCCGACAAATGTGAATTCTTAAGAAAAGAAGTAGCGTATCTTGGTCATCTAATTACGCAACAAGGTGTAAAACCAAACCCCGAAAAAATCAGTTGTATCCAAAACTTCCCAGAGCCAAAGAACCCGAAAGATATCAAATCCTTCTTAGGATTGGCCGGATACTATAGAAGATTTATTCCCAATTTCGCTAAAGTGTCCAAACCTTTAACAAAACTGCTTCAAAAGGACACTAAATTCTTCTTTGATTCCGATTGTAAGGCAGCATTCAATGATTTAAAGAAAGCTCTCATCTCAGACCCCATCCTTATCTACCCAAATTTTGAAGCACCTTTTCTTCTCACCACAGACGCCAGCGCTTTCGCGATTGGTGCAGTCCTTTCACAAGGCCCAGTTGGAAAAGACCTTCCGATTGCTTATGCCTCCCGCACTTTGTATGCCGCCGAAACCAGATATTCGACCATTGAAAGGGAATTGCTTGCCATTGTGTGGGCAGTCAAAGCCTTCCGTCCTTATTTATTTGGTCGTAAGTTTACTTTAATTACCGATCACCGCCCGCTTACGTGGCTTTTCTCGATCAAGGATCCAGGCAGTAGACTTGCCAGATGGCGACTGAAGCTGGAAGAGTACAATTATAAAATTGAACATAAACCAGGCAAGATAAACAGAAACGCCGATGCTCTCTCGCGAATTAAAGTCAACCACTTCCAACAAATCGCGAATTTTCAGTCAAAAATCCATGCCTTCAATGACACCGACTCAGAAGACGAACCCGAACCAGAACCTGAATTTACTGACGAACACCTTACTAACGAATTTAATAAATTTGTTGACTTATATAAAACAAGATCAATAATTGACTATTCAAAGATCGAAACTACTAATTCCCAACTTCTGGACAAATCCCATAAACAAATTATTTCATTTTTCTGGCAAAACAAGTTAACTGATCTACACGAACGAATCATGGACGATATTTTCGAAGAAGATATCACATTCGAAAACAATTCCATCAACACCTTCGCAAGTAAATCAGTTAAAGACCGCAAATACTTTATAATCCCCTTGCCATTTGACCCTGAAATAGTCGTACAATTTCTGTTCTACATTATTTACAAATCACGAGATAAATTCGATCTTGAAACCACATATTACGTCGAAAACAACTTAGAACTCCCAATCCTTGAAACTTTTTCTTATGGCTTTGCAGACAAAGACATTAAATTAAAAATATGCCAAAACGTCATAATCACACCCTCAGAGGATGAAATACCTCAGATTTTAGAACACTACCATCAAGGCAAAAACAATTTGCATCGCGGAATTAATGAAACAGTAAGGCGAATAAAAGAGAAGTATAACTGGACCGGTTTGACAAAAAAACGTTGAAAATTTCATCAAGTCATGCGAAATTTGTCAAAAAGTCAAAATATGCCGAAAAAACTTGAGTTCCCCTCTAGTCATCACAGAAACGCCGAAAACACCTTTCGAGCGAGTCAATATCGATATCTTTGAATATCCCACTCGAAATTATGCTCTAACAATTAGAGACGAGTTAACAAAATTTACACAGGCGTATCCTATAAAGGATAAAACGGGAAAAACTGTTGTTAACACGCTCATCCTTTATTTTCAACACTACGGCACCCGTTGAGAATTCACTGTGACTACGGTCGTGAGTTCGATAACGTATTAGTAAAAGACCTCTGTGAACTCTACGAAATAAAGTTAACCTTCTCTAGTGTAAGTCATCCACAATCAAACGGTTCCCTTGAACGCTTCCATGCGACACTATCGGAAATGATCCGGGCAAATATCGCCGAAAATCCAAACGAACACCCGTTTAATGTTCTGCCATACGCAGTCATATGCTATAACAACACAAAAAATAAGACTCATGGTTTCACTCCTTATGAGTTGATTTTTGGTCACACGTCGAGTAGACCACCGGAAACGCTTTACAACCAAAAGAACCTCATTTCCAAGTACGTAAGAGATCTTAATAACCGTATGGAATACTTTTACAAATTAGCGCGAGCCAAAACTGAACAACAAAAGGAAAAAGCCAAAGCACGTTTCGACCAACACTTACCCGAAAATCGACCCACTTATAACATAGGCGACAAGGTATATTTAAAAGAATCCCAAATTTCAAGTAAGTCACAAAACAAATTTAATGGTCCTTTCCAGATAACTGAACTTTTCCAAAATTTTGCAACTCTTCTAAACCCCGAAACGAATCAATCTACAAAAGTAAATTTTGACAGATTGAAACCGTATTTTGAATAGAAATTACTTTATTTCAGACTACTTGGACTCTTCACAATCGTGACGTCCCAATTTTCAATAACTCCCATAAACAACACAGTAGGACTCTTCTTTCATGAAGAAGGAACTGTCAAAATATCAAACGATAAATGGACCCTACTTGTCTACAAAGATCTTCACCCTTTCGTTGACGCAATTGCCAACAATGACAACATTTTGAGTACTTTAATTGATACTATCCACTCAAACTTAACTACCCGTATGACAGTATTTAAACCTCAAGTACAAACTCATATTAGCCTCCTAAAACAAATATCTGACACAGTAAACTTAAAATATCAAGAGATATTCGCAGACACTAAACTTTACAACTCCAAGAGGCAGAAACGAGGACTTATTAATGGTATAGGAACAATTTGGAAATCAATAACTGGAACTTTAGACGCTAGTGATGGTGAATACTTTAATGACTGTATCAACAAGATAACACATGACGAACAGCAAATTGAAAATTTACTAAAGAACCAAATTTCCGTAACGACTTCCGTAATCAAAAACTTCAATGCAACAGTTCAGAAACTTCAAATAGACGAAGAAACGTTTAACAGGGACATTGCCAAAATCAAACAATCTATCATGTACATTTCAGACGATCTTGCATTTTTCGAAGCATTAGTCAAAACATTACATCTATGCGAATCATTAATGGAAAGCTATGTCTTTATCCAAGACGCCCTAAATGATGTATTGTCAGCAATATCTTTCGCTCGTATTAAAATGTTACACAGTTCAATAATAAACCCCGCCGATTTAGTCGAATCTCTTCAACTTGTTTCTCAATCTTTGCATAAAAATAATTTACCTTTATCAATTTACGCCCATAATATTGCACAATATATTGACATTATAGAGTTAGAAGCATTTCAGTTAGATACAAAAATAATTTTCGTTTTGAAAATCCCTTTAGTGAATCCTGAAACTTTTATCCTTTATCGTTTATACCCACTCCCCATTCTGGACGACCGAACAGGATTCCATCATATTTTACCAACCATAACTAAATATATCGCGAAGAATGATGATTCATTGTTGTATACCACATTTCGGAACTTGGACAACTGCAAACCCTTAAGCCGAGTTCAGTGGATATGTTCAGATGTTCTTCCGTATCCTATTGACAGCGATTCCATCTGTGAGGCCCAGCTTTTGAAACAGTCCACCTTCCTTCCAAAAGTTTGCCAAACTTCGATACTGTATGCCAAAGACTACAATGTTTACGAAATCAGTTCAAATGTATGGCTAATTTCTGTTTCCGATCTTCTACCAATCACCATAAAGTGTAGCGGCAACAACGTTGTAAACCAAAACCATTGCAACCAATTCACTCCTCCAATTGCAATCAGACTGCAATGCATTCATCGGCAATACTCGAATCCATTCAAAAAGGTTAATTGATGATTCCCAAAATATTACATACAAAAGCCATCCAGTTCAAATACCCTACAACTGCTGTGCATCCATTCCACCAAAGAAGTACGTCCCAGATCTGAAACCCCTCAGATTAAACAAGATCGACGCCGACGACCTCAACATAGCGCAACACAAGCTCAACCAACATTCCGATGAATTAGACAAATTAATAAACCAGCCGTTTATTAAAAAACATACATCTTGGTTCACAATTCTAACCATTACTTCCATCATCGCATTAATACTTTTGTACATTCTCTACAAGTGCAAAAGCAGAAGAAAGTCCAGACTACTAGCCATAGCCACCACGAGTGATGACCCGCCATCACCTCCACCAATGCGAAGTCGAAGCGAAACCAGACGCTTCAGATTCTTCCCCAGAAGACGCCCAAGCCTCCAACTCCAGGAACCCATAGAAGAAGATGAACTCAAACCAATGGTCTGAAAAGTTGAAGCATAGCATCAACTTTTTCGGGATAAATGGAGTTGTTATATAGAAATTTAATAGACTCTTTAAAATAATAAATTCTATATTATATTTTATAACATTGTAATTCATAACACATAACACCTTTTTTTCTCATAATGTAATATTATACTTTTCTTTCAAATTGTCACGTAGCAGATCTCATTTCACATTTTAATTCATATTATATTACTTTCGTCTCGTATAGCTAAAATATGCTCATCTGCTGTTTTAACTTCACAGAATTTCTTTCCTTTTCATTGTTTACGTTTATATAGAGTCAGCACATTATTTATTATAAATTGTTATTCACGACCTTCAGTCCGGCAGATGATTTCCTTAACTTATAGTGTTAATATTATTGTACTCAAGTTATCAAGTATTAAAGTTTGTTAAATAATAAATAATTTTTTTTTAAAAAGTCATTTTGAAAAGAAGTGATATAAAATATATATATATATATAGCTACATCCCTATAAACTTCTAATTAAAACTCCTCGTGCCACAGTCTGTATATTGCTGACTCTGACTACATATAGAGCAATAAGTCTTTAATACGCAAAATATAATGCCATACAATTTTCTCTACCTTGATATCAATTAGCCCAAATTTCGATTACTGAAAAATGGTTTGAACAAACATTTAGAAACACATTCTCTTATTATACTTGACGGAACTTGATCGGAGCTACATACAAAATATCAAAATAGCACGAATATGATACGAAATTTTCAAAACATTGATGACGTGACTTGTAACATGATTATAATAAATTCCTTACCAATTCAAGGAACAATATTGAACAGTCCAATTAATTATGAATCACGTTTTTGCGAAATGAAAACCTACAATTAATAGTAATTATATTAAGTACAGAATAATGATAGGTAGGTACTCTTTTTATTCACAAGTTGTAGCAACGGTTCAAACTAGTTACATCAGTCAATAAATACACCAGTAAATTACTTTCCATGAAATTTAAATAAAATTACTCAAGGTTGAATTTTAGCGTTTACCATTTAAAAGAAATTCTGCTGTTTAACTCGACTTTTCAGACAAATGTGTGGATGTTTTATTCCCATGCACATACATTATACTTGAGTTTTGTTCAGTTGCGCTAGTTGCGAATTTACAGAGTAGCAAGAACAATACGGCATGTATTTATTAACTATTGTTTTAATAAATTACATCATTAGGCGGTCTACAACGTTTCTAATCCATTCTTTAGCAGCAACGTTTTTATTATTTACATCAGCCTTTACATCAGCGATGTATGTGATTGCAATATCTTTCCGGTATGAAATAAAATCCTCTAATGTGACAGATTCTTGTAGAAATTAGTTCAACGAAACCGCCATAAAAGTATTAAATGCCTACTTGTCCCTAGCTTAGCAATTCAATACAAGCTGTTACTCTTAAAATAGAAGAGTAGGCATGGATATATATTTATTATAATATGATTGGTTATAACGATAATTCGATATTCTTTTGATTTATCATTGGCGGAGTGATTTCATAACATTAGTTCACTCATTCAATTTTAGACTTATCATTATTTTGGATGTAAGTTTGAAGATACAAATTCTCCCTAAAATTCCACGGAGTTGAACATAGTTTTCAGGCATGTAAAAAGGAGCAAATTTTGAAAAATTGAAAATTATATACAGTGTTGAGTGAATTAGTAATCCAAACTTAGGTATATTCACAATAACAGCGAGATTCTGACATTTTTTCAGTTTATGCCTGTCACTTTTTCACTTGTCTCGACTTTGTCACTCTGTTGTATTTGGTAGAGTATCAAATTTCCGACAACCTTGACTACCGAGATATATCGTTTCAAATGCAACTAAACATACCGGCTGGGGCATTTATTTTTACACAAGATAATATTTCGAGTGTATTCCATTGTTTCGAAAAATGTCTTGGATAAAACGTGTAGGATTTCAAGTAGGGCATCAAATGGCCCATATTACGACTTCCGGTTTGGACAGGAAATGACCTTTTCCGACTGGAAGTATATTTTTTTAAACGTAAATACCCACATTTTACAGTGAATTTCGATAGAAAGGTGAAAAATAAATAATTTTTGTTTTTCTAGTTTTTCTATTCAATCTATATTTTGGCCAAAAATAATGGTTACCATTTAAAATATTTCGAGTGGATTCCATTATTTCGAAAAAAGTTTCAGATAAAAATTGTAGGGTTTCAAGTGGACCATCTGTTTACGACTTCAAATCTGCGCAGAAAACCTTGTTCCAAGTGTTTTTTAATGGGAGAACCCAATTTTTGAATTTAGAAAGAAAAATGAAAAAACAAACACTTATTTTTCTTGCCTGTTTGCCGGTTTATTCCATAGTTTGGACGTTTTGAATTGTTTTTCATTTGTCTTTTGAAACAATCGAAACCTACGGTAAAAACTGGGTACTTCTTTTAAAAAATTCTTCCGCCAGGAAGTCATTTCATGGTCTATTTCAAACCCTAAAAGATTTACGTTTATCTTTTTCCGAAGTAATGGAATCGACCCGAGATATTTCTTGTCTCAAAATAAAATTATCGACACCATTTTAGCCTAATCTCTGGCCATAATATAAATCGAATCGAAAAAGTGTCAAGAACAGAAAGTGTTTCTTTTTCATTTTTCTATCGAGAAGCTGAGTAATTCCATTAAAAACAAGTTCCGGTTGAAAAAGGCAATTTTCTATCCATACAGGAAGTTTTGTTATCAGCAATTTGATTAGCCAACTGGAAATCCCACAACTTCTATGTGAAACTGTTTTCGGAATAATGCAATCCATTCCAGATATCACCTTATCTTAAGAGGAATGTTTTGTGTGCTGAGATATACTGGATCAAAACCACAAAACGACGCTTTTATCCCCACTTTCAAAAGCAGTCTTTCCTCGCCTTGAAGTTTTGGAAAATTCGGATCTTCAATCACACACCAGGATTTACCACTACCAACCGCCTCAATACCTAAAACCTACATAAAGTCGATACAATTTTATTATAAATGTTTAAATAAATAAAATGATTCATGTGTAATTTTTTTGGTATTTTATCTTGTCGTTTATTAAACGAATTTTATCGTTTTCAATATATATTAAATTTCATTTAAATAATTTTAATTATTAGTTACATACATTTCCTCTTTTTTATTATTTTTCAATCAATAGGTGCAGAGAGAGAGAGAGAGAGAGAGAGCGAGAGAGAGAAAATACGCAATAAAATTTATTTTGTTTAGATATAAGAAATTAACTAAAACATATTGGAGTTGGAAAACCCCATGTTATGTGTAACTTCACATAACTCCCCATAAGCAAGTTAGCGGTGATATACAAAATGTACCACCATTGAGCAATATTTCCTGTGAAACATGTTTTTTATAAATAATATAACTACGCTTGAGTTCTTACATTACATATAAGTTTTTCTTTTGTACAATGTACATTATCGTCAGCTTGATCTTATAGAAATATGTAAATTTTCAGTTTCACATTCTGAATGATTAAATATTTCCCTCTTTATGAAACTACTATCACTAAGTGGACAATAGTTTACTGAGATAGCTTTAGATTTCTAGGATTATGTAATGTATATGTTAAAATATTAACTGAGTATTTAGTTTCGGCTAAGACTAACGACATTGTATTCTAAAAAGCTCCCCACCATTTGCTTTTATAGAGGACATTTCGGAAAAGAAGCTATAACTGAAGTTCATTTCTATCGTAAACCTGGTATCAGTATCGTAGTTGTTAATGATTTTAAAAATTACCAAAGGACATTGGTCAGGCAATAAATATACTTTAAATCTATCCTAACCAAAATGGTTTAAAGTTAGACGAATACATAACTTTTCTAAATGTTATAGTTATCTTTTTGATTTAACTATTGATTTTACGTTTTTTTTTAAATCGTAGAATAGCTTGTTCAAACTTTATATAGGTACTTTTAGCAAAACAAGATATATTTAAAATTTGTTAAATCTGGTGGATGCGAGGGTTCATAAGCATTATAAATAGTTCTTCTGTGTGGCTTATTTTTTTATTACTTACTTCACACAAACAGTAGTAAATGTAGATTCTATTCCAAATTATTGTATTTCATTGGAAAAAAGAATCAACTGTTTCAGCTATAATTTACTGATTTTATTAATATGCTGGAGGCGCCAGAATATATTAGTTTAAATTAATTAACATGTGAGACATTTCACATGAAGCGGATAGTGAAAAAAATATCAGATCTTGTATTTTGTTCATCCTTGGATTAATTATACTTCTATATAACTAAATGAATGTACATAATTATTTTGTATTTATCGAGCCTAGTTGCCAGTTTATGAGCAATCGATTTTTTGAAAGCTATTGCAGCTATTATCCAAAAAGATGGAAAATAAAATGAGCTGAGTTTTTTTTGAGAAAATTGAAATTTCTTTTTGGCAGTTATAACAAATATGAAATGTATTTTTTTTTGTTGCAAGAAACCAGACCAAACACTTCTTATGTTATTTTCTATCTTTTTTGGATAATAGCAACAATAACTTCAAAAAATCTATTGCTTAAAGTTCTTCAAATATTTAACAGCTTCTAAACAAGGGTTGAAAAAAAAAACAAAATAATTATGATCATTCATTCAAATCAGTTTGAGTTTACAGAAGTCTGTGTCTTGATGATCCATCTTAAGGTAAGAACTAAAACTTTTTTCAACCTGTTTCTATTCTCATGAGTACTTAAATGTATAGTAGCGTTTACGCCCTTTACTCCTTAAATCTATAAATAAATAATATTTTACTACAACAATTTCATAAGTTAAATCAATGGAAGTAGCATAAAATATACATATTATTGTAATAATTTGTATATGTAGCTGTTGAGTAATTTTATAGAGATACACATTAGTGTTTTATTAGAAATTCGTTTAGCAAACAGTAAATTATAGAGTGGTATGAAATTTTGGAAGCGAAAACCGTAAGTTTGAATGAGATCATTTTAATAATTCCTGAATAAATAACATTAAACCATTAGTTTGTTCCATAATTGTTAAACTTACTGATTATTAAATTGGTTATTTCACAACAAATATTTTATGTCTACGACACTGGTACGCCCGAAGTATAACCTTTCAATAATTAAAGTCGTTAATGCATTAAATGAAAATAACATGCAATCAACTACTGCTGCAAATATAAAAAATCATGGAAAATTTAAACACTAGACAGCCTGGCTCTGCAGTATAACCTCTCACAGTATTTAACTGATATTAAGCCAATTAAACATTGAACATGATTTTGCACTACTTGTTTTAAATGTTTGAACATGAATTGCATTTACAATTTAATTATTGTGTTAGTCATAATGTTTCTGTAACTTGTGCAAATCTATTTTTTATAGAATTTTTAAAACATAGCATATTAGTTGTGCGTCTATGATTCATACAAGATCTTGAAAAGATTTAGTTTTTTCCTGAAACAAGGTATGGTTTGCTATATTTTTTCAGCCCGAACTAAGTATAAACAGTATGAAAAATAAAATTTTGAATTTCCACAGAAAAAAAAGAATATAAAATTTTCTTTATTTTATTTGAAAATATTTTGTACCATGGAATCTTGGAAACCGTGAGAATTATCACGTTGGTTAAATTTAAGAATATTCCACTTCAGGATTGCTTTATCAGTGTTACAAACTTTGAATAAAATGTTATTACCCCTTGTCTGTTGACAATTAATGCGTTTTAATTGCTTTACTTCATTTGTTTATGGTGGATTTTTAACAATTCTGTATTTAGTTTAGTGAAACACTTTTTGTTATTATACTTTGTGTAATTACAGACTTTTGTGTACTTCAGACAATTCAGAAATCAATTAACATTTTGTTGTACTTAAAGTGGACATAACATTTTCAGGTCCGTATTAAATTATACCTTCGAATTGTAATAGGTGAAAAAACAATATATAAGTGAAAAGTGAATTATTATTAATAAAATTTTAATAAATAATAGAACGTTTTACTTTTGCTATTTTTTACTTGATACATTTTATTTGAACATAACATTTTATCGCGAAATGAATTGCGACATCCAAATCGGGAATTTTACTGTGTGTAACGCCGTTTCCCTGTGATTCCTAGGATAGAAATCACCAAAAAACTCCAACCTGACAAAGAAATTACGATACTAACTTTTCGAGATCTTTGAATCAATCAATGGATTGAAAAATATGGAAAAGTTAGTATTATATGAGCATAAATTCCAAATTGAGTAGTAATTTAGTACATTGCCCAAATCTTGGCAGCATTTTCGTACGCCGGCACTAAGCAAAAACTGTGACGCATGTTTAAAATTTATATCTGTCAAGTAATCCCAGTGGGTACTACTTTTGGATTAAATTAAGAAAAAATTGCATAATTTAAATAGGTATAACATCAATAATTTGGATATAATTTTTTACTATTTTATTTTTCATATATTTCTCATATTATTTTAGCATATATATAAAAATGAAAAATAATTTCTCATACTCACTTTTTCAGCAAAACAAGTTTTCATTACAGATATCCTGGACAATGTTTCGTTTTCGAAAAACCACTATCAACATTAGGGTTCCGTATATACAATATACGGATGCCTAGCCTTATAATATCACTTCGGATTTCTCTCTCTTTCACATCACAGCAATTTTCTCTTAAACTACTGGACGGAAAATGTTGAAATTTGGTATCAGTATATAATTTGTGGAACCAATCAGGAGTAGATATCGTAAATGAAGAATTTTTGATTTTATGGGTACTTCTGGGGGGAAAACTAAAAATATCGACCGTTTCCCCTACCTTATATCCGAAACTATAAGAAGTAAAATTTGGAAAAAAATAGAGTTATATGGCCTCACCTAAATTTTATCGGAAAAATTAGGAGAAACATCTACTATTAATTTTGAATTAAATGGAAAATATAAAATTAACTAACACATCATGTAATATATTAAATGAAAGGGCTCATTATGGCGAAAACAAATATATTCTTTTCATATTTTTTAAATAAACAATTTTAAAGACATTAACAAAAATATAAATTACCCATTCCCCCTACCTTAACTCCGAAACTATAACCTTAAAATTTTGGAAAAAAGAGAGATATAGGGCCTCACCTGAATTTTACCGGAAAATAAGAACAAACACCTAATATTAATTTTAGGGGGCAAATTACAGCATTAAATGAAAAACGTAAAATTAAAATTATATATAACGCATCATGTAATATATCAAATCAAAGGACTCATTATGACGAATACAAATATTTTTTTCATAATTTTGAAATGAATAGTTTAATATTTAATAACAAAAATATTTAAAAAATACCAATTCCCGCCTTTATTCCACAAACTATAAGACCTATTTTTTTTTGTTTACAGAAAAAATACAAAGAATTAAACGGAAAAAAATAACACATCATGCAACACTCAAATGAAAGGGCTCATTATGAGGAATACAAAAATATATTTTTCATATTTTTTAAATTAATTCTATACAAGATATTAACAAAAATATACAAAAAATTCTCATTTCCCGCTTTATTTCCAAAATCATACCACCTAGAATTTGAAAATAATTAGGGGTACAGGGGCTCACTTGAAATTTATAAGAAAAATTAGTAGAAAACCCTAATACTAATTTTGGGGACAAATTATAGAATTAAATAAAAGACTCTTTATGTGAATTACAAATATATCGTATTTTTAAATCATTTGTTTAAAAGGTATTAACAAAAATATTAAACATCCTTCCTTCATTCGGACACTGGCATTCTCGATGTTTAACCGGACTCGTTCATGGATGTCGTTCATCTTTTGACGTAGCTGGCTGACATAGTCTTCACCTGCGGTCTCTTCTCCTGGGGGACATCCAAACTTCAAATCGTATGGTAGTCTTAATTCTCTTCCCACAATAAAACTGGCCGGGGTCTGACCCGTGGACTCGTGCACAGACGAACGATATGCCATTAGAAACAAGTGCAGATACTGGTCCCAGTCTCTTTGGTGGTCAGAGACTACCTTTGACAAATGGCGGTTAATGGTTCTATTAATCTGTTCTACCATTCCATCGGATTGCGGGTGTGATGCTGTCGTCCGTGTTTTATTGATCTTCAAGAGCTGGCAGACGTCTTGGAAAACAGTAGACTCGAAATTTCTACCTTGGTCTGAGTGCAACTCCAAGGGAACACCAAAACGACTGATCCATTCCTTGACAAGGACATCAGCAACGGACAAGGCTTCTTGATTCGGCAAGGCATACGCTTCGGCCCATTTACTAAAATAGTCCATAACCACCACAATGTATTTATTTCCACAGCCGGATTCAGGAAATGGACCGGCAACATCAATGGCTATTCTTTCGAATGGACTACCCACGTTATATTGCTTCATCGGAGCTTTTGGTCGCTTCTGAGGCCCATTACTTGCTTCACAAACTGTACATTTCCGGCACCAATCCTTAACATCTGCTTGGCAGTTCACCCAATAGAACCGTTCTCTTAACTTCCCCAGGGTTTTCGTCACTCCCAGGTGTCCTCCAGTTGTACCATCATGTAGCTCTCGCAAAACCTCTTGTCTCCTATTTCTGAGAACTACAATCTGTTTTCTGTCCTTGCCTTCCTCTGGGGTTTCAAGGACACGCTTCAGACGTCCATTCTCTAGGATGAGGGAGTTCCACTGAGCCCAGTACGACTTTATGGTTGGTGAGTCTCGGGAAATCTCTTGCCACGTAGGTTTGCGATCATCTTCCTTCCACCGGATAACTTCTTTTAGTTCTGGATCTAATTTTTGACCTTTCTGGATCTCCTTAGGTTGCCAATGGTCATCGACGGCGGTAGTTCTACAGAGAACAGCCCCTTTTTCTTCAGCTCGCTGACAATGTTTGCAGTCATGAGGGCATGGTCTCCTCGATAGGGCATCAGCATTCTTATGGCTTGTTCCTGCGTGATATTCAGTCTCGAAGTCGAATTCTTGCAACCGCTCAATCCACCTGGCCACTTGTCCATCGGGGTTTTTGAAAGGCAAGAGCCACTTCAGTGCTGCATGATCAGTCCTCAGGAGGAATCTTTTACCATAGAGGTACTTATAGAAATGTTCTACCCCCTTCACAACAGCCAAGAGTTCCCTACATGTAACGCAGAAATTCCGTTCAGGCTTGCTCAAGGTCTTGCTAAAATAGCCGATGACTTTCTCCTGACCGTCTTGGATCTGCGAAAGCACCGCACCAATTCCGACATTGCTTGCGTCGGTATCCAAAACGAAGTTTCCCTCTGGCAAAGAATAACTTAAGACAGGGGCACGCGTTAATGCTCTTTTCAGTGCCTCGAATGATCGCTGGCACTCCTCGTCCCACTGGTTTGTACCTTCCCTTCTGTGAGTCTAGTAAGTGGCTTGGCGATGTTGGCAAATCCGGCTACGTAATGACGATGGTACGTGCATAACCAGGAAACTTCTTAATTGATGGATATCTTTAGGGATCGGCCATTCCTGGACGGCTTTGATTTTCTGTTTATCCACAGCTACTCCCTGTGCGGAAACTACATGTCCAAGATATTGCACCTCTTCTTGGAACAGCTGACACTTCTTCGGGCTTAACTTTAGTCCGGAACTTCGAAGTCGCCGAAATACCTCCTCCAGGTTCCTCACGTGGTCTTCAAAAGATTTTCCAACCACGATAATGTCGTCTGTCGTCAAGATACACCAGGCACGTTTTCCATGAAAGCCCTTTTAACACTGTTTCCATCAATCTTTCAAACGTTGCTGGAGGATTACACAGTCCAAACGGCATCACCGTGAATTGATAAAGTCCTGCGCCGATGGTAAAAGTAGTCTTTTCTCGGTCTTCTTTAGCAAGTTCCACCTGCCAATAACCGCTCTTCAGGTCCAGGGTGCAAAACATCTTCGATCCAGCCAATGTATCTAGAGTATCGTCTATTCTTGGAAGGGGATAGCTGTCTTTCTTTGTAGCATGGTTTAATTGCCGATAGTCCACGCAAAATCGGGTCGAACCATCTTTCTTTTTAAATAAGACAACTGGAGAAGCCCAAGGGCTATTGGATGGTTCAATAACACCTTCTTCCTACATCTCGCGGACTATCCTGTCGGCTTCTTCTCTTTTAGCTAGAGGTAGTCTTCTCGCCGACTATCGAATAGGTTGAGATCAGTTAGTCCTCTTTTGCCATTCCCTACATCGAAGATATCCTGGTAGTTTCTAACGATGTCCCTCAATTTTGCTCTCTGTTTTGGTTTCAAATTCTTAGATGAATCGGTGATGAGTCTTTCCAGTTCCTCAGATAGTTTACCTGGTGGTATCTCTGCATGCTGTGTGCTTCTGACTTCAGAGGAAACTGTTGAACAATGGCCTAAAGTTGTTCCTTTCTTTAGCACAACCGAGTAATGATTCAGGTTCATTACTCTTACTGGGACAATCTCCCTGGGACGAAACAGAGTCTTCCCCAGTGCGACTCCTGTGCATACATTTCCGTCATTAAGTTCGGGACCTAACATCATTACTGTTCCAGCTTGAGCTTTCCCATCTAAGCAAGCATCTATAATGATTTCAGTTCTTTCCGGAACATTGACATCCTCTGCTAAGATGGCTCGAAGCATTATGTCATCTTTTCCATGAAACACCACTTCTTCGTCATTCACTCGCAGAATTCCATCTTTGAAGTTTAACTGGAATCCCTTGGAGCTCATGACATCCATTCCAATGATTACTTCGTCTTCGATGTCTGCTACTAATGCCCGATGTAGAAGGGTTGTGTTTCCCAAGGTCATTTCAACATCTATTTCACCATGGACTTTCAATGCTTCTCCTGTCGCTGTTCGCAGTTGCCATTTTGTTGATTTTATCATTGGCTCTAAAACAATGTTGGGCCTTACTACTGTTTTCGTCGCACCAGTATCCAGCAGCATTGCAAATTGCCTCCTATTAATAAGGCCATCTACGAAGACACTGTTAACGTGGTTGCGTAGCGAAGCGACATATGCGTTGGTAGTTGACACTTGTTTGCTACAGGTCGACGATGGTCCCTTTACATAGGCCTTCTTTAGTTTTCCCGGCGAGGAAGTCTGGACTCCGTTGCTCTCCTTGCAACGACTCTGGACATGTCCTACCTTTCGACACTTCCGATATCTCACTTGTCTTTTTTCGGTGAGGACTTCTTCTATTATCTTTCTTACAGAGGCTCATCGTTTCCGCCATCTTCGGATTCGCCTTCAACTATTCGGACTCTGGCTTGACCATTGCAGGTATTTTTCGCAGCCTCGAATTCTAGAGCTCGAGCCAGTGCATCCACTAATTGAGTCGGTCGAGCTAGGATCAATGCTTGTCTGGCTTCGTGGTCCCGAAGTCCATCCAAAAACGCTTGTACTGCTAACCTTTCTATCACATTTTTCTTTGTGGCTGGATAGGCAAGGCGAACCAGAAGGGCAATATCCGCTTCAAACTCTTGTAGGGATTCATTAGATTTCTGGTGGCGATTTTTCAGTTGGGAGTGATAAATGTGCTCCAAATGGGTTTGCCCATACCTCAGTTCTAAATGTTTGACCAGTTGTTCGTAGTCTTCTTGCTCCGAGGTATTCAACGTTTGTAAGATGTCTGTAGCATCCCTTCTTAAGGCTAAGGTTAATGCTATTGCCTTCTCCTCTTCCGACCATCCGTTTACCTTTGCTGCAGCCTCGAATTGGCGACGATAATTAGTCCATGATGATTTTCCATCAAATTGGGGAGGTTTCATTTTCTGTTTTGTGCCCTCGAGGCCAATTTTTGAATCCACTACCTCTGTACTGTTTCTGCTTTCGGTTTTTGATTGTGTTTCTCCTCTTTGCATGGTGACTACCTGTTCTTTTATTTTGCTGATCTCACCCTCCATTATATGCTTTAGCTCTTCCATCCGAGCCTCATTCTCGAATATTTTCTCTTCCAATATTTCTGAGTTTTTCTGTACTATGCTTTTCAAATTTTCTTCTAACGATTTAGAAGTTTCTAATAATTTGTCTTCCAGGGTTTTAGAATTTTCTACTAATTTGTCTTCTAACGCCTCTTTCAAGTTTTTAGAATTTTCTAGTAGTTTGTCTTCTAACGTCTCTTTCATGATCTTAGAATTATCTTGTAATGTTTGTAGCTTATCCTCTAAGGTCTTAGAATTTTGTAGTAGTTTGTCTTCTAACGTCTCGTTCATGATCTTAGAATTATCTTGTAATGTTTGTAGTTTATCTTCTAAGGATTTAGCATTTTCTAACAATTTATCTTCTAAGGCCTCTTTCAAGTTTTTAGAATTTTCTTCCATTTGTATTAATAGCATGCTCATATCCCCAGTAACAGAAACTTCAAACAAATAAGTACCAGGATCATTACCTTCATTTATTAGGGCATGTCGTAGCCGTTGTATTAATTCACTTTTCTTCCCACTAATTTCTAAATCCCTTTCCTCAAGTTCTTTTTTTAAGCCGGTCACTTTCAATTGGTCCAATTTCACGTTTTTAAACATTGTCAGTCTATTTATTTTCCACTTCAAAAGTTCCACAAATACACCCCACACCTGACACCACTGTAATGTTTTTTATTTTCACACTCGGGTTCAGTTCAGTTCTTGGATTTATTTAAAAACACAGTCTAACTCACTCTAATTTATTTCCACTACTTTTACACAAATTTATATTCACAGAAACCACTATTTACATTTTATCTTAACTGTACAATACGTCCGACGAAAACTGAATGCCTCCTATCGCCAGCTGTTCCTTTTATATATTTATCTCGGAATTGTCTGGTACGTCCACGAACCATGGGGAAACTCCATCATGTTCTGGAAGCTTTAAGGGAATTCCCAGTGACGGCAGCGGTCCGCCTGTTGAGAGACAAACATTTCGGATTCCCAGAATTTATCGGAATAATGTCCCTTCCACGAATTGGTTGATGGCCGATTGCACCAGCTGTCGGATGAATTCTCGTAACATTACTATATGCCATATTGGTGAAGGTGTTAGTTTTTTATTAGTTGCGTCATTATTCCAAACTAATTCAAATTTTGATAATTTCAATAGCTTTAAACCTAATAGGGACAAGAGAAGAAGATGGATTCAGAATATAGTCAAATTTGCAACCTGGAACGTGTGAAGATTGGTACAGAAGGAAACAGAACTGTATTGACTTCGTAGGTATAACTGAAAAAAAACTGAAAGGGTCAAACTATTTATATAGAAGACTACATAATAATATACAGTGGTGTAGATCAAAATAAAAGAGCGAGTAAAGGTATTGCTATTTATATTCACAGAAAATGGGAACAAAACATAAAGAATTACACTTGTGTAAATAATGCATTTTGACAGTTAGGTTAAAATTAGAAAGAAATAAAACGACCCGAATTGGAAATAATTCCATTTCAAATATAGTAGGATGCTACGGCGAAGAAATATGCAATGAAAATAGAAGACTACTTAGAGACTTCGCTAGCTACAATAACTTAAAAAATAAAAACAGTTTCTGTTTTAAATAGACAGACACAAATACACCCAGATGAGTCGAAGCCTTAGATCAATTATTTATTAGATAATAATCAATAGTAAATTAGTCGAACAGGTAAAAGATACACGAGCATATAGAGGACTGGACATAGGCTCAGACCACTATTTAGTCGTGACTGCAATTGATATGTTCAAAAAGTGGAAGAAAACGAACCCAGGAACAAGAGAAAAAGAGGAAGAATTCTATAAAGTTTACTTACGACATGAAGAAATCTTAAGAAACCTCTATAACTATAGAGTGAACGTAATTCGGGGACGGTTAGAAACAAAACAAAACTTGAACCATGAATATAAAAACATACAAAAAGCATTAGAACAAGCAGCCTCAGAAACATTAGGTTAAAACAAAAAAGGTTTGCGAATATGGACAGAAGAGCTTGGGTAATCTTACAGAAAACAATCAGAAAATATATAAACACAGAAGAAGCTATGTAAAGGCACTTACTAAAAACGCAAACGAGCAATCCAGGAAACCTTTTATTAGCGAGATTGACAATGGCATACATGTTAGACCACAAATAGCATATAAGATACGAGTACTGAAGGCAAATAAACAAATAAATGACAGAATCCATATAAATAACTGGGTAAAACACTACAAGAAACTATGGCAGGAAGAATATGTATAAAAGAAGAAATAGAAAGAGCAGATGTAAGAGATCTAGGTAATATAGATTTATAGGAACTAAGAAAAGCTGTTAAAACAACAAAAAACAGAAAAGCAACAGGAAGAGATGGTATCAATTCAGAATTGCTGAAATACGGAAGGACATTACCGCAACAGATACTTCTCCATCTGTACAGGGTGTAAATGAATAAGATAACAAGATGTGTTTTCTCGAGTCATTTTATGAACATATGTCCACAAACGCTTTGTTACTGATGTGTTGATATATTCAGATTTTTTTTCAGTTTTTTTCTTCTAACTACTAAAGTTTTCGAGATATTTAGTTCAATTTAGGAGCATTACTTCAGAAAACATTATATAGTTGGTTAGTTATTATAGCTCCTCCTTGAAATTTTCATTATTTCTGTTTCACCCCATTTGGTAACTCCCAAATATCTCTATTCCTCTACACCTTTCAGTAATCCTTCTTCCAAGTGTAGGTTCCTACTGTATTTGTTAAGTGATATGTATTTGGTGTTTAATGTGTTCATGGTTCGTCCACATTTGCAATATGCTTAATCAATCCAGTTTCCTTTGCATATAATGTATATGATCATGGTCTTCTGCTAAGATAACTTGGTTATCGGCGAAGTGCAATGTGAGAAAGTTTTCATCTTCCATTAGGTTTCATATATTTCTGCATGTTCTACGCCAGTTTTCTAGAGCTGATCTGTTGAAGATTTTATTACGGGCCAGAATTTGGTAAGTGGGACGGGTTTCTAAATTCCTCTATTACATGCTTGGGACAAAAAACGTTTTTATCAACGCACGTAGCGACAGTGGCTCAAGAAGAGGTATCCAAATTAAAAACGTTTGGAGACCTCTTCTTGCGCAACTGGAGCTATCCTTCACCGACAACCAATCGTCAAGTACGGCGACGCTGATTGGACGAGACAGGGGATTAAGCAACCCAATGAGCATGACCGGTTAACGATATAAATACGACGGATAATCTGAATTGCCCAGCATTCACCTGATGACGATAGCAGATCCAAAGCTATTGAAACGTTTTGAGATCAATCACATAAGACGATGGAAGTCCAAGGAAACTTCGACGAACGAGTTATATTGTCTACCAGCTTCAGACTAATAATGTATCGTGACTTGTAAGGGAAGACTCTACACTTCAGAAACATTAAACGAGTTAGATAAACCTCAAATTTAGAGCACATTTTATTGTATGTAAGAACACTTGCATACAATTTCAAAACGTAGAAAATTTTAATCTATTTCAGGTATTAAAGCTTTTGCCTGTTACAGCACCCATCTTTTCCTTGGGCTACCAAAACTTCTTGTGCCTCTAAATTTATAGTTTAATACTTTTTGAGGGATTCTATGATCTTGCATTCTGTTTGCATTGCACTTTTCATTTTCTGATATTTTCTTTAATTCTTTCACTTATGCTGAAAATGATTAGTTCACCTCTTATATACCTAGTCATTTCTTATTTCGTCCATACGTGTTCAGTATTGCACTCTTCTTAAGAACTTCATTTTTTGACTTGGTAAGCAGTGTCCATCTTTCTTGGTCATTGTCGCTGCCGTAAGTCAGGATTGGTACAGCCATCGTCTTATAAAACTTTATTTGTGGTTCTTTCCTGGTTTTATGTTAAGTTTTGCTCTTAGTAGATGATATTTTCATGTTGTATTCTGTACAAATTTGTTGCAATTTGTATATTCACATTTGCAGGTCATCCTCTGATTCTGTCCTGTAGTCTTCTGCATAAAGAATCGAGCTCGAAACAGTATTTTGGTCTAATTTAATTCCTTATTTTTCCATTCTTTAATGATGTTATATTTATGTTAAATAAAGTTGAGGAAATACTGCATTCTTGTCCGACACTTTTGTTAATATTTCTCGTTTCCCTTCTGTTTATATCATTTAGTACTTTAGTATTGTGAAACAGGGCTCTTATTACTCATATTAGTTGTTTTGGATATCCCCATTTTTCCGTGATATGCCATAATTTTCCCTTATTTAGTTTGTCGAAGGCTTTTTCTTTCTAAATCTATGAAACCGAAATGTGTCTCTTTATTGAATTCTCTGTGTTTTTCAATCACTTTTTCTATTGTTAAGCATCCTTTTCTGAAATATATTTGTACTTCTCCGATTATTTGTTCTTTTATGGGTTTCAGTCTATTGTTTAAAATTTTGGCGTAAATGTTATAGGCTGATTCGCGTAAGCTAATCCCACTACAGTTGTTAGTATCTTTTTTATCGCCTTTTTTAAATGTTAATAGTAATTGCTTTTTCCATTCTTCTGGTATTCTATTCTTTTTCCAGCATTGATTATATTCCAGTTGCAGTAGTGTCCCTCAGTATTTCAGCAATTCTGAATTGATACCATCTCATCCAGCTGCTTTTTCGTTTTTTTTTTCTAAATCTATATCATCTAGATAATTCTCGTAGCCTTCTGCTAGTATTCGAGTAACTAGAAGCGAAAGCAGAAGGCTACGAGAATTATGCGAACCGACCTCAAGAGGGCAGATGCGACTCTGCCGAAACGTCGGCAGGGATAAGTTATCAACTACGCGGATGAATTCCCGCATTTAGTGCCGCAACAACTTAAAATATATATATATATATATATATATATATATATATATATATATAGGAACTTCAGTTAATGGGAAAGCAGCCTGGTAAAAATACAGGTTTTAGGAAACTTCTTTTTATTATGAAAGCTTTCGGATATACTTTTATCCTTCGCCAGTCACTAAAAATAACTAAATTATACAATGTACATTATTATAAGAGAGTTACTTATAATAATCGAGGTTATAATATAAAAAGATGGTACATCACTTAAAAAATTAGAGGTAATAATGTTAATATAGGAATACTTTTTATATTATAACCTCGATTATTGTAAGTAACTCTCTTATAATAATGTACATTGTATAATTTAGTTATTTTTAGTGACTGACGAAGGATAAAAGTATATCCGAAAGCTTTTATAATAAAAAGAGTTTCCTAAAACCTATATTTTTACCAGGCTGCTTTCCCATTAACTGAAGTTTCTGTTTTGACTATTCAGCCGTTACCACACATTTTGTTTATATATATATATATATATATATATATATATATATATATATATACATTCGCAAACTTTTTTCTAACTTATCGCTCTTCTTTGTCCCAATATTTCTGAAGCTCACTGTTCTATTGCTTTTTGTATGTTTTTTCTTTCATAATTGAAGTTTTCTTTTATTTATAACCCTCCCAGAATTCTGTTCAGTCTATAGTTATAGAGGTTTCTAATGCTTTCTTCGTTTAGTAAGTACATTTTAAAGATTTCTAACTTTTTTCGTTTGTTTTTGAGCCATGAGTTACCTGTCTGTCTATTTACTAGCTGTCGCCCAGTGGTCGAAATTCGACCAATTGTGTCAATAACTCTGGCAGGTTAAGTAACCTGAAAATTTTATCTTGACATTCTATCCTCGGACTTTAGGAAGAACAGCAATTACACGGAACGGATCCAGAGTCGGAACCTCTGCGTGATAGTTTCCTCGAAAATCCTAGATATCGGTCTTACATCTCGCTTCTACAAATAAGTAACGCAATTCAAGTTTTTTTTAGATATAATTTATAGGACTTTATTTGTGTTCAAATTCATAATTCTTAATTTAATATGACAACAATTCAACCGCTAATGGGCTACCCTACATATTTATTTTTTCTAACCTCCCTGTATAGCTATAATTGCACTCAATTCTCTAACATTTATTAAAATCCTTATTATAATAATTCCATCTCATTATATATTTCCACCACCCTGTATATGCAACTGCTCATGGACCACGCATGATATTTTTTAACATTTTTTAACCACCCGGTAAACCATTCGTATATGCCACTGCCTATGAGCCACCGTATTTACTCTTTTTGTTTATGAAGTTTTTAACTATCTTCTGCAACTATAATTCTATTCCGACCTAAATTTCAATTATCATATATATGGAACTCTTCGTGGGCTACTCTATAAATCATATCCTTTTCTAACATTTTTTATCATCATCCTGTATATCTGTAATTCCTCTCACCCTATATTTCATCTTCCCTATATATACAACTGCTTATGGGTTACAAAATGTTGCATTTCCGTTTCCACCACCCTGTATATGCATCTCTGTATAATATTTTTGCACCACCCTGTATAACTGTAATTCTACTGCACCCTCTATTCCAAAAACCCTGTAAATTCAACCGCTAATGGGCTTCCCTATATAATTATGTTATTAGTTATAATTGCACTCTACTCTAAATTTTAAATACCCTATATATGCAACTGCTTATGTGCCACCCACGAAAAAAATGATTTCTAACATATCTGGTATCGTCCTGTATAATTATAGATTCAGCGATTACTTTACCACTAAACATTAACAACGCTTGCATGTCACTTCCAGAAGTACATGCTCTAAATATATAACAGCCTTGGTCCCTCTATATATAATTATTCAATGTTTTGAGCCTGGCGGCGGCGGCACATTCAGTTCTTTGTCGTTGACATTATGGACGTAAATAATGAATTTTTATTATATTTTATTTAACAAATGAACCAATATTATAAATAAATATTAGCATTCTGCACTGAAGGCTGTCAGTAGCTACTAAACAAAACAAAAATGAAGAAAATCAGTTGAGAGACAGAGGAGAAAATGGTACCTAATCGTTTTGTCTTTCCCTATTTATATAAAGATATTACGCAATCAATAATTGATCTAAAACCTCGGCTCGCCCAGGTGTATTTGTGTATGTATTTTTTACGGAAAAAACTGTAATTTTAAATTCTTCTAATTGACGAAGTCTTAAGCAGTCTTCCATTTTCATTGCATGTTTCATCCTCGTAGCATCCTACTATATTTTAGTGATGTGCCGGATATCCGTATTCGTATCCGCGGATATCCGACGGAGAAGAAAAATCCGTATCCGTATCCGTTAGTTTTTGGCGGATCTTTTACCGTATTAATTTTTAATTCATAGATACAATTTTATATATAGATGATTAGGTAAAAATGAAATACTGTTAAATTCAGATTATTTTTTATTTTTTAAAATCGTATTTGGCACCTTTATATTGCAAATATTTATCGTTGTGAAGTGAGTACCATACCGACAGAACATAACTCAAAGGTACTAAATCAACTATCTTTATAATTAGATCTATCACACATCTTGGTAAAAAGCTTATTAAAATGATGATATAGTTAAACATTTATTATAGGAAGTATTTATAAAATATTATTTAAAATATCTTTATGAAATAAATTGGGTTAAATCTTCGTGATAAGCTTAATAAAAATAATGAAACATCTGGTATTGATCACTTTTACAATGAGAAAAAAAAAACAAAACTTAAATCTTTGTAATATTTCAAATTCTAATTAGGTAAATTAATACATAAAGTGTTGACAGATTCAAAACAGAAAAACTTAAAAAAAGTTAGGTCATAATTAAAATTAAGTAATGGTAAATTGTATTTCAAAAAGAGCAACTTGGCAGCTTTGTCCCCCTAAAGGCTGTTTGTTATGTTGTGGCTCATAAACAATTCCTGCTGCACTAAAAAATTGCTCACTTGGAACGCTTGTCCTCGATGATGATAAATATGTGCGAGCGATGTGACTGAGACCTCCAAGTCCAGTCGATAACTATCATAATTTAATGTCTTTGGTTATGAGAGTTAACTCTTATAGAAGTCAATAACTTTGGTCCATAACAGATTGTCTCTTTCCAAAGGTTTATGTGCAATATTTACCGCAGGGTACTCTAAAAAAGTTAACATCCCTATCCGTATCCGCAGATCTTGGGACTAAATATCCGTATTCAGATCCGTATCCGCGGATATACAATTTTAATTATCCGGCACATCACTACTATATTTGTATTCCAATTCGGGCGTTGAAATCTCCCATAAGAATAACTTGATCCGTGTCATTAGGACTGTTGAGAATAAATTGTAATTCTTTCTTCTGGAGCGTGGATGGCCATCAGAGTTGCGTTACCTCTTTAAAATGTTAACCTAACTGTGAAAATGCGTTATTTACACAAGTGTAATTCTTTATATTTTGTTCCCATTTTCTTTGAATATAAATAGTAATACCTTTACTCGCCCTTTTAATTTGATTTAAGCTACCGTATATTGTCTTCTAAACGTATACGTATATTGCAGGAATATATATACGTAGTTTTATTTCTATTGTGGTGTTATTCCCCAAAAAAACATAAAAGTAGCCACCGTATATTATTATGTAGTCTTTTATATATTTCGACCTTTTCAGTTTTTTTTTGTTTCAGGTATAGCTGCGAAGTCAATATTTCTTTTTTTTGAGCATAATCTAGTTCTGTTTCTTTCTGTTCCAGTCCTCTAACATTCCACGTTGCAAATTTGATTGTATTATGAATCTATCTCTGATTCTTTTTATTTGCCAATGTTGTGCCATTGTTTGATGTCTCCTGTCTCCGAGGAGTTCTTACGATTGTTGGTTACTGGCCAACTGTTCAACCATCATCCTGGAGGACCAGGGACTCTTCGGTAAGTTTTCCATACCTTAGTCGATTTGACGGTGGGAATACTGAAAGGGAACTTCTAGGTTAGGAAAGGCTACCCAGAAAGTCAAGGTTATGGTGGCGGCACTGAGGATACTCCCCAACAGCTGGGGTCCGCGGGGCAGAAAATGGTGGTGCTGTGTAGTGTCGTTAGGTCTGTCCTGCTCTATGGCGCACCGGTATGGAACAAAGTCATGAGAGTAGGAACGTCTTTGAGGATGATTCAAGGCACCCAAAGATAAATGCTTCTGCGGGTGCTATGAGCTTACCGGACGGTATCGTACGAGGGGCTGTGCGTCATCATAGGGCAGCTGCCTATAGGAATCGAGTTCGGTGAAAGGTGTAGGACCTTTGAAAGGTCGAGAGGGAGGAGGGTCGAGTAAGAGTGAGAAAGGAGGAGAGGGAGAGATCCTTAGATATATGGAAGAGGGTATGGACAAGTGAGGATGGGGGTACGGCCTCCCGGACGAGGAGGGTCGTCAGAGAGCGTAGGTTGGCCGCCCACATAGGCAGTCCAACTATTGTCTGACAGAGCTGCTGTCGAAGCATGGGTGCTTTCGGCAGTATCTGTTCAGATTCAAGAGAAAGAAGGAGAAGTGAATACCCCTGAACGTAGTTTGTTCGAGTGTGAAAGATGGCAGGGGTATAGAATGAGTGCAGAGAACGAGTTGGGGTGCTCTGTAGAGGCGAGGAATGTCGTACAGCAGTAGATAGAGAGCGAGAGGAAGTGGGGAGTGATTGTGCAGTTCCTGGCCAGGGTGGTAAGGGACAAAGAGAAGGAAGGCGATTGAAATTAGGGAACTGGTAAATAATATCTTCGTTGATAGTTCCAGGTACCTAGAGGGCAATTGGAAGTGTTATAGTGAATATTCGGCCTATACGATAAACCAAGACTCGCGTAGACGGGGCCGCATCCCTGAAGTAGATCTGTCATCTATCGGGATGATAGATGAGTATCTACGCGCTACTTTACTTATAATTTGTGGTTTCAACCAGATGGGGCCCCCGCTCATAGTTCCACAATTGTTCAAGAATACTTATTATTTAGATATCCTGACATATGTAGGCATAGGTAGCTGTATTCACGTGTTTCCTGATCAAACCGGAAAAAGAATCAACTGGTTTTAGAGCAGTTCAAACGATGACAGCAGATTTACTTAAAAATCTTTTGTGTTCCACAGTTAGACAGTATGCATAGGTTCTGGGAAAATCGTAGAACCTTTGGTGTATCACAGATGTATAAACACGTCATTTCAACAGCAAAGCTGTCATAATAGAGTAAACTAAAACTGATGACGATGACAGCTTTCCTGGTGAAACGGCGTTGAATGTAAAAATAAAGGTTGTTGTTATAAGGTACAAAACTTTGTGTTTATACGTCATTGCATAGGGCATTGAAAATAGTTATATTCCTTCATCCGATTTAAATTCGCGACAAAAACCCAATAGAACTAGTTAGAATATAGATTATTCAAATCTAAATAAATAAATAATATTTTTGCAAACTAAAGAGCATAATTAAGATGTTTTATATATAGTTATACGTATAATATAATATATTTAAATTTTAACGTAAAACGTTTATAATACAGGCGTAATTATTAAAACTAGGACACAGAAATTCTCAGTCGAGCTGTCTCATACGATTAGTATGATTGATTACATAAACACATCGACATTCAAAATGCCCAGATGTTATAGTTTTCGTTTCTTTGATGTTTTTTTTTTGTGCTGGAACCTTGTTTTAAAATATTCCAAAATTCACAGATAACTAGCAAATAATATTGCCCACAGGCGACGTGACAACTTGATAACTACAGGTGTGCTGTAAGTGTCGACCAAATAAAAAAAGTCGGACGTGTAAAATTTGATATACCTGACGACTCGAGGCAAATTCTTGAAAGACTATACGCTTGTTCGTACAAATTAGATGACTCATAGGAGCGTTACGGTTTCGAAACTATCAATCAAATCCAATAGCCACCTCAAGAATTTTTTATTGTTATATAATTATAAAAACAAAATTAAACAGGGTCTGATCATGACGGCATTGCTATTTTTAGAATACAGTTTTTTACGACATGAAATCAGAGCAGCCATTAAGATGGCAAATTTTTTATAGAGATCGTAAAAAAGATGCTTAACGAGATTATTTTACCTGAGAAAAGGTATCGCCGAGATGAATTTATTGTCCATAATAAAAAACAAGCAATATTTCAATTAAGAAATGTCTCTCTCAAATTTTAAATATTTTGCTCAAGCTGTCTAGACCTGAAACCCAACTTATCGACAGACATATCATATTTGGCATATATACACTATAAATGATGGGAAGAAGTATATTGAGTAAGTACACTGATGTTTGTAGACAACAAAATTAGTCACTAAAATTTTTTACTACAAAAAATTGAAGTTACTACAATGTATTACAAATCATTTAAGACATAACATTACTACACTGATCTAGATGTTTTTAGCTTTTTTGAATTGTTATTTTACTACAAAATATAAAAGTTACTGCAGTATACTACAATGTTTGTAGTATATTGTAATAAATTTGGATTTGATGTAGTAAAATATATTAGTTATATAAATCATTTACATATCTTATTAATGATGAGTAAATAATTTTTTATCACAAAATTAGTAAAAACTGTAAAGTAAATATAATAATGACTAATACTAGAGATGATGTACATTAACAAATGACCCATTAATAAGAAAACACGCGTCCACAATGACTACTAATAGTCATTGGGCGTCCAGCATTTGAGTGTCATTTATGACTACTCAAGGGCGTATCCAGCTTTTGGTTCAGGGAGGGGCAAATTAAAAAAAAATGTCCTACAAGCGACAAATTAGAAAAAAATTGTCTAGAGAGAGGGTCAAATCAGAAAATTGTGGCAAATCAGCAAATTTATGGGCAAGTTTTTCAGATTCAGGGGGGCAGCTGCCCTTCCCTGCCGCCCCCCTCGATACACCCATGTGACTACCTACTGTCAAACCAGTGAAGACATTTCGAAGAGCAAAATTGTTCGTTATTCGCAACTTTAAACTTTAGAAGAACAATAATTAGCAACTCATGAACAAATATAATTAAATATTAATTTTTGTGTTTTACCATATTATGTAAAATCGGTTTCAAAGGAATATTTTATGTTTGTTGTAGTTGTAGAATTAATCACTGTTAACCTCAAAAAGTTGTACGTTGTACGTCAAAATAGATAATCTTTATAAGTAACAACTTATAATATAACATGAAGAATGTTTTACTGATTTTGAAAAAGCCTTGGATACGACCGACCTCATGACAAATTATATAAAATTCTCAAAAGAATATTGACAGTAGAGACATTAACATAATAACCAATTTGTACTGGAATCAAACATCACAGGTCAAAGTTGAAAATGACGTAACCGAGGAAATTAAGATTTGTTCAGGCTTTCGCCAAGGGTCTGTTCTTTCTCCGTTCCTATTGAATGTGTACAATGAGTACATATGTCAAGAAGATTTGATGGAGCCAAAGGGCTAGAATCATAGTTCAGTTATTAGCAACATACGCTATATTGACGATACACTTCTAATAGCTGTGTGATTGAGTTGCAATATTTACTAGAGAATGTAAAAACCTACAGTAATAATTAAGACCTGAAGCTAAATCTGAAAAAGACAAAATTATTGGTAATCACAAAGAAACAGGACGGGCCTGCTGATATAACAATCTCTAATAGACAAATTGAGAAAGTCAGAAACAAATGAACAAACCCAGAACTAGTTTTATGGTTAGCACTAGAACTAGAATTAGAGGTAGTGAAATACGATAAATGAAAACAACTTATTACACAGACCACGAGAAATACTTTGACAAACTTAGAGTGAGAATAATAGCAGGAAAAGGTAACACTAATTGGCCGCCCTAATCGTGAGATCTGATGCCTCTTGATTATTTTCTCGGAATATATGAAAACAAGTTGTATGTTAACAATCCAAAAACAATACAATTAGTAAGAACCACAGTGTCCGTGGTAACAACCCACGTATTAAGGCCTTCGACCATAGAACTATTGTTCCCCAAAGAAGCAGGAGGGGTCTTTTGACTGATATTCTTTTTTAGATTTAATTATATACATCTGCATTCTGTATTACTATCTCATACAAGTATAGAAATAATATGAATTTGTTAAATTTTAATCTGTTTTATTTTTCAGTACACTCTTATTGGAATACCCTTTGTATATATGTTAAATCATTTTGCCAGCTGGATAACAATAAAATTCTTGCTAAATCTATGCTAAATAAACTTTAATGTTATTTTGTCAAATCCATAATGCAAAGTCGCAGTCACATGGCATAATGCTAATTTAATTTATCAACGATTATAAGCACGTACTAAGTACAATTGTTTTCAATGTAGAAATGCATGCACGTTTACAACATTACCCTCATATAGTTCAATCAAACTTTCGTAAGGCTTTACATATTAAATTTTATTGAAACAATAGAAATAAGGGAGAACAATAGAAGTAATTTGCACATGCAATTCCATTTGGAGGGAACGTACCTATACTGTCGTTTAAGCAGTTCTATTTCAATTGAAAATGAGCTTCAAACGCTTATAAACCTGATAATTTTTACGATAAGTGTGCACTCAATTCCTTTGCCTGAAAATTAAATTTGGTGTTAAAATATTATTCTACATTGTGAGCAGTGATTATTTACAGACTGAAAATGACTACCACATTTCAAAACAGAAAATTTTTCAAATTTTTTATAAGACACGTTCTCAAAAAAAATGCCTTCAGCAAGTTTGTATCTTCTTCAGTCATATTTTTATCCAACTTCCAAAAATGAGGACAGATCATCTCAAAAAGCATGTGGGGCTATAAGGACGGCTTAATGTTGTTAGAGAGATATAATTTCTTCTTAAATCAGTAGTGCACTCCTAAATATCTTCTCTATTTGTGAAATACCTTGGTTGGGACATTATGCTGACTGACTTAATCAAATCTGTTTTTTAAATCTGAATATAACAAAACCACAGGAAAGTAGCAATAAAATTTTTAATCTCATAAGAGTTATCTATAACCTAACAAAAACCTGCAATGCCACTAATATTCGGTTTCAGACATCTAGTACATTGGTTAAAATAAGACACTTAAAAGAGATGCTTTAGTCCATACAGTTTCAATCTTATAAAACAATTTTATACATTTGGTGGAATGTATTTGGTATAAAGACTGATTATGATCGGCAACTTCATCAGCATCTTCAACACTATTCTTCTCACTCTTTCTCTGTATTCAAATCCATTACGCACTGACGAAGACTACAAGGAAAATTCTAATGTACTTAATACAGAGGAAATTCAATCACAGAATATTTCTACTATGCTAAACACAACTCTTTTAGGTTTTAATTTATAACAGGTCACAACGTCTATTTATTAATAATTAGTTGTACCTGGCAGAACTTGTCCTGCCAATTCCGCTAATTGTCTCAATGATTTTGATTTAGCCTCTCTCTTCGCTTCTTCACTCATGTGCACCCAAGATCTACTGATACCAGACTTCTCTAACTGTACCTGGTAGCTTCTCAATATTATTTAGTTATTATCTGTAGCTTCGTTTTTTAGCTGTTCCCGGTAGCTTAACAATGTTGTCTAGTTGTTTTCGAGCTAGCATATCCTATTCATTTTGGTGAATGCGGCAGGAAATATCAAAGTTTTAACACAATCTAATGATTAATATTTTATTATTTTAACACTGTACTTTTAATTCATATTATTTCTATTTTAAAGGCTAAAAGTTTCATGCAATTTAACTAAGATAACGAAGTCCATGATATTAATTCAAATAGTGAAATTGAAGATAAATAGTTAGATCTGACATCATGGCAATAATTCTAATGTTCACGGCCAGTTCACGGCCAATCTCATTGTAGTGGATTTAATTTCAATTTGACATTTCATAACAATATTAGCCCCTAGGTTAAGGTATCTTCTCAATGCAATGTGAAAATTAGCAGTGTATTATTCTCAAAATTTCAATTTTAATGAACTTTCAAAAATTGTCAACAAATTAAGGTATTATTTATAATAAATTAACAGCAACTGCATTGTATTTCTTAAATGTTTTGATATAATCCCCATAAAAACTTTAACGTAAGTAAACTAACTATTTAGTTAATTTATACATTTAATTACAGATCCTTATGTTTTTTATTCTATCCCATGTGCAAATGGAACTTGAATAAGTATTAGTAATATATTGATGTTTTAATCGATATAAGGTAATCTTTTAAATTAATTTAAACAAGTCTATAAAAGATTAGCAGTCAGTCAAAAATTGTTAAATGTTCTTTTAACGTGATGTGATATGGTGCAAATATATTTTTACTTATTTATCGAAAATGTATTACATATAATGTTTGTTTATTTATATATATCTTTTTATATGTAATTTACGAAAACGGCACTATGACTGTTGAAATTCCATTTCGAAGTTTTGGTATCTACAAATCGATTGCTCGGGAAAAATCAAGAAAAAACGAGATTGTGAAAATAATTATGACCGCTCAGTTTTAAAATTACAAGAGCTTTAATACAGGCTGATTTGGTAACCTACTTGAGATTGAAATTGCTTTTGAAAAAATTTTCAATACAAATTGATGTGTAGGATCTTATAAGAATTTTATCACTATTTTTCTAACATTACATTTTTACAGCTGAACCCATCAAGAATTTAAAGTAAAAATTGCGGCTTATACGATTTTTGGTAGGGTAAAAAGTTGTGAGTTCTCATGTTCTAAATTGACTAAGATTTAAGGCGTTGTAGATTATAATGTTACAGGGTGATTCTAGATATGTTAGAAATCAAATGTTTCTTGGGTGGCCCATAAGCAGTTGCATATATAGAGTATTTAAAATATAGAGTAGAGGGCAATTATAACTATACAGGGTAGTTTAAAAATAATTATGTAGGGTATCCCATTAGTGGTTGAATTGACAGGGTTCTTGGAATACAACATTTCGTAACCCATAAGCAGTTGCATATATAGGATAGATGCAATATATGGTGAGAGGAATTACAGTTTTACAGGATGATCATAAAAAATGTAGCCCACAATGGGTGGTTCAAAAATGTAAAAAATATGATGCGTGGTCCATGAGCAGTTGTATATAGCATATATAGGGTGGTTAAAAAAATGTTATCAAAAGTTTTGATTTTGAATAGTCCATTAACTGTTACATATACAGGGTGGTGGAGATATATTATGAGATGGAATTATTATAATGAGGATTTTAATAAATGTTAGAGAATTGAGTGCAATTATAGTTATACAGGGTATCTAGAAAAAATATTTATATAGGGTAGCCCATTAGCGGATGAATTTACAGGTTTCTCGGAATAGAGGGCGTAGTAGAATTATAGTTATACAGGGTGTGCACAAATATTTGTCATATTAAATTAAGAATTACGGACTTGAAAACAAGTAAAGTCCTATTAATTATATCTGAAAAAGAACTTGAATTTCGTTACTTATTGACACAATTGGTCGAATTTCTACCACTGGGCGACAGCTAGTATATATTATGTTGTGTTACAGTTCTATAATCTAAAAAAATGCATATTCTTCTTTTGAATCGTTTTTCAATTATTACTATTACAAATATTTGAAAAAGTAGCCGAATCACTCCACCAGTAATAATGACTTGACGTTTTTTCAGAATTTTTCAGTTTTCCAGGTGACTTTACCAATTTTTCTTCTCTAAAAACCTTACTCGGTCAGCATTTCTCCAAGTATTAGCTTACAAACAAAACATAAACAATTGTCATATAGATTAATAAATATTATTTGGTTAAATTTTCAAATAAAGCATTTGTTAAAAATTAATAATCCTTATATATCTTAACCACATCCTTCAGTGTACATTATATCCTCAAAGTTTGTTTTTGTTTTTGATTAACTGACGTGAATTTTTCATAAAATGTTGCTGGGAACAGTATGAATGGTACAACAAAAATGAGGTTTTCCCGGGATATCTTTCCAATTTTTCTCTTCATAACAACCCTCTTCGGATTTCAACGAATATTTGAGTACAAAAATGGCCGATTTTGGCGAGCTGTGCTCGGGTTATGCGCTTGGCAACGTATTTATTGATTCATTTTTATATAAAAGTTGAAAATATAGGCATCTCAAGAAGACTATTAACCTAATTGAACTTAGTTATTTATGTTCAATTTGTACAAATTCAGGTGTTATTTCCTCATTACCTCATTTCTGAAACCGTAACTTCTTTGGCACTTATTGCAAACGAGTCACCAAAGTTGTAAACATGTACCTAAGTTTGGATCGTCAACAATGACTCAGCAAAAAATAAAATTATAAAACTCAAATTTGCGTTCTAATCATGTTCAAATTAGAACTCACAACTGCGAAGCAAGGTTGGCTTCCATAATGTAATATTTATTTGTATGCTGTAACCAACATAAATTCATTATTCCTAGGATAACTCCACTCATTTATCAAGATTTGCAACAAAAACACCTGCGAAATTCTGAAACTAATTGGGATTCTCAAGAAGAAACCAAATGCAAATTAGATATTAGATTCCTGTTGTTACCATCCATTATGTATGACTGTGTGTGTTCTACATTTCCGTTTTATTAAATCAAGCTGAACTTTTCCATTCGATCATGGGAAGAAATCTATGGTAACGTCTTTAAGAGATTTGACAGGTCAGTGACCTTGGATTTGATAATATAATCCGAAACTGATATGTTATTTAATGCTAGTTGACAGGTGTTATATTTTTTCAGCAACGTCGTTGTAGGTATATTACATCATTAACTCCTTGAAGGCAGCCGTTAACTAAACCGTTTATTTCTCTACTTTTCTAAAATGTAAATATACTCTCTCAAACCATGACATAATATTCTTTTGGTTAAGAAAATATTAAATTGAAAATATGGTTTGTCTAATGTATAGATAAAAGGACAGTTTTTGAAAATTACTAAAATTATGGAAATCCCTCAATCAGAAAAGTCAACGAATAATTGAAATATTATAGTGTTATTGCCATTAGGAAATGTGCCTGATATAGTACAAAGTAGTGATGAAATACTCTTTTCACTTTCTTTTTAAATCTGAGGTCTTCAAAGTGGTTCTAAAGTAACATGTGTTTCCGGTACTCACTTCTGTTGCCAACCTAAAAAACCATTTTTCTAACATTAAGAAACAATAGTAATTTAGCCAAAATTATTCCATGTACATTCATAAATATGTCGAATATAAAGCTGCAAGATAAACAGAATACCGAAGACAGGGACATCACACCAAAGACAAGACAATTAGTAGAACAACGAAAATACTAAAAAATAGTAGAAATATAGATTATGAAAGAAAAAGTAGTAGTAGATCATATAGAATTAGTCATTGGTTATTATCAATCTAATAAATTAGAATTTTTGGTGGCAAAAATTCTTAATACTGTAAGTTTCAGTGTATTTATTTGTTAATTAAAATGCTTAACAGTATCTTCAGAATTAGAGTTATACTATAAGAAATTCTTTAACTGTTTAACAAGATCTTTTTCGGCAATTTTTTGACCACTATACAATTAACCAACAGTGGCAAAATATTGACAACTAAGTACTTCAAGTTATTGACTTTTGAGTCAATCAAAGCTTAACACTAAGTAGCTCTGATCCTTTCTAATTTCAATAGGTAATATCAAATTCCTAATTTGAAGTATTATCTTACTATTTACTCAATATAGGTAGAATGCAAAAACTGTTACTGTTTTGTATTTGTGATTATCTGCCTTCATATCCCTAACTGCGTAAATTCAACCAATTTCGCAGTTTTTCTTATAACAAATGTGAAAGTTCTTTTTAGAAAATGACTTTATATTATTTTTTTATCCTGTCTCAATTTACTATATTCATATCTCTTTTCGGTATCTTCACTTTTTTGTTCTATCACAAAATATTATTGTTGTTCAAAAATTCCACTAGTTTTTACTCTTGGTAATAATAATAATATTTATTTTTATTTTATTGAAAAGCTTCTTTAGTATGTTAGTATGCCTTTTTAAGTTTATTATCTAATTCTTTAAACAATTATTAGATAAGTATATTATGAAAAATATTAACATAAACTGATTTCTTTCTAACATCAGCCATTAAAGCTTCCCATAAGAATGCTGACTTGCCCCCCCCCCCCTGGAAGAAAAAAATTATGATTTGTCCCTCTTTCTAGGACATTTTTTTTCCGATTTGCCCCCTCTAGGACATTTTTTTGCTAATTTTGCCCCTCCCTAAACCAAAAGCTGGGTACGCCTTTGCTCAAATTGTTGTCAGAAGTTGAAGTTTGCAGTTTTTCCCTAATAGCAATTACTGGCGTTTCTTTGAGATCAGAGTCTCGTGTATTGATAGCCAGATATCGTGAACTGAAACGTTCCAGGGTCTAAATCCGACCCGTTTTCAATGGAAATAAATAATTAAAGGAATTAATGAAATTAAAAAGATCAATAGTTTGCAATGACAATTTGGCTTTATAAATTAATGTAACCAAGAGAATTTGCTGCTAACTAAAAAAGCTTCTTTCTTTCATAGGTGCGACTTTGTTATAAGATAGTGCACTAGCCAAAAAAGAAACCTCTGATGTTCCAGAGATCCCAGTAAGCTCATAAGCAACATAGGGAACATTAAAGTCATTCTTTGATCTCATTTTTGGCGAGTGCATCTTATACCAAACTCATACTTAGAAGCACCACATTAAATTCTGAAGACAACTTTTTCAAATCCTTTCAATTTGAAAGACTCTTTATTATTTAACATCTTCTTTAGAAATTTTAAATGCTACACTGCATATATGAAATTATCTTAGATCAATTTAAATTGTCAAACATTTTAATGCAAATGCTAGAATTGTCATTTGGAACTTTTTAATTTTTTAATTATTTTAATTTCGTAGTGTTAATTTTGTATTGCCGTTGGAAGCGGCTTCAAATTTAGTCTCTGAATCGTTTGAAATATACAGACTTTCTAGTAATGGAAATGCTGTGGAACCCTTGGTGTGTCACAAATGTAAAAACACAGTTTTTGCACCCTAACACCAAACCTTTATTTTAAACACTCAACGCCGTTTCAACAACTCTAAGTTGTCATCATTAAGGAGTAAACCAGTTTGGGTGCAAAATTGTGTTTTGGACTTTCTAGTAATTATGGAGTTATTCTCAAGAAATTCAAAAATACAAGTTTTATGTGGTAAAAACAGTAGATGTCTTCAAAAAGATTTCATTAAACATAATCATGTTCAAATTGTATGTGATCAGTTCACGAGTCAAAAAAATTGTGTGGTTTTTTTGTGTTACATTGCATCACATGTTTAATATTTGCCAATAATTATATAATTTTAATTAAATGACGTGTTCAGGTTTCTCGGCAAGGAACTCCCAAACGCACAGTTCAGAACTGGTCCCCTAACAGTTTCCATCTATTTATCCCTGGAAATAAATCATGCGCCAAGAATGTTAATAATAACGGCTAAACCAATTATTGAAAGTGTTTATTTATGTGTTTTTAATCGCAGACATGAAATTTTATCACTAAAATATTGATCATAAAATTTCGCGTTAAAATATCTGGCCTCCGATCATCAATACATAAAAAACTTGGATCATAAATATACAAAAAACTTTCTACCTTTTGAAGGGAGCTTAATTAAATACTGGTCCTTCCCTGAAACAGTATTAAGTTTTGTGTCCAAATATTACTTTTCAACCACAAATTATTAATTCATTGTGTTCCATTACAAAGATTAAATAGTCTGATTTTGTCGTAGAATAAACAAAAAACAAAAAAAACGACTTCCTGGTAAGATAGTGCACATTAACATACTTGCATTTCCGCCCTAAACATAGTAAATAGTAATATTTTAAATTGGATAATGTTACACAGACAGAAACAAATCCTCGAATATGGTCTCTTTTGTGGTGAAAGTGGTACTTAATATCAATGAAAAGTAATATATCGTTCACCACAACGCACAAGGTAACCAGAGACACACCTCTCTTTCAACTACTTATAGCACTTCTTAACAAATTTTACGATTGTAATTATTTTACCAAACATTACTTTCTTCTTCTTTTTATTTTAAATAAATCAGGTTAACGCCAACCTCTAATTGAATTGTCAATCAAAGTCAGTTGCAACAAACGTTAAGTTAATTTCTTATATAAAGTTTATTCCAAAATTAAACTTATTTAATATCATATTCCATAAAAAAATATGTTGATACAATTAAAAGTAGCTCAGGAAATCCCATTCAAGTCGTTCTTGTTACTTTAATGAATTTACGAAAATTTTAAAAATGTTACACAACTTAACACATCATTTAATTTTGGGTTTTCCTATATTGCACAATATGCACTACTCCAAAGTCACAGTAATTATTTATACTTATAAAAAATTCAGATCAAAACCTTCTATTCACTACACATGTTCCTTTAAAAAGAAGATAAAGCCTATAGCTGATTGAATCTTAAAAATATTACTAGTTGTTTTTAAACAATACATAACGTTACAAGTAATAACTAGTTAAAAATATTATACTTCTTACTAGCTATAGTGGATGGTCGTCATCATCATCATAACCGGTCTACTGATGGTGAAAATTATATCTCATGGTTTGCTATTTTTTCAAATATTGGCATTTAGTAACAAATTTTCAATAAGGCACTCGATCTAGTACATAGCTGTCCTTTGCTTAGGTATGCTTCTAGTCTTGACTTCCATTGTACAACATTTTTTGTACAGGTTATATGTTATTTAGCCAAGTGACCAGCCCTTATCCATATTAAACCATAGTTTTGATTGTGTTTTTATGTCTATTAGGAATTTTGTCCCTATTAGTGATTCGGACCATTCATATTTCGATCTTATATTGCATAAGTTATATATCGGGTGTAACAAAAGTACCGGTACCCCCCTGTAACTTCCTATGATCGCATTTTCCGAGATTTTTTGACCAGGGTGTATTAAGGAGGTGGGCCAACGTCAATACCATTACATTGATTATGCAGTGAGACTAATTTTGATTACTTCACTGATTATATGAAAGAGGGAAAACGCCGTTTTGATGATTTTACAGGGTTTCATAACGGTTTCATGTTAATTAATTTGAAGTCAGTTTCTGAGATAATTTAATTTATAGGAAAAGATCCCAATGCAACTGCAACTAAGAAATTCATAAAAATTTTATATTCTATGAGCTATGTTTGGGACTGAAGGATATTTTTTCTTATAAATTATCTGGGAAACTGTGAGCCATGTACATACGAAGTGATTATAAAACATTTACAATAACAAAATTATAGTCAACCACTAGTATAACTTGGAGTGGCAAACAGTTTAATTAAACAATTAATTTAAAGAAAATCAAAAATTCTCAAAATTTTATTTATTTCTTGTCGCTAAAAGCTACTAGAGAATGAAACTATCAAATGGTGAGTCATTTATTTTTAAAGTTAAAAATATACAATCAATACTTAAAAACTACTGAAATTTATTTACTATAATAGTAAGTTATTTAAAATTGTATAACCCCTTGTAATGTCTTATTAAGTTGTATATATGAAAACAAACCTTGTATTTATTTATTACATTTCCCTTTCCTAATCAATTATATCTAAAGTATTTGTTACCAATTAAAATATATTAGATTTAAACCTTTTAGTCTGAATCATTGTAAATTTTTATATTTGAATAAACTAGTTTTGTAAAATTAAATATATCTCTATGTTCTGCAGATTTAGGTTTTTTTTAATTCTATTGTGCTGAATCTAATGTAATGTAATACACCAATGTGGCTTGAAGCCTCTCACAATATCAATCATTATTTGGGCATGTTCAACCTAAAATTATAAACAACAATCACAACCTTTGTAATTATTTGGTGATTATTTATCTTGCCTATTTCATCTGAACCTATATTAATGTATTTTCTAGTTAACGGCACGTTTTTTGGTATATAAACTGCCTGTTAACGCCAAATACGTCCATTGTGACACTTTGATTCTCAATATGTTATGCTTGCCAGTATTTTTCTCTACTGTGAATACATTCATTATAATTGTCCGTGATTTGTTTAACACAAAAAATAAAACTTGTTTAATAATAATTTACTGAAACACACAGATCTGTTCAATCATTCCTAGTGAATTACCGGACTGAAATTTATGAGCACATTACCGGCTAACTAAGACGTTAATGTCAGTATTGTCAGTCAAAGATTTCTCTGTAAATTGTCATTATAATAAATGTAAGCTTTTTGGGTTCTCAGGAGCGAGCCCGAATTGCATAATGTTATTTGACCAAAGAAATAATCAATATGATAGATATAATGTCTCAAATCTCCCTGTGACATTTTTTATACCATTCACTTCGTACTACTTTATAATATTAATTTAAATCAACCCTCGTCTGTTATTACCTTTTTCGGACCGCCATTTACCGTACTAATCTTTTGAAAGCGTTGTTGGCCCATCCCCTTAATACACCCTCGTTTTGACTTAAAAATTCGGTGGTGATTTTGTCCTTGACTCCAAAGTCATTTTTCAAGGTCATTTCAAGGATAACTTTTTTCTTATAAATGGGAACCTCTATTTTTTATTATGAATACAGAAAGAGCGGAAAATTTTACATTCAGATATGTATTTGACCTTGGACTATAAGTGACCTCTCAAGGTCATTTCAATTGCAATCATTATTTGCAACAAATATTGTCACTTAGCTTTGAAAGGAGGTGGGTATTTATTTGTAGTTACATTTTACCTTCAGAAGAGCTTTCATCTATACGCAACCTGAGGACGCGCTGTGTAGTGTTGAAGGATCCTCAATGAACAGGTTTTTTGTTGTTTTTATTTATTTTTTAATTTTTTTTGTCTTTTTTTATTATTTTTTTAGTTTTACATGAATCAATTGCTTTTAAAAGAGTTTCAAGCCAGTTCGTGGGTATTTAACATTATTTTCGAATCCTAAAGCATAGATTCAAAGTTCAGCAAAAAATTAAGTTAAAAACATGATAGAAATAACGATTGACCTTGAGAAATCAGTTAGATCCCCAACGTCAAATTACGGAATAAAAAATAGGGGTTTCCATTTAGAAAAAAAGAGTTGATCTTGAAATAACCTTTAAAAATGACCTTGGGGTCAAGGACAAGATCACTACTGAATTTTTAAGTCAAAACTGAACAACTTTTGTCTGGAATGTTTTTTCTGAACATGCGATCATAGGAAGTTACAGGGGGATACCGGTACTTTTGTTACACCCTATATACCAATGTTGGTTTTACTCAGTGTTGTGTAGGATGACAATTCATGTTTTACCTCATTTCACTCTAGTATCCCTAAGTCCATCTGTCACAGCATATTTTCTCCCCAACTGCTGGACGAATCATGGGATATACCAACCGTTGTGCGAAATATATTATGTTTTTTATACTTATAAAATATATTAAAGAAAATATTCGTAAAATGAGCTTCCCCTTGACTCTAAAACTAGTGATACTGAAGATTTGGCAAATCTAGGGAATATATATCTTCACAGAAAGTTAGGCGTTTTGAATATGGAAAAAAATTAAAAACTTTGCTAGAACGTATCAGTTGTAAGAGCTCATATTTTTTCAGGATTTCAAAAAGATATTAAAATATTTCCTCTATCTTGATTTCTTTTTAAAGAAAAGTTTAAACTTTAATCGTATTTTTAATGGTAGTTGCGGCATTTCTAGATTTTTAGAATATCTGGGAATAACACCACAATTTCTGGAAAGTCTACATATTTCAAATACTCCAAATATTTCAGGGTCTAAATCAGACCCGTTTTCAATCGCAATAAAAAATTAGTTCAACGGAATTAAAGAAATTACAAATTTCTTAATTACAATTCCAGCATTCACAAAATAACGGGGTTTGATTTAGACCCTGGAACGCTTGGAGTATTTGAAATACACCGACTTTGCAGTATATATCGTGTTAATACTCCTAGATGTCGGTCTTTACATCTCGCGTCTTCAAATTTAACGATATGTTGTGTTCTTCCCAAGAAATTTTAAGAACAGCTTACCAGATCAACTTAGTTTAAAAGATGTTAGAGAAAATATACGGTAAAACAACAATCTTCCTTTTATCTCTCTCTCTTATCTCTGAACCGACTGAGCCTAAATTAAAACAAAGGTTAATTGGGGAGGGGGGAAATCGTCAAAAGCTGGGGTGGATCCAGAAAAGAGAAGCAGGATTTCGTTCTCCAAGGAGGATAATCTCATACTAAATTTTAAAGTTACCCGAGTAAATAAGCGTTTAGGACACTTCAATAGCTATGTTTGAATCTTGTATACAGATAATGTTAGTACTAAGTATTTAAGTTTATAGCTTGTTTCTACAGTAGTGTTTAGCACACGTACAACTTGATTGTATACCAGGCAAACACCTATTTAAATGAAAACTTTTCCATTTTGCGAAGACGGTGCTTTTGGTGTCCACATTCTCCCGGCCTAATAGAAAATTCAGTGACAACACATGTCAAACGCTAAACTGCTATTTGGTGCTATTATAGACAGGGTGTATATATGATGAAATATAGGACGGAGTAGAATGATAGTTACAGAAGGCAGTTAAAAACATGATGGTGGTCCATAGGCAGCCGTATATACTGGATGGTTGGTATATAGGGAAAAATGTGGAATTAAAATTATATAAAACTGTTATATGGTGTGGACATAAACAAATCTTATACAGGATGGTTGAAATATTTGGTGGAGTTGAATTACATTTATACAGTGTGATTAAAAAATTATTTATTTCATAGCCCATAAGAAGTTGCAGATAGTGTGGAGAAGAACTAATAATTTATGGGGTAGCCCACAAACTGGTTGAAATATAAGATGGATTTGACTTCGTACAAATGGGATGGATTCTACTGCGTCTTATAATTTCCAGAAAGCAGCTAACAAATTTATGGTTGATATATAGGGTGGAGTGGAATTACCTATAGTTATACAGGGTTGTCAAAAAATTGAAAAAAGGTTACATGGCCTGGTTCTTAAGGAATAAACATGTTTTGGGCTTGTTAAGTCAACGTGTACTAATACATTTTGTTCGCAAACTTTTACCTGCCAATTTAAATGAAAATGTATCATTGTGTAATGTTGGGTCTTTCGATGTTACCTGGTCCTGTCTATTAAGGTTATACATACAAAATAAAAAATAAAGAATAAAAACTACCTGAGTTCAAAAAAACTAAAAAGTTGAAAATAAAACATTTTTAAAAAATATAATAGACTTCCACCTAGAATTAAAAAGCTGAAAATAATTATAACAAAATACAACTCTAGCAAATAAATAACACATTCAATGTTGTTAGGTACCTACGCAGAAAGTAAAAAATGTACACTTTAAAATGTGCTCATTTTGTACAAATTAATTAAGTCGGTGCCAAGCAACAATCAAGTTTGATGAAGTAGTAGATAAGTATGCAATGCAGGATTTTAAATTTGCTTGGCATTTCAAAAATATACTAGATTGGTAGGTAATTAATTTGTACAGAATGAGCACCTTTTAATGTTTACATTTTTTACTTTCTGGGTGGGTACCTAACAACATTGAATGTGTTATATTTTGTTATCATTATTTTCAGCTTTTTAGTTCTAGGTGGAAGTCGGTTATATATATTTTTTAAGGTTTTAATCAATATATCTGTTTAATGAATCGTGACGTTTCATTTCAGGCATCGTTGACAAGCAATGTTTTGCTGAAGCAGTTTGTAAGTAATTTTGAATTAGCTTGACTTTTCATAATGTGTATATAGAAATATGAATGGACCAATTTCGTTAATTTTTTTTGTTTGTTTTTGTCAGGAGAAAGTTGTTTTGAAAGAAAATCTTTCGAAAGTTGCGCGGAACATTAGAAAAATTTAAGAAAACTTAACGACTATATTACTTTTCTAATATGTAAACTTATGGCATTTGACATAACTGTCATGCATCTATAAATTGGTTACATAAGGCGCTGTCGAATTATAATTATAAACGGTTTTCTAAAATGTTATAATGAGTGGCAATAAGCAGATTTATATACAGGGTGGCTGAAATATATGTCGAGGAGAATTATAGTTGTACAGTGTGTTTAAAAATACTATATTGCGTAGCAGAAGTTGCAATACAGGAATTATTATTAGGTATACAGGGTGATAATAAAAAAGACTAGAGAAAAGAATGACTTATGGGGCAGCTCACGAAAGTTGCATATATATATATATATATATATTTGTTTTTAAGTTTTCGCGGGCACTAAATGTATTAGATGGTTTCCGGGAATTCATCCGCGTAGTTGATAACTGATCCCTGCCGGGATCGATGGTAAAATGACGACGTTTCGGCAGAGTCACATCTGACCTCTTCAGGTCGGTTCGCATAATTCTCGTAACCTTCTGCTTTCGCTTCTAGTTACTCGACTGATATTTTCAGGAGCGCGCACGGTGTTATATAGTCGCGGCTCGGCGCCTATTGGTTGGCACCGTGAACGGCTGCGTGTGATTGGCCCTGGGCGCTCAGTGGAACGAACGTTTATGTAAAGTTTCTCATTTTAGCGCGTACACATTTAAGAAAATTTAAAAAAAAAACAGTCACATGGAAATACTAGAGCTCGTTACACATTTATAGTGTATAGGCGGATTAACTTTCTGATAACCGACAGATATTAATCTGACGATTATATAGTGGGGGTGGCTGTAAAAAGGGGTAGACCAAAAAAGTTATTCGAGCGTGTCAGATATTCAGAGGAAACTATTAAGTGAACTCAAAAAAGTGTCCTATTGAAATGACCGATTTTTGAAAATGGAGCGCATCAGATTTTTATACTGATGGTTCAACTTGATGTCCTAGTCGTCCTCAATGATAATCTCACAATTAAATGGAAGAATATTGTTAATCTGACAATTTGATTTTTATTTTTTTTTTAATTACTGGATGTAATAAAAATAATATAAATGTATTTGTAATTCTATCTTTTATTGATATGAAAGTACATAAAAATAAAATTAATTTTATTAAAACAACAACAAAATATTAATCAAAGTAAATGTGTATTAAAATGTTAATAATGCAAATAGGGAATGAAATATTTTAAAATGTAAGACCATAATATTTAATTCAAATATGAAAATCTTTGTCGAATAATAATCATGTTATATTTTCCGTGGTTCAACAAAATTGTTATAAAAAAGTAACTATAGTTCGTCGAAATCTTGTTTTCATTTTAGGATATAAAACACAATTAAAGTAATCTTCCCGTTGTTTGACTATATCCTAAGGGAAAGCATATTGACACAGCTACGCTCAATGTGAAAGCCACTGCTACAAAAAGGAGTAGACATGCATCACTTACTTTTCCGTAGCAGTCGCATACTGCGACTGCTTCTGCAAAGTAGCAGCTTAGTCCACCATTATGTCTGTTTGATCAGCTGGGATAGCATTATAGCGACAGATGATGCCAGAGATTGAGGGATAAAGAAAGAGTGAGAAGGAAATAGAGGAGAGGGAAATACACAGCAGCCAGCAGCTGTACTCTCCACACTTTGTTGATGATTTTAGCCATTTAAATGGCCTTATTAAAAACAACAGATTATATTTTTTCCGTAATTCTTAAAGGATTTCCTTCAAAATAAAAATCAATAACACTCAAGTATTTCCAGGTGACGTTTTTTTACAACTTTGTGATTCGACCATTTCCTTATGCCACGCTCAAATCGTCAGACTATTGAAATATACACTTTTCTCCAATTACATAACTTACTTTATCTCTGGCACGCTTGAGTTTTTCTGAGGATCAATTGTTTTTTACTAATCTGATCGATTGCCCTCAAGGCACGCCCCTGTATTAAAGGCTCAAATATGGTAGGGATACATTACAAGGAGTAAGGTTAAGTTAGGTTAGGTATAATACTATATAATTTTCTGACGCTGCACCGCGCAAAATCCCCGCTTGGGCTCCCCTACTATGATATTATAAAAAAAAATCATTAAGGCCCAATTGTTCAATTCGAGATTAAACCCAGATTATATGTAATCTAAGATTAACAAAAAAAATTCATTGTGCAATTCGAGATTAACAGTTAATCCTGAGTTAAACCTGGTTCAAAATAATTACTCAATATTCATAGATTAAACCGAGATTTAGATCTAATTTGACGTTTAGAATGTTACTTTGTCAGATTAAAATTAACATATCAAGTTATGAACGATATGGTACCTAGTAAAAAATTCGTTCTTAGATTTGTTTAGTTACAAACAAAAGTGTTATTTAAAAAAGTTGTTATGGCTGATTTAATAGAAGAAATAACAGACGATGAAGAATTTCTGGAACTGGTACAAATTGTTGAACCCTTAAGGAAGACACCGACATTTCGAATTCGAGAGAACCATTTTGAAAAATGGACTGAAACAGAATTTCTTAACAGATTTCGATTGCCGAAAGATGTTGCCAACATTATCATTGATTTAACAATGAATTACATAAAAAAGCAATTGACAGGAATCACAGTGTTAGTGTACAAAATATGGTGCTACTATGTTTAAGATTGTATGCTACTGGTAATATGATAGTGGTTATTGGTATTGATAAGTCAACAGGGTGTAGGATTATCCACAAAGTATCCCATGCTTTAGCAACTTTGCACCCACGTTTTATTAACATGCCTCATGGTGAAAATGATATCAAACAAAAGATTGCTACTTTCTATACCATTAGTAGATTTCCATAATGTATCATAAAGAACCTTCAATCTAATTACAGTTGCTCCTAGTATATTTTTTATTTCATGGTCTATGGTGGCAATCGAAACATCAATAGGAGGACATCCTCCTGTAGATTGATACAGCATCCGTTTTTCTATTCTCGACAATTTTCCGATATTTTTTCACTAAACTAACCAATATTTCTTCTTCGTGAGGTTTGAAATTCGTGCTAAATTTGGACATTTTCTTCTATTTACAAAATAATCAGTACAGATAAAATCATCAGCAAGTAAGAAAGACCGGTATAAAAATACAGGCAGATTATGTTGTTGCGACTTTCAATATTGACAAAACAACATGAAACATCAAGAGAATATGTCATAGACGAGAAATAATTAGTTTCATGAATTAATCCATGGTTTAACAAATCGAGAATTATTTTCCGATTGTACAAGTCAAATCATTATCTTGGATTAGTTTTAAACCGGGATTAACAAATCCGGGAGTTAATACAGCTTTGAACAACTGGATCTTAGATACCTGACGTCATCACACTTACAGATATAACTTCTCAATAACGTGTGAGTGTATTTGTATGCTATTAGCATAAATGTGTTAAATATAAACTTAAAACGGTTTTACTTAATGGCAAGGAAAAATTATTATTTATGCAACCTAATGATAATTTCAGTAGCTCTGTAAACTAATTGTGTCCAAGACGAAATGAATCAATTTAATTTCAATTCATTTTTATTAAAACACTTTAGAATAATATTCCACTTCATTATATATTTCAAACACTCTGTTTACGTAACTGCGAAATGGATTACAAAATAGAATTTTTTAACTAACCCGTATACCTATAATTATAGTCCGACTATCTTTCAACCACCCTGAATGGGTCATAGACCACGCTATATAACATTTTTGCTCTTTTTGCAACCCTATACAACTATAATTCCACTCCACCCTATTTTCCAACCATCTTGTATATCCGGCTGCCTATGGGAAACTATATATATATATATATATATATATATATATATATATATGAAGGAGCAGAATTTTAACATTTTTTTAACCATCTTGTGTAACAATTACTCTTATCTGCCTTATATTTCACTATCACATATATTCAACTGCTTATAGGATACCCCATACAATTATTTTTTCTAATCACCCTAAATAACTATAATTCTAGTTTTGACTATATTGCCACCATCCTGTATTAGAAACTACTCATGGAGCACGCTTTGTAACATTCTTTAATAACATTTTTTGACCAATCTGTATTTACTAAAATTCCACTCCTTCAATATTCACACCATCCTGTATATACGGCTGCCTATGGGCCACAATAATTTTGATAATTTTTTTTTTGTACCAATCATTCTATTCCGTCTTATATTCCAACCATCATATATATGCAACATGCAACTCCTTATGACCGCCCTAGAAATCATTTCTTTCTCTACGCTTTTTTATTAATAATAATTAATTAATAATTCCTCTCCACTCTATATTGCTACGCAATATAGCATTTGTAAATACACTGTATAACTATAATTCTGCACCATATCAACCACCCTGTATGTGAATCTGCATATGGCCACACAATTAACATTTTTTATAACTCTGTATTTCAACCATCGTATATATATATATATATATATATATATATATATATATGTTTTAGGTGGTTTCCGGGAATTCATCCGCGTAGTTGATAACTGATCCCTGCCGGGATCGATGGTAAAATGACGACGTTTCGGCAGAGTCACATCTGCCCTCTTCAGGTCGGTGCGCATAATTCTCGTAGCCTTCTGCTTTCGCTTCTAGTTACTGCCAGGGTGGTTGATATGGTGCAGAATTATAGTTATACAGTGTATTTACAAATGCTATATTGCGTAGCAATATAGAGTGGAGAGGAATTATTTCTATAATAAAAAAGCGTAGAGAAAGAAATGATTTCTAGGGCGGTCAGAAGGAGTTGCATGTTGCATATATATGATGGTTGGAATATAAGACGGAATAGAATGATTGGTACAAAAAAAAAATTATCAAAATTATTGTGGCCCATAGGCAGCCGTATATACAGGATGGTGTGAATATTGAAGGAGTGGAATTTTAGTAAATACAGATTGGTCAAAAAATGTTATTAAAGAATGTTACAAAGCGTGCTCCATGAGTAGTTTCTAATACAGGATGGTGGCAATATAGTCAAAACTAGAATTATAGTTATTTAGGGTGATTAGAAAAAATAATTGTATGGGGTATCCTATAAGCAGTTGAATATATGTGATAGTGAAATATAAGGCAGATAAGAGTAACTGTTACACAAGATGGTTAACAAAATGTTAAAATTCTGCTCCTTCATATATATATAGTTTCCCATAGGCAGCCGCATATACAAGATGGTTGGAAAATAGGGTGAAGTGGAATTATAGTTGTATAGGGTTGCAAAAAGAGCAAAAATGTTATATAGCGTGGTCTATGACCCATTCAGGGTGGTTGAAAGATAGTCGGACTATAATTATATGTATACGGGTTAGTTAAAAAATTCTATTTTGTAATCCATTTCGCAGTTACGTAAACAGAGTGGTTGAAATATATAATGAAGTGGAATATTATTCTAAAGTGTTTTAATAAAAATGAATTGAAATTAAATTGATTCATTTCGTCTTGGACACAATTAGTTTACAGAGCTACTGAAATTATCATTAGGTTGCATAAATAATAATTTTTCCTTGCCATTAAGTAAAACCGTTTTAAATTTATATTTAACACATTTATGCTAATAGCATACAAATACACTCACACGTTATTGAGAAGTTATATCTGTAAGTGTGATGACGTCAGGTATCTAAGATCCAGTTGTTCAAAGCTGTATTAACTCCCGGATTTGTTAATCCCGGTTTAAAACTAATCCAAGATAATGATTTGACTTGTACAATCGGAAAATAATTCTCGATTTGTTAAACCATGGATTAATTCATGAAACTAATTATTTCTCGTCTATGACATATTCTCTTGATGTTTCATGTTGTTTTGTCAATATTGAAAGTCGCAACAACATAATCTGCCTGTATTTTTATACCGGTCTTTCTTACTTGCTGATGATTTTATCTGTACTGATTATTTTGTAAATAGAAGAAAATGTCCAAATTTAGCACGAATTTCAAACCTCACGAAGAAGAAATATTGGTTAGTTTAGTGAAAAAATATCGGAAAATTGTCGAGAATAGAAAAACGGATGCTGTATCAATCTACAGGAGGATGTCCTCCTATTGATGTTTCGATTGCCACCATAGACCATGAAATAAAAAATATACTAGGAGCAACTGTAATTAGATTGAAGGTTCTTTATGATACATTATGGAAATCTACTAATGGTATAGAAAGTAGCAATCTTTTGTTTGATATCATTTTCACCATGAGGCATGTTAATAAAACGTGGGTGCAAAGTTGCTAAAGCATGGGATACTTTGTGGATAATCCTACACCCTGTTGACTTATCAATACCAATAACCACTATCATATTACCAGTAGCATACAATCTTAAACATAGTAGCACCATATCTTATACACTAACACTGTGACTCCTGTCAGTTGGATTTTTTATGGCATTCATTATTAAATCAATGATAATGTTGACAACATCTTTCGGCAATCGAAATCTGTTAAGAAATTCTCTTTCAGTCCATTTTTCAAAATGGTTTTCTCGAATTCGAAATGTCGGTGTCTTCCTTAAGGGTTCAACAATTTGTACCAGTTCCAGAAATTCTTCATCGTCTGTTATTTCTTCTATTAAATCAGCCATAACAACTTTTTTAAATAACACTTTTGTTTGTAACTAAACAAATCTAAGAACGAATTTTTTACTAGGTACCATATCGTTCATAACTTGATATGTTAATTTTAATCTGACAAAGTAACATTCTAAACGTCAAATTAGATCTAAATCTCGGTTTAATCTATGAATATTGAGTAATTATTTTGAACCAGGTTTAACTCAGGATTAACTGTTAATCTCGAATTGCACAATGAATTTTTTTTGTTAATCTTAGATTACATATAATCTGGGTTTAATCTCGAATTGAACAACCGGGCCTTAATGATTTTTTTTTTATAATATCATAGTAGGGGAGCCCAAGCGGGGATTTTGCGCGGTGCAGCGTCAGAAAATTATATAGTATTATACCTAACCTAACTTAACCTTACTCCTTGTAATGTATCCCTACCATATTTGAGCCTTTAATACAGGGGCGTGCCTTGAGGGCAATCGATCAGATTAGTAAAAAACAATTGATCCTCAGAAAAACTCAAGCGTGCCAGAGATAAAGTAAGTTATGTAATTGGAGAAAAGTGTATATTTCAATAGTCTGACGATTTGAGCGTGGCATAAGGAAATGGTCGAATCACAAAGTTGTAAAAAAAAACGTCACCTGGAAATACTTGAGTGTTATTGATTCCATTTTTATTTTGAAGGAAATCCTTTAAGAATTACGGAAAAATATAATCTGTTGTTTTTAATAAGGCCATTTAAATGGCTAAAATCATCAACAAAGTGTGGAGAGTACAGCTGCTGGCTGCTGTGTATTTCCCACTCCTCTATTTCCTTCTCACTCTTTCTTTATCCCTCAATCTCTGGCATCATCTGTCGCTATAATGCTATCCCAGCTGATCAAACAGACATAATGGTGGACCAAGCTGCTACGGAAAAGTAAGTGATGCATGTCTACTCCTTTTTGTAGCAGTGGCTTTCACATTGAGCGTAGCTGTGTCAATATGCAATGCTTTCCCTTAGGATATAGTCAAATAACTGGAAGATTACTTTAATTGTGTTTTATATCCTAAAATGAAAACAAGATTTCGACGAACTATAGTTACTTTTTTATAACAATATTGTTGAACCACGGAAAATATAACATGATTATTATTCGACAAAGATTTTCATATTTGAATTAAATATTAGGGTCTTACATTTTAAAATATTTCATTCCCTATTTGCATTATTAACATTTTAATACACATTTACTTTGATTAATATTTTGTTGTTGTTTTAATAAAATTAATTTTTTTATGTACTTTCATATCAATAAAAGATAGAATTACAAATACATTTATATTATTTTTATTACATCCAGTAATTAAAAAAAATAAAAATCAAATTGTCAGATTAACAATATTCTTCCATTTAATTGTGAGATTATCATTGAGGATGACTAGGACATCAGTTGAACCGTCAGTATAAAAATCTGATGCGCTCCATTTTCAAAAATCGGTCATTTGAATAGGACACTTTTTTGAGTTCACTTAATAGTTTCCTCTGAATATCTGACACGCTCGAATAACTTTTTTGGTCTATCCCTTTTTACAGCCACCCCCACTATATAATCGTCAGATTAATATATGTCGGTTATCAGAAAGTTCATCCGCCTATACACTATAAATGTGTAACGAGCTCTAGTATTTCCATATGACTGTTTTTTTTTTTAATTTTCTTAAATGTGTACGCGCTAAAATGAGAAACTTTACATAAACGTTCGTTCGTTTTAGAACTTAATCTTCACGATCTAACAGGTCCTCATGACGCTTTAGTAACCGCAAATTTAGAATCCGAGGCACCCCTGCTATCATCAAAACGTTTGGACAGGACAACGTCTGTCGAGTCAGATAGTTGTTAATATTTTTTTGACAATTTCGATTTGAAGTTTCTTTTTTGATGTTCATTAAACAGGAGCTGTTGCCATGGAACATCTTTCTCTATAGAGGGTGTCCATTTTTTTTGACAACATGCAAACACTTTTGTTGATTTGTCTATCTTTTGTGTAAACTATTTTTCAGTTAGCACATGGTACATCTGGATTTGTCTATAAATAGTAAGAAGGAAAAATATTTTTCTGCACTAAATAAATACCTACTTATTTTGAAGTCCGTGTCAAGTTTAAACATAAAATAAGTTTTCAGTAAATAGGTAGATTTTTGTCATTTACTTGACACCGGCTTCACATAAAGTGTTTAATCTGTAAAGATTTTTAAAAAATATTCCATCCATATTGATAATAATTTTCCCAGAATTATAATAATTATTAAAAACTCTCAGTATACTTACAGTTCTTTTTTCAATAAGATTTTATTATATATACAGATACATATCCACATATTTAGAACTATATCATTCAACGTATAACATCCGTTTCGAACCAGGAGTTCTCGTCAGATACGCTTCCTGGAATGACAAGTTCTAAAGTGAAATACTTGGATGTAATACACATCATTAAGACAATAGTCAGTGTATTGAACCTAATAGATGTCGGTGACATCTACCGTCTAGTGAGTAATTTAAGTCTATCAAGGCATACTATGCTATAACATATACCATACTCTTGACAGATGGTTCGAGTACAAAAGTAAATATATATACAGATATATATCCATATATTTCGAACTATATCATTCAACGTATAACAGCCGTTTCGAACCAGGAGTTCTCGTCAGATACGCTTCCTTGAATGACAAGTTCTAAAGTGAAATTCTTGGATTTAATACACATCAGTAAGACAACAGTCAGTGTATTGAACCTAATAGATGTCAGTGACATCTACCGTCTAGTGAGTAATTTAAGTATATGAAGGCATACTATGCTATAACATATACCGTACTCTTGACAGATGGTTCGAGTGTTTTATATAAAAACACAAAAATAAATATATATATATATAGAGATATATATATCCACATATTTAGAACTATATCATTCAACGTATAACAGCCGTTTCGAACCAGGAGTTCTCGTCAGATACGCTTCCTTGAATGACAAGTTCTAAAGTGAAATACTTGGATGTAATACACATCCGTGTTTTTATATAAAACACTCGAACCATCTGTCAAGAGTATGGTATATGTTATAGCATAGTATGCCTTCATATACTTAAATTACTCACTAGACAGTAGATGTCACCGACATCTATTAGGTTCAATACAGTGACTGTTGTCTTACTGATGTGTATTACATCCAAGTATTTCACTTTAGAACTTGTCATTCAAGGAAGCGTATCTGACGAGAACTCCTGGTTCGAAACGGCTGTTATACGTTGAATGATATAGTTCTAAATATGTGGATATATATCTGTATATATATATTTACTTTTGTGTTTTTATATAAAACACTCGAACCATCTGTCAAGAGTATGGTATATGTTATAGCATAGTATGCCTTCATATACTTAAATTACTCACTAGACGGTAGATGTCACCGACATCTATTAGGTTCAATACACTGAAGATTTTTATTCATCGACCGATTTTAATATAGCAAGTTAATTTATAGATAATTGTATTCATTCATTATTCCTCTCTACGTCTTATAGTTTTAATAATGCTTTAGAATAACTTATTAGTTAAGTAAACCAAAGAAGTCGAAATTACTTTTAAACTGAAAATGAGACTTTTTCTAGGACAGCCACCAACAACTTTACCTAAATTTTTTTTATACGAATACTTTTATTTACCAATTACATATTAATTGGTATAATCTCCCACTCATAGAAGAAATAGTATTATTTTGTTTTAGGCATTTAATATTCTTTAACTCAAAAGTATTTGTTAACATATATGTTACCCTTTTAGATCTTAGAACTGTGAGTAGAGAACAATTGTCTGATTCGTTACAAAGTTATTAATAAATACCGTTCTTGTTTTCATTCACACCCACGTACACTAATAGGCCATTTGACAAATAGTGCGTATACACATAATGAAATTGTGGAAGGATAAATCCAGTTAGACACGGTGTCGGTGAAGAGTAGTTGCAACTATTTGTACTCGTATAGGGCCGACTACCAGGTCATGGGACTATGTAACACACACAATATACATACATACCACTACACTCTTTAATCTTTAACGAGTTACATCCTGTATGACTTTTTGCTCAAGTTTTGTTTCAATTGGCCGCAGACTTAGAGACGCCTGGTGCTTTTAAGGCAGTGTTGTAGTGATAAAGCAAATGGTACTGATAAAGGTGGTATTTCAATTAGTTTCTTTTACCTTTCGTGACTATTCTCCATTAAGTGCAACAAGTTACATGTTGACGAACGGTTTTCTAGGAGTTGCTCTTTTTGTAGTGTATAAGTTTGAAGATCAAGTGAACCTGATAGAATAGTTTTTGTGTACAAGTGAAATTTGATGTATATCTTGTGTATGACTATTACATTTCTCATGGATGGTGGATAAATAATTTAGGTAAGCTGTAATGATCTTAATAATTATTGCAGTTTAAATAGGCAACTAAATTATTAACAGTTTTCTATGACATACACTCAAAATAAATTGTTGTTTATCATTTCAATTTGATGGTCATTTCTAGGCTTTGTTCTAGCTTTTTACAAACTCTACTATTTTAGAGCTTAATTATTATATTTTAAAGATTACTTTCTGTACAAAAAACTAAATTGAAAATAAATTCTAACCTTTAAATTAGGATTACCATAAATTCACACCGAAGGCTACAGTAATTGATGACTCATGATGAGATAAAAATATGTGGCTGCTGACAGAAATTGTAGTAGCAGTCGTAGTATAGATGCCGTGAAAGTTAAATTAAATAACTTAATGGACCAAGGAGTTTACTTGTATATGCCGATTACTTATGCCAGAGTAAACTCCAATAACAGAAACAATAACTTACCTACAGTACATTTTCTTAAATTAGATTGTATTTATTAAATACCCTGTATAATATTAGTCCATGGTACCTAGACCTTTTCCAACACCTTTCAAATGAGCAGCTTCATTTTGACGACATCTATAACATTTTTTGTCTTTAGAAATTCTTGTAATACCGAGAGATTTCTGAGATGGCATGCTCAAAATAAATGTCCTCTTCAATTTGCTCTGTGCTGTCTATTAGATTGCTTGCACTTAAACTTGTTATTTTGTAATTTTGCATTGTTAAAAATTCAATAAATTTATTCAAAAGAAGTTCCTTATTGCACGTTACACACCAGACGTTTATAGCATGACAGCAGGGCCGAAAAGAATGTAAGATTTCTACCGTTAGGACACTTTTGTGTCAGCAATGCTCGTAGTGCAGTGTAGAAACGATGTGACCGGGATTGGCAGGCATCCGTGGACTAGTATCTATTCACTAAGGCGAGTTCTGATGTCTTAAAGCTCGCTCATCAAACCACCCAAGTTGACTTTCTATCCTTTCTTGAAATGTAAGAAAATTCTCGAGATAGGGTAAAAAATGAACTGGGGTGCTTTGACGAACCGAGCTTCGAGCCGTCAGAACCCACTCTTATTGATGAATGTTCATCTAACGGCAATTCATTTCTCGATTGCCGGAGCCAAACAGTATCTACGAAGAAACTGTACTGTTTGAGGGATAGCGCACCGGGAACCTACTCCATATAGTTAGTGCTTTTATTGTAATGATAATATTTTATTATTGTGATCTACAACTGATTGGTATTAATAAATAAAAGTTAACCACACCCTGTGGTATGCAGCAAAGTTAGTTAAATCTGTAGAGGTAAGTGGAACAATTATTTTAAGGAGAATAAGCAAACTTAAATCATGGTTTACATATTATACAAGTTATGTTTAATTAAAACGTTGTTATTTAAATATTTATGAACAGATGTCAGTTAAGACATATCGATGGTGTTACATGTTACAAATCATAGAAAAATATAGGAGACCACCTTGGGATTTTCCTTAATATAATGCAATTTAACAAACTGTACAAATCTGTAAGGGGTTTTAGAGAATCGACCAAACCAATTACTGTAATTTCAAGTAAAACAATGATATATAAACCAATTACCTCAAAAGTCTTGTTGAAATGGATTACTACACCTTACAATATGTAATTCAATCATTTTAAAGAGTTCTTAAAAATTAAATAAAAGTTTAAAATTTTTCTAGGAATTCTATAAAGGACCAGGCAACACGAATGGTTCGTACAGGGTGACTCATAAATAGTAAATAGTATATATATATATATATATATATCACATGCAAGAAATTATTACTTTATAGATATATTAACTGTACAATAATTTCTCCAATAACCGTAAATAAAACAAGTCTATCATGCGAAATATCATATCAAAAATGGGGCATTTGCGAGGTTTAACACCCTGTATCTCGGAAAATAATCATAGAATCTGTTTTGAGCTCATGGACTCTTTTTGTCAGAACATCAAGTCCTTCAGCATGCCAATAATTCAAAAAATTTGACGGAAGTCCATTTTTCCATAACAAAGGTCCTTTCTAGAAAGATTCCATAATCTTTCTTATAATTTTTTTCTCTGTTAATTATATGATTTTTCTACACCGTATTTAGGAATTAAATGAAAAGACAAATTCATGAAAGACCTACATGCAACAGTGATGATTTTCATTATACCAGCGTGCTGTTAACATAAACGATTCCGACAGTTTTCTTTATACCATCATGTAAACTAGTTATGTCACTCAACATATTTGGAAAATTACTCTCTATTGGTATTGACCGGTTCACATTCATTGGAATTAGTCTTTAATCAACGCAAAATAAAAAAACGATCAGTATATTAATATAGTACTCGACAATGTCTTTGTAGTCATTTGTGATCCAGACAGATGCTGATTGGTTTTTATTTTTTATTGCACGGATCAGACATTCCTTATATGAAAATTATTACATTAGGTATATATTTAGATATGACGGTCATTGATTGACTAGTTATTGCGTCTGTTTAGTATTGATTTGTTTGGAAGTATGTAATAATATACTTCAGGTAAGCACTGGAGTTTGAACACAAATAATAAAAGACTCATTAAAAATAAGAGTTCATTCAAAAGCAGTTTTCTAAAGGACAAATGATTTCTTTTTCTACGTCAATCGGTTTACGATTGAATTTATTATTATTATTTTTGTTATACATACATTTTTGTGTGCTGTTCAAATTAATATCTTAGCTGTTAAATGTTAATGCAGCTTGTAATTTCGTTAAATATTTTAAGCCTAGTCGGCAACGTTTACTTCAAAATGAAACATTCAGAAAACGAATGTTTACAAACAAGTCAAAAAAATAGCGAATAGCGAACCTGTTTCATGACCTCTAAAATGAGTTTTATGCTTTATCTTAGGTTCAACTCGTTCATATTTGACTAGCCCTTACCAGCGGTTTCACCCGCGTAGAGAATATACAATTATTTGCAAAAAGAAATAGCTTATGAAACATATGGACTATCCTATATAACATTTTTTTCTAACTACAACGTACATAACTATAACCTCGAATCCCGAATGTATTTCACCCAAACTGAAAGTGCTTATGGGCCACCCTATATACCAGTTTTGTTCAACATTTTTTAGAAATACGTTGTTTAACTACTTCACCCTATAGTGCATCTATCCTCTATATGCTGCTATATCAACCAACATAACATTTTTTAAACATCTAACTGTAACTCTACTCCACCCCATATTTCAGCTATGCAACTGCTTATGGTTTACGTCGTAAACTCTATGGTATATAACAATTATTTCTGATAATTTTTGAGCCACCTTGTAAAGTACCTCTCCACCCTATATTTTGACCACCCTTTATATGCAATTTGTTACTAATATTGTGCTAAACACAATAATTTCAGGTATTCCGTATAGTAGGATGCAGCTGTTCATGGTCTACCCTAAATAAGATTTTTTTAACATTTTTTGGTTCACCCTGTAAAACTATAATTCTACTTCGCCCTCGATTAAAACCTCCTTATATATACAAATACTTATGGCCAACCTAATATAACATTTTGTATACCTCCCTGTATAACTATAAATCCACCAGTCCCCAACATATTTCACCCAAACTGCAACTGCATCTATTAAACAAACATATTCAACTTTTTTTTTTGACCGCGTTCTATTACTATACCTCTACTTGCATATAGAGTTAAACTATTCTATATTTAGTGCTACCAATTAGTCAACCATTATAACTTATTTGTTTATCAGTTTTTTAACCATCCTGTATAACCATAATTTTACTCTACTCAATATTTCAACCACCTTGTATATTCTTCTGCTTAGGGGCCACCAAATATAATATTTTTTAAACACTTAACTAAATCACTGCCCCACTCTACATTTCAACTATCTTGTCTATGCAACTGCTAATGGGCTTTGCTATATAACCATTTTTCTGATATTTTTAGCATAATTTGTCTCCACCTTATGTTTCAACCATCACTTATTTGCTACTATTTCTAACATTGTTTTAATCAAACTGTATAACTATAATTTTACTTCGCCTCATGTTTCAACTATTGCATATATTGTTCATGTTCTATCCTATAGAATTTTTCTAACATTTTTATACAGCCTGTTTAACTATAATTCTACTTCACCCTCTATTTCTGTCACCTTGTAGGTATATGCAACTGACTATCGGCCACCTAGTATAACCACCCTGTATAAATGGAAAGGCTTATGAGGCACCTTATATAATAATTTTGTTCAACATTTTTTTATTCACCTTGAATTTTAACTCAACTTCAACCTCTATTACAACGATCCTGTATATGCTGCTGCTTATTGGTCACCCAATATAACATTTTTTAAATACTTAACAATAACTCTACTCCACCCTATCTTTCAACTATCCTATCTGTGCACCTGATCATGAGCTACGCTATTTCACAATTATTCCTCGTTTTTCTAACCACAGTATAAGATATAATTTCTCTCCACACTTGATTTAACCACCTTTCATATGGAACTTTTTCCTATCTTGTTTGAATATAGTGATATTCAAACAAGATAGGATAGCTACACTGTGTAGCTTAACTTTATTTCGCCACGTATTCCAGGTACTCCATATATGCAACTGCTCATGTTCTACCCTATATAACAATTTTATTTCTACGGACCCTGTATAATTTCTACTTATGGGCCACCCAATGTAACATTTTTGTACTACCCTGTATATTTAGAATTCAACTCCACTCAATATTTCAACCATCCTGTATATAGAACAGGTTGTGGATCATAACATCTCTTTATAATATTGTATAACTGTAATTATACTCATCTACATATTTCAAATATTTTATATATTATATTTGTGGATATAAAATATTTTTTTAACCACGCTATAAACTATAATTTTACTCCATCTTATATTTCAACCACCCTGTATAAACAACTACTTCTAAAAATTGTTCATCCCGTTTCATATAAACTAAAACTAAACTTACATAATGTTTTTTTATCCACCTTGTTTAACTATAATTCTATACTACCCTTGTTGGAACCATATTTCATATGCAATTACTTATGAGTCAAACAATATTGTTATATTGTCAATTTTGTTATGCAGCCTGAATAAATATAATTCCAACACACCCGTTTTTCAATCATACAACTAATTATGGCCCACCCAATATACCTTTTTAGGACCAGTCCGTAAACTAACTCCACTCCTGCTTATACAACCACATTGTATATATGCAGATGCTTATGGGGCACCTAATATAACCTGTTTTAAAGATTTTTTTAGTCCATGTAATTTTACTTCGCACTATGTTTCACCTATCCTATATAGGGAACGCCCTATAAAATTACTCTAGATATATCAGTTGATTATTTTTGAAATCGCAATATGTTAGTTACATTGGCATATTCCGAATTTTGAATAAATGCTAAGCTAAATCTAGTATCAAAAATTTGGTGCGTGGGATGGAGCCAATAGAGTAATTGTGTATTACCAAAAATGGTACGTTTTTTCGCTATATCTACTGTATCTATCAATGTATGGAGATCAAATGTATATCAGATTTTAAGTCAAACTATAGGCTTTGCAACAAAAAACTACCAGGAAAATCCGTTTAGTAGTTCTTAGGTGATGCCCGAGCAAACAAACAGACAACTACAATTTTAAAATGGTATAGATTATTCTAATTTTTACACATCTTGAACTCATCTTCGTTGAGATTTGTTTCCTTTCACTCTTGGGGCAGCATACAAATATTATCAAGAATTTGTCAGACAGCAACACTTTGAGCTCTTATATTTAAGCCTTAAGCCAGTCGCAAAATGAGACGCAGCTTCGTGACGTGTGTCACGGCGAATTTTCTCGGACAGAGTGAATAACGGCGACTAACATTGCAAGCCAGATCGCGGTTTATTGTGTCAAGTATGGCGATTTCTAAATGTATGGATTATTTGATTTCAGAATTTTTCAGTTGTACTACGAGTAAACGATTTTCTGTCCCACTTTATAATATTCTTCTCTATTTAAGAATTATTTTTGATAGCAAGCTGCCACTTACTAGAATGCATGGATTTATATGGAATAAGGAGCTATAATATATGACATCTTTCTATGTGTGCAACAGTGTCTGTAGAGCGAGTTCTCACATAATATCTTAATCAAGTATTTATAGTGATTATCTACCACAGGGAATAGAATACATATACTATTTAGTGTCAAAAAAGGTTGGGTGGGATTAAAAAATAAATATTCTAAACAATTATTTTTTTGTATATCTTGGAAGAAATTGAACAAATAGAATTATTTTCAGCAATAGAAAATTAAACAAGCAGAATGTTCTTAAGATTAGGCGAGAATGATTGGGAGAATAATAGCTTGGTATGTATTATTCTCACAAAATTAGTGTACTTTTAAGATATGCCTTATTTGAATTTACCAAACGAATTCTAGAAATACCAAATTATGAACTATAAATTGGTCTGTCTCAAATTCCTGTATAAGTTGAGATTGGCGAATTCACAATTTCTACTTTCAGAATCCGATGAGTAAATTCAAACCGATCAACTGAGATTCATAAGTAAACTCCGAAAAAAATAAATTTTGAACTATATATGTTGTAATTATGCAAAAACTATTAATTCCATGTTTCGTTTGTGTAGAATATACATAATTACCAAATCATCTATAAATATACACTTTAGAATTTCTAATTCTCTATGAATGATTAATTAAAAATATCTGTTCAACAAGTTCCATGATATATGCAAAAAAATGAAAAAATGTATCTTTAATCATTTTTAGGGTTGCGTACATCCCATGAACTGAAAGCTTTAGAATTAATCTTGGGCCCGTTCCTGTGTCACAGCCTATTTTCTCTGAAACTATTAGAAGAAACAAGTCAAAATTTAGTAATTAGTACATATTTTCATAAATCCTCAGAAGCACATAGCACAAATAAGCTAATTTTGATTTTTGAGGCTCCCCCAGGATAGAAATTTTACAAATGTAGACTTTTCCCTGTATCACCGAAACTATTGAAAAATTGGTAATATAATGCCCTATTTAAAGTTTTCAGGGACTGTATAGCGAAAATCCATATATTAATTTTAGGGAGCAACTTACAAAATCAAATAAAAAATTAAGATTAGTTTTCCTAAAGCATTTTGTAAGTCGACCCATTAACCTCCTTCATCTCAGAGTCAAAATTTTGGAAATATCTCACATTAAATCAAAATTTACCAAAAGAATAAAGGGAAAATAATAATATTAATTTAGGGGTAGACAAATTCTAAAATTAGGTGAAAACTAAAAATAGTAATTTGTTCTAGTGCATCATGTAATATACAAAATGAGTGTGCCCATTATGGCAAATAAAAATACATTATTTAATATTTTTTAATAATTTGTTTGAAGACATTACGAAAAATATACAAACTTCGGTCAGTTCTTGTGAATTATTTACGAAACTGCCTAAAGTTTTAAAAAATATATAGAATCTCAGTTAAATAGGTACAGCTGGCAAATAGATTTGTCAAATTAAATGAAAAATAAAAAAATATTTTTCAAGTGCATTATTTAAAATATCAAATGAATGGGCTCGTTATTTGAAATATAAATATATTTTTAAAATAACTAGTTTATAAGCTACAAAAATTACCCCATTTAGCACCAAAAATATTATGCCAAAAATTAAAAAAATATAAATGATTATAAGGTCTCATACAAACTTCGTAAATTATAGGATTAAATGAAATATAAAACATTAATTTTTGTTGAGGCTCGTTGTAATACTTCAAATTAAAGGTTCCTCGTTATGAGGAAGTAAATAGGAAATATGTATATACGATGGAATTTAGAAATATTTACTATAAAAGATATTAAGAAAAATATATAAAATTCGTCTAATTCACTCCTTTATCTTCGAAACTACTGAGCCTAACACTTAAAATTTACATCAAAATTAAAGAGAAAATTCTAATATATATTAATTTTGACATGGGAGAGAAACATTATAAATTGCAATGGAATACTACACTAAATTTGTTTCAAACGCATCAGATACAAATATATTTTACTTTAACCTTTAAAGTGAATTGTTTAAAACATATGCAAATATTTTAAAAAATTTGACCCAGTTCACCTTTATCTCCGAAACAACTGAGCCTACAATTTAGAAAAAAACGGGTAACACAGGGTCACACTGGTAGTTCTATATTAGCTGTCCCAATAATTTATCATGTATTGATTGATACTGTTGGGCAATAAATTAAAATAAAATAAATGCAAATGGCATATTAATAACTAAAATAAAACTAATACATTTGTAATCTCAGTAACTCCAAAATATTACAAAATTAATTATATTAAGTACTTATCACTGTATAAAAATAAGTTTTAATGTCTGATGTATATGTTTGATGTCACATTGCGTCAATAATCCTAACAAGTTCAAAATTAGAGCAAAAAATCCGGAAATATAATATTGGCTCTCAATAACAAATTCATCCCATGAAGGTTCAACCTTAAACATTCAGTTAATTGGCTTTAATTGATATATTTTACGACCCAGCAATTGAAATCTGTTTACTGTTTCCAGGAAACATTTTATTTCCGTATTCCTAGGGGTGGATTTATTAGTAATTACTTTGAGCTGTTATTATAAAATGTTTTTGTGAAACAGTGCAATATAATTTTGAGATGAGAAAATCATATAATGTCAACAGGATTTAATAATTTCTATTTGATATTTAGGGAACATTGTTTATTTTTGATTTTAACTATGTAAGATGTCTTATATATATTTAATGTTATACAAAATTTGTTTCAATAGGCAGCAAAATGAATTTGGATGCAGGATACCTAAGTTGTTACATTTTAGTTGAAAAAAAATTCTATTCATCTAATTCTTCATATTTTCGTCTGTTATTTGCAGTTCAGGTTTCGTGCAATGATGACGCCCAGGAGTCTTTCCTTCTTTGAACAGGTCTGTCTAATAGTAGTCGCACTATTGGTTTTCAGTACTATAAGAAGTAATAAATATCGTCTTTTATTATAATAGTCATTGGAGTAGTACCACAAAGATAGCGGTTTCTGTGGAAAATCTGTTGACTAATTCTCTCCCCTTCTTTAATGTTTCTATGACTTTTCTATTTCTCACAAGATCCACCCAAGAGATTCTCATTATTTTCCAGCAGGTGTACATTCAACGGCACCCAGTCGATTCATTGATAAGGATATCACTTTCCAAGTCTAATTTCAGACCAGATAACAGCCACAGCAACGAATGTTTTGGGTGAGAGTAACATACTTACTTTCTATTCCGCATTTTATTTCTTAATCTGGATTTACTTTATTTTTTCCTTCATGTCCATGTTCAAGTGTTACTCCATGAATGTAGTAGCGATTGGAACGTTTTAAACATATACATACTCATTACTTTAGTATTATTACTGTTTATATTCATGTTTAATTTTATCAGTGTCCTTAATTTATAATAAGTCATTGTTATCCTACCCCCATTGGAAAAACGTGCCAAGCCATTTTTTTTATTTATCAGAAACCAACATAATTGCATCAGAAAATAATTTACCTTTCAGAATTTTATTTTTTCAGATAAAAGAGGTCAGCGACTAATATTTATTTGACAAAATAAGGAGTCTTTTGCATTAGTTGTTTAACGTACAAAAAATGAAAGTAATGAAGTTGGCCAATCCTTGAAAGAAGAAAATTATAACAGAATATTGATAAGGATAAAAAAATGTCTGAATTTTTTCTAAAATATTTTGTAATAGCTTCTAGAACTTAAAATATTTTTTCTGAGTTCTTTGGGAATAACACCACATAAACTTGAAAGTCTGTATATTTCAAAAGTCTAAACGGTTCAAGGTCTAAATCCGACCCCGTTTTCATTCAACACATTGAATATGGTAGCTTGTCTGATGAATACTTCTGGAGAAAGTGGAGTAAGCCATATTTTACACTAAATCTGAAAGTTAAACACTTGGACAACGCGCCAAATTGGTCACACACTTGCTTTGACAACTGAATTGATAAACAAAATGTCCACCGGAATTCTTAAAAATGTTCATGGTGTGACATTTAAAATAAAAAAGTCACTCCACGCCCAGTGCAACTGGATTTCTAATAAATGACCCAACTACAAGCATCGGCGATGAGCCTTAAATTTACAAATTTCAAAGTTGAAGCAGCCATAAAAAGGATTTTTGCATGGATTCCAGACTTGCCCAACCTGGTACCTACAGAATTTACATAATTATCAACAGGATACATTCATTCTGACGTTTAATGTTAAAGTGTATAGGGAAGTTAACGTTTTGGCAATAGGTAAGTGACATTCTTGTTTCAAACAAACGATAACTGGAATCACTAAGTATTTGATGTAACATATTGTTTATTGTATTTTTAAAAAGCAATTTGATGGTGCCAGTTATATCAAGAATTATATGTTTTACTTCTGTTTTTCTTCAAAATAAGATCAAAACCATGATCACATTATAGAAACCTATGATCTTGTTTTGGAAATCTAGCGAATGTGTGTTCCGGAAATATTAATAAACTACGACTCGTTATGAGTGCTCCCTAGCAAAGACACATATTAAAACTAATTGTCACTGTAATTGACAATTTCAGAAAATTCCTGACATTTCACGACATAAAGCTTAAACTTCTTCAGTTTTAAAAACAAAGGATATGATGGATAATGGAGAATAAAATGGCGGTTCTAAGGTAATTTTACATATTTGAACTGGTAACCATTTTCCAATAAGTGATATCGTTGATTCAATTTTCTTCAGATAAAGTGCGCATTTATAAAAATTTGTTGAGAATTTTTTTTATCCGGATTACTGTAGGGCGACTTAAGTTTCAGAAAACTGTGAAATTCTTCATTTATGGGTTTGATATTTCTATTTGGCCTGCTTGAACTCCACGTTTATCTAATAAAGACAAAATGTGGTCATCACGTAACTTTTTGCTACATTTCAAACTTAACGTTTTATGATCGCATATGTTAAAGAAAACCTTGGGCACCTGCACAGATCTGAAATAAGTAATTATTTAGAATGTTTTATAATAAAAAACAATATTTTATAAAACCGTCTTTAGAAAGTGCATTGTAAATATACAGAAAAATATGCAAACGTTAAAATAATATTAATGGTAACATTATTAATGAATTTTGTCTTCATAATTTAAATCTTCTGTGCCGTTCTGTTTTTTGCGATCAGTGATGTTGATGCCCAAAAGTTTTTCAATCTTTTAGGCGGCATCGCATGTCTACTGGTCGTCACGTTGCTGGTTTTCCGTCCTAGCCATTTTTACTATTTTCTTATTTGATACTCTACAATTCTTCGTGTGCGTCCTCATCTTACTACATCCTCGTAGAGTGTATCCGCCTATATTCAGTTGTATTTTCTCTCTCTGTCGTTCAAAGAATAGTCATAATTTATGTATTGTCCGCCTTCAATTCTATTACTGGTTTTACAGAGGAAGGTTGTTTGTTTGGTAAGATCAGCTATTTCCTCAAAAATGGTCTTTGACTGCAATAAGGCCGGTTATAGACCGCAATAATACGCAGAATATCAAAAAGCGTGTGGCCATGCTTGTACACCAGAAAATATCAATAGAGTGGATGTAGTGCAGTAGAAAATTGCCAAAGGTTTACCAGATGTCGTTCGCAACAACTGGACATTCGTGTTCGTATGGATTTTTTGGAATAACACCCTACTTGGGGAAAAACTGTATATTTCAAAATCTCTAAACGTTTCAGAATTTAAATCAGATTCTGTCTTCAAGGGCAATTAATATAACGAATAAGAAATAGGCTCAATTTTTTGCAAGGCCAAATTACGATGTACAATTTGAAATTATAATGTTTGAGAATATGAAATGACGTCAATCAGAGAAATTACTGCTATTGATATCTGTAGGGCAGCAGTAAAAAAAATAATAAAAATAATAAAATCCCTAAAATGTATCGCAATATATCAAAGAATTATGATTACTGAGATCCCAATAAAGTTCTACGGATATAGTAGCTATACAATGGCTTCCATATCTTACAATGAAAGCAGACTCTTAGTTTCGTTTTGTGTTGTGTTTTTCTTCTTGTAATATGATGGAATTTTGAAATGTATTTATAAGCAAGGTTCCAGGCATGTTCACAAATTTTAGACTTTCCTAATTGTCGCTTTTTATGTAATTTTTGTGTTCATTTATTCGTACATTTAGAGGGCAAGTGGTTTCACCAATATACAATTTTTAACATTCACATGAATGTTATAAATACATTTTTTGGAGTTATGGGTTAGTGTTAATTGGACATTTTTTGTTATAATTGATTTTAGTGTAGATTCCTTGGTTTGAATGTGATTTTAATGTTAAATCTATTGCCGGCCGTTTTTAGTCTTTCTAAACGACTGTTTATGCATGATATGGTTATTGTTGAAATGTGAGTATCTTGAATTTCTCATTCTTAATGAAATCTTTAGGATAAATCGTCAAGAAAATAATATGTTTATAAATTTTTATAAATTATTTTTCTTTGTTAAATTTATTGATATCATATCCGTATTTGGACGATTAAAACTAAAGATGAGTTTCTTATTCCTTGGTTTGTTAAACTATTCAATTGCTAATTTAAATTGTGCATAGTTGGTTTTTTTTATTGATTTCGTTTAAAAATGTATGTAAGACAAGAACATGAGTAAAATACTGCAATAGAAAAATATACGTTTTATTATTTTTGTTATTGATTATATTGAAAATAATCAATGACAAAATCTGTCACTAATATCTAAGAAATTAATCAAAATAAAGAAGTGGGGCTGAAGAATATATATATATATATATATATATATATATATATATATATATATATATATATATATATATATATCAAGAATTAAATGCAAACAAACTGAAGAGCGAAATAGACGGAAATACATATATTTAAAAATTTAGAGCGAATAGAGTAGTGAAGACAATGAATAATGCATATTAGTATTTATGTATATTTGTTTATGCACAATTGATTACCTAATAAATAGGTTGTGCAGTAATATGAAGAAAATATAAATGTTGCACTCTTCTCGTTATCTTATCCCTAAGAGCTATTTATATTCTATTTTTGGCCTTGTGAATAATTTATTTCAATCTGCTATGAAAAACAAATTAATGAGTAACTATTAATAAGTTTAAGCCTTATGTGGTTGCTTCACCTCTTCCGGAGAGAAATACTTGAGCAGTTATTCAAATATTTCTTGTTATAAACATTTAGAACTTTTTTTTATTATAATACACAATTTAGAAATGAATTGAGTCTCGGATAAATATTTAATGAATTTCACAGTAATATTGAGAACTTGGTCATTTTGCCGATCTTCTATCAATAGATGTGACTGGTTCTAACCCTCCAGTCCATGGACAGATTCCATTGCATTCTGGTATAGTAGGTGGTTTCTATATAACTCATTTCTTCAATATGGTAAATAAAATCGAGTTCTGGTGTTTTGTTATGCTAATGAAGTGTTTGATATTTAATGAGTGTGATTTAAGCTATGTTATTATTTCTATGTTCGAAATATATGCATATCAATAAATTGTTGTTTAGGAATAAAGTTATATTTGCTTTAATAAAAAATTGTGTTGCTAGAAACAAATTGTGTGATGTTTATTCATATTTCCCAAAAAACATTTTATATAAAAGTTCTCTCAAATCATGAGTAGATCAATTCCATTTACCATTAAATTTAAAAAATGACGCTAAAATTATGGAAGAACAATAGAAAAACCAAAATATTTGGACTAAAATAAATTTGATTTGCCTAGAATAGTAATGATATCAAAGGTCCGATTTGGATTTTAGTAAAACTATATTAACATATGCATTGTGTTTGGGTATTCCACTATTTCTAAAACAACACTCGTCTTTCCTTTATTTGACAATAGAGTGACGATGTTAGATTTCTTTAGCGTAATTGAGATTTTATTAGAACGTGTAATACATCTTGCCAAGTGATTACTTCTTTGTTCTCATCTAATTACCAGAAGATGCAACAGACAAACAGACCTAACAGTTAAAGCTGCGAAAGACAACTAAAATAAAATTGTGTTATGCCCAAAATGTATTCTTTTAGTCGTCTCTTTTTTTCACTAACATCCCTACTGAAAAATGGTAGAAAAATACAAATCACCTCTATACCTTGTCGACATAACAACGCACTATCTAAAGAACACATGCTTTATCTACTAGAGGCAACTCTATAAAAAGTGGAAGGAACTCCAATCACTAATTTTTTTTATTTCTTACGTTTTTTTCGAATCTGATATTGTTTTTGCGTAAAAAAATTATCAATTTCATGTGTAACGTAAAGGAACAATCCTTCTGTGATGCAGTATGCTATACTTATTTCAAAACCATTAAAAAAACAAGTTTACATAATTTTGAAAACGAATAGGTCAAATTAAGTGCTTAAAGTGGCACTCTTCAGCCATTTCAAAGGAGTCTAGACGTCGCCACATAGATCTTCGTATTCTATTGAAAATCCCAGGAGAATCTTGAATAACTCTACAATAAACAATAATACGGTTTCTTAAATCTCCTATGTCTTAAACAGGTGTTCACTATAAATCAACGTTTTTAAATGTCCCCAAGTTGAAAAGTCTATCGCATTTAAATCTGGTGACTGAGCTGGCCAAAATTGAGGTCCACTTCGACCTATCCAGCGATCTGGATATGTTTCGTTCAAATATTGACGTGCCCTCATACTAAAATAGTCAGAAACGCCATCGTGCAGAAACCACATTCCCGCCCTAACACTTAAAGGGATCGAATCAAGTAAAACTGGCAGCTCTTCGTTTAGAAACTGAATGTATGTATCTCTTTTTAATGTAGTGGAAGAAAATGTGGGTCAATTAGGTTCAATAGTTCAAATCCACATGTTTAATGAAAATCGTTGCTGGTGTTGAGCTTCAACTATAGCATGAGGATTTTCTACCTCCCATATGTGGTTGAGGTGGTTATTAATAATGACTTCCCTTGAAAAACTTGCCTCGTTCGTGAATAAAATATGCTCAAGAATTCTAGGTGTTGTCTAATGGTATCTAGTATCCAAAACGAAAATGCGAGATCGTTAGTAAAATCATGAGGTAACAGTGCCTGAACCCGTTCTACATGATATGGATATAACAGTTGATCCTTTAAGACGGCAACTACTGTCATTTGATCAATATGTAGCTGTAAAGAAGTGCTGGTATGGGGTTGCTCGTCAATTAAATTAAGTACAGTTTCTTCTAATTCTAGTGTTCTAATATCGCGGTGGCATATTTTCTAGATTTGAAGAATTCTCTTAGTCGTTGATGAAGCCGTCCAAACAAAGATGATGATGATGCTGAGGATACATTCCAGCATATCTTCTCGATGCTTCTTAGGAATTACCATTAAAGAGACCGTAGACGAAATGCATGTCAGCCATTTCTGCGTTTAAATAATCCGCCATATTGGTCAAAATTCGCGAGAAGTCACGCACAATTCTCACTGTTTCTTAGTATAAAAATCAACGAGAGTGAATTAACAAACAATTAAGTTGTCACTAAGAGGAATTAATATGACAGCCGCCTTTTAGAAAAATAAATAATAGAAGGATTGTTTATTTCTATGGTACACATTAAATTGATAATTTTTTTACACAAAAACAGTTCGTAAAAACGAAAAAAAAAACGCAAATTCATAAGAGACTGATTTTCAGTTTTTGTCAATTGCCAGAGGCGTACTGAAAAAAAGTTGTAGGGGCAGAAAGAACACGTGGCCCCGGAAAAAATACTACCCTGTAGATTTTCACGACCGTTTCTATGATCTTCTTATGAAGACTTCATAGAGGCATTAATGTTCCAAAATTGAACTAAATATCTCGAAAACTTTATTTGTTAGAGGACAAAAACTGAAAAAATCTGAAGATTTCAACACCCTGTACATCGTTATCGAAGCGTTTGCGAGCATACGTTCATAGGAACGTTTCGTCGTAAAATGACTCGAGGAACCACATCTTGAAATCTTTCGCACTTAATCATTTACACCCTGTATATTGTAACCAAAAACTAGGTTTGCAGTTAATTGTGTTTAGTGCTCCCTCCTCCAAATATTCATGAAAAGATTTGCTGTTATTGGCGACAGGCAAACTTGTCTTTTTTAATAGTTTTGAAATAATAATAGCATACTGCATCACAGAAGGATTGCTTGTTTTTACGGTACACATGAAATTAACTTTTACACAAAAACAGTGTTAGATACGAAAAAAACGCAAGAAATAAAAAGATTGCAAATTCATAAGAAGAATTGTAATTTAAATAATTTAGAGAAATATTTTGCAAAATGCATCATATTAAAAAAAAAAACAGGTCTTACCGATTGAAATATTCTAAAGATATGTTGGAAGTCGGTAAAATGCACTTCAGTCTATTCATCTTGTATTTTCGTTACAATGCCATGAAATAGGTTTAAAACGGCCCTAAGTATGGCATTCAACATGCCAACTTGCAACAAACTACCAGTGGAGCAATGGCAGCAGCTCTCAAGAAACATCATGGAAGTAAGGGCTCCTGATCTAATGCAATATTCACACAGTTTTAACACATTTTACGGCATTGTAACGAAAATCCACAGATATACAGAATAAACCATTTAAATTACAACTCTGCACAAACTACTTAACCAACAATATCGGTCTTGAGCGATTCTTCTTAACGTATAAGCTATCATTTTGTCAAAGGTTAATGTTCCAGTTTTTATTACAGAATTACCTATTTTTTAATGAATTTTTACTGGGAGACCGGCTATCTTGGGTGAATATTTCTCCAATCTGATCTCAAAGATGCGTATTTTGAAAGATTTCAGCTCACCCATTGACGATATTACGATACGTTCATCAGTTGTCCGAAGATAATCAAAAAGAACAACAAAAATAAAAGGATCCCGCAAATTAAAATGGAAATTGTGTTTCACTCAATGTTTCTGAAATTTTGGTCGTACGTTCTTTAGAGCACGTGGATCAAAAGTCTTAATGGACAGAACGCTCCACAATGCTCACAATTTTATTTACAGTGAGCTGAAGTTGCAAAAAATAGCAATTTACAAATATATACAACTATAAACGCTACTTTCACAAAACACACATTTATATATGTTTATATGCATCAGTATGCATCGTCTGGGACTCGCTTACAGACATACATGCATATATACAGGGTGTGTCAAAAAAGTTCCGGGACGGCACGATATATCGGAAAAAATTGTTTGAACAAAAGTTTTAGGATTTCTCCCTAGCTATTTAATGCTGATCATGAAGTTGACCTTGACCATGACCTTGAAGATCAAGTCAAGTTCAACTTAATTTTTTTAAAAAGAAAACCACATTTTTTAATACCGATTCGGAAAGAGCATAAAACTTTACATCCGAATATGGCCTCTGAATTTGAACTTGACCTTCAAGTACATTCCAAGGTAAAAATTATTTTGTCATAGGAACCCCCTATACTTACCATTTGCATTATCCAATATTAGCGTACATTGTTAAAATCGAATTCTATCTTTACAGATTAATTAATATCAATATTTGTCAGTTCTAAGTACAAAACATTACGATTTAATTCTTTATATATTGTCATTTATAATAATCAACCTTTTAATAACGCTTCATTAAAAACCCTACATTAGATTACGTTTTAAAAAGGTCATTAGAATTTATAGAAATCTATTTGAGTCATTCTATTTATCATTTTCATAAAGGGCTTGTTCACTCCTTATTTTTTCACATCTCAATTTTAATGCTTAAGCACTTTTTTGGGAAATAACACCCCAAGGCACAAAATTACTGCATATAATCTGAAAATTTCAGGGTCTGAGTCAGGTTAAACTATGGAAAAAGATATTTTTTCTGACCTAGACCCCGAAACGTTTGGATAATATACAGTAATTTCGTGAATTGTGGTGTTATTTCCCAAAGAAGTTCAGAAACATTGACGAACTATGCCACAACTATCCTGCAGGACACAATCTTAATTCTATTTGACGTCGTAATATGATGCGTTGTTGTTTAAAATTATCTGTTCTTTCGAAATCCGCAGTAAAAATAGGGAGTTCATATAACAAAAATAACTTTGACCTTGGAATGACCTTGAATTTCAAGTTCATATTCAGAGTCATATTCGAAAATAAAATTTTCCGTTCTTACTGAATTCGTGTTAAGAAATGGGGATTCTTATTTAAAAAAAAATAAGTTGAAGATCATGGTCCAGGTCAAATTCATGATCAGCATTAAATAGCCAAAGAACTAAAACTTTTGTTCGAACTATTTTTTCTAAAAATGTTTTTCGGCCACCCCGGGACATTTGACACATCCTTTATATATGCATGTGTATTTTCTAGCTTTCTATATCTTGATATATATATATATATATTATATATATATATATATATATATATATATATATACACATTCTTGAAAATATTAATTAAGGTGGCCAATACCAACTTTCTTATTTTACATGCAAGCCCCTGTATATTATTTATTTTTTGGTTTCTCCAGAAAATTCTAGACATAATTCATATACAATGTACAATGTCCTATACCTATCTTCAACTGTTTCCGAAATTTTAAGTGTTTTCAGATTTATTACAAAATTTAAAATTTAAAAAATAAAATTATTTAATTTCACAAATTTGCTACATTACACTCAATACTTAAATCTCATTTAGCGCTGATATTGAGATAGTAAGCAAAAACCATTCCTGAGTTCCTTTTTACTCATTTGAAAAAAAACAGGTTTGTTTATTTTCGTCAAAACTCATACATAGCCTCAGCATCTTGCTGTCTACCTGCATGACAGTGGTGATCAGTGTCAGTGCTATTGCTTCATTTAACAGAACTGCACAAAATAACCATTCAACAAATGATTGGTTATGGAGATAACACAGGGACACAAATGGAAGTTTCTCGCTTATTTCACGAACATTTGCTCACTGCATCCCAAGGAACAATTATCATGTAAATCAGATGAAAAAAGTAGCTGCCAATGCTTTAAGTGATAATACGAAATTGGATATTATGCTTGAGTTGCAAGAAAACCACATAATTTTGGTCGAAAAGCAGCCCCACTGTTCAACGTTAGCCACACATCAATTTTTCGAGTTTTAAAGGAAAGTAAAATGTATCCCTATAAAATAATGCCGACCCAGGAGCTCATGGAAGATGATTTCGATAGGAGAATGTATTTATGTGAACAAATATTGGTAAGGTTAGATAACAATGTGATTCAGTTAGAAGATGTTTTGTTTTCTGATAAGAGCACAGTTACACTTCACAGTTATGTTAATCGTCAAAATTTCCGCTATTGGCCTAATGAGAATCCTCACTGGAGGACAGAGAAACATAGGCAATTTCCTGAAAAAGTTAATGATTGGGCAGGAATTTTCGGAAATAATATCGTAGGTCCCGTTTCCATTGATGCCAATTGAATTGAGATAAATTTTTAAAACTGCTCCAAAATAATGTCGTGCCAACTTTGACAAACTTATATCCTGATCCAGTAAACCCTGAAGTTCCTGCAAATACAATATGGTTTCAGTAAGATGGGGCACATCTCCTGATTTGACGACATTAGACTACTTTTTGTGGGTTTATGTCAAAAGTACTGTATACAAATCTAAACCCTTTAACTTAGATGACCTAAAAAGACGAATTACGCTTGCGATTAGATCAGTCATGCCTGAGATGTTCGGTTACGTTAGAAGACCAGATTAGCATGTTGCCAATACGTTCGCGGCGAGCATTTTGAACATTTCCTACATTGACATTAATGTTTTTTTTGTTTCATTTTATATTATTAAGAAATAATCAGTACTACTTATTAGGTTTTTAGTGTAATTTTCTATTTTTTTATGTTAATTTTTGTAATAGATCTAAAAATACTTAATATTTCCGAAACAGTTGAAGATATCTACCTAACATTAGCGTTTTATTTATACCTACTTGTTTATATATTGCATAAATTCGGCCGTAGAGCACCTTGATCAGTATCTTAGCAGATTATTATTATGTTGCCGTGCGGTTGCCATTGTCCTTATTATATTTATTATAGAAATAGATATGTCTAATACTGATAGTGTGACTATGCATGTTGGTAGAACACGTATTAGAACACAATTTGTTACAAACTTGTGCTTCCATACATACTACCTAAAATAAATGATGAATTGGTGATGTGCAGATACACCTAATATTCCAATTTAGCATTTCAATAAAGTCGAATTCATTGAGTTGCATTACGTTTACGATAAGTTCATCATAGTTAAAGCGTTCAGTAGCCGTATTCTGTAGGTCGATATAACTGTAATGTTATGATAGAACGCAAACTTATTAAATGTTTTGTGACTCCGAATCGCTCTTTGCACTACAATGTCATATGGTTTGTTGGGTAAAGACCACCTCCGGTAATTCAAAAAATTTGAAAATTTCTCTGCGAATCAGCGATTTCGACAGTTGGTTTTGCCAACACTCAATTGGTGGGGATTTTTTCAAACCGATTAAATATTAGCAACTGGTCTCTACGAACAAACTTATTACTTTCCCTCCCGTAACGAGTTACAGAATAAGATATTCCCGAAAAACTACAGTGTGTATGTTTTCCAAACCACTCAAATCCATATATGTCACCGTTACACTGTATATCATCGAGACAACTTTATGTGTTTATGATTCGATTATTGTTAAACCATTCACACAAAATGCAACTATTCCTGCCGCAGAACTAATATAATTTGTTGTTGATGGAAAACGATAAGTAATACTAGCTACTTAATATTAGTGTTGCAGTAAGCAAAGCCTAGACACGCATGAGTAGGTATCTATATTTAAAAATTATCCAATAAAAAATATAGACCATATTTGAAAACAAATAAGTCAGCCCTGCAAACCAATAAAATAATAAACTTAAAAAAAACCGACTGAAATAAATGGAAATGAAAATAGTTACAAACACCCTGTGTGATTAATAATTATTTCTGAATAAATCTTGTTTAAATTTGATCTTACATTAAAATTATTTACTAAAACAAAAGACTCCAATGAAATGAAGTCCAATGTTATATACAAATTAGATTGTAATAATTGTAATGCAACTTATATCGGACAAACTTCAAGAAAAGAAAAGTAGAATAATTTGTCACAAAAGTGACATCAGATTGGGAAAAGAAAGCTGTGCCATTGCTTCACATTGCCTTCAAAATTCTCACATCGCATATGAGCAGAACTATTTTAAAAGTACTTTTTGGAGATATTGTATATAACTATTACCCTAATAATGTCAATTAAAAAACAATTATTTAAAATTTGAATAATATATATTCAAATCTTCTTGAAATTGACAAAAAATGTCCTGTATATGAAATTAGATTTATTTATGCAATAAAATCAAAATTTTCATTTTGATCTGTCAATTTTAAATGTCTTATATTTTATATATGTCATATCATTAATCACCTTTACATTTTGATATATTTAATCTTTTCATATGTATATCTAGTCTTACTAATTCCTACTCTTTTATGAATAAGTACGTTCATAATTACTATAAGTACACAGGTCTACATTTGATCTGAGCCGGAACACGGCATGCCGTATACACTAGTAAAGTATCTTTGACAATAGGCATTTGAGCCATCTCGTGTTTTATTTGTGGAACGCTGGTTCTGTCAAGGCCGTAATTTATGTTTGCTGTGTTATAGATTAAAATTTAGTTATCCCATAAAATGGAAAGAAGAACATCAAACCGAAAGTGCGGTGTAGTTTATTTTGAAAATACATCAAAGAAAAATCAAAAATTACAATTCTACCTTTTTCCTGGATTTCTATAGCCATCGGAGAGGAAGGAAAAAATGGATTACAGTAGTTCGTCGTCAAGGGCAATAAATTAAATTTCCACGTTTTTAGTCATTACTAAAGACATAACATTAATCACAATTGTTGTTCTCTTAACAAAATTAAGATTCAATAACTCTTGTAATTAGAAAAGTTTATCATGTAAATACTTTTCTTACCAAAATAAATTGAAATTTGAGGTTAACAAAATTTTTAATTGTTTAATTAATATTTTCTTTTAGGAATAAAGATAAAAAGTAACTTTTTAGTTACAGGAGGGATGAAAAGCCATGGCAACCAGGAACATATTCAAGGATCTGCTGTGCTCATTTCGATGGAGCAGAAAAGTCAAACAATGTAAATACATAAAGTTTACAATTCAACTATCTTTCCTGTAATATATCAATGTTTATACTCTTTTAAATAAATAACTCTTGTTGTTTTCATTATTTTTATTTTTTTATGAGTGCTTCTTTATAATTAGTTATTACCAAAGTTATAAAGAATATATAATCAATATTCATTTCTTTGTGAATTAACATGTATATTTGCATCTGTTGTTGCTTTATTATCCTTGTTCCAACTTCAAAATTTTTATCTTGGTCCATTAAAACTTCATCGTCAGTGAAATCTACCAATAAATTATATATAATGAATAAAGTTAATTTGATTTTTTCTTATACATATTTACTTACTATTGTTAATCTCAACTGGAGTTTCATCGACTCCTGAAGTTGCAATTTTTTCTTGTCGTAGGTACTCGTAATCTTTCAGCCCACAAACCAGCATGAAGATTTTGCTTTTTTGTATACATATTGCAGGAAATATAGTTGGATTGTAACTTTTGTTATGTGCATTGTTTACTTTTTTCCCAAACAATTTGACCGCTGCAAATCATTGAATTTGTTTCTGGTTGAGATGGATTGCCCCACTGATGTAATTAAAAAATATATTTTGTTAATAGAACAGCAGTTATGATTAATTTTATACATACAATAATGACTAACAACATGTAAATCAAATTTATTTACCCATGATGTCGAACTGCTGCAATTCATTTTTTCTTCATCTCTAATTGCTATGGAAATCCATGAAAGTGGTATAATTGTAATTTTGGGTTTTTTCTTGGTGTATTTTTTACAATCAACTACACCGCACTTTCAGTTTGATGTTTTTCTTTTTTTATGGAATAACTAAAATTTAATCTATAACACAGCAAACATAAAATTACGGCTTTGGCAGAACCAGCGTTCCACAAATAATACACGAGGTGGCGTAAATGTCTATTGTCAAAGATACTTTAAGAAATAAAGAATTTCGAAAGCTTTCTACTTATTCAACTACCACAAGGTTGCTTTGCCCATTGTGTGCAAATAATCAGCCGTTAACTAGGGTAGGTTCCGGGTGAGAACCTCTCTGTTAGTTCGTATAAAAGATCCGAATTTAGCTCACGCGCATCATCATATCCAAATAAGACACTCTATCAACTTCGAGGAAGTAGGACTAGTATATCATTAATTCCCTTAGGGCACAACATTTACGAAGCTATAGAAATAGAGAAACGACCCCTATGTTTAACCCGACGCGATGACAGCTCCCGCCTTCCTAGAGCATGGACCTCCGTAATAGCCAGAATAACAAAACAGATACGCCCACCAATGGCCAACCAATTACGAGACAGCCACCTTTCACGTGACATCCCCTTCTAATCGACCGATATCTATACATAAAAGAAGCAGAGCAGATTCACACTCAGTTTAAACTCTTTTTCTCCTTTTTGTCTCTTGATAATGGATCGAAAGCAGGAGTCGAAACGTGGAGTATTTAATAAATTCAGACGCGGTTCTCACCCAAAACTTAGCCTAGTTAATAATAATGGCCGCGGAAGCCTCGCAGAACATATATATACTTTTTCTCCCACAAATTCTCTTGAACAATCAGGCGTCATTCCTGGCAGAGGAACATGAGACGTCAACTGAAACTTTACGACTTCAACGTACCTGCAATTTTCTGTTTCCTCGACACAAAGGCTTATGACACTGTTTGTCATCTTGGCGTGACTTAATAGTGTCACAGAAATGTGGAGAGGAGTGTTCACAGTAACAGAGTTCCTACTCTAAATGACGGGATGGGATTTAGTAGTGCAGCACAACGAAGCTTTTGCGTCTTCTTCAAACAAAAAACTCTTTTAATAATCAGGATTTAGTGTATAATAAAGTGGCAACTACTTGAAACACGTACACTGAAAATAGGTGCAAATTACCCATGCAGATATACTGGAAAGTTTATTACTATTATGAAAACACAAAATGCGGTAGTTATGTGTCATGCTATGTGAATAATGAACATGAATACTCCAGAAGCTGGAAAATTATGAAGAGTAATACTTTTGTTAAAGGATCACCTGTGGCAAATCTTACAAGAAACGGGGATGTCAGACCATTTAATACTTCAAATAAGAAATTATACATACTCAATACAGTCTATGCGAGTAGTTAAAGAATTATCCAGTGGTTACACCTGCAAGGGGATGGACAGTCTACTATCCCTTTTACTCTTCTTTATCTACGGTGAATGTATCATCAGTCATCAAAAGGGTAACCCAAGACTGGAGGGGAGGAGTATCAACCGTAGGCATTATAATAACAAATCTGCGGTTTGCTGACTACATAAATTTGATGGCACAGTCTTGAAGAGGAGATGGCAATACTCTAACGCACTGAAAATTCTGGTTCAGAGGCAGTCCTAAAACCCTATAAAAATAAATAAATGCTTTATAATGGTCATCGATAAAGCGGAGTTACTGCTTCAGGCCTTCCAACTTCCAAAATACAAAGGAAAGGAAAATTCAATTACCTGAGAGCTTACAGTATCAGTAGAAAAGTTAGTGAAGACGAAATTAGAGGCCCAATTAGTATGGCAAAATCTACATTACAAACGGACAAGAATATGTAAACCATCAATTCTTCAACAAAGATATATCGAATAGCCTATTTCTTAGGAGCAGTCGTTGGGAGAAGGAGATGAGGCTGATCTCAAGTCCGATTCATCGATCAGATTAAAAATAATGACCATTCTGGAAGAGCCACATGGGGTAGGTGTCCTTTCAACACATGACAACAACTACAACAGAGTAAGCATTGTAAAGTTTTGCAGTAACCTCTGCTAATTTCCGATCTTAACTGAAGAAATACCAATTGGTCTAAAAATATCCTTTATCTTACACACGACGTAGTTAACCAATGTCAACAATATCATACGTGCAAAAATGTTTATGCCTATTAACAGTAATTTTTATCAAACATGTTTTATTTCTAAATAAGCTAATAAGAACCAGAGCAATCATTGTTTATTGATATAATTTTGTGCAGATGATAAAAGAATACAATCCGTCACTGCAACATTGTTTTTCTTGTTACTTATTAATTTGGTAAGGAAGTTAGTATATGTATATTTTTTTAATAGCCTTCCAACGAGAGAATTATTTTTTCAATTTTATTTCTTATAAATTTATTGTTGGTAAGCATTTTTTAAAATTATGTCACCTTATACAATATTTTCTCGAAGTCCACCTTCCATATATAATTATGATTTAATGACAACGTTACATAAACTTTAGCTTTTACATAGTAGTTAATTTTAATCAGCATCAGGAGACTTCTGTGAATTGCAGGTGCAGGAAAAAGAATTTGTCGTTGGAATGTGATTCTATTTTACATTTAAAATATGCGTTATTCATGTAAACAATGAAAAACAGAATTTAAAAATATATACAAGTGCCGTAAAAAAATAGACTACATATCATTTGAAAGGTTAATGCTCAAGATCGGTGAAAAATATTACAAAAATGTAAATGTTTCAAGTTTAGACCAAATGGAATACCCTATATATTCTGTTGAAGTGAATTCACCTGTATATAATAATTAAATTAATTATTCGATAAAGTCTAGTTTAAAATGCGAGAACGGATCATTAGAAAATATACTCATAAACAACACAGTAAATTTGAAATTATATCATACATATATGGTGAAGAAAAGACAAAAATATCTATCTGTCCGGATCTTATAAACATCTCAACGTAAGACCGTATACCGTTTCTAGGCAAGAACCGCTGTCAATCATAATTCCTCTCCCAGACTGAATTCCCGGAAATATATATACTTATTTAAACATGCGGTAAAATTTTAAACTAGTTATTTTCGCTATCCATTTTGCGGTTAAATATTCAACCACATATTTAAAATACATTACAATTTTTTTCTAGATAGATAAACAAGTAAAAGTTGCCACCTACTTCCACACACAGTTAAGATGAACAGATTACCACGAAAAAAAAAACAGCCAGATACGCAGACTACTTACTGACTAGACCACCCAGCCAATAAGAGGTTGGGCAGCTCACATGAATCCACAAGAACGAACGCCGATAAAGATAAAATCAATAACGTGAAGCTAAAACGTCAACAAACTGTAACCCGTAACGTCTTACTAACAAACAACTCAAAACTAGAGATACCTTTAGCATCGCTATCCTTCACTTGGGCATACGAAAAGCTAAGACAAGATGAACGGCAATAACAGTCAAACAACTTGTTAATCTAGACATAAGGAGCTACAAGCCGACAGTAAATTTTGAATATACCTCCACCTGGCAACCAACCAGATAATACGAGCCATCGTTGCCTATAACCTACCACAATATTAACTGGCTGAAACGCCAAATCTTGATAGTATTTTGTAAGATTTTAGACTCTCTGTAGGCAATAGTCTGTGCCACATCCATACTTTACAAAACTTAATAAGTTGAGATTTTTGAAAGATTCGCGTATATCGAAAAACCATAACAATAAAATTAATAATGTTTAATTTTAGCTCTGCCAGTAAGTTATTTCTAGTTATTTCATCCATTCTGCTTCCATACATCACATTTTTAATAAACTCATAACATATCTCGTTTTCTTCATTTGTGAAATTCATTGTTTTTGAAACTATGTGTACTCTAATTTCGTTTGGCAAGTGCTGTCACGTTTATAAGAGAAAATTCTTGGGTGGAGTCAAGACCAACTAAGGTGATATTTATTTTTATTTAAATTAGTGCTTTTAAGAAGCAAATTATGACAAGTTGCATATTAACGAAATCAGAACGAAATGCACTATTATTCAGTGGAAAAATCTAATGAGGCGTCCATGTGAAATAAAATAGTTGATGAAAAATAAAACATTAGATGGAAAATCTGGAAACATTATTGTATAGCTGAAAAGTGGCAATGAAAAAGTGTGCTTGGTTTTAAGTTTCCCAGTTAAATATTGCTACAAACAAAAATAAAAACAGAGCTATTCGGAAATATTCTGAACATTTGAATTTTTAAACCGGCATTTCTTCAAGCACTAAATTACACAATTGTTTTCTGAATTTCTTGGGAAATAACACCACAGTTTAAAGAAAATGGCTGTATATTCCAAACGTTTCGTCAAAAATCAAATAATACACATTGTCAAATATTTTAATTTAAATATAAGAATTGTGCCTTTTTAATCCGTAGTTTCTTAACCATTGACAACGGGGTCTGATCTAGACCCCGAAACGTTTGGAATATACAGCGATTTTCTTTAAACTGTGGTGTTATTTCAAAAGAAGCACTTAGACATTAAATTACACAAAATTGTGGAATTTGAATTTCTCTATATATTATATATTGTGTTGAATATATATGTATATATATATATATATATATATATATATATATATATATATATATATATATATATATATATATATATATATATATTCAACTTTGTGTAATACATACGAACCCTTAGTCAGAGCTATAGCGTCAATATTCAACATTTTTCGACCATTTAATAAATGTCTTGTAGATGATTAATGCTTATCATTAAAACCTTCAAGGAACTTATTCGTCATAGTTACAAACAAAAATTGTTCCAGCAAAAAATCATCCCAGACAGATTCAGCATTCAAATATGCTTTCCTAGCATATTGGGTTATCCCGCGAATCGAGCTGCCTTTTTTCTTGGAAATTATGCGTCACGATTAAGAGATACATCCCTCGTTTTTTAGTATTTGATTTATATTATGAGAAAGTTATTCGGTGCATGCTTTTTGAACAGTTAAATCGAATTGGTAACTGCAGTACGTGGTAAACTCACGTTGTGAAATGTCTCGACACAGTTTTTTGATGACAAGTTAACTTTTTGGACAGCAAATTTATTATTCTTTAAACACTTCCAGATGTTATTCCAATTTTAACTGGAATCGTAAGTTTTTAACCGACTTCCAAAAAGGAGGAGGATATCAATCGTCGCGTATTTTTTCGCTTTTTTTTGTATGTATATTACCTGAATTCTTCCCTTTGGTGCACCGTTTTGAATGAATATGGTCTTGTTTAATAGAGTATATATCCGGATTGGTGAAACTTCAAATTTTGGAAAAGAATTCTATTGGTAAAGTGATAAAATTTATGAATGAACACATGCGTGCATGGAAATCGACCAATATCCCTAATATTTTAGTCGATTTTTCGATAACTCCTTATGGATTTGTATAGTTTTTTAACGTTTAATCTATTAAGGAAGATCCTTAGGTGATCTCATATACTTTTCTTCGACGTGTAACTTGAAGTTTTGCAGAAAATCGCCGAAAATTCCAAAATTCTTATCAAAAATTTCATCGAAATGACGTAACGGACATTTCCTCATAAATATTTTAATTCCAACGTAATAGTGCGGTAATTTTAGGCACTGGAAGTTTTAATTGTGAAGTTGAAAATTTTCTATGTACATCTCAAGCATATAGGTAGTAAAGCATTGTATTTTCGGCTCCTTAAATCAATGAGTACCAAGCTCGTTTTGTTTGTATACCAGGCAAATACCTATTTAAATGCAAATTTTTCCATTTTGCGAAGACGGTGTTATGGGTTGTCACATTCTCCCGGCCTAATAGAAAATTCAGTGACAGCACATGTCAAACTTTAAACTGCTATTTGGTACGTCTATAGTTATACTGGTCCGTAGGCAGCCGTATATAAAGGATGGTTGGAATATAGGGTGGGCTGGACGTTTAGTGGTATAAAAATATTGGAAAAAATGTGAAATTAAAATTATATAGGGTGATTAAAAAACTGTTATATAATGTGGACATAAGCAAATCATACATGATGGTTGAAATATATGCTGCAGTTGAATTATATTTATACAGTGTGATTGAAAAATTATTTCTTTTATAGCCCATAAGAAGTGGCATTAAGTGTGGAGAGGAAATAATGTTACACAGGACGATAATATAAAATGTTAAAAATGAACTAATTTATGGGCTAGCCCACAAAGAGTTATATACTATGGTTGAAATATAGGACGGATTTGACTCCGTAAATATGGGATGGATTCCGTCCTATAGAAGGCAGCTAACAAATTTATGCTTGTCCGTGGGCAGTCGTATGTACAGGATGGTTGGTACATAGGTTGGAGTGGAATTATCTATTGTTATACAGGGTTGTCAAAAAAGTTGAAAAAAGTTCACATGGCGTGGTTCATAAGGCATAAATATATTTAGGGCTTATTAAGTCAACGAGTACTGTACATTTTGTTCGTAAGATTTACCTGTCAATTTAAATGAGAAAGTATCATTGTGTAATGTTGAGGCTTTTTAGTATATTTTTGAAATCGGTGCCGAGCAACAATCAAGTTTGATGAATTAGTAGATAAGTACGCAATGAAGGATTTTAGATTTGCTTGGCACCGGCTTCAAAATATACTAGATTGGTAGGTAATTTGTACAGAATGTGCACCTTTTAATGTTTACATTTTTTACTTCCTGGGTAGGTACCTAAAAACATTGAATGTGTTATTTATTTGTTAGAGTTGTATTTTGTTATAATTATTTTTAGCTTTTTAGTTATAGGTAGAAGTCGGTTATATTTAAAAAAAAAAGTTTTATTACTTATATGCTTAGATCAATTCGCACCTGATTTACTATAATAATAATATGTTTAGAATCCGTAAAAAGTAATGTTTACAGTGACTTTAAGCCTACTTCTTTAATACAGATGAATGGAAGGTGAAAATATAAAGGTAGAGACTTTTATGTTTTTTAAAACTAATTCAGTATCCCTTCATTTTATGAATAAACCTTTTGATAATAGACCATATATTTCATTCATTTGATTGCTATATTGTTGTCCTTTTAGTTTTGTGTTAGTGGTGCTAACATTTCAGTAACTGCTGAGAAAGGATTTTTTTTTCATTTTTAGCTTCAACTTTAAATTAATTATTATATTAAATAGTTTAATATTCCTTAGTTATGAGGAAAATGTAAATTGTAATCTACAACGAATTTAGGTAAATGAACAAAATGGCTATCAAAAACATTCCGAAATTTTTTTAATTTAAATCTTTCACCCAAACTAGAAAGCTTTTTGTCATAATTATCACTCCAAAAATGTTTGTGCTGTCAAGGAATTTTTAAGAACTATTTTCTTTATTTTGGGACAAAATGTTTACTATATTTAAACTTGAATTTGGAAAACATAGTAAATAGAACGCAAAATAAACAAATTTTGAGCTTTTCCCAAAATTGTTCTATATCATCATCCTTATTGAGATCGAACCCAGAGAAATTTATATTACGTAATAATTACATTTTGTGGTCGAGACTGAGTATGTGGCGGCCACGTTAACATCTATACTTCTATTATGGTACAAAACCGTGTGTCTATACATACCTGACACAGAACGTTCTACAGCATTTTCACAGCAGAAATCCTGCCTGGTGATACTGTTAACAGGATCCCTGAATACACTCTGGCAAATCAGAAATAACCATCGAATTATATCTTCGACGACCTTATCTAAGGCCGACTGTCGTACGAGTTGAGTAGTTTGAACTGCTGTATTGAATCGACAGCGAAAAAAGTGAACAGCTGTTTCGATTACTATTGAAAGTGAGTGTGAGTATTTGTGAAGTTGATCCCACAGAATCCATAGCAATACAGTAGATAATTCTTTCTCTCAAAATACCTGTGAAGAAGCTTTATGTAAAAGATATTCCGTAGTTTGTGTATTGTCCTACTGCACTTAATTGAATTACCAATTCAAATATTCAGTATTACAAGAAAAATAGTGTAGAGAAAAAACCCCAATTAGTAAATTTATGGGGTTGAATAAATTTCTTTATTCAGTTGTATTAATACTTATATTCCAGTTTCGATCCTCGATTAACATCTCAATAAATATTTTCCAACTAACCCGCTAACATTGATTTATTGTAATATACTATAATAATTAATTTACGCCTTGCTACCTTACATGGTTAGAGGAATGATTTTCAATACAATTTGAATGCAAAATAGTTAAATAAACAAAGAATTCAGTATGAGTTAATTCTAACTGATTGCAGTTAATTATAGGAGGAATGATTTATGGTGAACATCTCGTGAAAGAATTTCCGCCTTTCTAGAAATTTTCAGTAACTGGTGTGAATCATTTCTATTTCAGATGATGAAATATTTCAAATAAATAGCAACATTTATACATCAATCATAATTAATAATAAGCTGAATTAAGATCTTTCATGGTTTTTGTTTTACAGAGATATTCCAAGTTTTAGACTCGTAATTTTTTTCTTAGAATAAACAATGTTTCCACTCTTTGCTCATAATATTGTAATTTACAGAATTTTTTTCGTGTTTGTTTCTATAGATGCTTTGAACTACCCTCTTTTATGAAAATTCCTGTCAATATGAATTTCATGAATACCTATCCTAAAATTATTTAATATATTGTATTTCTTCTATCAAAATAATTGACTTTTAATTCTCCGACTTTTTACAATTAATTTAACCTTAATAAACCATCAATCTGGTGCCATGATACATGACTATCTCATCTAAATCAAAATGTATTGCAGTAAATTATGTTACTTATATATATTAACAAAATTAAAAGGTGGTTGTAGAAGAGTGTTTCAGTTTATACATTTTTTTTACAATTTCGAATTGTTAAATTAACTATGCTCTTAATATTTTAGTTCAATTAAATAGGTGTGATGCCATCGACATGTTCTTATTAAAGTTCAAATTATCACTATTGTTATAAAGTTCATGGGTCCAATTAAAATTATACAACTAATATTCACTTTTACCTTTCTAGAACTCTTATTTACATCAAATTATACAGAACAGCTGATTCAAATCACAATAACAATTCTACATATAACCTCTTCGCCGTTCTAACTGACTCGCGATCGTGGGCTGCTTCCTTTTAAAACCAGCATCGAAAATTCTTGTAAAATCAATCATCAATACTACCGCTGCCGAGCCATTTCGAGAACCATTTTTTTTCCTGAAAGCGATCGGTGTCGTGCTGAAATAAAACCAGGGCCGGCTTAAGGTAATTTCGTTACACTATTATGCTCGTTTAACCGACATTTGAAACTTTTCTAACTCTATCCAACATAAACAACAACACAACCTTTACATTTAATTTTTCAAATAAATACGAGTTTAATTCAACTGACTGATAACACTTCCTGTGAACTAACATATATGGCTAGATGATTTCTACAAGGTTGTAAACATTTTGCTATTTTTTAATTTACTACCAATCAAACTAACCTGATATCCATTACTAATTACCATTTGCTTGATAATGTAGAGTTCTTTTTTGAAATTGTATTTATTTAGAAGAAAAGTATTTAGTCTATGTATTAAGTCATTAAATCAAGACATTTCGATTTGCCACTATTTAGGCCCCAAGGGATAATTGTATCGATTGACGTAGTTTTACGTTTGACTTTAACATCTAAGTAGTTAATTTCATGGCTACTACTATTACTACTATTTTGTATAGTGGTTTGTAAGTTGCTATTGAATCAACTGATATATTTTAAGAATAGGTGTAAAATTATGTGCTTCTCAAGAACAAAATACATTATATGTACTAGGAAAGGATATAAAGAGGTAAAATAAAAGCCTCTAAAAATATGCCATTAAGATATCGGATAATAGAGTGAAAATTTATCATCCTACTCCAAGCCCAGCGTTCTGTCTATAGAATTAGTTATTTATTTTAAAATAATTCTAGTTGATGCACATTCTGAGAAATATTTGTATATTATATACGTTAAAATGTTACTTTAAATCATTAACGAGCACATGTCAGAAGTAATTTATTTTGAAAAACCTGTTAACTGCTTCTTTTTCACTAACTTTCACAACTCATCATGAGTCCTAGCTACACTTATTATAGCTTTACATTCTTCCCCTGTTTCCTGAAAGTACCCACGCTGCAACATCCATTTATACTAAATTGTTATAAGTGATGATCGATCTCAAATATTTAATTTCTTTCACATTCTCAAAAATATTTTGTCTTGTAAGTTGTCTTCTATTTTTTGATACAATCTTATATCTATATTTATTTTCGTTTATTTTGAGGTCCACTGTTAACACAGCTTGTGTAAATGAATTGTATACGCACATTTGAGTAACTACTTCATTATTAGCTGATGTAGCTGAATCTGTAAATATTTGCCTCGATACTTGAGCAACTATTTGTCTATACCATCCATGCAAGGATTTTTATTGTTCTTCGACATCTCGTTCCACCGATTGATATTATGTCCCAAAATTAATATTAGCTTTTTTCGTTGTGCAGAGCCTTACAGTATTCTATCCATCTATTGAGAATGTAATTTTCTGCTGTTAATAATTGGTTATGTTGTTTAATCAAAACAGTTTATTACGTTATTTCTCCTCTAATTTTCAGTTTTTGGATTTGATGTTCAAGGTGTTTTCTACTCTTTGTTCTCAACATCTCTTTAACCTTTGCTCTTCCTGATTTATATTTTTCTAGCGTTGGTTACGCATTCTATACTTCCTAGACTGTTTTGTTGCCGAGTACTGTCTCATTTCGCATCATACCTACATTATTTTGAACTGTAAGCTTTCTTAACCATGCTGTCATTAGCCGATAGATTTACAATGGCCTTAGTGTCCTGCCATTCTTGTTCTATAATTGGTTCTATTTATGACTCTTCTCTCTTTAACTTTTATGTTTCTTCTAATAACTGAATTCTGATTCTACTGGTACCTGGTCAGATATTCTTTTCCTTACAATTTTTCAGTATTTCGTTTCTCTGAGTTAAATCCAGGAACTGAACTATCTGATATTCCAAGTCCTCAACTATGTTACGATATAAGTTTTATATTTGATTAGATATGCGACAAGTATCTTCATATAGTTGCAATGAATTATTATCACCGGTAAATGTTAATTTGCTAATGACGTAAGTCCTCTATTTACCGATTTCAACAAAAATGAATACTACCTTCGATGTATATGTTTACGTTTAATGTAACTGATTTGTATAGTTTAAACTGTAGTAAATTAAGGTTGATCCCGAAGTATATATTCTACATTCCAGTGAAACCTGAACGAAGTGATAAAATGTCTTAATAAATATCCCGAGTTTCTAATAGTGAATAATTACTGACAGTAATAAATTTGACTTACCAGTGGTCAGGGGCAAACAAAACGTGTGATACCAAACAAAACACCCCACGGTGTAGATTGAAGTAAGTTTCTCTCTAAAAGTTGTAATATCAATTTTTGGTGAGGCTGTCATCCGGAGTTCTATGTGTGTGTGTATATGCGATGTGCGGCGTCTTTGCGCAATTTCAAAAAGAAACCAGCCCAAAGGAATTTCGTTTAAACGGGATTCTGTTAAAAGGCATCAAGAAGTGCTTCAACATTTCTTTCAAGGACATAGCTCATACCGTTTTTTGATAATCTGCAAAAAATATATTTCGTATATAGTAACCAGGAGTGTAATAAATTAATAATATATTGGAATTAAATCAAAATAAATGTCAAATAATCAATTTCAAGACTGGGACTTTCAATTGGCCTCTATATACAGTGTGTCTTCACAAGTTGGAATCAAACGGACAACTTCCTTATGTCTAATATTTAGACAAAAAGTTATTCTTCATAAAAAGATTTCCGTGGCCTGAAATGTATACTATAATTATAATATGTCACTTTTTCAACTGTTTACGACGTTTGTCAGCAAATATGAATTTTGCTTAAAAGTGATTAATAAAATGGTTATCAGAAGTAATTAGAATTAAAAACTGCATTAATTATGCCATGTCGCTAAAAAATGTATACCTAATAAACTAACTGTATACTATGTTGACAAAAAATAATCAATTTTGTTTCTGAATATATATTATCTTAAATTATTATCAAACGTTTATTATATTGAAATCTGCATCCAGTTACGCCATTTCACTAAGAATTGTATTTTTAATGAAAAAACTGATTTATTATAAAATTTCCAGGAGGAGAATAGTCTCTCCTCCGGAAAATATAAATGTAACTAATTGGTATTAAATCAAAATATCTGATAATTAAAACACCTAAAAAAAATTCTCAAATCATCTACAATACGGTGGATCCACTTGGAATCATATGCAAAAATTTCTTAATACAAAAATTTTAATATCATGTTACCCTAAAAAGTTCAATTAATTTGAAAAGTGCATCCAATTGAGCCTTTAAAAATTGTAATATAAAAAAACAAAACTGACTTCAAAAAAGGAAAAGGAGCAATTGTTGTTCTTCAACAATTAAATACTGAAGTCGGTGCCAAATTGCGTAGTACATTTATGAGATATACTTTGCAACTTTGCTGTTCAACTTGGCACCGACTTCAGAAAAAGTATTTAATTGTTGCAGAAAAAAAATGCTTTTTAGTTAAGATCCCTTTTTTGAAGCTGTTTTTGTTTTTTGTAAAATGGATTTAGTTACACCACTTTCAAAGTGGCGTTGTGACAAACCGATAAAAAAACATGGACGATTTTTATTGCATGAAAGAATTAATCTATCATTTTTTTAGTTTCAGTTAATTATTATGAAAAAATTAAGCGTTGGCCATCTGGCTTGGTGAATTTTGGTCAACAGGTTCCCAACTCGAGAGACAGTAGCTTGTAAAATAGTTTGGAGATTAATAATTTAAGCAGTTATATTTGACGGCTAATGATTATACTGGTTGCGAAAATCATGTCACGAAGAAACACTCCCATACTATCAAAATAACTGAATCCAGGAGGGAGGTTCACACAAATATATACCACAAAGTCTGGAGACCCGAATTCAAAATGATAACTCACATACAAATAAATCTGAAGTAACGCGTATGTTAAAATTCTTCTGCATTGCTGATATTCTCATATCTTAATAACTACTTAATACGGCGATGAATTTGTTTTGTCTGATTTAAATTGTTTGTAAACTTCCTCAAGTGTAAACAGAATAAATTGTCACTAGTTCCTGAATGACGTATACGAACACACCCGTCTTTCGACCAATTGAAATGTGCGTACAGAAAGCCAACATCTATACAAATTAATTTAGCACAGATAATACAGTAATTGGCATTATAATATACGCAGAACATTTAATTTTAGAATCTAAAAGTCAATAAGTCAATGCGATATATATTGCAAACAAGTTTGTTGAGTTTTTTTAATTACTGACGTCATAACTTTACCAGTCATGAGAAAATGACATTATTTTTTGCTATTAATGGTTGTATCCATCAAAGTAAATTAAGTGATATACTATCTTTGACAATATACACGTAATTTATAGTATTGCCTTAAATGCGTTCATTAATATTACTATAGAAAGTTTCACAGAAATACGGGGCAAAAAGGGAGGTTTAACTTTATGGTGATATTAAAAGTAAAACTGCGTCATTATACTCCTTTATTTTAATCAGTTTCTCGGGAGACCTTAAAATTGCTGGTGAAGAGGTGTTAAGTAAAATTCCGTCTTGTCTTTACTTTGAAGGCAAACTGTTTTGAAAAATAAAAAATAATTTCGAAAAGATCATTGAGAAGACGTTGATTATCTTGGCTGCTCTTTCCATCCACAATTCTTTTCTGTAACAGAAATGGGAGACTCAAGACTCAACATGAATGAGACGTGGATTGGCAGTTGTTGTTTACCCATGATTTTGCCATCTTGACATGAGGTACCTGCTTCTCTTCTTAGATTAGTTGGCTAAATGCCAGAGAAGACGGGAAGCCAGTGAGTATTGGTATTTGTATTGTTGCTAGCAGCCCGTACAGGTGCCGTTGAGAACACAACGCTAACAAGGTTATCCGCAGATGTTCCCCAAAATATTTCCGATAGTTTATAATGCTTGATACTAGAGCGCTGATTTTTTCGTTACTTTGGCAAGATCAGTTTTATAGGAGGGTTTCCGATGAAGAATGACTCCAAATTATACGGGTAATTTTTCAGAACATACCTGGCTGTTTCTGAACGTATTCAGTATGCGGTGTTTACATATTTATCCCATGTGATAAATTTCCACCATGCGGTTACACAATAATTTCCTTATGGTGTACCTAGCTTTGTGCACGGGGGGCAAGCTCTAGGAAGCTAGCCCTCTCTTCCACAACGAGACATAGGCAAGTGACATATTCAATATATGATATAAGCTTAAGGACTTGATAACAACTTCTACCTATCCGAGAGCTGGCCTGCTCCATCGGCAGTCGGTCCTCTATGCTCTGCGTCTTAACAGGATTCCGTCAAGAACCTTGACTGGAACAAATAGTAGGGAAATGGGTAGGTAGTGTGAGGCAGGTTTAAGTATGTCCACTACTTTAGCGTGTCCCCGTACTGCGATATTTGTGTCACAAGTAATTTCTTGAAATGTGGTCCCAGATCCAAATTTGTAGAGGAATTCTGACAAGATCCCATCAGAGCCAGTAGATTTCACAGGCTTGACACTCTGTATTGCAAAGTCGACCTTTTCGATGCTAATAGGGCTAGTGATTTAGTTTTCAACCAGGTTACTTTTCATACAATTTCGGAGGACTTTTTTATTTTTATCTGACGTGGCCGGTGTATTTCTTCTGCTTTCTTATCAGACAACCTGCATATAAGGTTTCAAGCCAGTTTACTACATAGAATGAAGTTTATGTTCTCCACTCACTCTCTCCATTTGTTTTTCCAATTTTCATCACGGGATTTGAAAAGCTCATTTCCGACTTCTGGGTCTTTTAAATATTTATGTTTTAGGAAAGTCTCGGGTTCTACATATCATCCAAGGATGTATTTTTTTGGCGTGATACTTTAGATGTTGGAAACAGTCTATTTCTTGATGAGCCTTATTATTCTATCGACTGTGTGCACATTACGGTTTTTTCCACAGTTTCGGAAAACTTATTCCAAGCAGCTTCTTAAATTCTAACTGGTACAGTCAGAGGAGGGAAAGTTCGAGATGGGCAGGCTTATATCACTGATTACCGGCTTGAGGGGGCTGTTCGGGAAGTCTGGGTAGAAGCTATCATGCGCTGGAATTGGTATTCCATCTTCATCGACCGTGATAAAGGGGGGGTTCGGGTTATAGCTCTTTCTCCATCTTGCTAACCAGAAAGTAGGATGGGGGTGTCTTGACATATTTACAAAGTCCCAGTCAGTATCACGTCGTTTGTAACCATTAACTACTAAGGTGGCAGTTTGAAGCGCGGTTATTTCTTTCAAACAAGTTTTGTCACAAATTGAAAGGCCATAGTGTTGTTGGGTGTGTAACAGTTAGTATCCAGCGATCTGATACACATCTTTTTCAGAATTCGGAATATGTAGGTAATGCAAGAACATCGATATTTCTCTAATGCGCTGAATTTGTGCAGATAGTCTTATTTGGCCCTAACAAGCTTGCTAGATTCAATTGACAAATTTTTAAGGTATCATATCCGACTCTTAAGTATATCTAGAGAGCACGGCGTGATCTATTCTTCACAAAGAAATAAATATGTACGTAAATATTAATGTACCTCAACAACTAAAACTTAAAGGTAATCAAACAATTACCCATAAAATCCGACACATGTAGAATGGACAATTTATCGGGAGATCTTGACGCCAAGCAAAAACATGATGATGATAACCAATGATTAGACAAGCAGAACATGTGATGGAACATTGTCTTGGATCTAGCTTTGGGTAATCATGTTGACGCTTTTAAAGACAATACTGTCATACCGGAACACAAAATGAATCCGTTGCTAAGGATTACCATATTCTATTCCCTGTTTCACTGTAGTCATTCTCAGCAGCAATGCATTCGGTTACGTAGATACTAAGATGAGATATGTAAACAATCATCCTTGTGGGTGTCAAACGGTCTAAGTCTAAGACGTCGGTCGGTCGTCCGGTATTCCTTACTCTCTGTATACAATCTTCCTGTATTGAGGCTCCTATTCGATATCATGCCAATTTTAATGTAAGAAAAACCAGTTTCTCTTAGGCCTGTATTATGCTTATTAATAGAAATTAAAATTTATTCGTTTTGTAGTCACAATAATCGACTTAATGTGCAACTTATACGACCAGTACAATAATAAAATAAATTGTATTTCACCGCCTTGTTGAATTTAAAAAACTATAACACCAACAACTATTTATCTTAAACCAAAACATTATATATTTCCTTTGTTATTTAAGTAATTTGACAACCCAGCAGCCTCTTACACAATATTAATTAGTATTAAACCTTTTATTTGCACCGCACATGATAATGTGCACTCACTTCATATGCTCTTCTAACATATTTTTCCTCAATATTTGTCATTTACTACTTTTGTATACTATTCTGTAACTTTTCACTTAAATTATCTACGGCACATATGAGTTCGTCTTATACAGAGATGTCAAACTTGAAAAAAATATATATGGGCCACCGATAGCCAAAAAATGCTGCGGGTGAGTATTAAATATTAGCTATAATGCTAATTTGCTTAACCTTCTATTTAAATAATTGCAGTGTGAATATTAATTTCGCCCAGTTGTTGATAATGTCCAGGTGCTAAACATCAAAATCGTTCTTATAATACAATTATAGTCAAAGGTTGAACACACGCTTTCGTTCAATACTTAAATTAATCAAAAATCGATTTAGCTCTCTATAACATTGAATAACTTGTTCGTATTTCTAATCCAAGCTAGGTTTTGACAGAAAGATGTTTAGTGGACTTGTTTAATAAAACGAACTTGGTAACTTTTCTGAATTATGTAATTTATAAGATTTGGCAACAGATAATTTCCTCCAAAAAAATCAAGAACCAGATTACCTAAACAAAATCATTTCGAGCAATAGAGAACACCTCAAAATGAAATTTTCATCTAATACCGGTACTTCTTTAAAAATGTACTATGAATGAGCAAATATGTGCTTTCAAATGTCAATAGAAGGAAAAACAATTATCAAATAGAGGAACTAAGCTCTTGTAATATAAAGTTGTTTGTGCTGTGTGTTGAAAGTTGGAGTGGAAGTAGAGTATGAGAGAAAGAGAAAATATTCCAAAAACATTCGAAAGAATGCAAACAGTTTATTATACAGTATGGAACAGCCAAATGGAATAAATTCGATAACGAATAAAGGACGGCTTGTAGGAGAAAACACTTGGACATGTCGATTTGTATTTTTAAATGCGCATTTTTTCAACAAAAAAAATTATGTTGGGTGTGTCATGTGACAGTGGCCAATATCAACTTTCTTATTTAAAATGCAACCCCTGTATATTATTTATCTTTGGATTCTCCAGGAAATTCTAAACATAATTCATGTAGAGTGGTCTACACCTATCTTCAACTGTTTCGGAAATATATGGTGTATTCAGATTTATTACAAAAATTAACATTAAAAAAGCAAATTATTTTATTTTGCAAATTCTCTACATTAAACTCAATACTTAATTCTCATTTAGCACAGTGGTGATCAGTGTCAGTGCTGTTGTCATTTGAATTTCGTTAACTGTACGTAATAATATCAGATAAATGGTTCATTTAACAATAATGCACAAAATAACCATTCTACAAATGACTGGTGATGGAGATAACACACGGACACAAATGGAAGTTTCTTGCTCATTTCACAAAAATTTTCCAAATTTGCTGCCTGTATCCCGAACAACAATTAGCAAAATAGGAAACAGTTTCGCAAGCTTGGTCATATAAGACACATAAAAAAAGTAGTTGCCAATGCTCTAAGTGAGATAATACGAAATTGGATATTATGCTTGAGTTTCAGGAAAACCCACATAATTCTGATCGAAAAGCAGCCCCACTGTTCAACGTTAGCCATTCATCAATTTTTCGAGTATTAAAGGAAAGTAAAATGGATCCCTATAAAATGATGCCGACTCAGGAGCTCATGGAAGACGATTTCGATAGGAGAACGTATTTCTGTGATCAAATGGTGTGACGGTAAGGTTAGATAACAATGTGATCCAATTAGAAAATGTTTTGTTTTCTGATGAGGGCACATTTACACTTCACGGTCACCTTAATTGTCAAAATTGCTTCTATTGATCTAATAGAATCCTCACTGGATAACAGAGAAACATACGCAATATCCTGGAAAAGTTAATGTTTGGGCAGGAATTGTTGGAAATCATATCGTAGGTTCCTTTTTTATTGATGGCAACTTGAATGGAGATAAATATTTAGAAGTGCTCCAAAATAATGTCGTGCCAACTTTGACAAACTTATATACTGATCCAGTAAACCTACAAGTTCCTGTCAATGCAATATGGTTTCAGCAAAATGGAGCACCGCCCCATTACCAAATCAATATCCGGCAGTACCTGAACCAAATTTTGCCGAACCGGTGGATTGAAAGGCGCGGATCGATAGAATGGCCAGCACGATCTCCTAATTTGACGCCATTGGACTACTTTTTTGTGGGAATATGTCAAAAGTACTGTATACAAAACTAAACCTCTCAACTAAGATAATCTAAAAAGATGAATCACGCTTGCGATTAGATCAGTCACACCAGAGATGTTGAGTAACGTTAGAAGACATTTCTATACCAGATTAGCATATTGCCAAGACGTTCGCGGCGAGCATTTTGCACATTTCCTACATTGACATTAATAGTTTTTTTGTTTTTTATATTATTAAGAAATAATCAGTATTACTTATTAGGTTTTTAGTGTAATGTAGCAAATTTGTGATTGTAATAAATATGAAAAAACTTAATATTTCCGAAACAGTTGAAGATAGGTGGAGGAAGTTGTACATGAATTATATATAGAATTATCTGGAGAATTCAAAATATAAATAATATACAGGGGTTTGCAGTTAAAATAAAAAAGTTGGTATTGGTCACTGTCATATGACACACGCTATATAATTTAAAAATACAAATCGGCGTGTCCAAGAGTTTTTCCCAACACGCCCTCCTTTATTCGTTATCGAATTTATTCCATATGGCTGTTTCACACTGTAGAAGTGACAGTAAGGTGGAAATATTTGGAATAAAATATTTAAGTGTAGGGGTGAAATCGAAGTAATAAAGAAGAAATATTTTTGAAAGTTAGTTCATTGTTTTTTTAAACCCATTGATATTTCCATCAATATGAATTTGAACCATTCACAATCATTAATCAGTTGCGAATTCACAATTGATAAAATAACAATTGCAGATGCAAAAATATTTGTAGTCAGTGACGTATCTCATATACAAGAAATATAAGTACATCTACACCTAATAAGTAACAAAAATTCTTAAGTTTCATTTGAAATAATATTTTTAGTGAAAGATTAGCTTTGCCATAAATTTTAATATTTATTTATTATACTTTCTATTTCCGGTATCAAAACTATATACAGATTAATTGTGGCTTTCGACTTGTTTTGTCGTGGTTTAATAGAATTACTTCGGAAATAATTTCACTAGACCACGATAGATAAATGTTTTATCAATGAAGCCATTGATGTTGGTTTTGTTCTACAATTAATTTTGTCTCCAAAAGTTAATCTCATTCCAGAAACTTTCTTCGCGCCCCTCCTTGAATATGAATATGAATATCGATCTCGAACAAAAAATACGTAAAATGTTGTCAAACTAAGTATTGAAATAAAATTGACATTAACCAGTGCGAAATGGGCAATATAAACTTTTCTTTTCAAACTGAAAGGTGGTGTCTGATGCCTATTTTAAAATATTTTCATTATCTATTTAATGAACGATCTATTTGTTGTCTAATGGCAAACCTCTGTTGAAGAAAAATTGTCAATCATTTTATGTTAATGCGCATTTAGTTATGTATTGAAGAAAAAACTATGAAGTATACTGTCAATAAAAAAACCTTAATAAAACATTTAAAAAAATATATAACCTACTTCCACCTATAACTAAAAAGCTAAAAATAATTATAACAAAATACAACTCTAGCAAATAAATAACACATTCAATGTTGTTAGGTACCTACCCATTCTGTACAAATTAATTACCTAGCAATCTAGTATATTTTTGAAGTCGGTACCAAGTAAATCCAAAATCCCGCATTGCCTACTTATGTAGTACTTCAAGCTTGATTGTTGCTTGGCACCGACTTCAAAAATATACTAGTTGGTAGGTAATTAATTTATACAGAATGAACACCTTTTAATGTTTACATTTTACTTCCTGGGTGGGTACCTAACAACATTGAATGTGTTATTTATTTGCTAGAGTTGTATTTTGTTATAATTATTTTTAGCTTTTTAGTTATAGGTGGAAGACGGTTATATTTTTTTAAATGTTTTATTATCAACTTCTTAGTTTTTTTGAACCCAGGTAGTTTTCATTCTTTATTTTTTATTTTGTATGTATAACCTTAATAGACACGACCAGGTAACATCGAAAGCCTCAACATTACACAAGGATACATTCTCATTTAAATTGACAGGTAAATGTTTACGAATAAAATGTACTAGTACGCGTTGACTTAATAAGCCCAAAGTATATTTATGACTTATGGACCACGCCATGTAACCTTTTTCCAACTTTTTTTGACACCTCTGTATAACTATATATAATTCCACTCACCCTATGTACCAACCATCCTGTACATACGACTGCCATTGACAAGCATAAATTTGTTAGATGCCTTCTGTGAACTATAGGACGGCGTAGAATCTATCCCATATTTACGTCAAATCCGTCCTATATTTCAACCATAGTATATAACACCTTGTGGTCTACCCCATAAATTATTTCATTTTTCACATTTTATATTATCGCCCTGTTTAACAATAATTCCTCTCCACACTTTATGCAACTTCTTATGTGCTATAAAATAAATAATTTTTTAATCACACTGTATAAAAATAATTTAACTTCAGTATATATTTCAACCATCCTGCATATGATTTGTTTACGTCCATATCATATAACAGTTTTTTAATCACCCTATATAACTTTAATTTCACATTTTTTCAACATTTTTATACCAACAATCGTCCACTCCAACCTATAAGCCATACATCCTGTATATACAGCTAAACGGCCTAACTTATATTTCAATCATCATATAAATGCAACTCCTTCTATCACTTTACTTTGTGATTTTGTTTGCTATAACTAAACATCCTGTGTATAAACCCACCAAATAGCAGTTTAGATTGACATGTGTTGTCACTGAATTTTCTATTAGGCCGGGAGAATGTGACAACCAAAAGCACCGTCTTCGCAAAATGGAAAAATTTTCATTTAAATAGGTATTTGCCGGGTATACAAACAAAACGAGCTTGGTACTCATTGATTTAAGGAGTGGAAAATACTATGCTTTACTACCTATATGCTTGACATGTACATAGAAAATTTTCAAATTCGCAATTAAACTTCCAGTGCCTAAAATTCCCGCACTATTACGTTGGAATTAAAATATTTACGAGGAAATGTCCGTTATGTCATTTCGATGAAATTTTTGATATGAATTTTGGAATGTTCGGAGATTTTCTGCAAAACTGCTAGTTGCACGTCGCAGAAAAGTATATGAGATCACCTAGGGATCTTCCTTAATAGATTAAACGTTAAAAAACTGTACACATCCATAAGGAGTTTTCGAAAAATCGACCAATTTGTTAGGGATATTGGTCGATTTCCATGCACGCATGTGTTCATTCAGAAATTTCTTCACTTTACCAATAGAATTCTTTTCCCAAATTTGAAGTTCACCAATCCGGATATATACTCTATAAAACAAGACCATATTCATACAAAACGGTTCACCACAGGAGAAGAATTCAGGTAACATACATACAAAAAAAAATACGCGACGAATTGATAACCTCCTCTTTTTTGGAAGTCGGTAAAAAATATAAAAATCTGCTTCCAAGTAGAACTAAAAGTTGTAAATAATTAAATAAGACTAGACGGTAAATATCACATTCACTGTTGCTAGGACAAACTAAAAAAAAATGTTCATTCTGTACAAATTATTTACCTACTTATCTAGTATATTTGACAACCAAATCTAAATTCTTTCATTACTTACTTATCTACTACTTCATCCAACTTGATTGTTGCTTGGCACCGACAAAAATGTAGTAGATTGGTAACTAAATAATTTGCACATTTGTTTACTTTCTGTGAAGGTACCTAACAACGCTGCTATTTACTAACTTTGAGGCTACACCCCCCCCCCTCTCCTCTTGGATCTGCCCATGAGAACAAGAACAGGGGGCTGAGGGGCTGAAGACCGGTCAAAATCAGCTGAGTGGTATGCTTTTTAGTGTTTATTGTGTTAAAATCAACATTCAGTGCCGTCAAACTCACCCAAATGAGATCAAGTCCGTCCCCCCCAATGATAATCCTGAATCCGCCATTGTATACTAGACACCCTGTGTATAATCGGTAAAAGGCAAAAGCACCGACGAAAATTGAAAAATATTTTGCAAATCAATATTTAATAGATATACAAAGCAAATGGGCTTGGTAGTCCTTGATTTAAGTAGACAAAAAAGTGGTTAATTAAATTAATTGTACTGTACTGCCTATTAGCTTGCGATCTACATAGAAAATTTTCAAATTGAGTATTAAATTTCCACTGAAAAACGGCATGTTACCAATCATACAATAATATATGGAAGTTTCACCAATCGGTAAGAAGTCGGATGTACTATATATTCATCATTAAATGTGTCAAATAATAATTATTTGAAGTTTCAAATCGGATTCACCAAAACAAATAATAATTATTCAAATCGGTTCACAAGGGGAGATGAAATTAGGTAACATCGATACAAAAAATACGCGCCGAATAACCTTCTCCTTTTTTGAAAGTCGGTTAAAAAATAGAGCATAACAATTTCATAGATATCACAAGTAAACACTTCCAAACAGGGCCGGATTTAAGTTGGTGGGGGCCTCTAGTCACTGAATTGGTGGGGGTCTTACTTATTTATTTTACATCTACTATCTAAAGTCTATGCTATTATAAAATTGCAGTTGTGTGTTTGTTTGTTTGTTTGTTTGTTCGGACATCACGTAAAAACTACTGAACTGTTTTTTTTTATTATAGTTATAAAATCTTGACTAAAATTGTTATATAGGGTGGACATAATAAGTACTAGCAGTTTGGGTGAAATATTTCCTAGATTGGTGAATTTATAGTTATGTAGGTTCAAAAAGTTAGAAAAAATTCTTTTATAGGATAGCCTATATGTTTCATAGGCTATTTCTTTATGCAAAGAATTGTACATTCCATAGGGCGTGACACCTCGAAGATAGTATTCCATATCTCTGAGAGGTGAACTAACCTGAAAATTTAGCGTGACATTGTAAACTAGGAAATACGGGAGAACAGCAATTACACGGAACGGCTCCAGAATCGGAACCTCTGTGTGCTAGTTTCCCCGAAAATCCTAAATATCGGTCTTTAAATCTAGCGTCTACATACTTAAACTATGTTGGCCAGTGAATTTATGCCGATTATACCTCTATAAAGTGGTTATTCTGTTTTTTGTAATTTCATTGTACAAAAGTTCTTCATGAATTTAATTTAATATTTCACTGTATTTAGAGATAAATGAGCGTATATTACAACACAATTTAAAACAGGCACAGAACCTTAACATTAACATCAAATGTACAAAAAAATACAATAATTTAAAGATAATTCACAATCAGTTTTAGTGATTATGTAATTAAAATACTTATTATTTTATTGTCGAATATAGAATACTGCCATTATTTACTACATGTACATACAAGAATGACCAGAAAGATATTATAAAAACCAATGAAGCCTCGTAATTTTTCCAAACAAAAATACCCACGCAATTAACATTAGAAGAATCCAATAAATTGGAATTCTTTAAAATAATCCACCTGTGTTTATTGCATAAACTATTTCAATGAGGATCCTGTTGGAAACTCGCCAACTCAGATTTGTTTAAACACTAGTCTTAATACCATTTCGTTTAGTAATATTCTTTATGATAGAAATAATCCTTTACAATTACCTGAAATTGCATCAGATTTCATTCTCACTCATTTCTGTTGCAAGCGTAAAAAATTAATGTCTTGTGTGTTTTCAAAACTACTTTGGAATTTCCCTTGAGTAGTAAGCAAAATAAGTGAATGAGAATTTTCATATGTTACAGTTTAATAACTCATATTAGATATTTTACAACGTTAATTTAATTTATCACAAAAATATTTTTCCTATTCGGGAAAACTAAATTTACTGCGACACAAAAGTGAAGATTCGCGAAAAAATATTAGCAAATGACTTTTTAAAAAATAGTTTAACGGAAGTATAACAAGAGATTTAATGTATGTATACCTATTGTCGCAAAAAAGCTTTAACTGATTACAAAAACAGTGTCACAAGTAGGAGGTACTCGATAACGCCTTTGGTTTTTGCATAATAAATTTGCAATCCACTTTTACGTAAAATCTGAAAATTTATCCAAATTTTATAGGACGCCAAATGCAGTATTCTATAAAAAATTAAGGCATTAAAGTATATTTTTATGTGTTACACTACACACACGGAAATGTCAAAATCATGGAATTTTATGTTTTTATCATTATTAGTCTCCATTAACCAGTATAAATACCAAATGACTGCTTTGCAACAGAAAATACCTATAAACAAGAAAACATCACTGGAAAAACGTTTTAGTGATGTTTTAACATATATGTTCAATTACTAATTTGACTCTCTTAAAATCTCACCTGTAACAATTTTTATGTTGTACTTAATTTTATTGTTAGAATAATAGTAGATATACATATATTATTGTTGCTTTTACTCATGTCGCATAAAAAAATCATTCCTTATTTTAGATTTTTTCGTGTAAAATGTTTGCTGTATTCCGTAAAAGTCATATAGCATAAAAAAGGTATTACAAAATAATAAGCTACAAATTCAATTCGTATGCTTTAAATGATATTTGAATTTATAGTAAATGATATGGATATTAAATATAAATTTTGTTTTGTTTTTAACACCTGGTCAACGGTGAATCCCACTGAATAGTACGGTGTATAATAAAGTTAATTATTCATCATTCAAAAAATTATAATTAACAAAAGAACTTTATGTCTCGGTCAATAATGCTTATTTCACATAAATAAACTATTATAAAGGGAAATAGTTAAAACATATTTTAATTACATCTTTATCTATTTCATTTATCTTTTAGGTTGGAAAGAACCATTTTTTACGTATTAACTCTTAAATACTTACTAATTATTTTCTGAAGCACATTTGTGGCATCTTCTAGTATCTTTAAATGGTTTTCTTGTAAAATAAAAGAACTGAAATCAGTAACATCGAAAACAAAACCAACAAACTCGCCTTAAAACTCAAAAAAATGCATTTACAAAATTCCTTGAGAATGTAAAAAAATTACATTCGTGACCTCTAAATGTACATATAAATGAACACGAAAATTACATAAAAAAACGGTAATTATAGAAATATAACATGTGTGAACATACTTGGGTCCTAGATCACATAAAACGAAATTTGAAAGTCTTCCTTAATTCTGTTAAATGAGGCCCATTCTATGGCCTCTACTTCCGTTCAAGTCCTTCACATCTGGTTGCCTATAATTAAGGAGAAAATTAATTATGGTCAACTCTTTTGAGCAACCCTAGATAGATCATAGGGTTTTCCTAGATTTTCCCTTATGACATCAATAGTATCACTGAATCAACAGAATTATTGAGTGGCATTTTTACAACATATAAGTTCTGAAGGCTATATATGATCTTTGGATTTTTTTGTAGTATATTGTATATCTAATAATTTGGTGCGACTTGGACTCGCATACTAAGGGTTCCGTACAATCTTTGATTTGATACAATATAGGTGATGAAAGTTTATATTTTTCTATTATTCCGGTTTCAGACAAGCAGGGAATGAGTGGAGTTTCTTATGTTTACCTTAATATCTTTTAAACTAAGCGTTTTATAAAAAATATACACTTTTATTTGTTACTAAGAGCATTTTTATTTTATCTACTATAGATTCGCTTGATTTTATAAAAATATTTATTAAAATTTCAATTGGCCAACACAATTAAGATTAGGATTTTCAGTATATTTTACCAACAAACTTTAAGTGAAGCCCTTTATTTTTGTCTGAATATTTGGGCTAAGTAGTTTGGAAGATAAAGGGGAGAAAGGTTCAAATTTTAAGTAATAAATTCTTAAATCTTTAAAAAAATTATTTTAAAATACACAGAAAATATATTTGTATTTTTATGATGATTCTTTTCATTTGATACTTTAATAAAAAGAAAAAAATATTTAAAAAATCTGAAAAATAGTCCTGTTTTGAAAAAAAATATATTATTTTCCATTTAATTCTATAATTTACCCCCAAAAATAAAAATTTACTGTACTATTTTTATTACATTATTGCTAATATCTTTTAAATAATTTATTTTAAAAATATGAAAAAAATATATTTGATATATTACATCCCCGTATTTTTTCTTCTTATTTTTCCTGTAAACTTCGGGCAACGTCCTATATTCCTTATTTTATTCGAGATTTTAGGCTGAGTAGTTTCGGTGAGCGGAGGATGGTCGATTTTGTAAATTTTTCTCTCCAGAAGTACCCCTATAAACAAAATTCCTTCATTTACTCCTAACCGGGTTACCAAACTATACACTGACACCAAATTTCAACCTTTTCAATTTCAAATTTTTATTTTATTCAAATTTTATTGCAATTGACAACGAAATTTAGCAGCAGATTTCACAAGGTTTGTATAATTTAATTATACAGTCCTGTTTCCACACTATGGTATTATTTCCAAATGAAAACCCATAGGCCTTTTCATATTCGAAATTTTTTGTTCCCGTGCGTCATTTTTTTTTCGAGCAGTTTTCACACCATTGGCATGTAAATACAATGTTTTTTTGCCCGAAATAAATGACAAAGTTGAAGCTTGCTCGCTAAAAATTTCGAATATGAAAAGGCCTATAAAATATACTTACATTACTATTTATATTACTTAAACCTGGAAATAAAGTCACCTAATACAGCATTTTCTATTGATTTCTATTGACAGATGTTCCATTGTACTATTAAAGGCGGGGACACATTATGGAAACGCAACGCTCCCGACCCGACGTGACGCTTGTTAGGTCAAATTAAATCGCACTATTTTTTATGGCTAGGAACACACTACAAACACCCATAAAAAATAGTAAAAAATTTGATTGGACTTAACACGCGTCACTTCATATCCGCTGGCGCCTCGTTTTAACAGTGTGCTTCAGCCTTAAGACTGGTTTCTTTTTCAACGCGTCATTTGCTATTAACCAGATTCAAACTTAGATAGGGAATGATTTAAATCCCCAGGAATGGGGCTGGGTATTGCAATCCTGTACCAACAATAAAATTATAACCTTCGCCACCAGATGAACTGCTCAATACATAATTTTGCTAACTGCAAGAATGTTTGTGTTTCGCTCTGCGGATGCTCACAATCAGCTTGTCGCCACTGTAATGGACAAGTATACCTTAATACTAGTTTTTCTCTAAATTATCTAGAGATTAAGAAATATATCGAAGATTTGAAAAGGAATCGAATATTTTGTTGAACTACTGGAAGAAGACAATGTTGAAGAAAATTAAACTTAAGACACATGTTATATGTACTACTGGTAATTAGAAACTAAAATAAATGTGCACTTAAATTGTAATAATTGATGGATAAATATGTTTACAGGTTTTCATTATTTATATCAAAAAGTATTACTGAACGAGTATCTGATTTATGCACAAAATTAATGAGTATAATTTAAGTTAAAAGTAATATTAAATATAAAATAATTAAGGTTGTTTTATTAAATATAATTTAGTGGATAATTAGCATGACACGTGGACACGATATGTTACAAGACTTGTGAGCCAGCTTATAAGTGAAACCCCTATTTTGATTGAACTCGAAAATCATCTAGGCATGTCGGTGTTGTTCGTTTTTAGGTTTTCTATTTTCCTAATAAAATGTTCTGAGTTTCAGATAGGAATCCGCTTCCTCCACTTTATGCTGCATAAACTTGGCTATGTATTTTTCTAGTAACTGTTTACAGCACTTACAATGGACCTTATGGGAACTCCAACTTGTCGGATTTTTTCAGCATTTTCTTCAATCGGCGAGAGCTGTAATAATTTCTTCGTGGGAATTTTGTCAAATTCCTTATATATATATATATATATATATATATATATATATATATATATATATTTGTTTTTAAGTTTTCGCGGGCAGTAAATGTATTAGATGGTTTCCGGGAATTCATCCGCCTAGTTCCCTGCCGGGATCGATGGTAAAATGACGACGTTTCGGCAGAGTCACATCTGCCCTCTTCAGGTCGGTTCGCATAATTCTCGTAGCCTTCTGCTTTCGCTTCTAGTTACTCGAATACTGTATTCGAGTACTCGAATAGTGTATTCGACCTGAAGAGGGCAGATGTGACTCTGCCAAAACTCTGCAAACTATTGAGTTAGTTTCATATTAATTGTCGATTAATTATAAAGGGATATTAAACGAACGTATTAACTTGAAAAATTTAAAAACAATTTCCACACAACAGACACCGTGTCAGATTTTTAGCGATTTGACCTTGAAGTAAACCGATTTTGTCTTTTAAGCGAAAACCTACATCCGATTAAAAAATGTAAAGTGATCAAATTTACCTACAAATAAATATCTCTAAAATATGCCCACCAGACTTTGCATGAACGCCACTGATGAAAATAAAAAGAAATGTGGTACGTCAAAATATGTATGTGTGTTCCAATTTGAAGTTAATTTTTAATTTGCCGCCATTTATATTTTTTGTACTAGAATATCATATGTTATTTGACAGATGACAAGTAGGAATATTCCGGTTATTAAAAATGGAGAGATATAATTGAGCAACGCGTGTTTATTATTAAAAATTATTTTAAATTTGGTTAAAGTTGTGCAGAAGTTGGAAGAAAATTTCGTACAAAATATGGAAGAGAAAATGTTACCTTTGGAAAAATTGTTTAAAAATTTGTGGAAACTGGCTCAGTAAAAGATGAAAAAAGCAAAACATATCATCGCAGTGGACGTTCAGAAGAAAATATTGCAGCTGTTAGGTTAATGTTGTTGAACAACCAAAAACATCAATTCGTCATCATGCACAGCAATTTAACATTCCAAAAACCACTTTATTCAGAATTTGCACAAAGATCTTCATTTAAAGGCTTACAAGATTCAGATAACGCAAAAAATAAAGCCAACAGACTTTGGTTTACGTCGTCAATTCGTTAATTGGGCCATACAACAGAAATCTGAAAATGTGAATTTTTTCAACAAAATTATCTTCAGCGATGAAGCACATTTTGAATTGGGTGGATTTGTTAACAAATTGTCCTGGGGTGACCAGAAATAATGGAAACACCGATGCATCCACAAAAGTAACTGTTTGGTGTGGCTTTTGGGCTGGTGGAGTGATTGGTTCAAACTTTTTTGAAGATGACTATGGAAATGCTGTTACTGTGAAAGGTGATCGATATCGAACGATGTGCAGCATATGCGGTTCCAACAGGACCCCTAGATCTTGCGATCTAACACCTCTAGATTTTTTCCTACGGAGCTATTTGAAAGAAAAGGTCTATGTCATACCAACGATCCAATTGATAACCTAAAGGAGAACATTATTGACTGTTTTCAAGTAATGGAACCGCAGTTATGCCATAAAGTTATCGAAAATTTTGGCAAAAGACTAGAAGCTTGTCGTACAGCAGCAGGTGGTCACTTACAAGATCTTGTTTTCCATTACTAAAGCGAAACAATTGTACTATCATGTGAAAAAAAAAGATTTGATCATTCTCAAGTAATTTGTGATTTTATTAAATATTTTAAAATTAACCTCAAATTGGAACACCCTTTATATATATATATATATATATATATATATATATATATATCATTTCTAGAAATGATGTTTTAGATTTGGCACGAAGAGTCAGTAACTCTGATAAATTAAATCTAACAGTATTATTATTTGCAAATAATTATTTATATCTCGTAATATGCATCCACCCAATTAATGATTTCAAGACCATAGTAATTCAGTTTGCAAAAAATTGCGTGAATCCTAATTTGAAAGAACCCTTCATTAAATCGCATACATCATGGGATGCAGAAGTGTGCAATAATTTATAATAACAGATGTGTTATTTAATTGGCAACAAAACTGTTGACGCATTTCTCAAGGAGGTTTTCCGTAAACGTGAAAACGTATCATATGGTGAGGGATTTTAAGAACCTTAATTAGTGCTTCAAAAGTTTTACGTCAAGCTTAATTCAAGGAAACACTTGCGCAAAATTACAAATATATATGAAAGCTGTTATTATAGATAATAATATTCGACTAAAACTAAAAGTTTTATTTTAAAAAATAATGAAAAAACACCGTGTGGTTATAATATATATTTTTTTGTCTTCAGAAAGCTAATTGTGGCGGAAGACATAGAGAGAAAGATATCCAGAGTTCTTGTAAACATTCTCTAAAGTTGTCGAGGTATTTATATAAATCCAAGAATTAGCTACTGGGAACCATAAAACATAACTATATTTGTACTACTTGCTGACCCGACAGACGTTGTTCTGCCAGTTCCGCTCTTCACATCAGTATCACTAAGATTTGCTTACCTGTTCCCGGTAGCTGGGCAATATTTTCTAACTGTTCCCAGTAGCTATACAATGATCTGCTTATTATTATAATTGCTCCGAAGTGGCGATTTGCAGCGCGCACACAAAAAAATACTATATAATATATAATTGAATTATTCAAATCGGTTCAGCTTTTTTAGTTTTAGGGAGACTAACGAATATTGAATTAATTTTTACATATGAGATATGTCCTCTCTATAAGTATGTCATTCTTGTAACATTTGTTTAACTAACCTTTAAAACAATTGTTCTACTCTGCCCTGTCTTTCAACTATCATATGTAGTCAACTGCTTATGGGCTACCATGTATAATTATTTTATTAGTTTTATTCTAACCACCCTCTAAATTTTAACACCCCTGTGTAAGCAACTGCTTTTGGGTCATCCAATAAAACATATCTAACATATTATGAACTACCCTGTATAATTATAATTCTACAACTCCTTATATTTCAAATTTGTATATGCATATGCAACTACTTAGGTTAGCCACAAATTGAAGCGCAGCTTCACCACGAAACACAGAGTGAGTCACGGCGCTTTCTGCATGTCTTGCTGATTTGATTTCAGAATCGGAGTCCTCAGACCTCAGATATACTCTAAGAGATAGAACCAGTTTTTGCTCATCGAGAAAATGGACAGAATGTATCGTATTAAGTTCAATTCCTGAACTACATCATGTTTCTAGGCAGGCGCCAGTGGAAGTGATAATTGAGGATAGTTACAGGGGTGAAAGTGGTAATTTTTTTGGTCATGCTTATCATCGAGTAAACGTTCCAAAATTGGCTGCATACAAGATTGTGATGCATTTAAGCAAATTCCCGAGAGGCGTTTGCTTCGAGCATTAGCATCAAGCTAGCGGACAGAGGTAAACTTGTCAAAAATAGGGGCGAACTTCGTCATTAAGTAAAACGAACGCCAGTTGCACCATTTTTTGCTTACACAAAAGAAATCATAATCCAAAAGGACGTACAGCTAAATGACATAAATATATTTTTCATGTCGTCATTAACGTGGTCTGTATGACGTCATACACATTTTTTTTAATGCCAAGCCACATTTTTCATTACTGATTTGGAAAGTGCGGAAAATTTCACGTCCGAATATGACTTTGACCATGACCTTGAACTTGACCTTCAAGGTCATTCCAAGATCAAAGTTTGTTTGAATAATCAACCTATTATAGCCAAATTAGGTGTACGGCGGGTTTTCGACTGGTCTGACCTCTTGGATTGCGAAAATCTGATTTCAGATTCGTAATCAGATTTTGAAAATTGGCAATTTGAAAAAATAAAACCAACCTACTCCCAATTTGGTATACGGGGGTGTTAATTGGTTGTGCATCAGTTAGTTGACTTTTTTTAAAAATTGGTCCGCCATCTTGGATTGTGAATTTTAAAAAACTGATTTCAGATTCGAAATCAGAGATGTCGAAAACCCCCGTACAATTAATTTAGCTATAATTGGTTGATTTTTCAAAAAAAAACATTGTTCTTGGAATCACCCGGAAGATGAAGCTCAAGGCCATGGTCAAAGTCATATTCGGACATGAAGTTTTCCGCTCTTTCCAAATCCTTAAAAATAATGTGGCTTCGCATTTAAAAAAATTGTGTATGACATCATACAGATCACATTAATGACATCATGAAAAATAAATTTATGTAATTTAGCTGTACGTCCTTTTGGATTATGATTTCTTTTGTGTACACAAAAAAATGGTGCAAACGGCGTTCTTTTTACTTAATGACGAAGTTCACCCCTATTTTTGACAAGTTTACCCCTGTCGGCCACCTTGATTGTAACGCTCTAGGCAGTTGCCTCTCCGGAATTCGCTTAAATATATCACAATCTTGTATGCAGCCAATTTTGGAACGTTTACTCGATGATGAGCATGATCAAAAAAATTACCATATTCACACCCTGTAACTGTCACTTCCACTGGCGCCTGCCTAGAAACGTGATGTAGTTTAGGAATTGAACTTATTAAGATACATTCTGTCCATTTTCTCGATGACGAGCAAAAACCCGCTCTATCTCTCCTACTAATAGTCTTCATGGCTTGTATCCTACAAAACTTGACGGATTCGCATACCCTCTATTAATTTCTCTTCCACTTTTTGACACTTTTGAACACACTCACGGTGACAAACAGCGGCATAAACAATACGTGACTCACCCTGCGCCACGTCACCAAGATGCGTATCATTTTGCGACTAGCCTTACTGGCAAAATATAACATTTTTTTTAACCATCCTGTATACCGATATGTATTGGTACGAAATGATAACGACACACAGAACTCAACCTCAATGTGTGCCTCAAAATAACATGCGAACTCGTAAGTTTTTATTCATCCAAAAATCGCCTAGCCTGCCAATTTTTTCTTGAAAAACATTCATTCTTAACCAGTTTCGAATTTGTCAAAAGTAATGGTAGCTTACCATTGGTATGTACTGCACTAGTAAGCAAAATTCATCTTTTTGACACACCTCGTATACAATTATTGATAAAAGTCAGATATGATGTGTGGTTATAAATTTTAAAGCATGCAGCTTTTTTATGAAAAATAACTTTATTTCTGATATTAATTAATATGAAAGTTTTTCATTTCATTCCATTTTAAGTGCACACTATGTATGCAAACAAATTGAGAACCTTTTTCTTGAAAGCGGTTAATTACTATATATTTTGATATAATTCCAATCAGTATTCAATTAATTTCATCCTAGATTCCGAATAACGCTGCTTATTTGCATCATTTAATACTGTCGCATTCGCCATATGTTAAGATAAAAAATAAAAAATAAAACGCACCTTTCTATGTTATTGAAAAAATGTAAAAAAAATAACGGACAATCTGGAAATCTATTCTTTCAAATGGAAAAAGAATTATCGAAATCTGTTAATGGTAGATGGAGTATTGAGGTGACAACGACTAAAATTATGAAATTAGTTTAAAATAGATTAGTATGGCAGTGAAATTGAAATGCAAAAATTGCATTTATTTCGAGACTTCGATCCGCCCAATACGACACTTCTTTGATCTTGAAATATCCCTACAACTTGGTTTTCTGTGTAAGAAACAGGGACCACATTATTTATATATATATATATATATATATATATAGTGGTCCCTGTCTGCTGTCTATAGAGCTCATTAAAATAAGCCAAAAAGTTTCTATTAGCATGTGCCCTAAAACGCATCCTTAGGAAATTACTGTGTTACTCGGTTTTTCGACATACAAATCATAAGCATCATATTGACGTTGGTGAAGGGGCCCCTATTTTTTTATTTAAATTTTTTTACAATTTTCTCTACAGATTTATAAAATTTTAACAATTTTACTTTAAAATAATATTTTGTCCAAATCTATATTTTCAACATTTTTAGAGTAAACAATTTTACTTACAAAAAAATTGTCCAAATCTATATTTTCAACATTTTTAGAGTAAATTGAGCTTTAAAATTCAGTAATATTATTTAAATAAATTGCAGATATAAAGGATACGATCATTTAATAAATAATTTAGGATATAAACTAAGACTATTTTACTAAATAGAGTTACACTTACTAATTAAAGAACTAATTAGGTACTGATAAAGGCAATAGCTAAATGTGAAATAGAAAATAATGGGATTAAAATTAGTAATAGTAAGTTAAATTACAAGAACTGCATTTCGATTCAAAATCTAGCTCGACGCTTCAATGATTTGCGAACTCTTTGGAAATACGACAAACACCTAGAGTTTGCCTTATTTCCATGCAAGCGGTTTCAATTTTCTCCCGTAGGAGCTGAATGGTCTCAATTGGAATTTGAGTGCCAACGTCAGTCTTGCCATGGTATTTGTAATTTTTGGCCTATACTCTGCTCTTTAAGTTATCTTTAAGAGCAGAGTAATTTTCAAACTGAATTTACTCGAAAACCATTTCGACAAACATAATACTTTTTAGCTGAAATTGTTAAGATTTTATAAATTTATAGAGAAAATTGTAAAAAAATTGAAATAAAAAAAATACTGACCGAAAACACCCTACACCAACCTAAATAGGACCCTTTCCATTTGCATGTCGAAAAATTGAAGTAACACATATTATTTAATGTAAAAAGTTATATTTATTTTCGATCGTTTTGTCAGTAACAAAAAAAATTGTTTGAGCCCTTTTAAAGGCTTATAACTCCCTAAGGGTTCGTTTGAGGGCACATGTTAATAAAGACTTTTTGGCTTATTTTAATGAGTTATCTACACAGCAGAATCCTATTTTAGGAATGTTAAATAGTTGCAATAGGTATGAATTATTATAATTCAACAAACTTTATTTTGAATGAAAAATTTCTATGTTCCTTTTGCAGTTATATTTAAATTAAGGATTCTATTACATATTAGGATTAATACTTGAGTCGTAAAAAAATAGTGACAATTTTTTAATGCTCCTTAAATTTATATCCCTTACTAAAAATCACACAAGAAAGAGAAACAGAGACAGGGAGGTAACGAGAAACGGGAAGTATATTATTTCGTAAGAATTTTTCGCTTTTTTCGCAGATTCTTTTCACAGGCGTTGAAGACAACTATTAATATCTTTTCTCATAAATCCTAGATTTAGGAATGTGGATTAAGCTGGAACATGCTCTAAGAGTAGAAACGACTTTTCAGTGACATTCTTTGAGCAGTCTCTTCCTTGAAGTACTTTTTAATGTAACAGCACCCAGAATCATCTTGGTGTACACTGGAAAAACCTGAAATAGTTTTTTTCTTAAATGTCTTCAAATGCTCTCCACTTTACTCCACAAATGAATAAGTGTTTCGTAATCAGTCACATAAAGATTGATAGCCTGATTTTGTACGAATGTACAATCTATGAAATAGAAAGTATCATTCTATCTCATGTTGATATCCCGCACTAACCGATGATAAACCTAGCTTCTATCGAATCGTTAGTAATTTTTCTGGTGCTAAACAAAATCAGTTAAAGTGGTTTTATGAGTCTAGTGGTAATACTTCAGAGCAGAATCATAATCCGAGTCTCGAACTCCTTACATCCTTTCATGTAATGAACCCTCAAAACAGTTTTATAACAACAACTTAGAACACTGGAATTATTGTGGATACAGGATATTCTGTTAGACACGGCAGAATACCTGACAGCGTTTGAAATAATTGTTTTGGTTGTTTCATAAATTCAGTCATGGTATATATTGACGATATTGAAGATACCAGATGACGATGATACCTGAATCATCTCTTTAATTAGTTTGTGAATGATAGACGAAGTAAACAGCCAATTAGATTTATGATTGTTCATTTTGATTTTTCACTTCTCACAGTGGTTTCCAGCAAGATAAGTTAAGTAACTAATTATCAAGGTGTATTACGTAGGGCAATTTCTGGAAACTGTATTTTTCCTAATTAAACCGTCTCATATATTTGGTATCTGACATCCGGCCAAAATATTATCCGTTTCATCTCTAATATACATATTTATCACATCATATCATAGCAACTTTCTTTATCCCAGTTAAACCTACGCGAAAATTTAAAAATTGAGCATAGAACGAAAAAATCCTACTGATATCCAAATTACATGTAAATAACTTTTTAGAAAAGTATGCAATATCATTGAGTTGATCTAATGATAGAAGTTCAAAATAGTAAAACTCTATCGAGTTTGGGGTCATTTAATTTGCCTTGTAATTGTAGATTGTGTTCGCTATCATATGATGGAGCCGAAAGGAGACCGCGTGAACTAACAAAAATTAAAAAAACTAGTGGTCGCCCAGTGGTCGAAATTCGACCCTATTTCATGAATTTGTAAAAAGTATATTTTTATAAGAAACAGAGTTGTGGAGAAATCGGAGAAGTAGTAAGTAAGTAAGTAAGTAAAATATTCTATATATTAATTGGAAGATTGTTCTTTGCAATCTAAAAGTTTTCGTCATTTGCGGTTTCAATAAAGTTCAGGAATATTAAAGAAAAAAGAGGACGAACAACCCTTAAACTAAACTTAAATATTTAATACATTCTCTATTGTCCGCTGTCTGATATTTTTATACACAACACCTATTGATTATTCTAGAGTATTTCTATTTCTCCCTCTTTCTCAATTTTTTTCTATATTATCCACATCTTTTTGAACTTTTTTATTTGTTTAATTTTTTCGATCACTTTTTATAAGTGTAACTCTATTCAGCCTATATAGCAACCACCCTGTATTTGTTCCTGTGTATTGTTCACCCAATATAAATTATTTGCTATCATTTTCTGAATCACCCTGTACCACTATAATTCAACTCTACCCTGTATAGGTATTAATCCTTTCCACCCTATTGACTGTTTCTATTTTTCTATTGTTTAAATCACCCTGTATACCTATAATCTTACTTCGCCTCATATGTTCCAAACTACATAAGATTTTTTAACCATCCTGAATAACTATAATTCCACTCCACCTTATATTCCAATCATCCTGTACATGCAACTGCTTCTAACATGTTTTGAACCCTCCGCCCTCGAATATCTTTACTGCATATGATTATTTAACGATTTTTTATCTATTCTGTATAACTAATTAGTTTTACTTAATTCTTATTTCAACCACCTTGTATACGCCACTACTTATGTGCCCCCCAATACAACATTTTTTGAACCACCCTGTATAACTTTAATTCTAGTCCACCTTATATTGCCACCATCCTATATATAGAACTGCTTATGTACCACCCAATAGCACATTTATTTGTAAGATTTTTGGACCCACCTGTCTAATCGTAATACACACACACCTACCACCGTATACCGTACAGATTGTCTTTCCGATACCCTAATCGAATATTTTGTGCCATTTCACTAGACTGCAAGCCCTATAAAATGAAAACCCTGTACGATATATCTTTTAAGCTAGATATTTATGATGAAAATTTGACATTTACATTTTTTGCACATATTGTTACGATTTCAGAAAAACGGTTATAAAAAAATATACGCAAAGAAGCTGGGACATCTCCTTGTAGAATACGATTTCAAATATTCAAATTTGTTGAGCCGTTTTGGAGAAAACAGTGTAGATTCATTAAAATTCACTGAAGTGTAGTCCCTTAATTACTGGTTTTTCTGATTTTCTGGAAAATCGTAACTCTCACGCTATAGAAAAATATATGGTACCTTTCTGCAATATTCCTTAATACAATGCCATTTAAATCATCAAAATTGCTCAAGCCGTTTTTGAATAATTACTGAGCATACATAAAAAACGTGCTGACGAATTCATAACCTCCTCCTTTTTGGAAGTCGGTTAAAAACAGCTATAATAGTTAGCACCCAATTCTTGGTCACTAATGATAGCAATACATAATTAATAAAACTTAGATAAACATAAACTTGTAAAATTTGCATTTAAGACTTTTAAGAAAATAGTTGTTTCAAAATGATAATTGTAGCATCAGTAGTTTGTATTTTTAAATTTTCACAAAAAACTCTACAAAATATTTTTATAAATCTCGTTCATTATTGACGTATTTCGTACATGCAAGTGATTTGAATATTTCACAAGAAACGAATATTGAGATTTAAGTGTTTAAGAGAAAACTAGCTCACAGAGACCCCAAATCGGGAGTCGTGCTGTGTGCAATGGCGTTTCTCTATGATTCCTAGAACAGAAATCACACTCCAGAAGGTAACTTTGCGTTAAAATATTAATATCATTTATATGTACTTAACATCAATAATTATTAGAGATTTCAATGAGTTAAAGGAAGCGCAACTGATAAAGGTCTTGGGGTCAATGTCAATGTATTGTAAATTTCGAATATATAGTATGATATTTGGTTTGATAGGTTTTAGTTAACCTACGATTTTTTCATGTGCTTTGGATTCTAGGAATCACGAAAAAAGGCGTTACACATAGTACGACTCTCGATTTGAGGGGTCTATGGGATATTTTTCCCTTAAAATCCTAGAAGGCGATATCCATTTAGCGTTAAAATATTTTTTTTCATTTAATCGGTTTTGTATTTCTTACTTTTTCTCGTGTAGTAATGTTGTCACTTCATATTCAGGAGACACACTATATATTAGGGTGTTTTCTGTTATGGCAATTTTTAATTTTTGTGCTCCAAGTTACAAATAGGCATATGTCAATTATATAAATTTCCCTTATTTTATTTACCTCCATGCCTCAATGACTTTTTTCCAACAGAAGTTATCTGATGAAATATGCAGAAAGTTGCTTAACAAATGATAACTATTTTCAATGATGGATGTTTATGTTTTATCATTTAATAGTAATATACGAATAAAGAATAATTGATTATAAATTTTTGAACAGACATTTCAAAAATAACTGAAACTCTAGTATATACATAAAAACAAAAAAATTTATAAAATGCTAAGAAATATCAGCTTTCGTAAGGCTGAAGTGTGCCAAATTCCATATGTTCAACAATTATTACCGGTATAAAAACTTGATAATTTAATACCAAAAAACTCATGTTATTCGGACAGAAAATTTACAGTGCATGGACTTAATTTTAATTATTAAGTCCATGTATATTATATATGTAAATATATACAGAGTGACCAACTTATACTCCAGAATTTAATATATCCGTTATTTTGTGGGGCAAAAATAAAGTTTTAAATAAAAATTATAGTCAAGCTCCACATTTTCAAACTATTTCGTAATATAATTTGAATTTTGCTCATTTTCCCCATTCCGGCAAGATAGGATCTAATCAGGTCCTTTTAAAGATATGAGCCCTTTTTTTAAATCTAAATGAAATCTTCACTCTGTAATATTTAAAATCAACAGCTGAGGGTTAATATCTCAACGCCATAGTAATTTCGTAGTAGTCGTATTTTCGATCTTTCATTTTGTATACAGGGAGATCCAAAACTCATGACCATAATTTTTTTCTGGTTATTTCATCCTGTATTTTATATCATTTTCATAAACTACTTACAAAATACATTTACTTTTGTTAAACATTTTCTATACCTAAATGTTACAGTCCTAGAGTTATTTCGATTTTTAATTATAAAACTTTCTCTTTATGAACTTGTTGGAAATAATACCATATATACTTGAAAAATCTGTATATTTCCATATAATAACTCGGGCCGGCTGTTTCCAGAAAGAAAAGTTTGTCTATTAATTTCATGGTGCATTGCTGTAATTTTAATTCCTTGGTGTGTGGGATACCCGAACACCTCTACCATTATTTTTCAAATGGAAAAGACTATGTTATGATGCATCTTCTTAAAGGGCGTTAAATCCTCTTCAATGTGAAGTCTCGTTTTAACCTAATTCATATTTAAATTTAAATGATTGGCATGGAAAAGATCCAAACTCGGAACTGTTGTGTGCTTGTTTCCCTAAAAGCCCTAGTGTCGAACATTAAATCTCACAGCAACATATTTCTTTCCTGAGTGATTTAACTTACCGCCTCTTTATTAACTGAAGCTTAACCTAAGATAAGCATACATTTGTTAGTCTTAAAAATATTGTAATATAATTATATTATGTGTTAAATATCATAAAATGTTTGCGCTTTACAAGAAATTTAATTCAGATTTAGAAGTATCTCTTTTAAGACAGGGTTACATCAATATCAGAAATATTGTTTAACATCATATATCCGTCTTAGTGTTGGTTTTTCTTAAAGCACATTTTCCAATTAACAGCGTAGGATTTTTGCTGCTTCTTATCAATTTAAAAACACAAAATTAAGCAAGATTATTAATAACTTTCTCATTTGGTCTTTCATATATTCGCCATTATCAATATCATTATTGTAAATACTTCAATCTATTGATACCAGTTTAACGGAACCTACACTTAGTACACCAGATTTACCACCCATGGAATTTTCTCCGAAAAGCTACTTACTCCCGAACCCTCACCAAACCCCCAAACGTGGAAATAATAATTAATTAATAAGCAATCGAGTGGGGCGGGTGTGTGTGTGTATACGTAAGAGAATCGGAACTATAATATAACGCTGTTAGTCTCTCGAGTGGTTATTGTGGTTAATACGCTAAACGCAGCATCTACGTAAACTGTGAGATAAAAGTTTGTTGAAACTCTTTTTTCGGTTCGTAATTTTGTTTTGTTGGAAAACTGGCGTTACTTCATTAAGTTTTGATTTATCATTCAGAAGTATTTCCACAATTTGTGTCCGCTGTGTTTCTGTTTTTCCTACCAGCTACAAGTGGTTGTTTTAATCTGCCGAAGAAGTTTATTCTACTAGAAGACATATATTACAAGTAAGTTCTTTTTTTTAACTTTTGAATACAAATTTATTTATACCAAATAGTTTTATTGCAATAATCAATACATTTAACATATTATATTTGCCGGCATATTAAAAACCGTTGTTGTTTATTCTCTAAATGATTTTCTATAAGGCAAACTTTTATTAAGAAATACTTTTTCTAGAGTTTCTTTCCTATTCAGATGACATTCCATCAAATATTTGTTTATATTTTAACACAACCACTTGTAAGACAAATAAATACGAATTGAATACTTCTCAATAATAAACGTGCCATAGCATAAATAAGTTTATAAACGCTGCATAGGTTACAATAAAGCTTTTATTTCCAGTTGTACAAAGTTATTTAAATTATCATTTTCAAGAATTAACGTAATGATAATTGTAAACGGAGGGACTGCACAGACATCAGTTCAAGTTTTATTATTTATATGCACTGAAAAACAAATTCTTACATGTATGTTTGCTTCAATACCCACAAATGATAAGAAACATACCCCTTTCACCGTTTTTACGCATACAAGAACTTTCACTGTTAAGTATTAAAAGTACAAGTGAACAAGAATATGTTGCAAATAAGGAAATAAAGTTAAATTAAGTCATTTTAAATACATTCGTTCAATTTGGCATGAAATTGTTAGTAAACTGCCTTAGCCTATAAAAACTTAAAGCTTTGCGTCGATTGTAAAACTATTGCATCAGATAAAAATTACTATCATGGCCAAAGAGAATGTGTACTCATGTTGTCATAAGTAGTAAAACAAAATTCATTCTGAGTTTCCTTATTTTTAGTCTAACTTAAATGTAATGATCTTACTTTACTTCTATTCAAAAGCTTTCAATATGTAACTTTTTATATCAATACCGCAGATATACCTAAAATATACATATTGGTATTTTTTAACTAAATTTAATTAAAAAGTGATCAATTAGTAACTGTCTTCATACATATATTCCATGAATTTTCCCGTTTTTTTTACAAGTATACTTCTTGTTTTACTTGTTTGATTAGTTTTGCACAATAATTATCCTCTTTTCAGTCTGCACCAACTTAACTTATTATTTTTTTAGTTTTATTTTATGTTCTATGTTTGTTCTTATTAGACTTTATTTGAAAAAAGAAATATGCGTATAATACATTTCAATCTTTGATATACAAAACCACGGATATACCTAAAATATACATTTTTAACTCTTTAATTAAAAAGTGGAGGTATTAATAACTGGCTTGATATATATCTCCTATACAATTTTTTGATTTTTTTGAAGTATGTTTTACTTCTTTGATAATTTTAGCAAAATAATTAACCTCTTTAGAGTCTACACGAACTTAAACGTTTATATACTATGTATGTCCTTCTTAGAACTTATTTGAAATATGAAAATGAGTATCATCATCATTTAATTACATTATTTTATTTATATTATTAATCCACGATAATAGGCGGTCGAACATCCTAAGGATGTCATCAGTTATTAAAAAGTTAACCGAAGATGTTCCAAATTGATTGAAAAAAACATTTTCTCATAGTGCTACGGCAATATAGCAATATTTTGTTGAAGGGAAAGGCCTCAGGAAGTGGCCAGCAAGTTTGCCTGACTTGTGGCTTCCGTTTTTTACTCTGTTTTTTTTTTAAATAGTTAGTTATACAATCCATCCACTTTATTTCGCTATAAAAAACGAGGCGTAAATCATTATTTAAATAAAACATGGTACGATATTGTTAGTGTACTGACAGCATACAAAAACAGAAAGTTTTGCATCTGTTCTAAAGCCGGCACTTCACTTGGCGTAGCGTATTCGCATATTTGCTATATTTGTCCAAAAACGGCAATATGTGGAGAGGCTATTCGATATTTTTGCTCTATTTCAACAAATAAGTCGAATACCGCTAATAGCAAATACGCCTTACCGTCCACTTGTCGGTTTTCAATACTGATCAAAAGAGTCAAATAAGCCAAATATTTACTTTAACCGTCCACACTTGGTTCACATACTTGCAAGCGGTTCTTCGATCATGATAAACTAGTGTTGATTTTCATGACAAGTGGTATTTGTGGCAAAATGCACTAGTCGGATCAAAACGTTATGTTTTGTTTCTGGAGTTGTACCAAATTCAGCCTTGCATAGCAGTCATAAAAATAAAAACAAAATAAACGATGCATGAATAGATATTAAAAATAATATGGAACAACCGTGCACAATTGCGGACTTAAAAAATGAGCAATCAATAACAAGGAGCTTGGTAAAAATAAGCTGCTGTTGCTGTCAACGCATCTATGACTGTAGCGTTCACTGATATTCAAACATATTTGGCATGTTTCAGTGTTTTGCGCTATATGAGAATGGCACGTTTGGAATATTTGCGAAAACATCAAATATTTGGACGAATATAGCGATACAAAACAAAAATACGCTAACGTCAAGTGAAGTGCCGCCTTAAGACTATTGCATCAGAAAAAAACACTAGCATGACCAAAGAGACATCTTAGAAGGTTCGCTCATCGGTAGTACAATATAATTCATTATTAGTGTCTTTATTTTTAGTAATGCTGATTCTTTTATATTATTTTCGTTAAAAATCTTTGAATAATATATTTTTTAAATAGTTTCACATTACTATTTATTCATTCATCATATAATTGAAAAATATTTCGAAAAATATAATAATTTTTAGTATTCATTAAATTATTTTGTAAGCAAGTTTAGGTCGGTTTTGGAAGCAGTGTCAAATTATATACTTTTTTTTTAAATCTTGCTAGTAAGAAATGAACCCTTTCTGAATGCAAAATGAAGGGTTAATATCTCCGTTTAATAATTTAATGCTTATCTGATCAATGATTGTTCATTGTTTTGTAAATATATCTGTTTTATTTGTTAATAAAAAAATTATTATTTTTACAGTTTACTCGAAATTTCCATATGATATTCGAAACATTATATATATATATATATATATATATATATATATATATATATATACATATATATAAATATATATTGCTTATTTAACATAAATTTAAACTAACTTTACTTGAACATTGAAACAGTATAAACATTATGGCCTCAGATGCAATAGGTTACTTTTTCAATTAAATTAATTTATTTTACATTTTACAGATATAATAGAGAAAAATTATGATTCTTGTTTGCAACGACAGCAAATCAACTTTTATAAAAAGAGTTAAATTTGGTTTTAAAATTTGTTCATACCGTACCTATCATAATAAACAACACGACAACCTATAATATCAGAACAGAAATAAATAAGTCCTTTTGAAAAGTTTAAAGTCACTTTCTGATCTGTTTAACAATAATTGCTTCAACTAAGAATCACTGTAAAAAAGTAACCTGTATTTTTCAGACACGGTTAAACTATGGACAAAAATTAAATAAATAATTTAATAACCTATTTATATATAATATTATTAACACATACACATTAACATTATTTCAACATAAAACACAAGAACATGCAAAATTAAAACTCACCATACAAAGTCTTATACTCGTAGAAGAATTTATGTATATGGATTATGTATAATACTCTTTGAATGTTTTGAATAGATTAATTCATCGACATAATTCACGGTTTTATCGTTGTACTTAATGAAATGTGTAAACACATTCATTGACATTACGGTTTTTAACGATTTATTTACATAAATAATTTATCGATAGTAAATGTAGTATACTATTCAAGATAATTCACAGTCAATGAAATATATCATCTTTTCAACACCATCTTTTATATGGTAATTTTCGGTTACAGATTTGCATATGAATAAGACATTATTTGAAAATTCGTGGTTTGGCAACTAAAGGCCTTGTGTCTTTTAAAATGTCTAACCTATGACTAATAGAGTTTTTGGATGTTAACTACTTCTAAACAAATATTGTGTCTATTTATAGAATAGAATTCGTAAACGATTTGCAGATTTCTTGGAAATTTGAGAGAAATATGACGGTCATAATTAACACGATTTTTTATTAAAGTAATGAGAATTTCTTCATGGATTAATGTTTTTAATTGAAAAACAATAAATTGCAAAGTAATTTACTTTTGTAAATAGAATCAAAATTTATTACACCACAAACCAAACAATATCACTTATTATGTCATGTTGCGTTATACTTTGGTCTCTTTCAATCATTTTTCTTATATTCTATATAAACTGCCATTCGTCTATACATTGCCCTCTGCGCTGTATCGTAATATTGATGCATGTGCCTTTAATAATATTTTCGATACACTTAGCTCTATGTGAAAATAGTTTCATATACCTCAGTGTCAGTTTTAGATAAGGGCAGTAAGCATATATGAATAAAAGCAGGAAATATATTTCTGACATAATTTATGAAGTTGTTTCATATTAAAGTTATATATATATATATATATATATATATATATATATATATATATATGAAGAATTATTTATCCGGGAATACATCCGTTCGTTATATTGATTCATGTTTGAATCCTGCAGACGTTTCGCCAAGGTCTTACTTAGCATTCTCAATGCGTTGTTACGTTTCGATCAGATCTCACTCATCTTCTTTGGAATAATCGATATTGTTGCTCACTAAGCGTAGTACAAAATGATTTTTCATGTATATAAAATTCTAGAATGCTATCGGGAAGCAGCCAATATATAAAAGTATACCCCTTGAAGCTTTCTTTTCCAATAATTTCTATAGTAATCAACTTCTCTGTAAATTTCAATTTGACATCGTCATTTTCCTATACACTTCAAATGAAAAATATTATCTTTTACTGGATAACCTTTCCAATGTTCAATTTGTGCTGTACAGTTAATTCTAAATTCAATCTCAACTACATATTAACTTAATATTATAATTTAACTTTTGTGTTAATTGTAGTTTTTGACTGATGAAGAAATAAACAATTTTCGAAAGCTCTCAAAATATATTTAAAAGAGTATACTTTTATATATTGGCTGCTTCCCGATAGCATTCTAGAATTTTGTACTTCTATACAGCCGTGACTTCCTTTCTGGTTTATATATATATATATATATATATTAGGTGGTTTCCGGGAATTCATCCGCGTAGTTGATAACTGATTCCTGATCCCGGGATCGATGGTAAAATGACGACGTTTCGGCAGAGTCACATCTGCCCTCTTCAGGTCGGTTCGCATAATTCTCGTAGCCTTCTGCTTTCGCTTCTAGTTAGTATTCGAGTAACTAGGGCAGGGATCAGTTATCAACTACGCGGATGAATTCCCGGAAACCACCTAAAACATTTAGTGCCCGCAAATACTTAAAAACAAATATATATATATATATATATATATATATATATATATATATATATATATATATATATATATATATATATATATATATATATATATATATATCGAGAAAATCATCATTGCGTTTTAAATAGATTATTATTAATGATGTTATAGCTTTAAAACCAATACAATGTTGAAGTAAAAGATTCATCTGAATTACACACAATCAGAATTTCAACTTTCAGAATTATTAGGAAGCCGTTTCTGAAACTGTCCGTAATTAATTAGATACATAATAAAAAATCCATCGTCAAAAGGCTTCTGTCGTCTTGAATTTGCTTCATTACTGTATAATGAGTGGATGTCTTTTATAAAAATAAGTTGTCCTTATATTTACAAGTACCTTCATCAAAATAATCATTGGCAATATTTTATCAAATTACTACAATGAATTAAAATGAAAACAGTTACAAACAAACACCCTGCCTGATCAATAATTATTATTTTGGTATTTAAACTAGGAAATTTGTGTAACACATTCATGTGACATTTACTTTGACTTTGACGTTTACGTTATATGAAATCATAAGGTACCTTTGCTAAATATTCCCTAACCCAATGCAGTTTAAATTATCGAAATTTATTTAACCATTTTGGAGTAATACATAAGGATTTCGACAAATTGATTCTTCTTTTTTGGAAATCGGTTACAAATGCATAAAATCGCTAGAACTTCTAATTCTCAAGAATGTTTTTTTTAAATTTTTGCTTCTTATTTCAGTTAACATTGAAAACATTTTGGTATGTTGACAAAAAGTGGTTTTATGCAATATGTAATACTTTTGAAATTGATATATGTAACAGAATTGGAAAATGTTTCACTAAATATGAAAAAATTATAATAACTGTACAATAATTTATAATTATAATCTTGATCAAAAATTGTAATACGTTGTTCTGTGTTGCTGGTTCGTCATTGTAACGGATGATAAAGAGTTATATTTTGCCAACCCTATTCTTCTGGAGCCATTCATTTATATTTCATCGTTCAACTTCTAAGTAGATTCTTTTGACAGAATGTTTTGGTATACATTCTGTCAAAGGTATTGAGCAAACTTGTTTGCTTTTATCTATCGGAGATAACAATTATATCTGAATTCATTCCTTTTTTGACAGTTTTAGGATCAGAAATTTTTCAGGACATAGTTTCAAATACTTGTAGTTCAGATTTGAAAAATATTTTTGTGTAAAAATGTATATCGATCAATCTTTAGTCAAATTATTACATTATATCATAAGTGGAAAATATACTATTAAAATAATAATAGTTTCTTTATTTAAGTAAAACTTCAATAAGAATTGCTGTCCCATTTGATCCTTTCTGGAAATTATTACAAATATTTATAACGCAGTATTGGAATTGCATTAAATCTTTAAATCAGAATGAACCATGAATCATTTGTGTTCAGCATCGTATTTTTAACTAAATGATGTAAGAAAAAATGCAATACCTACCAATCCTTTATTAATAACAAAGCACCTAATGATTTATATGCGAAGTACCGCCTTTTCATTTCGACCACTCCCTTCAAATGAACTAAGTTGCAATCAATGAGATGAAAATTTCATCAAAGTAACAACTTCATACAGAGTGATTTGAATGAAATTAAAGTGCATAATCTCTCACTAAACGATGGATGCTAATTCATAAATGACGGATCGCAATATAGTGTAATACAAATTGAATGTTTAATGCCAGAAACTGATCCCACAGTCTCTGTTTTTGTAGATTGATTAAACGATTCTATATAGCTTATTGAAACAAACACGTACAATCCATACAAAGAGACGCTAATATACATAATAAATAGTCTTAGGTACATGGCAACTGTCTACTTTTGTGAACTGTTTAGTATAAATTTTGAATATTAAAAACTATACTTTTTGTTGAAAAAGTTTTATCTGTAACGTCATGGGTTTTAAAATAATTGCTCAACGTGACTACCACCTAATACCAATAAAGGTTTGGCATCATTTCTATTCTGCATGTTTCGGAAAGTGTTCACTGGAATATATTTTGGCTCTAAAGCTTTGGATTTAGAACAAACGCCAAGGAAAAACTGTGTAGGGTCAAATCCAGATACGTAATTCTTTCTCATCAACGTATCTACTAGTTTGCACAAACTTCAGACAAATAATCTTGCATCGGTGAATAATAATGTGGTGGGGCACCATCTCGGTAAAACCATACCTATCTAGTTCCTTTCTGAAACACCTGCATATTTAATCTCAGCGACTTGTGGAACAGTTGGCCTAATTTTATTTTGCCAGTTGCAAATAAGGTGAACAACCAAAGTTCTTACTATGAACTCAGTTCTTTGGCCAAGGTCACGATGGCCTAATTTTATTTTGGAAGGGTGATCTTTTCGAGGGCATTGTAAAATTATTATAAATTCCTTTGCTTTCCAATTAGGATCTTCAACAGTTCCATTTACTTAATTGGTGCCTACCTGTACTACGTCCATTTTCAATTCGATGGGAGTTTCATTTACTGAATACTGGTTCAGTCTCATGATAATTTCTATTATTTTATAAAAAAATATTTCAATATTTCGTGTCATCTTATAACATTCAATACACGGAAATACATCTCCAACGAACCCAATTTCGAATGCATTTAATAAAAAAATACCGTCACAGTATAATTGTAATTGTTGTAATATAATATAATATAATATAATTTTAATACTTAAATAATTGTCTTTAAAATAAAATTATTTTTATAAATATTCAAATTAAAACCCGATCACCTCTGACAAAGCTTTAGTGTCTTCTTAAGTTCCCATTATAGGTATCTACATTTTGAAAGGCTGCAGCAACTCGCGCTTTACCTTGAAGTTCAGGGACCATAATACATGTGAATTCGTAATAGCACCAAGCTAGACTAGAGCGCTCCCAATACGGATATTTTCAATTTCCGTAATGACTGACTTCATACGATATCAGAGTTAAAAATCAATTGACACCAGGTGCTGAACAAATTGTGGTCTACACAGAAATTAGCTACCTCAAAAAGAAAAATGTATTCACTCTACCGCAATTGCCATTTAAGGCTTTCGGATATAGACTGCTTCTTACCAAACTTTAAAAAAAATCATAAAAGTATATAAGAAAAATCCATTTTCGTTTTTATGACAACATTATATTAAGGAATGTATATACAGCTTAAATCTTTCAAGTCGTAACTGAACATTTAGTTTAAAAAAATATAAAGCACTTCCGTTTAATAACTTCAAAAATGTAAATTATACGTAGAATTCTCGAAATTTAGTTATTCTTTACCCAAGCAGTTCTAACCGTTTGCCCATCTATGTATACAAAAAAAGCTTTGGGTTACTGAAAATGTGTATTCCATATTAATAATTTGAATATTTTTATTATTGATAGCACATAATGACTAGGCTATGGCGTCTCAAAGTCGGAAAAACTTTCTTCGTCATATTTTTAGATAAAATCAACAATCTGATATATAAATATTTTAAAAAATCAACTTACCGAAAAACCTGCTGTCGTCTATATTGAGTTAAAAAAATATTCAATAATATAATAGATGTTTTGATTGAATTTGGCAAACCCAACTTTGTTTATTTAAAAACTTATATTTCCAGAACTCTCAAACCATATGTTTTTTCCTGCCCATCTAACCGGATGACTCAATTTATTTACAGTTTTTTAACACCAGTTTTACCGACGGAAAAATTTCACATATGTGCAACGTTTTGACAAGTGAAAATTAGTACGCAAAAAAAGATAAAAGCACTGGCAATATATCAGAGAAGGTGAAAGGTATCAGTTTAAAAGTAAATAAAAAATTTGATTTTGTATTTGGAACGTTGTTGGGTTTACATTTGAAATCCTGTTACATTGACCCTAGAAACCTTTTGTAAATCTTTTAATTTTCAAAATTAACAAATGGTTGTGTTCATTCAGCAAATACTATTACAAAATATAGTAAAACGCAACTATAATATAAAATAATAATACAATTTACTTTTCAGGGTAATTTAACTTATCAATATACAGAAATTGTGAAAACAATTCTTAATTACTAATTTAAATACTTCAAAAATTCAAATTAATAGGCCCCTAAAACAGTCATAAAAGTTCAAAATGGACCCTATTCTGCTAGTGCTACTAAAATTATGAGTGAATACACATTATTGATTCGGAATGACGTCTAAAAAATGTGCAGTTTCACACAGTAGCAATAGCAACAGTTATTAACAAATTAGAAACTTTCGTAAATTAGTCCGAACTTCCGGAACTATATATTTAATATTAATTATATCAATTTATTGTTAAAATAAAGCAATTAAATATTAATTAGAAATTTAAAAATATATATTAGACACTTGAAAAAAATATATCCAAGTGAAGATTTACCAATTTTTTACAGTCTTAGCTTTTATTTCAAATTTAACAAAAATCAATAAAATTTTACCCTTCATAGAGATTATATAAAAAAGTAAACAAAATGTTGAGATTGTTTTCATTAAGATTAATTACTATTAGTATTTTAATATACAGATATACTATGAGGTTACATTAACTTAAAATTTATGATCTAATTTGTTCTAACTCATTTTATAAACAAATTGAATTAATTACGTAGTTATGAAAAAAATATATATTTACTTTTCGCTGCTTTAATCCCAAAATCTAAAAAAATAATGTTCTTAAAATTGATAATCAAAATGTTATATGTTGCTCATAATTTATTTGTTTATTAAATATAACAATTTATTAGTACAACAATTATGAAGTACGAGTTAAATGTATTTAACAATAAAAATAACAACAGAATAGGTAAAACTATTATTTTTTATTTCCTTGATTGAAGTAACGTACAATTTACTTTTCAGCATACAGTAAAAACAATTCTTAATTATTAATTTAAATACTTCAAAAATTCAAATTAATAGGCCCCTAAAACAATACATCGTAGTGCTAAAAATTATGAGTGAATACACATTATTGATTCGGAATGACGTCTAAAAAATAGCATACATAGCATTTTAGCTTTAAATCATTATTTTTAATATTAATTATATCAATATTGTTAAAATAAAGCAATATATTAATTAGAAATTTAAAAATATATATTAGACGGTTTTTTTTTACAGTCTTAGTTTTTGAGATTATATAAAAAAGTTTCAGATATACTATGAACATAACTGGTATAAAACTCATTTTATAAACAAATTGAATTAATTACGTAGTTATGAAAAAAATATATATTTACTTACAGCAATTGGCATACATATTTTAGCTTTATTGATTATAATATTCTTTATTATACCTAAATAAACACATAAAATAAAAATATATGAAATTTTTCCACCTTGTAGAGAATCAAAATGTTTAATGTTTTGTTCAATAAAAAAATATTTCAGAAAATTAAAAAAAACATATTAGTATTTCATTAAACAATGACAATAAAAATTTAAAACAATTTTAAATTCATAGTATTTATGTATATTAAATCATAATTAATATTAGTACATAATAATAATTAATATTATTAGAAAAATTCTCCACCCCTCTTCCTATTTTTGATGAAGTACGAGTTAAATGGCTTTTATTTAACAATTATCTGACTTAAACTGTAAACGAAAGCTCTAAAAAGATTTGTTACTTAACAATAGGCTCTTATCATTAAAAATTTTTAATAATTTTTACATTTGATTGTAATGTGTGTTTGAAACCATTTCTACGCCTTATTCCGAATCCAATCAGACTAGAAATAGCAACAATAAACACCATTTTGAATTTTGAACTTATAAACTCGCTTTTCGAGAATTTACAAGCTTTTCAATGCAAAACAATATCTTATTGGAAACTTTCTTCATTTGCGCTATCCTCGCATTACCAAAATCTAGAATTAATTACTTCAAACTGATGATTAATATGCTTAGATATTTAAAGGCGAACCGAATAGCGACAGCTAATAATTTCAGGGAAACGAGTCGCAAATCGAGTGGTGTGGTCGTATAATACTGTTGCCCTGAAATTTATAGATTTCGTTATTCATTTCGCGTCAATCATACATTCAAGATTTCGGTCTTTTTAAAGCAGTGCAACTCAGGATAGTTCCCAATTAGAAACATTATATCGTCATGCGTTCAAAAGCCTGCAAAGTCTCGAAAAGCTATTAACATTTATTTTGAAAGGTTCAGTTACCTTGGAATTAAGAGATCCGATTACGAAGTAAGTGGTGGCGGCTTTGTCTGAAATTTCTAGATGTCCTTATTTAATTCGCGTTTAAATATCATGTAAACTGGTGTATAAAAATACAATATCACATTTTTTTGTTTGTTTAAGGTTAGGTAACGACTGATAATCAGACGAAAACATTATTAGATTACAATAATCAATCTTAATGGTTCTCTGATTCAGATATTAATTACCAAGATTTCAGCCTTATTAAATTAAACATCAAATAACTTTAATGTTTAGTTAGTAATCCGACAGTACTAGTAGTACCACGCTAGCGAAGTGACAAGGTCGTTTATTCCGAAAAAGATGAGTGAGATCTTAATGTCCACGATACCACCATTTTGCAATAAGACAGACATCGTTGAACTCCGTAGTTGGTTCATGGTTGGTAATTTAAATATAATAAATTATCTGTCTGGTTATTGATCAATAGTAAGGGATTGCCTGCCGAAATAGATCCCTCACTGCCAACAAAACTGCTCCCCTCCCCACTCCCTTCTAGTTGGTCTGACATTCAGATCTGGTAATGTGTACTCATCAGACTATATTTTTTATTACTCAGACATATCGTGAAATATTACAATTATAATAGATAAACTGACGAACAAAATGTTTTTGAAATTATTCATTATTTTTGTTGTTTAAAACGTTAAATAAATAAACAAACTTCTAAACAAATTATTAATCAAAAGTGATTATCAATATCACGTATATACAACTTGGAAATAAAACCAAATAGGTAGAAAAATTATATATTAATTGAATAATTAACATATATCCTTAGCAGATTATTTATTTATAAATATCGTCAGTGACCGATGTATTCAGATCACCAAACCACTTCACATACATGGATGATCCATCTAACGTTAACACTTATCGCTTGCTGTTCCATATGGTAATATGAACGTCCTATGACCCAGAAATTTAATCCATTTACAAAGGAAAGTGGATCTCAATCGTTTAATAGATGAAAGACGAATGGTCGTGCAACCATTTAAAATTCATTGAGACGTTATTGCCAATAATGTCAGTCAAGTTTCTTTTTTAAATTTGCTAGGGATGAGTTCAACAACCCTGGTAGAAAAAAATTCGTAGCTCATAATGAATTTTAAAGACTAACAACATATGTTAGAAATATTAAAACAAATTGAAACGTCGCTGTCGCTTAGAAAAGGTTGCAAAATGTTTACTTAACTTTCCAAAGGAAAAAAGCGCGAAGATGAGGTCATTACTGTAATGAATGTCACTTTAAATATAACTTATTTCAAAATGATTTCCATTCATCTTAACGATTATGACGTAAATTCTAGCGGAAAAGATGAAAATAGAACAGGTATATCTTATTATTATATAAAATTTTCCTGGAAGAGTTATACATTCAAAAAGATTTCCAGAAGTAATAATTGTCCATTATTCAATTGTTCATTTTCATTTGTCTCTATTTTGTGATTCAGATTATAAACAAACTCTATCGTAAAATCCAAATAGTAACTAATTTGAAAATTAGGGATGCTACTATCTTAAAAAAACATGAAGTCTTCTCTATGCATCTGCTAAAACAAATAGAGGTACATCGATCAATATGTGTTAGTCTTGATATATAATCATTTTTGATTCACAGTAAATTTCCGACAAAAAATACACATAATTTATTTAGACCCTAATATCTGACATTGAATTCGAAATATTTAAAATCCTCTGGATTATGAATTTTCCTAAGGAGGAAACTGTGACCGATTGATTAGTAGACATCAAAACTCCCAAATCGATACAAATCTGTTTACAGCAGTTAAAACTGTTTCGAGAACACAATTACGTTCAAACTTTGCTCATTTAATAATATTAGATTTAATAAAATTAAAGTTAAACTTTATATAAAGAATTAAAATATTGGGTTTGATATTAATTTTAATATATTTACCTACCTACATTCAAAAAATTCTAGAAATTTTCCCACTCTACCTCAAAAACAGAGTTTAGTAACTCAGAATTAATATCTCAATGGTTCTATAAGGAGTAAATTGGTTTAAAAAAATTAGTTTAGTCAACCTTTAGAAATTTTATCACAGATATAAGCAAGACCCCGACGAAATCCTGCAAACAATTCTAAACAATTTTCTCTGATGGTACTTAATGAAGCGATTCTATGCACCTACATTGTTGGTTATCATAAATATATGTATAATTTTTGAAACATTTTTACACTCTGAGCTTATTATAGTTCCAAGGATTGGGTTTAGTTGCGACACCATACCTATGTTTTGTCAATACATTTGTATAATAAAAATTGTTAATGCACCAACAAAGTACCCCATTCTTTGGTGATGTCAAGGGCTTTTTCTTTCTAGTTGGAGCTTTAGCTTTACCTTTCTTTTTGAATCAGACGAGATTTAGAAGTAAGTGGTTTCTGAATGAATGAGGAGTTAAATGTCTATTTTGGCCAAAATAAAGATATAGAATTCTCAGAAGTAAGGCCTAAACCGTCTTGTAAGATGTTCATGAAATCAACATTTCGCATGTTGGGCAATGCTTTCTTTTCTAGCGGTTTCATTATCTATGTCAATGAGTGTAAGGTGTTTGATCCTAGAATTCAGATTCAAACTTTTAAACGTCTGGATTTGAAATATACTGCTCTACGTTCTCAAATGGGGCCTTCCCAAACAAGACATAAAAATATAAAGTTAAATTTGTTGAAATTAAACACGTTATGAGGGTCAGTGGCTATTAAATCACCATAAACAATATACACTAGATCTGGGATCTTAGTTTTTTGGTTAGACTAGTGCTTAAGTGGTTCTCAGATACAACGTTTGCAACAAAACTTACATCAATGTGATCATTTTTCCATTCTTTAATAGTTCCTCCTTGTTTCTTGACATATTTGGTAACCAATTGAGAAACCTCATGTGATATTAGCGGAAATACCCAGTTTGCGGCTTAAGAGAGAGCACCTTTTTTTCTGTTCACTTCAAGAGTTAAGGTGGTGAAATATACTGGATCTTTGCCGAAAAGTTTGTGCTAGGTTGCCTTGCCTTACTATCCTCCTAATGCCAACAAGCACGTTTCCATAAGTTTCACTGCGGCGCACAATAGGTCAAATGGCATATTTTAACGGAAACCTAATATCTTCAGCAAAAATAGTGATATGGAAACAATTTATTTTTAAGTTGAACCTTAAGTTATGTAGATTAAAGAAAAATTATTTAGAATGTCATCATCCACTATTATAGGGGTGAAAATGAGGTTTGAAATGGTGCACATTTCAAAAACCGATCTTTTTTTCGTTTGTTTATGGTAAATCTCAAAGACAAATAGAGATATTTATTCGGATGTTTTTTTTTAATCATACATCTGTATAATGTTTTTTTACATTGTAGGGTTATTAATATATATTTGTTGCAAAGCTATCCTCCCAAAAGTATAGGTGAAAATAAGGGGTGAGCGGGTGAAAATGTGAAAAATAGCAAAAAAATACTATTAGTGATTCATTGTGCGCTGAACACGACACTGTGAAGATCGTTTATCGTTATCATTTTTCTCTAAAGACATCAAAAATGGTTGTCTGATTCATACTTAATCTCTCAAAATGCCATACCAAAATTTTCTTTAACAAAGACAATAATTATATACGTTTTTTGATAATAGGTACCCAAAGAATGTCGGATCATAAAAAAAAAAGATGAAAGATGAAAATTATGAATGTGACGCATTGCCTCTGATCATTTAGCACATACTTCAAAAACAATAACCCCTTAAAATGCCAAAAATAAAAAATTATTGTCGAAAAATGTTCAAAATAATTGACTGAAAAATCACTTACAGGATTAATAATTGTACATTTAAAAAATACATCCATATGAATATCTCTATTTGTCTGTGAGATATACCATAAACAAAAGAAAAAAAGGATCGAATTTTGAAATGTGCAACCATTTCAACCCTTATTTCCACCCCTATAATAGTGGATGATGCCATTCTAAATAATTTTCCCTTAACTGAGTCAATATTTTGTAGTTCATTTACATAATATTTTTTAACCATTTTCAACTACTCATTTATTTATTGATAATAATAGTAATTATCTTAGTCCCTAAATAACAAGTTCTGTTTATGATTCTGCACTTTAATTATTAAACATTTGGGAAATAAAGGATAACCGTTCATCGTGTTTCTTTTAAAGATATAGGTAATAATACCTATATCTTTAAAAACCTACAAAATTACTGAACCTCAAATCATATATGCATTCTACTTCTGACTTTTGTTTAATCAGGCAACATTTGTATTTTATTCTTTTTGTAATTGGTTACGTAACACTACTCACAGACAGGTTATTTTGTGGTTAGGATAAAAATCATCAATCATAGAGATGCTGCGACAAATTACAAGAAAGGAAACCTCAAAAACAGTACTCTGTAATGTGCTGAATCGAAGATAAAATAATTTTAATGATACATATAAATAAAATACGTGAAGGAATGTCGAGATTAATGGGTTAGTATTATGTGAAATTTTCTTTCCACTTGCTAACGTATACAGTTAAAACGTCGTTGATTGTCCAATTATCATTTAAAATCGTTTCAGTACAATGTCTACACAAAATAGATTCGCCAATAATTTGTCATATGTTCGTCATTTCTCATTATCCTATACATGTTTCTATTTAATTTATGCAAACGTAAATTGATCACCTTTTTTTATTAACAGAAACACAATTATTTTATTTTCATTATCGAACATGAAACTTATATACGTACAAGAGTAACAATTGATGATGATATTAATGAGACAATGACTAAACAACTTTTACGGGCTAAATATATTCGCCTACCTTTTGAGAGCTATTTTGAACAAGGAGCAATGATGTAATATCTTTTTCGCATTTGTGAATGCATAATTATCTTAATTATGTCAACGCTTGTCAAGTTCATGGAAATTTGCCATAAACAAAAACATCAACCACTGTGAAGTATTATATGAATTTATTTATTATAGATTATAGCAAAATTTATTTACTTACCTGCCAGTATATATATATATATATATATATATATATATATATATATGTGTGTGTTTTTAGGTGGTTTCCGGGAATTCATCCGCGTAGTTGATGGTAAAATGACGACGTTTCGGCAGAGTCACATCTGCCCTCTTCAGGTCGGTTCGCATAATTCTCGTAGCCTTCTGCTTTCGCTTCTAGTTACTCGAATAACTAGACTTATTTTTAGTTCAATACATTTTAAAAATAATGTCAGTCCTTTCAAACAAAATAATATTCATTTTGATTTCAGCATTTTTCAAAGTTTTGACAGGTACTATTACTGTAGTATCATTTACATAAGACAATATAGATTTTAGAAGCAATATTTGTACCTATATAGAATATATATATATATATATATATATATATATATATATATATATATATATATATATATATATATGTTTTAGGTGGTTTCCGGGAATTCATCCGCGTAGTTGATAACTGATCCCTGCCGGGATCGATAGTAAAATGACGACGTTTCGGCAGAGTCACATCTGCCCTCTTCAGGTCGGTTCGCATAATTCTCGTAGCCTTCTGCTTTCGCTTCTAGTTACTCGAATACTAACATTTTCTGAAGCGAGCGCGCTGTTATATAGTCGCGGCTCGGCGCCTATCGGTTGACACCGTGAACGGCTGCGTGTGATTGGCCCTTGGCGCTCAGTGGGCACGGCTCCATTCTGCTGATTTGTTATTTCGGGTTGAATTGTTATTGGATGGGTACGGGCCGGTACGGTGTTTAAGTGTTTAATAGGATTTTCCAACAATTCGATAAGTTCTGAATTTCATTGCGTGCGTTTAGACTGTGAGGTCTCTTCGCTATTTCAATTGCCTGTCTTACGAGTCTTGATTTCGGGTGTTCTATATTTGCCAGTACTCTGGTGTTCTCAAAGTCTATTCGGTGTGACATCGTGGTGGCGTGTTCCTCAATGGATGTTGTTTTTTCCTGCTTTCTTATAGCGTTCTGGTGTTCATCACGTCTAGCTTGAATTCTGCTGTAAGAAAGCAGGAAAAAACAACATCCATTGCGGAACACGCCACCACGATGTCACACCGAATAGACTTTGAGAACACCAGAGTACTGGCAAATATAGAACACCCGAAATCAAGACTCGTAAGAGAGGCAATTGAAATAGCGAAGATACCTCACAGTCTAAACGCACGCAATGAAATTCAGAACTTATCGAATTGTTGGAAAATCCTATTAAACACCGTACCGGCCCGTACCCATCCAATAACAATTCAACCCGAAATAACAAATCAGCAGGATGGAGCCGTGCCCACTGAGCGCCAAGGGCCAATCACACGCAGCCGTTCACGGTGTCAACCGATAGGCGCCGAGCCGCGACTATATAACAGCGCGCTCGCTTCAGAAAATGTTAGTATTCGAGTAACTAGAAGCGAAAGCAGAAGGCTACGAGAATTATGCGAACCGACCTGAAGAGGGCGGATGTGACTCTGCCAAAACGTCATTTTACCATCGATCCCGGCAGGGATCAGTTATCAACTACGCGGATGAATTCCCGGAAACCACCTAAAACATTTAGTGCCCGCGAAAACTTAAAAACAAATATATATATATATATATATATATATATATATATATATATATATATATATATAGGCAAAGACTAAACGGTTCGGTACCAGTTTCTCCTCTGTCCCTCAACCGATTTTCTTTATTTTTGTTTTTTTTAGTAACTATTAACGACCTTCAGTGCAGTTCAAATTAAAATATTAAGGACAATTCCTTACAATTTATATATCGACAATTAATTTTAGACAGTAATATTGCCCTAATCGTAAACTCCAAATTAAAATGCAGAAGCTTCGAATATGCAAGTAAATAACTTTCAGCTCTCCCTGCTTTACATTTTAAGTGTCCCAAGTTTCTCACGCCTACGATCTAGCGACAGATATCAATTTATTTTCCATATAATGATCATTGGTGCACTGTATCATGTTATGTATAGTGTTTGCTTCATAAACAGCTTCAATATTATAGTGGCGACAATAATAGTTATTAGTGCTCATGTGTGGTAGAAAAAGAACACGCCGGTGTTTAACAAACTTGCAGAATGTGACCATATAATAACTAGTTTTTAACCGAATTAGAACATGGAATAGTTACTTTCAAGAATACGGTTAAGAATGTTAGTCCGCTCTCTATTGCAATATTATGCAAGCCAAAATCTGTTAGTAGAGACTGACTAAAATTAGACTTAAGAATTTTGATTTGGTAAAACAGTGTGTGGTAAAAAGTACAAGTTCGAAAAGTGAAGCTTTGTGGTCATTGATGATCTGTCAAACCAACATTATACGACCGAACTTGATACTGGTAAGTATTATTGTAATAATTGTTTTGTTTGGTAAAATATTGATTAGTGTGTGTGATGTAATACCTATAGAATTCGCCATTAGAAATTATAAAAAAACGGAAGTTTTTCTATTATGATTATATTTTTATTAAATTATTATTATAAGTATTTTTACCAAAACATAGTACTGCTTCAGTAGCTTGTTTCCCAGAAAGTGCTTAAGCAGTTTGTTTGTTTTCTGAGAAATTATATTTCACCTTAAATATATTCTAGTCTAGGTTGTTTTAAATTTGAGTCTGATTTTAATTTGAACATTACTTTAGTTTAGTTTATCGCCCAACAGATATAAATCCTATTACAGGACAAATAATATAACATAATGGAAAATACATACAGATAATCTAAGGTATCTTAAGAAAGGTAACGAAATATACATCTGATACTTATATATTAAATGTGCGTCTAGAAATAATTGACTGTCCTATCCAAAAATTTTACTTTGTCACATAAATCGATACTATCTAGAAGTGATGCACACTGAACAATCTTAATTGTCCAAAATATTAAATTCCTCCATGAAAGAACTTTTAAATAATAAGAAGATATATTAAAAAATCTTTTTTCTGTGAGATTTTATGGCTCTGTTGAATTGCACACTTACTAACTATACTATTGACTAACAAATCAGTGAGATTAACTATTTTCTACAAATTATTCTTTTTTATCTTGCAATAAACACAAAATTATGATAGCAATGAACAAATATTATAACAGAGATATTCAACAAATTAAGTGATTTAATTAAATCATATAATTTCTAATTATTAAAGGAAAAACATCTTAGGTGTTCAAAAGTCCACCAATAAATAAAACAACACCATTGGCACTGTACAATAAAAAAGGAATCAATTCGTATAATTTTCAGTACTGACTGTCGTAATAGAACACTCAAAAATGATCTCATAATATCGAAACAAACGTAAAATAAATGGTCTGATTCTAATCTATACTTACATACAATTCCATACAAACTGGTAAATATATATTTAGAGATATGTATACTTAAGCTATAAAGTACGAAAATATATTTAAATAATAAAAGTAAATAGAATATTGCCGATATTAAGTAATATATGTTGTATAATTAGAAATTTTGTGAAACTTCTATATAGGATCAAAAAACACTTTTAAGTTTTATAGAATATTACATACAAAATATCGTATCATTCTCATGGGAATTTAAATCTAATTTACTATATGTACTATTTATTTGTATTAACACTGCACCACATTTATCTACAAAACATATTGCGTGACCAATAATTATTTTCACCAGGCATTAGAAAATAAATTTTAGAACTTTTTTTAAGGTCTACACAATTCATAATTAATTCTGACTAAAAGTAATAACGATAGATTTGCAATGGATTTGGAGAAGGGCAATCCAGAACCTTCAAGTAGCTCGCAACTCATCAGTTACGAGCATGCAATTTTAAAATCCCTATACCATTAAAAACGATCTTGACTTGACGTTAGATACTATAGAAAAACTAGTTAACTCCGAACCAACGTCAATTGAAATAATTACAACGCATTTCTTGCTCCACTATACTGAAGGAGCCGTGGTGAAACTAATTGTACCGCTCTGGTGGGTTTTTTTATGTGTGAATAATGGAAATTTAAAAATGGAATTTAAAACATCATTCTGGATAAAACTGGATGTTTTGTATTTACCCCCCATACTTCACAACTATATTCTATGAAAAGCATAAAACGTTATCTTCTTGCTAGACAAAATAGCTATAGACTGATTTGCCTTTTAAACGTGATCCTTGACTTATCCAGAGCTAATTTTTCATTAGGAACAAGGATTAACATAAAATTGGTACGAAAAGCTTCAAGAAAGAGACCACATTACACAATTCAGAATTCTTCTAGGGAACATACAAAACTGCAACAGATAAATGGGTCAAGTAGGTCTGATGGTACTCCCATGGTACGTATAGCTTGAAAATTGTTTTATTCGCTGTAGCAGAATGATTTATATGGGCCCTTTCATTTCTTCTTTGCTATATTCGATATATATATTGTTTTTTTTTGTTGTCAGTGTACAGCATACTTATATAAGTAGTTTGAAATACTATATGATCTAGCATTTTTTCAGCTGACAAAGCAATCAATAAAATAAATAAATAAATTTGCTAAGATGAACTTCGCTGAATAAGTGGTTCATAAGTTTTTAGGGGGACAGTGTTCTTTCCATTTTAGTTTGTTGTTTTTTTCAATTAGTAGCTTCAATTAAACAGACAAATGAAATTCCAGATCATCTCCCAAACTTTCCAGATTCTTTATTTCATTTCATTATCGTTAACTTAAAAAAAAAGAAATACGGAAATATGTGTCGTTTAACAAAATAAATAAGTGTAATTCTCTAAGTGTTTTTTTGTTCACTAGCCTGCAACTGGTCACCTTTAGTCCCTGGAAATATGTGTCACTGAATAGGTAGTTATTTATTTAGATAGACGTAATTTTTCAAGACTTAATACTTAGAAAGCACCAAGATACAGAAAGGGAATTGAGAATAAATTATTTACCAATTTACAAATTAATGGTGCGGTAATATTGCTTAATAAAACATTTAACTTTCAGTCTTCAATTTTGAATTACAAAATAATTTACTTTGGTTTCAAACAATAGAAGTTCCTTACGTGACTTGCTTCAGCTGTATACATAATCATATTCAATCCTTTTTTCTGCTCCAAATGTTACCGATGAGGCTTGTGTTACCAGTCGTACATGCTTCTCCTGTGTTTTGAGAATAGTAAGGATGGTCTCTAATTCAAATTGTAAACGATTTCTTTCTTCGTCAATGAGGTTCATGGTAGCACGTAATTCGAAAGGATTGTCCCAGTAAATCACCCCAATATATTCTCCAACTGCAAAATTTAATCGTCATCAAATTCAAATTACAGTCAGGTATACTGGCTTTCAGTGTTCTTCTGCAGCTATGTATAACTTCAGGCAAGAGTTTCCGTGCGGGTGAGCTGCCCCACGTGTACCTCCTCGGACTATCTTTAATTCAAACCAGAAGAGCTAAAAGTGTTCTGTTAGTTCAACAAAAATATGGAGGAGGTATTTTCGGTCTATATTGAGACCAGGCAGAACAATTAAAATAGAAACTGGGTAGATAACGAAGAAGTAGTTCATTAATTTATAAATTAATTATTATTCTTTTAATGAATTGGCGTTAGAAACTTTCAAAAAAACAAAACAAATATTCACTTGAGGTGTGGAATCTCAAGATGACAACATTTTGCGACAATCAGTGCCACCCAGTTTTACACCATTCATATAGATCTCTACTGCAAATTTGAAGTTCTGCTCGACTTTGATTTTCCTCTCAAAAGTTGTAAGGATCTTACCACTAACGCTTCAATGACAACTCAAACCAATAAACTATTTTTTCCAAGTAGCGGTTACTCTGCTGGCTAGATTTGATATTTGTATTATAATTTGACATATGAACATAACAATCAAAGATTTACTTTTTGAAAATGCATAACTCTGAAATAACTTTCAGGTAAATGGTACTGGATTATTTTGATTTTGTTCAGAAAATACATAAAACACCTGTATAAATTTTTGGAAAAGAGAACAACTATATAAATTTGTCATGCTCAACTAAAGCAAAAGTCATAAGGCTTTCTAACATTAATATTTAATTTTATAAAAACCGCAGCCATTGTGCCTCGTAAAATATTTGCTTTCACGATTTTAAATATCGTTGGTAACGACGATACTTTAAAATTTAATTAACACTTTTAGCGTTGCTGCATTTTCTACAGATTTCTTGTGTTCTCATTATTGCAAGAAACGAGAACACAAGACTTTTGATGTAATAAAACATTTAAATTCTTTTCACACATTACCGACCACGAATAATGTGGTGTTAACGACCCATCGCAATCTGAATCTCTCACGCCACATCATTCGAGGAGAAGAGTGGGAATATGTCTTTCATGAGTACTTGCATAGTTGTCATTTACTATAATAATAAATGGAACGAAGCAACTGACGAAGTCACGAATCGTACAAACATTTCTAATACCGTAACTCAAGATACAAATTAAAATATCACTTTCAATTTTTAGTTCAGTGAATTCCTTCCTGGTATCGTACTGCCCATTTGCCGAGTAAAAACGAAAAGATGCAATTATACTCTCAACGAATATAGCACATTAATTCCAAAATGGGGAATCGATTTGGTTTTTTGTAGCAAAGGGTTCTAGACGATGTCTATAAAAAGTGGATCTACATGTGCCATGTCAAAACCTTGAGGAAAATTATTTATAAACAATTAGAAGTATAAAATCGACAATTTTCCAGTTTTTCTTCTATAACTTCGTTGCTATCGACTACAGAAATAATTATTAACAAAAGTTGGTTAGAATAAAACTTTCAAGAAAGCTTATACCATTAGTTTTTCGAAAATTAAAAAAATAAATTTGGTTTAGAAAATTTATTTCAATTTTGTCCTAATTCAAGAAAAAAGGTATTTTCTTTACAAGTAGTTAGTACTCCCTATCTGTATCAGTGCACTACCAGAGCAGTAATCTAGTTGTTTGCTTTAAAAAAAAACGAATATTGCAACAACTGCCAAATCTGATATAATGGATAAAAATATTTAAATTTTTTTTGCATGTAAAGTTAGGGTACCTTTATTTTGTACGATTGTCAAAATTAATATTATTAATATTTTTGCATGGTTTTAAAGCGTTTGTGTTTTCATTTTACAATTAAAATTCCTCTAAACAAGTTTAATTTTTAATATTTTTAATTTTACAAAAGCCGAAATTAAAATTCTGAGAAGGATCTTTCTTTTCCATTTTACAGAATTAGAATATATTAAACTACCACCTAACTGCAATTTGTTTACAGGGTTTTAATTTGTGAAGCGTTGATAAATGTATTTTCTTTTATATTCATTTCCATCTGTTATTGATTCTGATTTAGCAGCTTTTGCAGTTTTATTTTTTTACCGACAAATTAATTATTGCTCGCGTAATGCACCAATACAGACCGACTCAAGAGAAGACTAACTACTATAAAAAGTCTGCAATATTCCGAAATTTCCACAAAATTGGAGAAAATCTTCTGCATCAAATATTTAAATCAAAATTTTCACATATTAACAATTAATTTTTGCATTCTTCGATGAAAAACTTTTCAACAAGCCACAGAAACGAAGATATAAAGAAAAAACTGCAAAAAAGTTCATTTTTCAACTTTAATTTGTTAAAAAAAATCCACAAATAGGGCACACGTAGATACAATTATTATACATATTGTCTAGAACCCATATCTGAAAAAACAGTTCTTAATCCCCATTTTACATGAAATTTTGCGATATGTATGGGTTTCGGATTATTACTCGAGGTCGTAGTTGAGAGCTGTGCTTATTTGAAAGAAATTCATAGGACAAAAAAGTGTTATTATATTTAAATTTAGATCTTTTCTTATAGTCATGTGGATTCCTGCTGATATTTGAATATTCATTTGAAGAAATAACAATAGCATTAGATAATTGTTTTTCATAAACACAATTAGATGCAGTACATTGGTAAAAGAATTTTTATGGGATTGTTTTCGCCAGGTAAGATTTTTTTAATGAACACTAACGATTACATTTTGCAGAATAGATACGTAAATTGCCAGCAAGGCATCCAAGGTCAAATTTTTGAACAAAACACACTATAAACATTAAATCTAACTTCTATTTAATCAATATCAAAAGATATAATTGTTTGACTTTACCCATCGAAGGGACATTGTTTTAGACTGGAAATAAAATAGGGAACCTTATATTTTAAATAAAAACAAATCATAACTATGTTACATACATTAGGAGCATTTACTGCTTCCCACAATTGAATATGAAATCCAACTTACTCGAACACTTCTTTTCTATGCGGTCATTACACGTTTCTATTTAGATGCATTTAGCGTTAAATTTGAAGACGAATCGAGTTCATGTCGGTCTTATATAATGACTTTGCCATCTCGCGTCTTCAAATCTTTATAACACTAACGTTTCTAATGTTCACAAACATATTTGTTTTTGTTGAGTGCTTAGTAAAATAGATATAAGCTATACTAAAAATGGAAACAACTGTTTACCACAATGGCTTTACTGAAGCACGGTGAAAGTCGATGCTGTATTGAAAGGGTCAAAAAACTGTTATTGTTAATTATGAAATACTCAATAAGTACATAAACTCCCTAAAACAATTAAGAAAGATAAGAAGAGTATACCAATAGAAGAAAGTAAGGTCAATAATTTCATATTTGCTTTTATCGTTCTCATCTCAGAACAATAACTAGAAATCAACCAATTGCCATGGGATTATTTGTTTTAGAACATATGATAAAACTTGGACAATTATAACAGAAGGAATCTGACATTGAAAATCAAAATATGCCTATGCACTCTAGAAATAAAAAGGTTGGCGTTGCGGAATACATCAAACAAACTTTCAATCTTCTGTTCATTTCTGCAGGCTCATGAAATCGATAATTACAGGAGGCGTATATCGAGGATTTTCGACGAATTTTATTTCCCTGTTCGAAAGGATTTGTTTCTTGAAAATTGCGGAATCTTTCTAATACTCTCTTCGTCTTCCTTTGTACGCAATACAATATATATTATATATCAATATAATACATATTGTAGGGAACCTTCATTGGTTCAAATTGATGTCCTCTCGAACACTTCTTTATGCATATGCATGTTAAATTTGAACGAGATGTCGGTCTTAATCTCGCTTCAAATCTTTCTTAATGTTTATTTACAGCACCACAATATTAAAGGTATTGTGTTATTCTCAATAAGTACATAAACATTAAGAAAGACCATCATTCAGGGAACAACTAGAAATCAGAACCAAAACGTTCATTTTTGTGCAATTTGTTAAAATTTCAAATTGGTTCATAGCATTTAACGAGCAAGCTTCGCAGCTATTAAAGAAATTTTACAATTGTTTTACAATTGTGTTTTTTCATATAGTTTATTTATTGCCATTGACAACGGTGTCTGACCTAAACCTCGAAAGACTTGGAAATATTCAGTATTTTCTGCTAGTAGTGTTTTCCCAATAGGTCCTTACACATTAAAGCTAAATAGCTAAAAATGGACTAAAATTAATCTAACCAGTATTTAGGAAACGAATATCAAATGTGTAATAAAAAAATAATATACAATATATTCAGTTTTAAAAAAATACAATGTATTCAGTTTTAAAAAAATATATATTTAAACAAAAATGTGCGAACTGTGAAGCAAATGTAAAAGATGAAAATGGTAAAATTGGAAATAAAAAATGACAATAAAATCAAATATTAATTATTAATTTATAAACATATAAGAAAAATTCATTCATTCGATTCATTCATTACACACTAACGAATATAAAACAGAGCGTATTCTTTTATATTTGTAAAAAAGATAAGGCTAACTACATCATACTAGACTTCTAGGCGTCACACTATGTGAACAATAAAACCATGAAGTAGCTTTTGAATTATCAGCAGAAAACAAGAAGATAGTAAAACAGATTAGGGTTTTGATATTGAACAAATAAACACGTTACAACAATGAACAGAGAGAGCGTAGCTAAGCGCTAGGCAGATCTGAGTACACTTAAGTCAACACATCAAGGTCGCTTGTAGACATAGACTGCATGGCGCGGCTTTAGTGCCAAGCCTCTCTCATATAACGATTGTGATTTGGTTTTGTGCCAGGACAGAACAACTGGAATGTAAGAATGTGCTTTCAAACGTATACGCGTCGAATACATATAATCCGAGACAAGATGTTAGAATTGCTAATAAGTCAACATTACCAGGGTACGAAAACTTTGTTAGTTGGCCGTTATTTTACCAGAGAAGTTCAGTTAGTTATAGCAGTTAAAACATTATATAAATCGTCTGTATTACCACAGCTTTTTACAGATAGATTATTTTTTCCTTCCTTTTGGTAAACTTTATACATATTAGATTGAACACCTCAAATATAAATTTGGCCATATAATGTCAGTAGTTTCATTTAGAATTTGGTCCAAAAACATTTACTGTTTTGAAAGAATCTGTGAAATTTTATTACAGTCTCATATAGTACTTTCCAAATAATTCTTTGATGTTTTTATTTTTAGTTTATCATGCCAAATTTTTGCTGAAAACTTGATTCACAAAGAGTGCTTTCTGTGGTTTTTAATTATTTTTAACCTGGATATTCCCGTTTCTGTTTACTTTATTATTATTATTTGAAATGTATTTCTAATTTGGATGCTTTGGTAATATCACATTTCATTTTAATTACTAATATCTGATTGTTTAAACGAACGGTAACATTGTAACAACAAAGAATATATTTAGTTTTTGTGTCAAATTAAAGAACATTCAGTAAGTTTACATTTAACACTTTTCCGGCAAATATTTTTTTAAAAACATTTGAAAATTTTGCCCAGCACACCCTGTGTCGCCTTATATATTCAAGACTACCTCTGTAAATAGCAATGACTACTCACTCTAAAAAGAGCCTGTATCTTTTTTGGTATCCCTTTAAATGGAGTTATGCCAGGAGAAATTAGTAGTTTAAAAACACCGACATTACTCAATCAGTTAATAATCAAAAATTGTTAGTAAGTGGAGTAGGAAAAAGGAACACTGGTACTTAATACTGATGGTCCTGATTGGCCATGGAAGATGGAGTGGACAGGGACTGAGAATCGGGTCGATGGCATTAGTATCGTGCGACCCCGAGTGCTAGTTTTGTTTTTCGACTTTTTCCGTCGTCTTGAAATCGGATATTTATAAATTTCTATTCTTTGGCACATGTTTTGTGACATGGAATTTTTCGGGTTGTAATAATCGACAATTTTCGATTGGAGGTGTTGTTTTATAAGCAGCTTCTCAATGAGATTAAGTTCAAACAAGCTGATCCTAAGTTTTAAATTGAAGTGATCGTATATGTGGATTTCCGTAAATTATTTTTTATATGAAATGATTTGTAAATTCCGGATATTTCATGATTGTCTTAATTACATTTCTGATTTTACTAGAATATAGTTTAGAAAGTTTATAAAGATAACGGCCTATATCAATAGTTTTCCGGTATGTATTTTGGCCAATAGTTCCCCTGTTATCTTTCGTAACTAACATACTAGAGTAGTAAGCTGTATATCACTTTCTTTTCTCTCCATGGTGAATTGAATTAGTAAATTGTGAATTTAATTCTTTATGAAATTAGATGTGCTCTACAGGTATAAGTATAATCAGTCTACGTAAATTAAAGCAAAATTTAATTAAATTTCTAAACGGATATATTTTTAATATAAAGATATATAGAACAATATAACAAGAAAACGGTCTCAATATTGATCATTGAATATCAATAAATTTTCAACAAAATAATCCGTATCAAAAATCTCCACCAACACAAGAACGCCTTCTTGTGAGCCAGGCTTAACTTGTCGTAATTGAACCATACATAAGACTGCTTACAATCTCTTACATTGCATTCGTGGTCTTATGCGGTTGGACAGTAAATTAGACATGTACTTTCTTTTCTGACTAATCACACAAATAGGTAGGTATGTTTCAGATATGTAACGTGACACCATATTGTACGGAAAAACTGCGACCTAAAATTTTACCTAAATACGAAAGTTTACATTTCACAAACAATATTCATATTCCTTTCGAAAGATTAATATACTTATTACAAAGAAAAAAGGTATGTTCAATTCGCAATTTACCTACAATTAGTTCTAATTACCTGCTATAAACAGTTAAACATTTAAAAAATTTTGCGTTACATAATGTTATTAATACTGAAATAATTCACGTTCTGTATCTAACGAACGTATTTTACATGAGCATGATTCATAAACCATCCATAAAAAATTGTATGTCAGAAGTTTCTCATTATTAAAATTATAGCATTGCTTAATTACATCTCTTTCTAATGTACTGGTTACCGTCATGCAAGATTTCCCTAAGACATTAATCAAAAGTTTTGCATCAGGATAAGTTGGATACATTTGTTATCTCGAGTATTCTCGAATTGTCCTTGAATGCATTTTTACATCCTGGACGAATAATTATGTAATTAGTTTGGGTAGCAAAATTTCTGGAATAGATATTTGTCAATCTTAATTGGCCCATTCTATAACTCATGGGTTTATCCCGTTTGTATATATTATAAGTTGCCTTGAAACATGTTACTTATTTACTGTATGTTTACAAATATTTATAAACTCGAATTATTTGGGCAAGTGTGATTTTTTTAATTCTCTGGTTTGCCCTCTAAAATAAATTCTATTTTTGTATTAATGGCCTTTTTTAGCATACTTATATGATATTTCAAAAAAATATATAAATAACAGGCAACAGATTTAATAATAAATCCACATTTTAAACAAGAAATGCTTTAAAAGCAATTGTATCAAGAACAAAACCAACACAATGCAAAAAATGGAAAAAAATTACTCCTATCAAATCCTTTTGAGAATGTAATAAAGGATATATGGGAGAAATTTCTACGCCTCTAAATGTACGAATGAATGAACACAAAAAATGCATAACAACATAATTATTTGATCCATCTTATAACAAAGTCGTAACTAGCAAAGTGGTATATATCAAAGAGCAGTAAATTCTCTTAGTTACGTCACTTAATTTTGACAACTATTTTAGTTTTAAATTTTACATTTTTCACAATTTTTTGAATTTTCTTTATTGCCATTGAGAACGTGGTCTTGTCATAGGCCCCAAAATGTTTTGGAATATAGAGAATTTTTCTCTTGTGCCGTGTTATTGCCAAGAAGCCACAACTATCATTCATTTTAGCCTGAGTAATTTTGGAAACGAACTGGGGAATGAGTCCGTTTTATTATATATTTTCTTTAATTTTTTTCAAACCTTAAAATGAATCCTTTTAGTTAATATGTAATATGATGCGCTTGAACCAATTTTATCTTGCTTTTATTTCATCATTTACCACCCAAAATTAATATTAGGTCTACCTATAAAATTTTAAGTTTTAGAAATACGATGAAATTTCTCGATGTTGATGTAATTTCCTTAACTTATACATTTTAAAAGTAAAGTTTTAAGTTTTTAAAAACAGGTATTTGTATATACATACTGTAACGAGCCCTTTCGCTTGATAACTTACATGTTGCATGCTATTTTATTTATTTAGTTTTCTAATATAATCCAATACTAATGCGACGATTTTTCGCTTAGGATTTCCTGTAAAATTTTAGGCTCAATGGAATCGAAGATAAGAGAGGGGGTTGAGTTTCGCACAAAAACTAACCTAAAAATCAAATTCTATTTATTTGTGTTACAAGCCAGTACTTGGGTCGCCAAACTCTACATTAATATCAAATTTCAACTTTTGGTTTAGTAAATTCGAAGAAAACAGGATATTGCAGCTGACAGACAGATACAAAATGAAAAACATACTAACGTACAAAATACCCAAAGAGAGGAAAAATTTTGGATAGAGTCAAGGGACAGCATAATGAGATCCCCAATTATTTTAAGATCCCTTAAATTATAAAGATGTGAGCGGAATCCGCACGATTAATGCAACTCGGTAAATGATATACATGTGACCCACGTAACCTCTGTATTTTAAATTTCTGTTACACCATTCCTCGTACTACCAACCTTAAAAAACGATGGCATTTTTTTCAGAAATAACCTGAACTTCTAATTTCGTTTCAAGTTCTGTTTACATAAAAAATACTGCACCTTACTAAAAACTGCCGGAGGTCGTACTAACGATTTGCATGTGTATCGTGTTCGTGTTTGTATTTCAAAAGTATTTTACCTTCAACAACTACACAGGCATCGAGGGAAACGATATGAACTGCTGATTGGTGACATCAACATCTAAGAAAATACGCAAAATCTTCGGACCATTTATACGAAAAAAAAACAATTGAGCAATACGAGCATCAAGGACTTCCCTTTGGAGTGTTTTTCACGTCATCAGTTCTGAGGGAACTTTTCAATTTTGCAGTTAAAATTAAAAGAGAATTATTAGTACTCAAAAATAAAATGCGAGATTCTGTTAAAGTTTTGACAAGTGGATCAATATCCACCCATAATCAAAGCGATACTCTGAAATTTTGGAGCGTATCTTGCTAATATAACTCCAAAAATCTATGTAGATATATGTCAAAATAAAAACTTTAAAGACGATCTGTATTTAAATCCAGATATTATTGCTATAACAAATGCTGCTACTAGTGTATTAATTATAATTTTTATTAAACAAACGGTCTCTCAAACTGAAGAAGAACCATAAGTAGAGAAGAACAGGTCTGCCAAAAAAGGAGCTCCGATAAGACATTGCATTTCGAATTTTCAAATACAAGCAAAAAACGACTGATATTCATACGAATTTTCTATTATCTTATCAATTATTCCCTATTAACTGCTACTGAAGTGATGATATAAGCGAACTGCTGTTAAATTTTATTTCCCAAAATGCCTTCTTCCATTTTGCTCTAGAGTCTGGTATATTTTCATTCAAAAATCATTTGAGAAATGTATTGCTTTCTACTTGTCTACTTGGTGTTTGAAATTGTGTGCTAGCGAAAGGGGATCTCGAACATACCTGGAACTAAAATTTGTATTCAGAAAATATTGGGATTGCAAATATATAGTGGGATTGCAGCCGCTAATCTTAACCATTGAGACAAAAACTAAAAATATCATTTCTGTCTATGCTATTTAACACTGAATTGCGGTTGACCATTATAACATACAAAATTGAATAGCAAGGGAAACTGATAAAAAAAAATTAAATGATAACTTGAATTGAACCGTAACAGGAAACACACAATCAGCCAATGCAACATAGATATGAGAATTAGTAAATGCAATTCAAAAAGTAACTGCAAGAATTAAAAATGAAACCTCTAAAAGAATGACGAAAAATTCAAAATGTAATTTCTCTTGATATCTAACATACTACCTTAAAGACATCTAAAAAATCTGTTTGTTATAGCGGAAAACTAAAAAATATGGGTCAGATTTATAAATTTAGACACAATAGAATAAGCGATTTTATTTATATATCCCTAAGATTAACAGAATTAATCTAAACTAAATGCAATAGGTGAAGTCTCGATGTTCAGGTAAAGTGAGCTTTTAAACCAGTGGATATCATGGTCAACGTGTATTGTGTCAGTAGATTTTTATACAAAACCAGTACAAAAAAAATCACTTGCAACGTAAATATCTTTCGTGGAAATGTGACTGCTCTTATCAAATATAAACAAGTTTGTAATCAAATCGTTCGAAACGGTTGGTTCTTATTGACACTTTCAACAGTAGCAATCAAATCTACAATTGTGTTTTGTAAATAGGAAGCACTGATTTTAGGCCTACAAACGAAAAAGTTAAATATGTATTATATTTTTATAAATATAGAAGATTGTCCTTTCCTGATTTACATTCTTGCACCACTGTAATGTAATATGATTATTATTGTCACTGCTCTTATTGATACATTTTCTAAGATATTCTGATATTGTGCAGGTTAAGTTATTATTAATTTCAGTGCACCCAAAGTTAATATTAAAGGTATGTACAGTCATTGTCGGCTTGATTTCTTCTTGCTAATATTGCTCTGGTAATCCACTGTTGCCATTTTGTTGGTGGCCCTGTTTTCCATTTTCTAGAAAGTCCATTCTGATCTTACACAGTTTCGTGTCCATATCATACCAGTTACTGCTTTTCTGTGTCTTCTACTACCGTTCTTCTACTTTCGTTTCTTATAATATTCAAGTCTAAATCTCTTTGTCGCTTTTCTATAAAACCTATCCTTACAAACTAAAAATACTGCATCAACTAAAAGATAACCCTAACCGAAGGATACAATTATTCGATCTAATGGCTGCACATCTAATGCAGAATCTGTTACATTTATTGATGAATGTACTTTTTTTATTGAACTGTAAACAGAGAAGGTGCGCCATGTGCGGTATTGTTTTGATGGAAAGCCACATTTTTCGGGACTCTTTAAAAAGTTAATGCAGGAATCCTGGGATACCATATTGTAGGGCTAATATTTCTGGATGAAAATTTACCAGCACCTTTGTATCATAACAGACTTTAAAATCAAATCCATCCGATGACTGAAGGATTGGTTAATGTCAATTCTGACGAGTTTAAATTGCAAGGCGTATTTCAACAAATGGGAGTGCCGGCGCATTATTTTAGACCAGTTCGAGCTTGCCTAATACAAACTTATTATTATCGATGGATTGGTAGACGCAGTCCTATCCAATATCCAGCTCATTTACCAGATTTGGTGCCATTCGTTTTTTTTTTGTTAATATTTGAAGTCGAAGGTGTACGTTACCCAAATATTTATAAATGTGTAAGATAAATAGAACAGTTTAATTTATCGACAGGAGGAGCAAAGATAGCATGTTGGGTAATTAATACATTAAGACCTACGTAAAAAGTAAAACAATGAATGAATGGCTTATTACTCTGTAACTATTTATCCGACTTTAACAAACAAAAAGTGTTGAACAGATAATATAAATATATTTCCCATTTGGCACTTGGTAATGAGGCACATCAATTTTATGACAAAACTTAGTTTGATAGAGAAGAAGCTAGTAGGGGGGGATAAAAGCTCTCACTGTATGTAGATTCGCATGTGCAAGTTTCAGCCTCGAGCTTTCGCTTAAACTTTTGAGTGTTACATTTTTAAATCGTTGAGTGTCACATTTTATAATTGAGAAAGTAAACATGAAATAATAGAAATCATTTGATCGTTCTTATGTTTTTGATGTTAAAACATTTGTTATATTAAGTTTGTATAATAGGCCTGATTTGAATTTCGTTTTTAACAACCATTATAACAATTAATTTGTTATCTGTAAATTAACAAAATGTTGACCTTTGTATAAAAGCCAAAAATATGTACATTTCCAAGAGAAGGAATGTAATTTTCATGCTCATTTATTCGTATATTTAGAAACCTAGATGTTTCTACAATATAAAATTTACTAAATCGCGTACTGCCTTCAATAATCATTAAATAAAAACCTACAGTTCGAAAAGTAGAAAATTTGTGAACATACTTAGGATCGAGGTCATCAAATACAACTTCACAATTCAACAGTACTACAAAAGAAAGAACACAACTCAAAACGAAACGAAAATGAAAAAAGTTTGTCTTAATTGTGCCGCTTCTACTTCCGTAGACTTCGTATCTAGTTACCGATAATTAAAGATGAATTGATATATGATCTTTTTTGTGTTAGCCTGTATATCCAAAAACAGCAGATTTTCATAATGATGTCATAGTTAAGTTGTCAAAAAGGTCAATCTTTTAATTTCATGTTTATATTTTATTAATCAGTATATAATACCATTGACAGCGAGATCAGATTGGAACTTTGAGACGTTTGGATTTTTAAAAACATAAAAGTAGCCAATTCTTCGTTTCAATTCTTATTGTGATGAACAGTATGTAATAAACATATAAATATTAACTTAGTGTAGGTAATTTTTTATTGTACCTTACGTTGTTGTCGTTCATGAAATGTATTTATAGAATCTAGAACAATAACACAGCGTAAATAAACAATTATAAATGCAAATCTAGTACACACTGAAAAAGTGGTAAGGATATCCTGTCACTTTCAAAGGAAAAAAGATGAGTCATTACTATTTATAAGAAATTACCAAATACTGTTATATAAGTGAAAATAATGATTGTCAGATTTGATCTTCGGATTACCAAGAAATAATTTGAAAGAAATAAGGCCATGATGTAAAACGAGTTTATTAGTAAACATTATATTTAGTATTTCGAGATATTATATTTTTTGCAGTTAGTAACAGGATGCAGGCGACCACAAATTATAAATTTTCAGAAATGAAACACCAAGTATAACTTAGGAAACAAAAAAATAAGCTTTTATGTTAAATCACAACAAATGGTAAATTTTCATTAGTAAGCATAAATAGAAAATTACGAAATTAAAAAAAAACTAGATTGCATTCTGTTATTTGGAACTTTGGCTTTAACCAAAAGCTGTAATATGTGGTGGTGAATTAAATAACGGATTTTATATGAAACTGGAAATTGTTCTTAGAAAATCTAATTTTTTATAGAGTGATATGAGTTTGAGAGACACTAAAATGATTATCACCATTTTGCTATGATTTATTTTTAATTCTGATAATTAATAATGTTAGCTGATTTTTAATTAAAATACAAGGTGTGATCATTAACTAACGAATTGACGTTATTACAGGCAAAATACGCATGCGTCAAACGTTAGGAAGACTTCTCTTTCGACTGCAATGCCTTTCGCCTATGTCAGCAAATATGTATAGCCTTCATTAGAGTTGTGTTTTTTTTTGTTGCACCGGAAAAATGAGAAGTGCGACAATAATACAGCTATGAATTGTTATGAAATTTCACGTAAAACTTGTAAAAACCACTACTAAAACCTATAATTTATTGAAAGAAGCGTATGGCAATGAATCTTTATCGCGCATATGATATTTTGTGTATATAAGCGTTTTCGCGGTAGCCGAGAAGACAGACGTTGAAGATAATTTACGCCTACAGCCGTTCTGTAGGTCCTTAATGTTATAACGTTACGATAGAATGCGAAATTGTTAAATGTTTTGTGTTATAATAGGTGCATTCAGGGAAATGTAGCATTAAAGCATTGAAGAATTACAGCACTTTGCTTTCTCTGAATCCAGATTTTTGTTACTGGTTATATTCAATTTTTATGATTTTGAGTTGGTAACATTTTTGTATATATCAACACAGAATTTGAGGTTTGTTTTATTTATAAAGCGGAGAATTTATATGCTTTACTGCTTTATTAAAGCGCTGTAGCGCTGCGAGTAAAGCAGACACTATTTAGTACCCGCTTCATCGCTACGATTCCCTGACTGCACCCAATGGATTGGTAGGAATTTTTCGCAACTGTTCTTTACGATCAAACAACTGACAATATCAATAATCTGGTTCAATTTGACTATTAGGTTCCTACTATTACCGGAAATGTAGGAATAGTAAACTCATTCCGCATTGCTATCAAGAGGTTTCTAGCCAAGAGCAGCATCCCAACGTTAGGCAAATTTTTGTCTGTGCGAATTCTGTTCCTAAGGTGAAATCTGCTTTAAAAGCACAAGATGAGTCCGTTCAAGGTCTAAATGAGAAAGCGGCACGCGTACTGAAGGAACTGACGGAAGAAGATTTCTAGCACTGTTGTCAAGAATGGAGGACTCGAATGAAGGGTCGCGTCGTAGCGATAGGTGAGAGGTGTATATTGTACTATTTACCCCTTTATTATTTGTGGTAATTGTATACTACTTTGGTCTTATAATTATTTATTTACTTGACTTTACGGACACGTTCTGTGTACGAAGAAGCCCCTCTGGACCTATTCTCCACCTCTTCGCTCTTACTTCTGTTTCTCATGGTAGGTATCGGTGTTCAATTTCGGCTTTAACGAAATTTCTCATCTAACAAAGCTTCTCGTTCAACCTCCTATGTATAAGTATTTAACAAGCTTTCGTTTTAAAACATATTTTTTCCCGGTGGCAATTTTTTCCGAATACTTTTTTGAGAATACAACCGAAAAAAAATTTTAATCTTCTCAAATATTTTATATAACTCTATTGTAAATATTTTTAATATGTTTCATGGCACAAGTGAAGCTTTCTGTAAAATTGTTTACAATAAATTGTTTACAATAAATGTTCTTTATTTCCAAAAGTATCTTTGTACACTTAGTTATATAGATAGTTACAATGTAGATTCAATAAATCGGAATGTGCTAAGTTGAGAAACCCCCAATTTGTAGGTATGGATTTTTTGTATGAAAGTTTGTATATTGTCAAGATCCCAGACGTTTCAGATTTTGGGTCAGACCCAGTTCTTCTTTAAAATTAAATTGTTCCACAATATGACGAATTTCTGCTATATATAGGGTATTGAATAAAAATCTAGAGAACGTATAAAAAAAAAGCTTCTGACAATGTCATAAGAGAAAAGCTTGTGTATTATATCAAGAAAAAGTTGTTCAAAAGAACATGACCTTTAATAATTTTATCCTTTGTTACAATTGTGTGATGACTCGTAGGTACATCAATTTTGTCAGTCGACACATGTCCGCTCAATTGAGTATAGAATATTAATTTGTAATCAGTACCTCAAAAATTACCGGAAAACATCATTTATCCGTTGAATTAACTAAAATTCCTTTGATTTACCTCAAGACTATTCGATATCTCCTTAAGTTTAGAATTAAGGACCGTATTTAGGTAAAAATAAATCAGTAAACAAATAATAGCATCAAATGTGCCAACAATTATAAGGAGTTTGGAACTAACTATTATTGCCTTACTCTACAACTTTTACTTGTTGATTCATATGACATCCGTTGTGAACCGCAACTCACGATCAGCTTTAAATTAGTACAGTGCTGGAATAACTGTCTAGACCATCATGTCTATTTCTGGAAATAAAATTTAGTTTTCTTATTTCCGCTAATTTTAACTGAAACTCGTACACCTGGTCATCACAACTACAAGCACTTCCTTAAGATCATGATTCACAAGAAATAAGCGTATCCCATTATACTTCGTAATGTTTATGTGTGATTTCATTTTAACTCGAAAATGTTTCAGTAATATATTTTCGCTGACTTCGTGAAAAGTGCTTTGCTAAGGCCGAATTATGTTAGTTTAGACATTTTTATATTCGGAGTATATTATTTCTTTGATTTAGTGTTATTTATTATAAACCGAATTAATTCGTGCTTGGCCCAAAATGTATTAGGGAAATAAAATATCACTGAATATCTTTTATAATCAGTATGCCGTCAATTTTACAAGTTGGCTCCAACAAGGAAATTCTTTTTAAAAGAACTTGATGTTGATGATTATAAAAACTCCCATATACATTTACTTAAGAAGGATTAAATATTTGATTTTTTGAATATACATAGTATTTGCATTTTTCTAATTTTTTAAATTGCTCTACATATAATTTGTGCTTTAAGGATGTTCAAAACGTAAAAACGAATACGTTAAGCAATACCTAACTTCTGTTAAAATTTGGGGTTGATTGACCCTGTAGTTTTTGATAAAATTAATTTAAAATCGCCACTTTATTCACGGGCTCTTATGGGATAACGATATCTATATTGGATAAACATGTGATATTACACTTAAAGATTGTTAAGAAAGTTAAAAAAACTCCACACTCGATAGCTTAAATTGTACACTTTTATATGAAAAAGAAAAAACGGTCACTTATCGTGTAGTTTATTAGTTAATTAAAATAAAAAACTAAATTTTATCTGGCCAACCGTGCCTGTATTATTTCTATGAAAGTAGTAACAAACAAAATAGTTATGTTTTGGGCATTAATGTAAATGTTTTAGGCATTTATAATAAATTTGTTACACTATATTTAATACTACAGTAACTAGTATTAAATCATTGTTAATAATTTTTGTTTAATAACACATTTAACGATTTTAATTTAATAAAAATTTAAAAAAGTCATGCCGAAAATGACAATTTTTAATCACATATGCCTTTTCCTTAATTTATTCTTTAATAATTCTGTCAGTATACATATTTTTTGATATTCGTGCACTAACAAATTAAAAGATATTGTCCTCAAATACAATAATACGCAGGACGCATGTTATCCCGCATACATGGGCGTACCGATGGGGGAGAGTAGCTGCCCCCCTTGAACCGGAAAAACGGGCCGGCAGCCAAAAAGCTTCCCATAAATTTGCTGATCAACATATTTTCTCTATGACAATTTAATTTGTTTTCCGATTTGCCCCTCTCTAGGACAATTTTTTTCCTAATTTGCCCCTCCCTGCACCAAATGCTGGGTACATCCTTGCCCGCATATTATATTTGTTTCAAAGCTATTGTAATCCTTGTAATAAGAATGAGAAACAAACTCCGCGACATTGCCAGATTGCACTATCATGTTTTAGTACACGCATTAATTTTTATGAATAGGGGTAGGTATTTTTTTAAATTTCCAGGTTGGTGCTGATTTTAAATTGTCATGTTAAAGTATAGCTTGACCTTGTTTGTCGTCTTCTTCTCGAGAGCGCTTTCGAACATCCTTAAGTAAATAATGTCACTTTAATATTGTTTCATTATTTCGTACCACTAAGTTGAAATTGTTCATATTCGTCTCCCTGGTATTCATTTTCTGTTGTTGTTGACTAATTGTTACATGATTTCGTGTTCTGTGTAAGGCATAAGGTGTCGTTCCAGTTAACTATTCCCAATGTATTTTTTTCTCATTTTCATTTTCTTCGCCATATCCGTTCTGTTTACTTCCGTGCTTCAGTTATCTAAGCCTGTTGTAAAGTCGCTCCCAGTATGCTCCTTGCTGCGAGTCTAATCTGATCTAATTTATATTGGCCATTTATTGGAAACAAACAATTTTATTGTTTTCTGAAGGATACTTGTGGCATCTTTTTTATACTTTGCTACTACATATTTATTTCTGTGGGGGATTTTAACTACTTTTAATCATCTTGAAACGAGGAGGAAATTAACACTTCGTTGGAATCTCATCTATTTAAGTTCATCGATTATTCTAAAACCGCGTAATCAATTTCACTAATTTAACAATTATTAATATACCTATATCGTTCAATGAACCTCCACTGATTTTTTTCAGTATGGCTTAGTCTACTTAAGTATTTTAAATTGTATCTATTAAGGTAGATACAGGGGTAGTTTCCAACATTTCTATACCTTGAAATATACCGTTTTTCAGTTTACCCTATTTGAAGTGTGTGCTTTTTAAAAAATAAATTATTAAACTCAAGATTTTATTGCGTACCTCAAGATCTCCGGTTTAGATTCCCACACAAAATTTAATCGACTATGCCTACAAGTTAAGAATCACTTATTGTGAGAATCTTTATTTTGAAGCTGACATTCCAGCTCATCAATGAAAAGATGAACATGAGCCAGCCATCTTTCTGTCACAAATGGAACTTGCCTTTAGGAAAATAATGTTAGGCTTATATAATCTTTCTGCCGAAACTCTGAAATGCTTGAACGAAGGCGATACCTATCTCTCGTCTACATTACATTTGCAAGAAGATTTGGTCATCCGGTGTCTGGTCTGCCAAATGGTGCACAACCTTTTTTGTGCTGCTATCAAATTTCACCTACGCAGGCAGACTTCGTAAAAGGAGGAGGCACGAGCGAACTGATCTTAAACCTAAGGCAGTTTACCGAGAAAATCAGGAATCATTACTCTCCAGTTTATCTCTGTTTAGTGATGACATAAAGTTACGTAAACTTTGGGACATCATTCTCTATGAGGGTTCTCAGTCATCTAATTTTTCTCATTCGACAAATTTATAAGTTTCACAGCCTACTTAAGATCAATCAGCAAGGGAGTTCATCAAGGATGTGTACTGTCTCCAATATGTCTCCAATATTGTTTGTGAAGAGATAGGTGTCTGATAACTGGCATGACAGAGTAAATATTGGAGGAAACGAGAAACCTAATTTAAGATTTGCCAACGATAGTAACCTTATTGCTGCTTGAAGAAACGTTTACAACAAGAACAACGGTTATGACTGGCTGCGTGTATCATAAAAAAGTAAGATCGTAGTCGAATGGACGCTTTTGCAATGGGTTTGAAGGAGAAAAGTTCAATATACCTCTTACCGAATTAACGTCTCTATATTAGAGAAACTCGGCAGTCCTAAACCACTATCATCCTCTTTGTCAAAACGCATTCTCACATTCTGTGTACACGTTTACAGGAACGACAATATGAAGAAACTTGTTCTTCAGGATCGTGCCCCGAATGGACGACGCCTTTCCCCATGCTTCAATCACTAGGGCAGTTAAAAACATCAATTTTGAGAGCGCTGCAGACCAGGCGATCTATGGACCAAACTTAGTGCTTTTATTCAGAACATGTCTAACAAAACACTATGGCTATGATAGCGTTGGTCTACGCAAGTATCAAATATAAAGCTCCATAAATGCTTATAGTAAAATGACGGCACATATTGCACACCTTGTATATTATTTCTTAAAAGTATTTTACTTACTATAAGACTAAACAAATGTAAAGATTTTTTAAATGAAAACTGAAATTGATTCAAAATACATGGCTATTATTAAGAAAAACCTTCGAGCCAACATCTGCTGGAACGTCTACTATCTCACATACAAAGCTCTCTCGTCTACCTTTTATCAACAAATCACCTGACAAATATAGCAGCAATATTCTTTCTTTCAAGTCACTTAATTCAGCTTGATTTACAATGTCTGGTCTAGACTATTTCTGCACCTTTTCAACGCTGCGGCCTAATGCGTTTATCGACTTGTTTAATAATATCCTTATGAAAACAAACATGATGATGCCAAGTTTTGATATTTATATTAGTTGTCAACATATCCCAAATTTCAAAAACTACTATACATTTTGATTGAGTAAAAACCCAGAGAGTGTTTTAAACTCGTAAAGTCCAAAAATATAATCCGAACATGTTCTCTGTCTATTAAAATTTTCCCAAACATGAACAAAAAACTTGTTGACCATATATTTCAATTTATACGGAATTCCCCAGACCATAAGAACTTTTTTAGTAGATGTTTTTTGCATAAAGATTAGATCCTTAATTGAATACAATTTACTGAGACCAATAAATAAATATGGACAGTTTTAACAGTTAATATTGCCCGAATATTCATAATAATTTTAATGAACAGCAAAGTAAACAAAAAACAACCAAAAATAAAGTATTCCTAGCAGTTGCAGATGGAACAAAATAGAATTAATATTTAAACTTAAACATCAAAAAGCAAATGTTACAATGAAATTTAAACTTATATCAAAGGAACTGGGAACAAAGTATAGCAATGCAGTTCCCAACATTTGCCCGCATTACGGGTTACAGGTATTCTGAGAAAAAGAAATGTCCACAATACGATCTACCAGTATTCCTGTGTTTTGTATATTGTGTGCTAATTATCTTTGTTTGAACTCCAAATCTATACTGTAAACCAACCATCTTTTCCCGATTTTCTGCGAAATTATATATGCCATGTATATTGAAAGTTATGGAACCACTTCAGGATCCAGTTGTAACTATCCAAATTGTTAAGTTTTTTTCGAGTAATCGCTGTAAACAACATAAAAACAACGAAACACGTCCCATTTATTAAGAAAATGACGACAAAAGAGAAGATGTTAAAGACACCTATGATTTTTATACGTACTTCTACTTTTATAATGCGTTTCATTGGGAATAATTATGGAACATAACGATACAGCAGCACCAATGTACCAACATGCACAAGTTTTGTAACAAACATGTTTAAAACAAAGATATACCTGCAGTAACCAACCTTGCGAACTAGCAAACAAAACATATTTTCTAGTTATTAATATGCAATTTAACCAACAATAACACACTTTAGATATATGAGTCACGAGAATACTCAATGATTATTTGAAACTGTTAATCCCTTCAATGAAAAAAGCATTAATGACAAAATAAACATTTTTATTGATAATACCGTGGTATGTCGGAAAACTTTATCGGATTGTTAACAAACGAATTATACACTTCATGTTATGTTTGCTTGTTGTTTGATAGATCTATTTTTGACGTAGTGTAAATTAATGCAAAACGTAATCTAATAATAATAGCTTTAATTGTCGCATATTTTTAGTGCCAAACACCTACAAAACTCATGATAATTCTAAAAGATAATGATATATATATAAAAATGTTATGGGATTTTGGAATTAATAGTCGGTTGGCTTAGACCCGTGCTTGTTACTGTAATTTAGGTCATTTGCTCCATAATCTCGATGAACCTACTACAGTTTGGATATGAAAACAAGTATACCGTAAGTATACTCTTTATAGTAATACTAAAGACCATGCTTAACAAATTTACAACGAAACGCAATGTTTTTTGTCCAAATAACAAATCTTTATTTTAAAACTCAAATTATATTTCATCAAAAATTGCCGTTATCTAGAGTTATAGTAGTAAAAAAGTAGTAAGTACTATGTTACTTTAACAAAATCTGTTTGATTTTTCATTTTGTTGAATAATTATAATTAATATCTAAATAATTCATCAAGTACAAATGTGTAGATAGTTTAGGCTATAGCAATTTAGCCATCATTTACTACAATGTATACCTAATTAATTATTTTTTATCAGTTTTTTAATTTTTTTGGGAATTAGTAAATTTTTTATAGCAACATAATAAGAACAATTTCCCATTTAAGGTTTCGTAGTAACAATAACTTCTTTCTAGTTTTAAATTCCCTTTGCTTATACATAACTTACAATTCACCATAATAATGTATTAAAGTATTAAAAATAAGTTTTTGGTCGAAGTCAGTAGGTAGTATTGCATATCTATTACCAGTAATTTTTATTATTTTTGCCCATGCATTGTTTTGTTAACGTATAGCACCGCATTCTGGAGAATATGATTTAACAAAACATCAGCAACTTTAATATTTAGCGAACAGAAATCATCAAACTAATAGTGATGAAATTATTCCTTTTCTTGCATTGGCTGTGATTTGTCATTTGATGCTATGGTTACAAAACATTTAGCATTAATTTTGTTTAATTTAGTAAAACGCCATGCAGAAAAAAATTACAATATACAAATGGTTAGCCCCAAATGGTTACTGTTGCATGGCATTTGATCAATTCCACAACCTGAGTAGATGTAGTTTAAGCTATACACTCTTTGCTGGCAACAGTCAAGTAGTCGTCATTAACTGCTATCGCGAATAATATTATTAGCGGTCAGTAGACATGAAAGTCCGTAGGCACTGCTGTGGAATAATATGGCGGACCTGGCACTAGTACCAAGCACTAACTATCGATGGATATTATTCTTTTTGAGTGCCTTTTTGTAACGTGCAACAATTTCCGAGTTTATGATTCCGCGTTTATCCCACCATCTATTCTATATACCACTTGCCTTCTTACAGTACAACCTCCTTACTTTTTGAATTTTTTGAAGAAAAGCCACGATTCATCTCAAGTCATGAGATTATTCTCGAATGAAGTTTTGGACACGTTTCTCTTCTAAGCTGTCGAAAGTGCTTGGTTAACGAAATTTGATGATCGACTTTTTTGTAAATTGACTTTTTGATAGTTTAGTAATTTCTCTCCTGGGGAGAGGGGCGTTGCTAATTGTGGTTCTTACATATCTTTACTAATTAACTGGTCTAATCCTTATTCTGCCTATTTTTTTCGTTATTGTTATATTACATATCCGTACAGTCTTGTTTGTCGATTTCATATTATAGAGATTTTATTTTCGGCGATTTTATATATATTTTTTCTGGGGTGTTTACTGTTTGTCATACAATTATTTTTCAGATGAAATCCTCATAGTAATAGGTAAATTCTCGCAAGATTTTATTCCCCATAAATGTGGATTTAATTACTAGTTTGGCGGGAGAAAATTCAAAGTATAAATGGTGGAATGTCTTCGATGGCACATTCCATAGAATGTCCAAAAAATGTATAAATTAGATGTTGCGGTTTTAGTTCAATGCTGGTTCAATGCAAGTACATAATTGACGAAGGACCTTTAGCGGAACAATCAATAAACACGTGCCGTCGCGTGTTTTAATTCACCAAATAAAGTTAATCACTAACCTTTTACGTCGAAGCTCTGCAGACGGTGTTTTCTTGGTTCTTCTTTCTTCAGAGGCTAGCCCCGCAACGGCAGGAACAGATTTTAGAGTCTGGACAACACGTTACTCAAAAAATAGCGACGTAATGTTCATTGATTGAGCAAACAAAAAATGCGGGTTTAACAACAATGCGCTTTTGTAATCACAAAAGAAACAAAATGAAAGCGGTTTAGCGGTTGTTACGATCGGAAGTAATAACTCGCGGAATCGTAACCCAATAACAACAAAAAGCGGCCGTCTCTTCAGACGGAATCAAAAAGTGTACGTATAGTTCGGAGTACAATACACGACTCACGAATACTGTCTATATTTTACACGCAAAAAACACTTAAAATTAGCATTAGCGCGACGGAAGGTTTTGGAAAAGGTGCAGAAGTTTAAAAATCAATGAAGTAATTCAATCAAATTGAAAACAATACACTAAACAAATTGCGGGAACGCACCAAATGGTGTGGGTTGTCTATTGACCAGATAAGGTAACCCAATCTGGAAAGAAATTTAATAACTAAATATTCCCACCAGTTTAGTAACCAAATTCAGTGGGTGCTACAAACAAACATTTGGAAAGGAAAAAAATCTATTATGAAATCTATTAAGTCCAGTGCTACCAATCAAATCGCGTAAATCTAGTTTTAAAATCTAGTTAATACACAATATACCAGTAGTTTTTTTAAAGCAACTCTTTAGGATTTTGCATTGTTATATTAGCTCATCTAGTTTCACGTTGTCTTGGCAGCGAACGTATGAAATTGCCTCTACGGTTAACCTTATTGTCAGCTATTAAAACCACTTCACCCCATTATGTATCCTTGTTGCTTTTTTACTGTGTAAATTATTAAACCCATAATCAAGCTGAAAAAGATTGTGCTAAGCTAATTTATGAAGTATTTCCCCTATCGTCATTGTAACTTTTGTTTGGATTATTTGAGTATACATAAGTTAATAAGGAAATATATCTGTTGGTCAAGATTGTTAATAGATAATTTCCAGTTTAAATATATCAAAAAATATTTCACATGTTTCGTACAATCTATATATTTAGCAGTCAAATAACACCTTACGCATTATAGAACTATTGACGTCATGGCAAATATCACGACCTGTTTTGATTGTTGTTACTGGAAATGATACTACTAAACACCCACAGCTGCTAAAGTACAAAAGAAATTTTTGTTATTCTGGATATATAATGCTAGTTATGAGATTGTGTGTTTGTCTTCTATAACCGATCATCACCGTTATTTCTTAAAATTTCTTAATTTAATGTGATTCATACGAGACGCCTTTATCGTTCATCTTCCGATCATGAAAAACTTTGACGTACAATCTAGGAAAACACAAAAAAGAAATATCGCCCTCATTCGCGTCAGTTGCACCGCATCTTCTTGCGAATAAGAGACTCAGCCTCGGACGGATTATAATCATACGAGCGATTCGTGTGCTTGTTAGTAGCCGGTGGTCTTTGTCCAATTCTACAGATGAAGCCATAATATACTTTTTGCTTTTCTTTCCCCACATCTACCGATTACTTATTCGTTAACTCGCCGCCTTTCAACGTACCCGCAAATAAAAAGAATATAATATGAATCAACGGCGAACGCACATGAAGATCTCCACCTCTTATAAGTCCACTGAATGCACGTTGTGTGTGTACACTATACTATATACACCATTACAAACAGAAGAGCTGACGGCGATGTAGCTTGTGCAAGAGATATCAACATACAGTGTGAATTGCCAAAACAGGAATATTTGTTATAACTGTTTTTAAAAATTTTATTATTATCCATTTATGGTTACAACAATGATTTTTATGCTAAAAATAGTATTTATAACAATTTAATTGACCAAATATACAATTATTACTAGAAGATAAATGAATCAATATAAATCATATTCATGCTGGAGTCAAAATGAATATAAAAACTATACTTTACTAATGATTGTAATTGTTTTGGAAATCCTTTATGAATACGATGCGCTCATCGTAGTGAGGGAGTCCTGATACCCACTAAAACCAACCTTTTGTTTCTGAAGTTAAGTAGTTCTTGTAGTCTTATTTCTAAATAGCACCAGATCGCCACTTATCTCTCCCTTAGTCAACCTCTTTCTTCCTTAGTACTCTAAATATCTTCTTTTACTTTTACATCTATCACTTCCCCTATCCATTATATATACCTATAGATAGACTATTTGATTCGCTACCTATCATCAGTTCAATCACATTTTTTCCTATAACTTGTTCTTTGTTCTTAAGTTGAGCATAATATGCTCTGCAGTTTCTTCTACATAACATATATCGCATTCTCCATTAATCATTTGCCTTATTATCTTCAGAAAGTATTTGAAACTAGAAAGATGTTTTGCTCCTCGCTTCTGTCATATTGACTAAATGCATTCTATCATGGAACCAAGCATCAAAATACGATAAGCAGAAATAAGGTAGCAAAGAAATTTCACCAACTGAAACTCCCACTTGGATTCTTAAGTCTCTGAAACTTATCCTGCTGGCATTTAAAAACGCAGTACTTAATATGTTTCAAAAACGCAAACATTTATTTTGGTCCTTAGAGAGAGTTGGTGAATGAGTATTCTGGAAACAATTAATTGGTATGCATTTAAAACTCTCCCAATTCTTTAAAATCAAAACAACGATACAATAATTACCAAAAACCTATTAGTTATAATCTGATGTTTAGTAAATGTCATCATCATATCTTATAGTCACGAAGATGTGAAGAAAGAAGCTAAAGATCAAGAACAAAAAGCTAATAGCCATGCGTTTAAACAATATTGGGAAATAAATATAAAACATCAGATATGAAACCTCAAGGAAACATTGTTACAAACGTCAGATATAAAAAGCCCAGAGTTATCAGAAAAAAAATGCGTAAGCAAAATGACAGACGTTAAAGACGGGTATCAAAAACTGGATAAAAAAGAACAGTAAATAAAATGGTAAAAATCAGTTTTTCCAAAGCCAATTATTAGATATTTGCAACAGTAATTTATTGCAACTGTAGATATAGAATCAATATCATTAAAATATGAAATCAATTACATGTATGAGACGATGTTTCTAGTTGATATGGTTTTATTTGAAATATTTTTATAAAATTACCTTTTCATTTCGGTTGCAAAAAGTAGGTTTTTGTTTTTTGTTAAATAATTGCTTGAACTCAATAACAATACAATAACAAAACATTTAGTAATTGAAAATTCCAGATTAAATTGTTGTGCGTATATTTTCAGCTGTTCAATGTGTAAGTGATATTTATGTATACATACTTAACTCCGTGAAATTTGGATTTCAAGATTTAAACGTGAATTCATAAGCTATTTCGATGAATGCAGTAGTCGTGCAGTAAAAATCAGAATTCCAAATACCTTGAGAAAAATACATCAAATCCTATAAAATATTTCAGACAATTCGGTGGTAATAGTAATAAAAAGTTCTATTTAACTATAAATCCAAAACTTAAGTAAAAACTATTACAAAATTTCAGAGCTTATGCACTAAAGATAGAAGAATATAGATAGTATTCATTAAATCCTACCAGTTTTTTTTCTAATCCACAAAATTTTTTTGAAGATTTAAGCACTTGTAAATATTTTAACTAGAAAAGTTCGAGGGAAGAAATCTGTATTCAGTAAAACTTATTTTATCAAAACTAGTTTAAAAATAAAGTACGAATAATTTTGCAATTTTATAAAAACGGTTTACTGTCAGCAATGGCGGATTCAAGCTAGGGGATAAAGGGGATTTATCCCATTTATATTTTTTTCCAACTGAACAAAATATTTTAGCAAAGAACATTAATTTTAAATCTGCAGCCATTTCACCCAAAATTGTATTAATAAAAGTACCAAAAATTATTGATATTTCCTATTGATAATTGCATTGGTTGTTAATACCATTTATTGAGATATTTCATATTAAAAGCCCTGTGATTTTCTTAGGTTGCCATTTTGTAAAGATGATAAAAAATTACCAATCGCCAGTTCTATTTCTATTAATGAAATTATATTTTAATTTTTGTTTCATATACAGACAGAAATCATTGTGTTTTAGTATTTAATATTTTAATGTTGTTTCACATAACCTGTGCCTTCGTCAAATTCCACATTATATGTGAATACTAATGGGTATATTAAACCAAAATGCGAAATTGAGAAAGTTGGAGATAAGCTTAATGGAAATCATATGCCAAAAACAGACAAAACCGAAAGTTGTGGATTCTGTTTCCAGAAAATAATAGAAATTTAAGTTGCTGCTTTTATATTTATTAAATTTTGTTTTTGAAGAAATAAATTAGAATCCAACAAATGACGTAATTCACAACATAAAATCCAAAAAAACGAATGAGAATGGTCGCTAATGTAATACACTTGGAGGTTCTGAACCTGTTAAAAAATTTTACTAAATTAAAATAGGTGTTAAACTTGAATTATACACATTGCACGGCTTATAAATATAATAATTAGTAATTAATAGTAGCTCTTGTAAAACTTGTCCTAAATTTTACATCTAAAATCGTCATACAAAAAGCGGTCTTGAACATGTCAATTCATCTACAAATTTCAGTGAGTACAAAATTTAGCATTTACTAAATGATACTTATACACTCTAGAATACCTGTAATATTGCAATCATTCAAAATCTCACAATTTCTGATATTAATTTATACATACATTCACTAATTTAATTGATCAGATGAAAATCAATGGGACCCAGTTAATTAATCTATATTGTATCCATCTACTTCAAACATGATTTAGTTAATGATATTAAGAGCATTTATCAAAATCTCTTATTTTGTTCTAATAAATTATTTTTATCATATTCATTAAAATATATTTGTTTTTACATTAATGAAAATAACTGATGTCCCTTTTATATATTTAAGTTGTTTAATTGTCTGTGCAGCTAATTAACTCTTAATTTTTTTATTAATAGACGTTTAAGTGAAAGCAATAACCTTCAATATTTTTCAACGAAATCATCAGTTCTATTTTTCACCAAAGTCATCTTCTTAATATTAGTATCTTACGCACCATTAACTAAGGGAAGAAACTATAAAAATCCACCGAATGAACTTGTTGCATTCGTAAGGAAAATAAGCAAAAACAAAATCGAGGCAGATACACCAACAGCAAGTTCACAACAAGATAAATATTCAACATCATGTTGTGTGGTCAGAAAACGGTAGGTCTTTTGCTCATTCATCTCAGATAGGTGTCTTTTTGTGAGCAAGGTCAACGATAGCTAAAGGCTGTTAATATGGAATTCGCAGTTTTTCCTGTCCGTAATGATAATATTTATTTTGAGTCCAGAGCAATTTCGATCGATTGCAACTCTGATCGAATTAAATCGATTGGGATTCCGAAATAAACAAGCTTTTAATGTACATAGTTGCGGCATATTAAACGAAATATCAAAGGCAAAGTAGATACGAGAAAAACAACAATATAACAGGATATCGCTTATAATGCAATTAGGTACAAGCATAGCGGTCATTAAAGTGTCATGAAATATTTTTCAGCTTTAACGATTAGAGGAATGTTTGAACAAAAATATATTTGTCTAATTGTGACAATTTACAAAGTTCAGTCAGTGTGTATGTATTCAATTCTTCTATACAAATTCCGAGAAAAAAAATTAAGGGAAAAATACGCTGAATTGTTTACAACCTAATTGCGAACTAAAACCCCACCATTTTACTTAAGGCGAAGGAATAAGGGCGCCTAAAACTTTTAGGTGATTTCCATTGGCAAACAAGTGTGTTACAATGTCAACCTATAATCCCTAGTTTAGAAGTAATCAGATTATAATCGTTCGTTATTTAAACTTTTTAACACAATTCTAATACTACCTTTTGAGATCTTATTGACTTTCGAACATCAAATATTATTGGACAAAACCCGTCATCAGTTATTTTCAAAGGTACTAAACATTGGAAACTTGATTACCTATTTGAATTATATGATTGAATTACAATTTATCTACAGGCTAGCGAACTAAGCTTTTCCAGCCAATTATAATAATTCTTAAAATGTAACTAGAAGACACACGAACCTTTCATGTGTAGCCAACGGCGTACTTCGTTTCAAGGCCTCCTTAATTGTCATTATCCTGATCCGACACATGTTCACTTTGAAATAGATCCAATCAATCAATCGGCTTTGGCCTAATTTCTCCTTGTAGTCTGGTCAAATATTTCTCTTATCTGCTAAACACCTAGTTAGATGCCTCTGAGCCCGCATGGACTACCGGACCTGTTCTCGCCCTTGGAAGAGACACATCTATCACGAATTCAGTTTTCAAAACGCAGACAAGGGTTTCACTGCACTTTTTTGGATTTATAATGCCACTAATGAAGCTAACCAAACTACTATGTAAATCCTTCTAATGAGAACTGAAAATAATTTATCAAAATCGCTCTCCAGTACATCTGGAATGACTTGGAGTACTTCTAGAGTAGGGCCTCTCAGTCAGATCACTGGTGATGTTTTATCTTTGTATTCTTTATCTTACGCATTAGGTGCTACAACTTCTTCGAACTGTCTTTTACAAGTATACCAAGAAGAACTGCAATCGAAAAAGTAGAGATTTTACAATAGACCTTTCAGTAATTACTGGATCTTAAATTAATTTTTTCGTTTTTGAATATTTTCAATTTCAGTCTGGGACTGAGTCTTAACTAATCTCTGTACCTACTGAATTTCTTACTATATGAGTTTGACTTTCAACTGATCTTTTATTAAACTCAAAATTTTAGTAGTTCAGTTTCTTATTTATCTCGTTAATATTCGATTTCAATTGAGTAATTTTAGTATTAAATAACTGTGATATTTCGTTGATCGTTTGGTCATTTTTAAGGCTTTAAATATTTTTTGTTTGTTTGTTTTTACTTTTTCACCCTTCGGCCATTTACCATTGAATACAGACACTTCTAATCATCAAATGATCAAATGTCACTACTAGAATCGAAAAATGCCACTTTTCATTTAATCTTTGTTTTATTCGATTTCTGAATACTAATTTAACTTCGTTAAATACAATATTCACCTATATTTATACATGAAATTAAGCTTAACCACAATAACGGTCATCCTTCTTGTGGCCTGTGGAATCCGATTATTCTGATTGGTGTGTCAAAAATCAACTAATTAACGCTTCTTCCATTTTTTTATACTTCTTTCCGTCAGTGATGTACTGTGGTCGAAGATATACTTCATAAAATTATATTCGTTTAAGGATACACACAAAAATAAAGTAAATTCTCCAGTTGTGGTCTATTATAATTTCATATATTTTTTCTTTTCATACACAGTGAATGTTTAATTAATTGTAAGTTATTTGAGTTTTTTTTGCTTTTTACTATCATTATTGTTATTATGCCTTGAAGTCCGTTAATTTGTTTAAGTTTTTTATTTTAGGTCAGTTTTTGTTTTTAAAATTTACAATTTTAAGTTATATAATAACAAAATTGGATACAAGTTTTAATTAATAAATTAAATATTAATTAATAATTAAAAGTTCTATGTTGGTAAATATAAAGTTAATTTACTTTTCAGCAAAATTCATATTTTTTGACAAACCTCGTATACAATTAAAAAAATAACATGTAATGATTTACTAGGGTTCAGATCATGTACTTTTTTTATGAATAATGACTTCATTAGTAACAATAATCAAAATGTTTTCCATATACTTCCAACTTAAATATATACACTATATAGACAGACGGAACTGACAATCTACATGTCTTTTGAAGTGGATTAATTAACATTTATTCTCGTTTACTATCAACCTATTCTTAATTAATTTTATCCTAGAATTGAAATAACATTAATTACGCTCCGTTAATACCTGCTCCTTCGCCAAGTTTTTTCTTGAAAAATATATGACCAATCTGGATGTATTTTCTTTCAATTAAAAAAAATATATTCAAATTGGTTCATAATTGACGCAATACTTTTTTGAAGTCGGTTAAAAAACGGACAATTTTAGGTATAGAATCGATTACATAAACTTAATAATTTACTGATGTTAGAAGCCGCCAAGTTGTGTGATTCAATCATTATTATTTTGAATGAAAATATTCGTTAAATATTTATATTCGTAATAATGAAATAATGTAGTTCCAAGCACAATTATATGCCTGACGTTCCTATTTAAAACAAAATTGGTATTAAGCTTGTTCAACAAAAAGCGTCCTTATTCTTAAAGGAAATCATAACATAAATTTGTACCATATATTTTTCAAAAATTAAAATAATGTTGAGGTTTTCAATCTTGATACACAACGGCACTTTTATTTAAACGGATTTAGAATTTACAGTTATCTCACAAAACTTTCACACGTCATGAAAAATCCAGTTGTTGTGTGAAAGCAAACAGATGTGCAAATTCTTTGCGTATTAGTTAACTGCTTAGTCTACTGAAGTTTATTTTTAGTATTAAAAGAAATAATAAATATTTCCTTCAACAATTATTTATTATTTATAGTCTTATTAAATGAAGGTCGATATCTACAAATTACTCTCTAATCGTAATTACTGTTACCCGTTACGTATACAAGTCTCGTTAATTTCCTTCGAAGGATTTCCTATTGCTGGAAACACAATGAGAATTCCAAATAACGCACAGCTGTCGAACTGTAAAAAGAACTAAGACTGTTACAACATCACATCAAAATCTCTGAATACGTTCCTCCGAATTAATAACGAACGTAGGTATAGAAAATCAAAATCGATCAACAGCCATGAAATAGCTTTAGAACCGTAACATTAAACAATGCACAATCTATCAATACTAATTAATACTGTGCGATACTTATCTGAACAGATTTATCCACAACTTATTATTATAGAACTAAAATCAACAATTAAATCTGAAATTCTTAATTTTTTATGTTTTTTGTACATAAACGCAGTACTTCCTTGTATTGTATGATCTGTGATACTTCCTGTTATCCTGTTTCAGAAAATAAACGGAAAATGTTGACAAACGTTGAACAATTTTTAAACTTTCATAGTAGAAACACATAGGTACATTCTTTCTACTTATTCGATTAGCAAGTAGCACTATTACGGCCTCAACAAAATCAAACACTTGTTTTTTAACTAGGACATTTTGTATGTGTCCTGGTAAATAAAAATAGAATAAGGTCGGATTTTTAAGAATACTAGTTGCTCATCAATACACATCTACTCGACGCCTTCAAATGGTTTCATAGAGCAGTCGAACCTTCCTAAACATATCCCTGCAATCGTTAGATTGTGTGAAAACATCAAAATGTAGCCTAGCGTAACTTGAAAATTCTATTTTTTGCATGACATCTGCAGTAATGGGTATCCTGAATACGTAGCTGTAAAACGTATTTATTACTGGAAATCATATACATTTTGTTTACTTAGATCGCTTGTTTCAATTCGTTCTTTCCTTTCCCATATATTGTTATACTGTAATTTACAATTTTAACTCTTCAATTTCATCTACAGCGCCCCCTCCTAGAGCCTCAAAGTTAGTAAATTTAATATAAAAACAAGCCAATCTTAACTTCAAGAGCCTAGAAGAAGGTTACTTTCATGGGTTTAAACCTCAGAACGACTATTTTTAATGTAATAGTCCAAGAAATCTGGGTTTAAACTTATATTTAGGTAAATGTAATACAGGATCGCTCTCACTGAAGCATGAAATCCCCCCCCTCGGAAGCACGTGTCTGGATCCGCCCCTGATTTTCGTTCATTTTTCAGCTTCAACAGTTACTTGCAGGTTATGTTTCTTCTGTAACCTGGTATTCTTGCTGTTCCTCTTCTTGCATTTCTACTACTACCGCAAGCAGCAATGCATTATCTGGTAAAATTTTAGGTTTTTCATGTAATCAATGTTTCACATTTTGTATATATATTGTCATAGTATCTCATAGAGGTTGGCTTTTCCAAGAGCCTATTTTCTAGCAGTAACCGATTGAGATTACATGAACTTTTCTAATCAAGTCAAGCCTACAGTATACCTTAAATCTTAACCAGTGAAACCTTGCTGAAAGCGTATGTCTTCAATTGATGGCATGGTGATCGACGGAGTTAAAATACAAATAGTCTATAGCAATGCAAACATGTTTGGTAGGTTAAACAAGCTAAAATTTCGTTTCAAGACCACAACATTTTCATCTACAAAAATTTGAAGAACAGGTAGCTAACAAAGTCCCAGAGCATCAAACATGACAATTATTTTCGTAGTTGAAACACGAAAGAACATTTGTCCTATAATAATACCGATAACTGGTGGGCGGGGGTCCTCCGTTCATAACATGTCCGGACTAATAGGTGGAAAATATTTATTACTAATAACATGATTTTTTTATCGTTTACGAATTGCACTTAAATTGAAATGGCGAGATGAACTGGACAAATTTACCGAGCAATTTATAGACCAATCACGACATTTCATTTTAAATTCAATTTTTAATCGTTAAAAAAATCAGGTTAGTAGCCAATATTTTCCACTTGTTATTTCGACATGTGGGGAACAGAAGACCCCCGCCTCCCAACCATTGGTTTTGTAGGACAAACGAGTTTATTATCGCATTTATATCTAGATTCATCTAAAGAAATAGGGGTTAATAATAAAAATTTTACCCTAAGTAAATCGACATTTATAAAAGTTGGGAGTCTTGGCACAACAAGTTTTGCTTGTTATTAATCAACAAAAAAGGTAGCAGCACGAAAACACTTTATTTAATTAAATATTGCATTTAAATTCGTCTTCTTCATTCACTGTGTGTTGGGACTTTTTATTGTTATCATCGAGTTTTTCTAAACAAATAGAGTGTTTTTATAATTCTCCTGTGTTGTTTTCGGCTGCAATTATTCACTGCTATATAAAGTTATTCATACAATAATTGCTGAATATTTTTCTTTGTATATATGATTTAAAGCTTCTTCAATAATAAAATGGCATTGATATAAAAGATCGCATTGATATATAAGATCGTAGAAAAAAAAACAAAAATTAATTAAAGAATATACTATTAAAACAATATCAAATTAATGAAATAACATGCGTGTAAAACAATCATCAAATGCTCATTTTAAAGAAAACTTTTAATCGCTTTGTACATATATTCCTTTATTTCTGATACATTATTAACTGCCGACTAATACGCACTCTGCTCGACAATTCAACAACAGGACTCTAGTAGAAGAACAAGCCGGTATTATTTGCGGCATTAATAAACAGTTGTTAAATCACATTATCAAACCCAATTTTAGTTAAAACTTTTTTTATGGGCAATTAATTTACGATCATATAAATTTTCCTCGTTCGGTTACCCTTGTCTTGAAGTTCTACAGTTTCATGCTTTTTTTTAGAAAACCTATGTAAATATACATACTTTTATATTCGAAAATTCAACGTAGAAACCTATTGTTGAAAGAGACAACATCTCACACAGTTGTCTACATCAATCGTACGTATTTGTCGCACGAAACAAATACGTTCCAGTGATTATCTAAAAATAAGTGCAAGAACCAGTTTAAAAATCATCAAGTTCGGGCGCACTCCACCAATTACAAGACTGTACAATAAAAAAAACTATTCGCGTATACTGGCTTAACTTTTGCCTACTTGACTAGTTTTTTTGACGCCCGATATATCATGTATGAATGCACATGCAATTTAATACAACAGGTGTGCAGATTCAAAGGAAACACCAAGATACAAAACGATAAGATAGATTAATTATTATCTAGTCACTTCATATTTTTCATACTGGGTGGTATTTCTAAATGTGTGTAAATGAAAGTTAAACTGAAATTGTTTTATGATTTTAACTTAGAGAAAACAACTGGACGAATTGTTTACTATCTTAAAATATTTGAAAGTTTTCTATTTTACTATACAACCTCTACACTGTAGTAAGAGATTTTATTTTACAAACAGACTGAGGAATATTCCGACAACTCTCTACAAGCAGTACTGAAATAGTAATAGAACAGTTTTGTTGAGGCGTTACTGCAGACTTAGATTACTATCGGGATCAATATCCACTTACTACAGGTGATTTTAATGCTAAAGTCATAAAAAATATAATTTACACACATTCATGTGTTTATTATTGTGTAGTTTTTTTTAATGAAAGAGGAACCTTACGAATACTTTCGCCAAGCAGAAATGTGTGGAGCAAAATCCCCGTGAAAAGACAAAAAACAGAAATTGAATAGTTGTTTCCAAGAAGGATTCGCAAGAAATCGGAGCGTTAGTTACCAATGTTCTCATAAATTAGCAGTTTATTAGGTTTTTTAACCTTTGTTGTCCGCATATATCTTCCTAAATGGCCTATATCATTTTTTCTTATATGATGGTATTGTAGACTAATACAAAAAATGTAAATAGGTGAAAATGAAAAGAATGTTTTGGCAATTACCAGATTGATGGGCTGGCTTTTGACCAGAAGTACTCGCAAATTAAATTTCCTCCTGCCTTATCGCTCCTCACACTGAATCTATTGAAATAATTCTTAGTCAAAGTGATTTTTGATTTCACATTTTTCCTTATATATCCTTGTAACCATAAACAACGTTTGTTACACTATCGAAAAAACGTTATATGTATAGACAATAAAAACAATCATGTTTGCTAAATACACAATATAATAAACTGATATTATCTTATTTTTGCAAACTCTCTTGCACTTACATTACATATGATTAAGTATAGAAAGATATATATTTATCGACCATCAAATTAATGATAGTGGTTTTCGGGGAGATAATCTATTCTTTTTTAATTAATTAAATTAAACTTCTAGTCACTGGAGATTAAATCGTATTAAACAAATTACAACTGATAAGATCAGGCAAATATTGAAAATAGCCAGTCATCGATATTGTTATTTACATGGTACTGCATAGGAGCTATAAAACTTATTCTAGAGAGTTTACGTTTTCCGCTTAGGAAGCAGTGTGTCATGAAGAAGACTACTGTTTTTTAAAGATATCTTATAACATCTATCTGAATTTCTCATTTTGACATAAAGATTGCTAGTTCAACTTAAATATCCAAGGAATGAGACTGACTGACAAATAATAGTAATCATAGATAATCATAAATAGTTTCACTTATACTCCAGCAGAGACACTGAGTAATTTGCAATAATACAATATATCAAATATTCTATGTAAATCATACACAGGAACGTGCTAAATATCTTCCTTTTCATCTGATCCTTATGTCTTTTCAAACGAAAGACTTGAATTTCCCATTTTCATTAACTCATTATTTCCATATATTTATATCTCTTGTACTGCCTGCAGTTTTTTTCCTGTCTTCTTAGCTCTTTCTTTTATTTGATCTAACCATCTTTCCGTACCGTACCTCTTTACGTTTTTATTGGTTTTCCTATGGCCAGTATTCATGGTATTGTTCTATTATGTTTCATTGTAATAAATTTAGTTATTATTTTCAGTATTTTCCATTATTTGGTTTTTAATTCATTTATTTCTGATATCCTCGTTTTTTACCTTACCCCGTTTCGATTTTGATACCATCCTTCTTAAGTAATTCATCACTATAAACTTTAATGGGGTTAATAGTTGCTTCTTCTTATATTACTTTATTATATTCTACTAAATTTCACTTTTAATCTTCTATTTCTTTATGGGTATCACTTCCCTTTCTGTCTTACTCATTTTAGTTTCTTGAATGGCTTATTCCAATTTTGTTCTTTGACCTTTACAATATATTTTACACATTTCCAACTTTCCATTTCTGATTTTAGTTCGTTATCTTCGTTTCTTATTACTCTTATCTTTTTTTATTGCATTAACTGTAATTTGATGCTAAATGAAAATATTTAATTTTGTCCAAATAGTTATCTAGAAAGTCTGCTTTTATGGAACTGATTTCTTTCTTGTCCAGGCATATAAGAGTTTATAAACCCAGAAGCTTTTCTATTTTCACTTTATAGCTTATGGATAATTGTTTGAGATAAAATAGTTAATTATACCATTCATGTCATCTTTATATAAGGCTTGTTGTTAAGCAACAGTTAGTTGTCCTTCACACATTTTTTCACTATAGAAAACTTAAAACTTAAAGGTGTGCGGTTCAAAAAATTTATGACATTTTAAATCAAGTTTTACTATACCTTGACTGTTAGCAATAAACGCGAATGTATTTTTATACGCATTTAAAAGACAGAATCATTTTGAAAGCAGCAATTATTAACTGCATTTCAACGGTTCTAACGTCATCATACTACTTATTGTCGTCCGCCAAGTGACGTTTTAATGAACTTTAAAATCTTAAAATGGAGACAAATTTAGCATTCAGCTTTCATTTCATTTCGATATTATAATATTGTGCAACAGCTATAAATATTGTTTTAAAGTGCCGAAAGAGTTTATTATTTATTTTTTAATAATATCAAAAATTTAAACACAGATGCTACTATACAAATTGTTATCTAAATGTTTAGTTTACTTAACCTTTTACAGTGTGTATATTTCCACTAAAAATGAACATTTCTCAACATGATCAATCAAATTACGTTATGAATCAGATAATTAATTAGGCCGAATGAAGCTATTCGAGCTCAGTTTATCACCAGACAGTGTAACTAATGCAAGATTTAGTGGTACATGGAAAAATCTAATTTTTTGTGCTTAGTGATTAGTTTAGATTTTACTGGTAATTGGCAATAGTACTTCTTATACAATCTAAATTAATTTTAAATTTAGACCCCTTCATTATGACTTTTGTCAATTAGTAATCTAATTTTTGCAATCGTACGTCGGAAATAAAAAACATTGTGCGCAATATCATTGGTGGCTTGTTCACTTGAGTTTGATGATAGTGCATCATTTTGCACTATCATGATCACAAACGTATGCAAATAATAATAAAACAAAAGTCAATTATCAGTTTACAGAACACCAAAATTACATAAAATTAACAATTTAGAAAATCTATTGTTTTTTATTTTTAACAACATAAGGTTTCCCTTGTAAAATTTTTCGTTTTATAGGGTTGTTTTATAGTTCTCAAAAATAGAAGAGAGTAATAAAATAAAACGATAATTAAAATACAGATTTTCTATTAACAGGAAATTCTAAGAAATTATGTTATAATAGAAGAGCAGGATAATAAGAAGACTGGATGCAAATAGTTTCACACTAAATCTTTGTAACCTGATTAAATAGAAAAACAGATAGAAACAGGAAATACTTTACAATACAAACGTTAACAAAATGTCTTTCCCAGGTTTTCTTTCTTTATTATTATATATCCAATCAAACATTATGTAATGATTAATTTCATAAATAAATCTCCTTAATCATTTGTCAACTACTTAGCAAGCAATTTCTTCTGAATCGAATGATTAGGAATAATTTTCTCATATCTCAAAATGTTTAATTCAAAAATAAAATATTCAAAATAGCATGTTATGTAATATTTAATGAAAATTACTTAAGGAAAAAGCAATTGTGTTGGATATATGACTCAGATAAAATAAAAATAGTGTTAAAACTGCTGCTCAAACAGCGACTTCCTCTGGAGTCAACTACTAGGTGTATGGGAAAAACATATTAACATTCTTTATTTATATATTGTCCTATTTTCATCTTCAAAAATTAAAAAAAAAAGAATCTGTAGAATTGTGCTTTCATATTGAGATTCAAATAGGTTTCCTTACTGAAACGTTTCAGTTTTATTTTGTACATTATAGTGTCATTGGGCTCTAGCTAATCGAAGAATATTTATATTGATGATACTCTTGCGTAACTTTTTGTACTGTACTGAAAATCACTTCCTCACCTTGATAGTTCAGCAACCATTGTGTTTCCTATATTTACATACATGTTCATACAGGGCTCATCAGTGATATATCTTGTTTTGTGTATCTACAGAGGATGTAGATTAGCGCTGTATATATTCGAAGGTGTGCATTTCTTTGTGCAGCAAGTATATTACTGATTTAGGTATACTAATCCACTTGTTTAAAATCTATAAAAATGCATACTGTATATACGTTTTGCTAATTAATTTGCTGGTCTCACTCTACTTGTATGGAGCTACGCAAGAGTACGTCATTCAAGTAGTATGGTTTCTTTTTGGTCTTTGTACTTGTTTTCAATTTGTTTCATTGATAACTCGTAATGTGCCTCTAAATAGTATTGAAACTTTTTTTGTTTTATAGATGAGTCACCGATCACCACAGAGTATAAGCAGAAGCGCTCAGGCGGTTTGGGTGTGTGTAACCTTCGCCTTGGTGGTCGATCTAGCCTCCAGCAGCCCGGCGGACTATACGTTCGCTGTGCGGCAACATCACATCGCCAAAAGGTCATTCTTTGATCTCGACTGCAAAGGAGTCTATGATAAGAGCATATTCGCGAAATTAGACCGAATCTGCGAGGACTGCTATAACCTTTTCCGGGAACCTTCAATACATTCGCTATGCAGGTAAGAATCATTAAGAATCTTCTAATAATATTACTAAAAGTAGTTTTGTAAGTAAATTTACATAGCTAATGTTAATATTATAATGCCAATTTGGTTATTTAAAACCAATGTGAAATTAACGAGCCATAACAGAATATATGCACATAAAAAGGTATATGAAAGTTCATTAAGCATATTACATATATCACACAATTCGAGAGCGTTCCTAAAACACGTGGTGAAGTCCTTGATGATATGGCTCATACATTAGGTGAACATGCCCATTTCTATTACATGGTACTGCTCTTAGTGGATGACTGAAATTAGTCTCTGCTTGATTGGCTAAACATATATGCTCTTGTTTTAATGACAACAGATTGGAATTGTCCGAGGTAGGTTAGATGGTAGACATATTAACATAAAGTAAGGTTTTTAAATACCAATGTACACGTCGCCAGATAAGGCCTTTTTAAAGTTGAAGAATTAATAAGCCCCAGGATAGGTGCGTTCTTACCGTATCTTACTGTATTGGTATTTGCTCAACCTTCGGCTCTTCTACAGAATTTCATTATGTGTACTGGGATTCTACTTACAAGGTTTTATTTAGCTTCACCTGCGCCAATGTACTTTATCAAATGTTACAATTTCAATTTAATCCATTTCCCACTGTTTTCAGTGGGGCTGAAAATATGCATACCCAATATAATAATGTAATTGATATAGGCTGATGATGTAGCAGGAATGAAATCATAGGAACTTAATAGTTTGACCTTGTTTAAGTTATCTTCACAAGAACTCCGATTGTAGATGGTATCAAGAATCTGATGAAGGATCCGACAGGTGGCACATAGGTAATCAAAAAAATGTGTATTAAAAAGGTTTTATTTATAATTAGAAGTTCAATTCACACTTTGCTATTACTATATAAAATCTATGGAGGAATTGCGTTTTAACAGTCCATAAAAACTTTGTCCATTTGATTAGTTGTGTCAATTTATTTAATACTACTATACTGCTGGCGAAGTCTGGAGAAGGACGAAATCAGCACGGTATAGAGGCTGAGAATTACGTTGCACATTAAAAATCTATCTAACAGTCTCAATCCATCCGTTTTTGGACATAGACCTTTCCGTGATGCTTCCATTCATCCCTGTCGTTTGCGATGTTCATCCATCTAGATCTGACATACGTTTTGAAATCTTCTGTCCATCTCATTTGTGGTCTTCCTCTTTCTGTTTTATATTTCCAAGATCTCCAGTAGTTTATCTGTTTATTCCACCTGTCGTCTTTTTGTCTAATGTTATGATCAGTGAATCTCCACTTTTGTCTTTAAATTTACCAGGCATTGTCCTACGTGGCACTGTACCAGAACAGTGTGACTACTACTGGTTTAGAGTACATTAAGCCTTGGAAAAGAGGAAGTCCAATAATATATTTTTAATAGTATTACTTTGGCTTTGTATGGACTGTCGTTATCTAATTAACCGTTAAATTTATTTAGATATTATTTACTCCGGGTTTTTAATTCCTCTTGTCAATTTTATCATGAAACCATTTTCCACAAACAGTAACCGAAACAAAAAACAGTAATATGGATTAGAAGTAAATTCAATTAATTCACACATTTTAATAAAAAATATATTTGAATTTCAGTCAAGGTCTAATGAGGAAGTAAATTTTTAAAACTTTTAATTACAATTCGAATATCCGTTTAGATTTTCTGCACGTTTTGATTTCGCGTATGTTAATGAGAAATCTGGTCTTCCAAGTGTACTACAGAAACGCTAGATATCCTTGAATGGTAAAAAAGCACAACGCTCACATATCAATCATTTATGTTAATATCGAAAGTAAACGCACCTGTAATACAAATTAATTTCTTACCATTTTTGTTCAACTAATTTTAATTGGCACTGTTAAATACTTCGATTTTGAGAATAATTTTACATCTAATTAATTTTAAGGCAAATTTTGCGACGAATAATAGTCAAGGTTAAACTCACAGGATACTCTCAACACATTGTGTATATCTGCACTATGTAAGTAATCCTGATTATTTATTTAAAACAAATTCTGCTGTCAAACTATTACCAAAACGCCCTGAAGAGAGAGCTAACTGCCTTCTAATTAATCTCCATCTCATGCAAAATTTCAAAAAACCATTATTACATACACCACGAAAGGAATAGAAATAGTTCGTCACAAACACTGAACTGCAGACTCTTACAAACAACAGTTTTACTGTGAAAGTAGGGATTTACTTAAACAAATTTTTAATTGATTATAATTAATGTAGCGATATTTTCCTTCTCAGACATTTAGAAGACATATAGAATTCCAAACCTTCTGATTATTCTCTCATATCTATTTCAAATAAAGCATTTTAATATTTTCTCAAAATACTGAAAGTTTCAAATACAATAATTTCATCTGTTTGCATATATTTAGTAACGTTCACCTAAAATTTCCTGCGAATAAAAACTTTCTCAGATAATCAAACAAAAGGTATCAAACACACTTTTGTACACATTGTAGTATCGTGGACGCGCATCACTTGAGGAATCTTTGTATTGATGACCTATTGTTAACTTTTGCTTTAACTTTCTGTACTGAACCAAACGTTACTTTCTGACCTGGATTACTCGGCAACCATAGCTTTTCTCGATGTTTACTGAATGACGTGGATTGTCCTGTATATCTACACACCCCTTATATTATCCACTACTGAAGGCCACCTCAAAATCGGTCAAGTCGTTTGGACGATAATTCCAGATGATTTGTAAAAAACAGCGGACGATAGACCCGTATTATTCATATTTTCCGTAAATCTTTTCTTGTTAGGTCTAGAGATCCAATAACCACATACCACATGCTCCGAAATTTGCTCTCTTAGAACTTTAGCTTCAAGAAACCGCTTCACTTCCATAAGGATAGTTGCGAACCAATGGTATACAGACATAGACTTATTGAGGTACTAAATGTTTATCGCCGTACACGAAGGTATTTTTTATATCGTTTTCAACATGTTTTACTCCTCATTCTTCACCCTGAGATCTATCTACCTTTACTGACGCATGTTTCAGACATTATGACATAACCTGGAGTCTGGAGTATTCTGTACTCTCAATGACACTTTATACAATACCAATCAATGAATACCTAGAACTATACGGATACTACTCTTTATTAGTTGTTGTGGTCTCCAAAATGTTGACAATAAACTTTTCTTATACTTATGTTAAACATTAATACAAAAATATTGATTAAATGGATTAAAGTAATTAAGACGAATATTTAAACTTCTGAAAGGAACAAGTTTAAGTACAGAATTGTTGCTGCAAAATAGCATATATATATATATATATATATATATATATATATATATATATATATATATATATATATATATATATATATATATATATATATATGCACAATTGTGTGTAAAAAATTCTTCCAGATGGTATAATAAATGTGCACAGATGTTACTCTTAAGAGAGACAATCTAATTAATTTACGACTTGTCACAACGAACATCAATGATCCAGCCATTAACACATGCTACAATTGATTGTTTCGTTTTTTTTTAATAACTCACCATTTCTTTAGTTTAATAAACAAGAGTGGTGAAGTATTGTTATTGGAAATTACTTTGGACGAGTAGCGGACCTAAATGGCATTTCAAATAATACAATGTATTTGAATATGCACGTTAAAACTGTGCAAATATCGCAAAATGCATTACATATAAGTTACCTAATGTTTCATTTATTAAGTATAGTTATTACCAACCCAATTTTTCTTACAGGCAAGACTGTTTCACTACAGACATCTTCAAAGGGTGTATTGACACCCTGCAAATATCTGACGAAATTCCACAAATCAAGGAAATGATAAAACAGTTACATGGGGCAAACCCCAAGGTTTAGGTACACGTGCACGTTTTTTTTTATTTTGTCCTAACACACTAACATTTATTTTAATTCGTTCATCCTGTACCTCTAACCTAATCCATTTTTTATTTTTAACAAACTCGATTATGGGTGTAATATTAAGACTGAAACATGAATACCAAATTGTTTAAGTTTTACATTTATTTTTTACATACCATTCATTTTACATTTACAAACATATTTTTTGATACCCGCAGTTTTGCGCTACATATTTTTGGGAGAAGGAATTTTGTACAATTTTTACATCACACGAAGTGTGATTTTACAAACATTTTGTGAATTTTTAACAGTTTTTGAATATCCCGTAACCATTTTTTATACAACTTATTATTAATATATTTTATTGCTCCTACTATGATCCGAAACATGATTGTATGATTAACTTTAAAAGGCATACCACTGCAATATATCTACTGAAATATACCATTAGTTCAAGTTCTCCTGTTCTTCCAAATATAATAAAGAAAATAAGTATGGCTACAAGATAATTAGAAATAATTCATACTACTTCCATACTGCAACCGAGGGATCGATATTGACCTTTATTACCATGCCGAAGAGAATTTAACGTTAATATATGTGAAGATCATCTTACATTTAGACTTGGATCTGATCTTTTCAAATTTCCCCATATGTTTATTTATATATATTTGTATCCTGTCTTCTAGCACTCAAGCTTTCATATTGGACTTTACAACGGGGTTTTCTCCAAGGGTATGGCCTCCTACAATCTACAGATATTTCCGGTGTTTTATTCCCCACTTTACTGAGTGTTTGTTGCAGTCGGTTTTCACTTTTGAATATAGATGTTTGCAATAAACTTTATTTGCCTCTTCTTTTGGTGTTCAAGCATAATGTAAAGCTTTTCCCCATCAATGAATTTGACCTTATTTTTCAATTGCATGGTTCTTACGAAGTCATGTACCTACTCTATACCCTCAATGATGAATCGTTTTACATTTTCTATAGTTTTTTTTCGAGATTATCATCAGTTTTATACTTAGTCTACATTGACAAAAATATGTTTATAGTGATAAAGAGTATTTACCAAATTTGGTTTCTGTTATTGATTTGTTAGTTTTTATAGATTTTATATTAACTCCGAAGTTCTTAAACAATCACTCAGATGCAAAAATATATCTAATTCTTCCTGATTCACTATAATATCATAAATAAATGATATATTGAATATTTTTAGGTGCCTGTCACATTTTTGGGTTGAATACAATTTAACCGAATATTGAAGAACTTCTTTGCTGGTTCTGTTTTACTGAATTTGTGAAACTTCATGCTTTAAATATTGATTTGTATAGACTTTAAATGCTGGTATGGTTAATTATATTCTTCTTATTAGTATGCTTAAATTCAACCAATGAATTCACGTCAACAAGTATGCCCCTATAGCAAATTATAATTGAACAACAATTTAGAATGATAACCTAGTCGAGATGTAGACTTTTTACGAATTCAAGTTAAGTTCTCCGAAAGTTACGGTTGAGGAGTCAATTGATGACATGTCGAAATTTTTTGGAAAAATCCAAGGAACGTTCAAAATACTATAAAACATAAATGATTAAATAAAAAAAAATATTTGGTTATTCACGAATATCTCAAAAACTATTGCATATATTGGAAATTTCATTTGACCTACAAATAATTTATAACGTTATTTAGATAAAAAAAATATTGTAAATACTTTGCACTCGATACGATACTCTCTTACAAAAATACATTAAATATTAAGAAACAAAAAAACAAAAATTTTTAAATATAGATTTTTCACTTTTGTATTAACAAATTAGGTGGTAAGAAACTTTTTAAATTGATTCGATTGATGCTTTTTTAAACCATTGAAAATTATATGCAATAATGTTTATTTCTTAATTATTTACTAATTGCTCCTAACAAATGAATTGTTTAAGACACTATCAAAAACATTTAACTTAGAATTTGATACTCGATAAAAATAATGATTTTTAAGGAAAGAATTGTTCCTCAAAAACGGTTAATTGTTTATAGGCATTTTCTATTGAAATTTGTTGTCTAAAAATTCTAAATGCTAATTATTCTGAATTTTTTTTATTTATTTGCGTAATAAACAAATAAAAACAATCCTATATGGTTTTGTGAAAATATGTTTTTTTGATACAATTTCAATTGTTCTCATTTTCCTCAAACATTTTTTCAGAATTAGAAAAGTCATCAGCAATAAAAATCTTAAAATATTAATTTTTCGTAAGAGAAATATTAAAAAATGAGTTTTAAACGACATTTTTAGAGCCGTTTTTCATTATTTTGCAATAAAAAATTAAATTTACTTCCTTATAAATACTTATTGTTGTCAGTCAGCAAATGTCCAACCAGATATTTTAAATAACGTCTTAACAATGAATTTGTTTGTAAGATTTTTTAAACAAATAGAACAATATATTTATAAACATATGCACCGTTATCAGTGGTCATAAATGAAACAATCAAATCGTTGTAAATCCTATTTTTGATAGCTCTATTTGATTTTTTATTTTTGTCATCATTGTTAATAAAACTTTTTTGAAAAACTTATTCCAGAAGTGAAAATTATGAATTACAAGGATTTTATTAACAAAAACACATATAAGTGATATGCATCTAAGTGGTACTTGCATTTTTATGTTCCTTAAATAATCATATTTCATGAATTATATATTTTTTCTAAATATACCAAGGGCACTTCAATCGTTTGGAGCACTACTTTTACCTCTAAATTAAAATGATAAATATCGGTGGTACAGTTCCAGGAGACTTTTACAAACTTTCCTGGTCTTCGGGAAGTTTTTTAAATTTGCCATATGTGATACGGTTTTTAAGATATTCGCGAAAATGATAACAATTTTATGATTTGTGAGTTTTTAAGCACCACTTGAAGTGCTTCAAAAATTCTGAAACGAATCTTAACTGGAATTCCTAATTGGTGTACTTTTTGACTAAATGACAAGGAACTCGTACTATAGTAGGAGCAATATCAGTTGCATGATTCATTTTTAGTTTATTATAATAATCTGCCAAACTAAACTAACGTTCGTTTGTTTTTCTAGGGAGAAGTGTTTTTCGACAAAAGTGTTTGAAGGGTGTGTTCAGAATTTGATGATGGGCGAACACATGGTGAGGTTTTTAGCAATGGTCGATTACTTGGGAAAATGAACGTGTTTTCGTGTACCCATTGTCCTATGATTCTAGTCGTTGAAAATAATCACCAATAGGCGATTGATGTATTAATTAATTTTAGGTATTTGACAAAAGTTGTGAATATTTCCTTCTGCTTTTTTTGATTCATATTTATTTTTTACCCCACCCTATTTTTATTTCAATGATCAAAGAAAGCAGAGCGAAAAGTTAGTTTAAAAGTATTAGATCCAGTAAATATATCAGTTTGCTTTTATTTATTTCATTTTTTGCAGAAAGAATTGAATTATTTAGAGAGGCTGGTCACAAATAATTCAGTATCTTTTTATTACAATTATTTGATTCATTTCCATTCTGATATATTTATGTTAAAATTATTTATTTACTTTGTTGAGATTATTTTTATTAGTATTTATAATTTTATATAAAAGAAAAGAAAAAGTGATACTGAAAACCATTGTAAAAACGTGTAATATAATTTAAAAATATGTTTCGATATCACGGTTTTCTTTTCGTAAGATTAAATAACATTCCAGTATCAGTATTCTGTTTCGAAGTTGTCATTTTAGTTCTAATGTTGTGTACTAAAAGTGCCCTAAATACAAATCTATTGTTACAATCTTTCGTTGCCTAAGAATTGTATATCTAAAAGTACAAATTTATTTATTTATTAATTAATTTTTGTAAAGTTTTAATTTCAGTAGGAGCATTGCAGTAAATATTATTATTGTGTATTACTGAATATCAGAAAATATGGCTACTGTTTGTGTTGTGTGCTTTAAAACAAAATGAAAAAATGCATTCAAAACATTTTACCTCTAAATTTTATATCTGTATTTATGATGGCAGCTTCAAATAAAAATTCTTTAAAACAAAAAAAAATTAGTTATTACTTTTCCCGAATCCAACATGTACAGTAAAACAAGACTACCCCGGATGTATTTTGCTTTTGCTTTCTGAGAATAACAATTTTCGCCTCACCAATATTTTTTGAAAATTAATACATTATTATTTTGTTCAGTTAGTGCCCCATTTCATCCTACAAGATGAGATAAATTAAGATAATTCTTTTGTCTTGCATCAAAATTGAAGAAACATGTTTTAATAGTCAGTTCAGGCACTATTTTAAGTTGTCATAAAATATTTTTCAATATTTAGCATAAATGCTGAAAAAATAGTAAAAACACCAATATTATTTACCACATAATTCAGCTTAATAACTACTAATAAATAAATTATAAAAAAATCAAAAATTACAATAAACCTGTCACATAGGTATGCAAACAAACCTTGTGATTTTTTTATTAACAATTTCCTTACTTATGGGTAAGAATATGTATCGTCCTTAATAATTCATAGTTGGATCAGTAACATCAAGAAATCTCAATTAATAAAGGGTGCTTTCAGGTACTTCGTAATATTTTTACGAAATTTTCATAATATTGTAGTTTTCTACTGGACTTTTGAGCATGGCAAATTTACAGACATCAACGTTCAGGACAACACCTTTTTTTCCAAAGTTGTTAACATTAGAATTTTCTTAATTAAAGTGCTCTATAGGAAAATATTCACTTATATTCACTTATGATGGCAAACATCTCTTTGAATTAGATGCTTTTCAATAATAGGATTTGTTCTTTAAAAATTTTCTTTAAGAACGCTTGTGATTGTCGGAACTCCATATACTTCCAGATTTTACTAATTTTAATCATAATCTAAAAATTTATGTTTTTATATAAAACTCATCATCACGTTTTGATATTTGGATATACATATTTAAGAACTTACTACAGTATTTCAAGAACTTCATATATTTATTTATACCTGTAACAGAGGTCAGTTGCCAAAATGGAAATTTTGGTTGAAATTAGTATCTTTGCACGAATGGGCGAAGGAGCAATTATTATTTCGAATGTATTTCCTTAAGTACTATAATAATAAAAAACCAATATTCGCATAATAATTATAATTAGTTGTCTTCTAAACGTTGTTTGTGGCATATTCTTGATTATTTTTATGTTTTTGGGCAATAACACCACAATCGAAATAAAACGACGTATATTGATGAAAAACCAAAGGTTTCAAAGTCTATTCTGACTTCGTTATCAATGGCTTAATATTTAAAAAAAAATAATTATAATTAGTAATATATATTTTAGACATAATCTTGAATGTTTCTGATAACCATAAGCGTACCCGGGGGGATTTGGAGGTTCAAATTCCTCCCCCGAAATAAGTAAAACATTATTCACTGCATCTGCATTTACATTTATTTCTAAGTGGTAAGAGAAGTAAGACTAAGCCTTATGCACTTACAACTACTGTGCAGGAGATTATTTTTAAAATATAATTACTAAGCAAAATCCTTTTGTCTGTCAAGGGTTTTTTTTAAACATGGGCAGAAAGATGTGCCATTGAACAATTTGTGTACAATGTGGTACCAAAAATGAAGGTTGCCCTGCTCATTATACCCGTCCCGTGTGAGAATATCTGAACAAAGGGTATGCAAACAGTTGGATCGGGCGCCTTGTTCTAATTTTATAGCCACTAGGCTCTCCCGATTTAAACCCATTGAACTTTTTTTACTGGGGTTACCGGAAAGATCAGTTTTATTCGAAATCCACATCTTGGATGATGCTGAACACATCAGTTTGCAACCTGCTTGTATTAATGCTGATGGCAAACAGTTTAAACATTTGTTCTACTGTTAGTAATAACGTATTCATAACCATTTATTTAAACTTTCACATTTACTTAATATCAGATCCGTAGAGAATTTTGGAATGAACTTCAATAGCTGGTTCTTGTTCGGAAAAATACCTACCAGAATTTTTATTTGGGGATTCTAGAAGAAGTATTATGTTTTGTAAACTTCATTATTGGTGCCAACTTTTTTTATACAGAAAGGTGTCAAACTTATTTGAAAAAAAATCTGTGAATAATGTAACAAAGTATTTTTTGTGATAAAACAACATATATTGCGGTTTAATTTGCGATTGTACCTTATAAAATAGTTAATTTAATAAAAACATTTCAACAGTCATATTTTCAAAACTGTAACTATAATATTGAAAAATGCAATCTAGGAAATTCCTTTTGGACGTTTTTCAATAAAGTGATTTTTTAATGATTACAATTTTTTAAATTATTTTCCCTTGGGTAGTCATAAAATAGTCACGTTGTATACCCAGAAAGAATTGCAGTTGTAGAAATAAAGGATGCCTTCTTGTTTTATAAACCAAATTTGTGTTCGTAACAATTTCTTTGATAAAACACACATTTTAATGTGTCAAGTGCACTGAGATTCATAGAATAACACAGCACATTATGACACTTTGTATTTAGCCACTAGCACTATGTGTTGCCAGTTGTGTCAGTTATGTGTCTGTCTGTCTATGCCCTTGCCCAGAAAGGTATACTCAAGAGCGAGTGTGACAATTTCCTTTTGCCCAAAAAGTACACCATCTCGCGATACATTAATTAACTGAGTATTTCCGCAGGTCTTTCAGGGTAGCCGGACATAACCTATCTGATTCGCCAAAATAAAGCACTATACAGTCGACTTATTTACATCAACAACTGTGAACTCTGCTATGCTATCGAATCAACTCAACGTCCACCTCTCTCAATCAATCGCCTTTATATATTCTCAAGATATTTCTGTGCATTTTCTAGTAAGCTACTCGTTTATAACTTCTAATTCTGGAATAAATTCGTGCACTTCTTGTCGGCCTTGTTCATTTAAATGTTTTTGGCGCCTATTTATTCGGGAGATTAGTTTTTATTCAGGATGATAAAGTTTTCAAAGGTATTTTATTTTGCCAGCATAAAATGATATTTTATACCAATAGTTGACACATTATTCACTAAAATTTAAACGACTTTGAAATATAGCATATCCTTAGGCTCAGTTCAATTATTTGGTGTGCCGTTCCATTGTATTTAGGGCACCTAAACATATATTCAAAATAAAATGAAAAAATAATTTGTTTTCAATATACCCAAAGCGATCAGGCATAACTTATTTTCCCAAAAATGAAACCATAGGTTCTCAGTAGAGTTTCATGTGCTTTGAATACCTGCGTGCTTGTGGAGTTTGCAATATGACATCTGGCAGGTATCAGGTGAGAAAGTTAACTAAAAATAAGAGATACTTAACTTAAATTTGTATGGGTGATTTTCATATATATTTTGTAGAATATTGCCCTAAAGTATTATAAATGTCAGACAGTTTCCATGGACCAGAACTTTTGTCAGACGCTTTAAAACTTCACAAAAAATAAATGAACTTTACTTATTTTTACATGTCTGATTATTTAGTATGTTATTAAGGTAATTATTACAAAGCTACATATCATCAGTCAGACAAATTGTAATTACCAAACACCACCTAAACACAAAAATTATTCAGTCGTGAGTAAGAGCCCGAGACTTCTGTGCATGCGTTTCAGAGCGAGTGAGACGTCCAAAGTAGCTCAGTCCCCCTTCTTATACTCACAATCTGTGTCAGTCTACTGTGTACATGTTATGTGTTTGCAACGTATACCCAGTACACAGTACAACTTATAGTACACAGTATAGTTCAGATCTGTTTGAGCATATAATTTCTTCACTTTAGTACGTAATATCTGAATTAGTGAATATTATGGAAGAAGAATCATGAAATATACATTTTGTAAAAAATCTTATTATAAAGTAAATTTTTTTTCTGAAGATGCATTTAAAAAGTACAAGAACATTTTAAAGCAGAAAAAATTCATAACCTACGTTTCAAAGACGTAGTTTTACCAGCGGTTATTATCGAAAATATTTTAAATGGTTTACTGCTTTGCCAAAAAAATATCATTCTGCAATTTCTCCGAATATATATATATATAATAAATTAATTTACTTTCACAGTTATTAACTATTACCTTAATGTTGAAGTTCATCTAATTTAAATAGAGATTAAATATTGAATCGAAAGCAGTAGGTATTTTTTAAATATTTAAATACTTTACTCTGACACGCATGCGCATAGTACTCTCGCGCCCATACTAACGACTGAATAATTTTAGGGTTTAGGGGATGTTTAGTCATTACGATTTGTCTGACCGATGAAATATAACTTTGCAATAATTACTTTAATAATATATTAAAAAATCAGACATGTAAAAATTAGATGTTCATTTATTTTTGTGGAACGTTAAAGCGTCTGAGAAAAGTTCTGGTCCATGAAAAGTGTCTGACACTTACAATACTACTTCAGGGCAATATTCTACACACATTTTTAAAAAAACAGCCACATAAATTTAAGTTAAGTAACTTTTATTTTTACTTACCTTTCTCACCTGGTACCTGCCCAGGAGGCACAGAGCAAACTCCACAAGCACTCAGGTATTCAAAGCAGATGAAACGCAACTGAGAACTAAAGGTTCATAAGTTATGTCTGATCGCTCTGGGATCTTGGACTATAATAAAATTGGGTAAGACAACTGTCAACTATTTTACTGTACTATATGACACAGTTGTACCGACACAATGTGTGTGTTTGTTGAAAAATCGAAGTCTTCCCGTTCAATATAACAAAATGTATGGTTTTCGAGTTATTCGTGAAAAGCTGTTCGATAACATGCCCTTTTGATGAACAACCAACATTTTTGCAATCAGGACGAGACCATACCTCTTGTTCTAATAATGTGGGCATTTACAGATCTAACAGCAGCGGCATAAATGCGGCTGGCAAGGGTGGCTGTTGTCCCCCAAAATTGTAACAATAAAAAATAATATGAACTTATAACAGTCAAACGTATTTCCAGGCTTTCCCTCACGTATATATTTGGAACGAATAGAAAGAAAAAAATGTTGTACAGACAGTATTTATTTTTCTTCTCCCTATTCTTAATAAAATTGCGCAATTTTTACCCTGGTATGGAAGTACGTCTTCAACTTGCTGTAGCGAAAGTTTAATTACAACCGTCGGCAACCCCTATTCGCAATTAGTTTTATGAAGGCAGCCTTATTTTATCGTATAGAGAAAAAATGGCTTTAATTTGTTATATGATTAAAATACGTTGCAAATTAAAAAAATACTTGAGGTTATATTTTGATAGGCAATCATCACAAACGTATTTCTCTATATTAAGCATCATCGATTAAAATTGCATTCTAATTTAAAAACTTATGTTATGAATGTGGTTGTCTTTAGGTTTACTTATCGTGTACCCGCATTCACTACAGACAAGATGGGGTAGAAGTTTTTCTGCGTTCGTAGTGCTTCTCGAGAACAAACAATATGGACTCATACGAATCATTGATCAATTGTGTGCCTTGGCAACCAATAAACCTCAGTTATCCTTTCGAATGATGTCTTCTGAAACAGACAATAAAATATTCCTGCCATATTTACAGTTACGTAAACTCTGCCCAAAATTAGTCCGCAAAATGCTTAGGTACAAAACGTTGACTCGCGACCCAAAAAGTCTGAATGTTGTAATTGCAGAGATCAAATCCATTCTGATTTCATTTTGCAATATTTTACATACTAGGAACGGCGCAAGACATTGAAAAATACCCAAACCAAAAAATATATTAAATTTTAACCTGTAATAATTTTTAAAAAAGTTAAATTCACTTATTTCACTTGAAGACAACAGATTTTGGTACTAAATTGGGGATCAGTTGTTGCTATTTTGAAACCCTTACCGCCGAGGGCAAAATTGTAAAACTTATTGAAGATCTTGTATTTTTATTAGAGGAATATGATCGCGATATCAAAAATGGACAAAATGTCATAAATTTGGATTAGTTATTTTTTTCCAGAAAGCTTAGCTTATGTTCCAAAACAAATCAACATTTTAAATAAAGATAAATGTTTGCCAAACTAGCGTGTGTCAACACGATAGCTGACAGAAATATTTCGTTTATTTTTTAAAGCTTCTTGGTCTACTTAACCGTTATTAGGATAAGAAACATTAACGCGTCTTCATTATTGAAAAGTAACGTTTTGAATGTTTAAGGGATTTCTGGCCCAAATTCTCGATATTTAATTACACTAACTTATAAGGTCTTAAGATGCAGCAATAAAATATGAATGATTGACATAAAATGTATGCTTTTTACAGAAACCTAATTTCAAAATCGCTAAAAAGTTATTATTTTTCTGCACGATATCCCGTGAAACCGTAGTTACTACTATTGGCAGTGTTGTGGAGAATTGAAAAAACGACAAAGGGGGATATTATACGAGGGCTGCCTTTTATATTTCGGGATTGGACAACCCTAGTGTTGCAATCTGACAACTGACAGCTCTATCGTAAAGTTTGACATTTTTGAGATTATACGTACTCAGAACGTTTTGACATACGAGCGCTATGTGTTGTTTACAGAAACTTAAAAGATTCATCTCGGCCAAAAAATGGAATTAAATCGTGAACATTTTCGTGCGATTATTTTTTACAACTTCCGTCGTGGATTAAGTCAGCAAGAGTGCATGGATGAACTTAATTTAATTTTTGGCGATGAAACTCCATCAAGGACCACTGTTTATCGATGGTATGGTGAATTCAATCGAGGTCGTAGTTCACTCCAAGACGAATTTCGTGAAGGTCGTCCATAAACAGTTGTTGTTCCGGAAACCATTGATGCTGTGCGCGAACTTATATTGCAAGATCGTCATGTGACCTATAGTGAGATTGAGTCAACCTTACACATTAGTGGGACCAGCATACATTCAATATTGCATAAACATTTGAATCTCAAAAAAATTTGTTCGCGTTGGCTCCCACACAATTTGTCAATTGTTCAAAAAAAGGCTCGTGTCGAAATAAAAGCTCAAAAAATACGATCGCGGTGCTTTAAAACACGTTTATGACATAGTGACAGGTGATAATCGTGGATTTACGCGTATAAGCCCGAAAGTAAACAACAGTCGACTGTATGGATGTTTCAAGATGAGCCGAATCCAACAAAAGTTGTTCGCGCTCGAAGCACTTTCAAGCCTGTTTTTTTCGGAAAAACTGGACATGTAGCAACCGTACCACTAGAACAACGCAGAACAGTTAATTCTGAGTGGTACACAACCATTTGTTTGCCAGTGGTCTTCCAAGAAATGAGGAAAACCAACCTCCGAAGACGGATCACTCTTCACCACGACAATGCGAGCTCTCACACATCGGCTCAAACAACTGCATTTTTACCACTCAAAACATCGATTTGATGAGTCATCCGCCATATAGTCCTGATTAGTCACCAAATGACTTCTTTTTATTCCCGTACGTAAAAAACAAACTGAGAGGTCAACGTTTTTCGACACCTGAAGAAGCGGTTGCTGCGTTCAGAATGCATGTTTTGGAAATACCTCAATCAGAGTGGAAAAAGTGCTTCGACAATTGGTTCAAAGGCATGCAAAAGTGTATAGATCTTCATGGGGAATATTTTGAAAAACAATAAAGCGATTTTCGATGATTAATATTTGTTTTTGTTCTCTAATCCCGAAATATAAAAGGCAGCCCTCGTAAGTTCAACTCCGCCCAATTTCTTGCTTAGATAATTTAAAGGAAATTTTGATATTTAAAGGCAAATTTCAATAGCGACATCCAGAAATTTCAAGGAAACAAGTCACTAAAAGGTCTCAAATGCAGTGTCGGACCCAGTGTAATACAGTTACTCTATGATTCCCAGATTTCAAAATCACACAAATTAAAAGATCGCCTGAACCTAGAAACGATATACTTTTGAATTACATTCACTAAAACACAATAATACCTGCTGATGACACCTTTTCACGCTTTTACATTATTGTTGCCGATTATGTATCTGAAATGCCTATGCTATTAGCATCTAGTTGTCCTTTGATTTCGTATAGTTCGTTCTGTTTCTCAGAATTACTCACTGTTCTGACAAAAATTTGTATTAATTGAAAGTGACAATGTTAAACAGCAACGCGATAGATTTGTATAAATAATAAGTCATCACATAGTCCATGTTATATCCTCGGTGATTTACTAATACACTTTTCACTATTTCAATATATGTAAAGATTTTATTAAATAGACCGGGAGCCCAAGCCTACTTTTTATTATTAACAGGCTAAAAATTTTTGAATGGCTTGATTTCGCTGGGACATCCAACTTTTTTCTCTTCGAAAATTTTTGAAACAGGTAGTCAAGAAAGGTAGCAGGGGTTAAACACGTAAAAATGATGAGTGAAATTTGTTTAGTAATATCAGTTAGTTTTTTAGTTAATTTTTTAAATAATTTGCTAAAATGACGCGAAAACACTTTTGTCTCACACCCCTGATGGTATAGCCGCAACATCCCCCGCCAAAAAAAAGATATGTATTTATAAAAAATGAATAAAACTAGTATTAAAATTGCTATAACAGTGCATAGACGTTTTAATTTTTATTAAGCCGTTTAAATACAAACACACACACACATATATATATATATATATATATATATATATATATATATATATATATATATGCTTATTATACTCTAAAGCGCGGGTTATCTGGTCCAAAAGCCTAACTCTAAAAAAATCTGATTGAGGCCGCAATTTTGAAGTAATTTTAGTTTATAAGTTTCACCAAGAATGAAATATTAATTAATTAAAGTAATTTTTTAAATTTTTTATTAATTAATTTAACCCCCTTCCCGTCCTCGAATAATGTAAACCAGGTATTATCCACTCCCCAATCGTATCCCAGAAATCGATATTTATCTATATTTCTTGAGCTATACGGCCTACATAATAATCGATTTCACCAAACTTAATAACTTTTTTATGTAACTATTCTCTCAGTACTAGGGTGAGTTACTAAAATTGGTATTGCAACACTGTGCCAACCGTATTTGCAAAAAAAATTAAACAGAGATTCGTCCTGAAAGCGTAGGGTAAAAATACATTGTTTTCATTCGTCCGAATATAATAAGGGTAGTTTATTATTGTGACGGGAATTCATCCGATAATTAGTGGAAGCGGCATTCATCTGATATTTCGGCAAATCCGAAATATTGTTCGTCTGGCGCATGGAGGTCGGCGCCTTGCTTTGATGAAGTTCTCGAAGCATCTAGTACATGGAGGAAATCTCTCGGCGGCTCTTTGACGTTCTGGAGAATTATATAGAGAGAAGTAATATATAAATACGGAGAGCTGATGGACGCATTCATTCTGTATTCGATGGTCCTATGGTAAAGGTATAGTTCTGTGAGTATAAATTAAAGTACTGGAAATAAATTATAGTGAGTTCGACTGTGTTTTAAAATAAATCCAAGAACTGAACTGAACCCGAGTCTGAAAATAAAATCATTACAGTGGTGACAGGTGTAGGTGTATTTGTAGAACTTTGAAAGTGGAAAATAAATAGATTGACAATGTTCAAAGCGGTAAGTTTGGACAAATTGAAAGTGACTGATTTAAAATAAGAATTGGAGGAAAGGGATTTAGAATCTAGTGGCAATAAAAGTTAATAATAATATGAGATGCCCTAATAAATGAGGGTAATAATCCCGACACTTGTTTGTTTGAATTTTCTGGTAATGGGGATAAGAGTATGCTACTTAAAAAAATAGAAGACAAATTACTAGAAAATTCTGAAAGGATGGAAGAGAAATTAGTGGAAAATTATAAAGACTTGGAAGGGTCGTTAAAAGATAAGCTACAAACATTAAAAGAAAACTCTAAAACCCTAGAAGAGAAATTATTAGAAAATTCTAAAACCCTAGAAGAGAAATTGTTAGAAAACTCTAAAACCTTGAAAAAATCCTTAGAAGCCCAATTTCTGGACAATTCTAAAACGTTAGAAGAAAATTTGAAAAGCATGAAATTGATAGCAGAAACAGCCCAGAAGTAGTAGATTCGAAAAGTGGCCTCGAGGGGACAAGACACAAAATGAAATCTTCCCAATTTGATAGAAAATCGTCATGGGCTAATTATAGGCCCCAATTTCAGGCTGAAGAAGGTGTTATTGAACCATCCAATAGCCCTTGGTCTTCTCCAGTTGTTTGGATAAAATGAAAGATGGTTCGACCCGATTTTGCGTGGACTATCGACAATTAAACCACGCTACAAAGAAAGACAGCTATCCTCTACCAAGAATAGACGATACCCTAGACACGTTGGCTGGATCGAAGATGTTTTCCACCCTGGTTATTGGCAGGTGGAACTAAAGAAGACCGCGAAAAGACTTTACCAATTCATGGTGATGCCATTTGGGTTGAGTAATGCTTCAGCAACGTTTGAAAGATTGAAACAGTGTTAAAAAGGCTTTCATGGAAAACATGCGTGGTGCATCTTAACGACATTATCGTGGTTTGAAAATCGTTTGAAAACCACGTGAAGAACCTGGAGTAGGTATTTCGGAGTACTTCGAAGTTCCGGACTAAAGTTACACCCGAAGAAGTGTCAACTGTTCCAAGAAGAGGTGCAATATCTTGGACATGTGGTTTCCGCAGATGGAGTTGCTATTGATAAACAGAAAATCAAAGCCGTCCAAGAGTGGCCCATACCTAAAAACATCCACCAGCTAAGAAGTTTCCTGGGGTTATGCATGTACTATTGTCGGTAAGTAGCGGGATTTGCGAATATCGCCAAGCACTAGACTCACAGAGGGGAAGGCGATATTCGAGACATTGAAAAGAGCATTGACCAGTGCCCCCATTTTAAGTTATCCTTTGCCATATGGGAACTTCATCTTGGATACCGACGCAAGTAATGTCGGAATTGGTGCGATGCTTTCGCAGATCCAGGTGACCCTCCTGGATACAAGAGGGTCAGGAGAAAGCCATCGGATAGTTTAGCAAGATAGAACAGAATTACTGCGTTACTCGCGGGAAACTCTTCGCTGCGGTAAAGGGGGTGGAACATTTCTATAAGTACCTCTATTGTAAAACATTCCTTATGAAGACTGAAGGTGGATTGAGAGGTTGTAAGAATTCGACTTCGAGACTGAAGTTCGTCCTGGAACAAGCCATAGGAATGCTGATGGCTTATCGAGGAGAACATGTCCTGATGATTGCAAACATTGTCAGCGAGCTGAAGAAAAAGGGGCTGTTTTTTGTAGAACCACCGCTGTGGATGACCATTGGCAATCTGACCAGATCCAGAAAGACCAGAAATTAGATCCGGAGTTAAAAGCGGTTATCCTGTGGCAGGAAGAAGACCGCAAACCTACGTGGCAGGGGATTTCCCGCTTCTCACCCACCATAAAGTCATGCTGGGCTCAGTGAAACTCCCTCATCCTGAAGAACGGCATTCTGAAGCGCATGCTGGAAACTCCAGAGGAAGGCAAGAACAGAAAAACATATTGTAATCCCCAGAAATAGGAGACCGGAGTTTTTGCGAGAACTACATGACGGTACAACCGGAGGACATCTGGGAGTGACGAAAACCCTGGGGAAGTTAAGAGAACGCTTCTATTGGATAAACTGCCAAGCAGATGTCAAGGATTAGTGCCGGAAATCTACGGTTTGTGCAGTGTAGTGATGGACTATATCAGTAAATGGACAGAAGCGTGTACCTTGCCGAATTAAATAGCATTGACCGTTGCTGATATCCTTGTCAAGGAATGGATCAGCCGTTTTGATGTTCCCTTGGAATTGCACTCAGACCAAGGAAAAAATTTCGAGTACTCTTTTCCAAGACAACTGCAGACTTTTGAAGATCAATAAAACACGGAAGACAGCATTACACCCGCAATCCGATGGAATGGTAGAACGGATAATTCGAACTATTAGCCGCCATTTGTTAAAGGTAGTCTCTGACCACCAAAAGGACTGGGACCAGTATATTCACTTGTTTCTAATGGCATATCGTTCATCTGTGCACGAGTCCGCGGGTCAGACCCCGGCAAGCGTTAGTATGGGACGAGAGTTACGACTACCATGCGATTTGAAGTTTGGGTGTCCCACAGGTGAAGAAACCGCAGGTGAAGACTATGTCAACCAGTTACGTCAAAAGATGAACGACATCCATCAGCGAGTCCGGTTAAATATCGAGAATGCCAGTTCCCGAATGAAGGAAGCCTATGACATCAAAGCCGAGGGCGGAAAATTTCAAGTTAACGATCTTGTTTGGTTGCATAACTCGCAACATCGTGGATATTCGCCAAAGCTACAAAGATCTTGGGAGGAGCCTTACCAAATTGTAAAGAAGATCAACGATGTTCTCTACACGATAAGGAAGCTATCTCGAGGAAAACCAAAGGTGGTACTTTTTAACAAGTTAGCCCCTTATGCGGGAAGTCATGACAGCAAAGTTGACCAAGCCCAAGTCCGCAGTATCCAACCTTCGAACAATTTATGGTATTGTACTCGAATGGGCAGAAAGTGCAGCACGGCGTGACCAAAGAAGAACCCCGAAACCTGTTTGAGGTGCCAGTAGAATATTCCCTGGCTCATTGCGTGGCTCAAGATCTTCAGATGTCTAGGGGAATAGCCAAGGTGTTTGCAAAGCAGTAGCGCCAGTTCCAGACGCTAAGGGAGCAAGGCCCAGTGGTGGGGAAGATCCTTCATCTCGAAGATAAACAACCAGTGGGTAGTAGAGACATCTTCTATTTGGTAACTAAAACGTTCTCGCAGGACAGGCAAACATATAGCAATCTTTGGAAGACTCTGGCAAAGTTGAAGACCATAATGATGGAGAAGCACCTGATGAAGTTGGCGGTATCAAAGATGGCCTGTGGGTTGGATGGACCGAATTGGAGGGTGGTGAGAAGTATGATGGAAACTATCTTTCGATTCAATGGCATTGACATCCTTGTATGCCGTCTCAATATTCGCAGCCCACATTCGAAAACCGTTGACTGTTACTTCCACCAAACTTCCCGTTGTCGAAATGGAGAGTCCTGCAAATATCGCCACACCAGGAAGGATTCTGGGACATTCCGAGACGAAATGGTCTTAAGGAAGGACCAATGTGACGGGAATTCATCCAATAATTAGTGGAAGCGGCATTCATCCGATATTTCGGCGAACCGGAAATATGTTCGTCTGGCGCATCTAGGTCGGCGGCTTTCTTTGATGAAGTTCTGGAAGTAATATATAAATACGGAGAGCTGACGAACGCATTCATTCAGTATTCGATGGTAGTAAAGTGTAAAGATCAGGTGTTTGACATAAATTGTAAACAGTTCTGTGTATATAAATTCAAGTACTGAAAAAAAATAACAGAGTTAGACATTGTTTTTAAATAAATCTAAGAACTGAACTGAAGCCGAGTGTGAAAATAAAAACATTACATTATTATTTAAAAGTAGGTAAAATATTTTTGGCTTATTTTGGCATCATAGACTAGTAATATAGCTACTCATAATTTTGTAGAAAATTTACTTTTTTTGCCAATCAAAAGACTAAGAAATGATCTGGTTTCATTGCTCTACAGTTATTAATGATTTCGGTGAGCCCATAAAGCCAATATGTTTCACATGTAGGACTAGCTGTAGAATACAATTTAAAATATTAAAATTGGTTGAGCCGTTTTAGAGCAAACCGTGAAGATTCATTGAAATTCACTGAAGTGTAGTCCCTTAATTACTGCTTTTTCTAATTTTCTGGAAAACCGTAAATCTCACGTTATAGAAAATGAAATGGTACCTTTCTGTAATATTCCTTAATATAATGCCGTTTAAATAATCGAAATTGCCCAAGCCGTTTTTGAATAATCACTGAGCATACATAAAAAAACGTGCCCACGAATTGATAACCTTCTCATTTTTGGAACTCGGTTAAAAATAAAAAAAAAATATATTTTATGTAGATTTAATACACTATTTATCCAACATGAACTATATACAATTGTTCTAAATAAATTAAAATAATATTTGCTAATATTCGACACAGATCAAAAACAATATCACTCTGTTTAATTATTTCAAGATCCAATATGCTCTTTAGCATACTTCGAAATAATACAAATTATTCCACTTAAAATCCTACTAAGTCTCTTTTATGGTTCATAAAATCTTTAACTTTTTGTTGCAACGGTTTTTTCTTCAGTAAATTCTTCGCAACTTCTTGAAATTTATCTTCATTTCTTCTCAAATACATTATAGCATCCCTTCTCAATTGTTCCAACTTGTTACGTTCTATTTCAACCATGCTAATATGTTCCGTGAGATATGGATTAAAACGATAGTAGAGATGATCTGGCAGTAAATCATTTAACATAATATGTACAGCTAGAAAAATCAACTTATAAAATTTGTAAAAACAGGTTTATTGCAATAGGAGAAAGTGATATCCACTTTGAGATTTTGTACACATTTCAAATGTATGATGATTTCAGGGTGATTTCGAAATTTTAGAATACTTTACAGCCTGATACAATAAATACCAGAGGCCTATTTCATAATCAACTTGTAAACGAAATTCAACAAAATTATTCTACAAGTTACAACTTGTAAAATCCAAGATATTAGTATTTGAAATTTGCAAGTCATGTACATGTTGAAAACTAATATTTTGGATTTTACAATTTGTAACTTGTAGAATAATTTTGTTGAATTACGAAACGAAATTTTACAAATTACTAATTACAAGTTGATTACGAAACAGGCCCCAGAGGTGACACAACACCTAGAGAGGACATTATACCTGATTTATCAATTTCCATTATTTATAAGCTACATGAAATTAATTAAAATGCATTATACAGTTGCCAACTGCAACTTAGATAATCACTTTTAATGGTATATGATGTTTTTGCGATTTGAAGTAATGAAATATTTTTACAATGGTTAATTTGGATACAATTAGTATATGAAAAAGCTACTTGGCAACAATTTAAATTAAAAAATGTTCTTTACACCTAGGATGATCCATTTCAAAATAAAAACCCTAAACAAATTTTTCATGAAGTTTCTACAAACGGAAATTCATCAACATCAAACATGAGCAAACCTTATAAGTTTGAACTTGATCTAGTTAATGAAATTAGTCTTTTAATAAAATAAAATATACTTGAAATTCAATTTTTCATAATTTTACAATGCAAACATTAAGATTGTAATATATATTTATTAAAATTCCATTGACAACGAGGTCCGATTCAGCCTTGAAATGTTTGAATTTTTGTTCTTAAGTATGATGTTATTTCAAAAAGAAAACACAAAAGGAAACTAAAAAGTGTGCAAACTAAAAGGATGACAGGCATTTTAAAAAGTACTATCCAATGCACACTGACTACCAAATTAGACAGTAGAGAGCTCTCCACCAAGCAGGTGCAACGATTACTTAAAAATGGACAAAAACAGCGTCGTGAGGATGTTTCAATCGAGTGAAAAGTTTCACAGTAATAAAACTAAGTATTTGACTCACCAGAGACAAAAATGGGCCACCACTTCACACCAGACAGGAAAGGAGTAGTCCAACAGTAATCAAACGGGGAGAATCAACTTCAAAGAAGGCAAAGGTTATTCCTTCATGAAGCAAGGCCATGGCGTCAGCACTTTGGAATGATAATCGACGGATGGAAAATCAATCAAGCAAAATCGGCCGCATTGTAGTCGGTGTCTCATAAAGATAATGCACCAGTTCACATATCAGTGAATGCGATTAACAAAATTAATGAGTAAAAATTCGAACTGCTTACTCATAACCCTATTCGGCAGATTTAGTCACCTTGGACTTCAAAAAGAAGTGAGTTCTCAATTCGTCTGAATCTATGTTTTTGGGTGTGTGTTCAACGATTACTCGAAAACGTCTCAAGGAATTTCGACCGTTTATAGTGGATCCTATTCGGGGGATCCCGAAGTGGTCCCATATTTTTTTCAAGGACAGAGCTTGTCGCGTTATTTAGAAAATTAGCAAAAACTTTTTTTTAGCAATTTTCTTAGATGATAATCTTTGGTGGAGGTGCTGGTATTATAAAAAATATAGAAATGTTTCTGTTCGGAACTTGGAGTATAATAAATAGAAAATAAATTGGATTTACCAAAATAAATGTCAGTTAATCAACTTCAATATTCTCAATCTGCCTGTATATACAGTGTGTCTTCATAAATCAAACGAATAATTACAGATCTGTCGGAGAAATGGGTATATCGGTAAAATTGATATCAAGTGTCACTACATAATAAATAGTTTATATAATTTGTTGTTCCTTTATTCCATAACTGAGTCGCATTTGTTGTATTAATTTTTTTATATGTTAAATTTTTACCGAATTTTTCACTTCCCGGACAACCTTTCCAGTTTTGGTTTCCCTAAAAATGTTACTCATACATTTACACACCTTTTAAAAAAGTAGCCGGCAAATCGGCCCATTCGTTCTCAAGTTATGGGCTTACCAATAAACAGCAATTTACTGCTATAAAAAATGTGAAGTGTTTAAAAGACTTCCGAAAGTTAAAGAAGGAAAAAAGACTAAAAATACAAAGAGATAAAGAAATATCAAATAGGAAATTTGTAATAAAACTGAAAATATATGGAACAAAGGTTTTAATATTAATGGCACCTATCAAAATTATGAGAACTTCGTTTTACTCCAAAATCTGCAACTCACTCTCAGGTATGATTAATTCAGTTAATGACTGAAACAAAGACACAAAATCTCCTTTTTTCAGTTGAATTCTATAATATTGTTAGTGTGAGGATCGAATTTATAAAAATAAATTGATTTTAATTCCTAATTATCAACTGATTGCTAATCATTTTTCCATTCTTATAGTTAATTTCTTATTACATATTCAGAATAATTAACAGATGTGTCTATTATCACTTATAAGTTGTTTCAATGTATAACAACAAATTCTGTCTATAGATTGTTTAACTGGCAAATTAGAACAATTTTTTTGAGTAAGATCCTAAAGAAAATTGTAAAACAAAATATTCTCGAACAAAGCAATATTTTAATAAGATCTTCTCCCCAATTTGATAAAAACGAAAAGTGTCTCAATGTGGATTACTCTCACCCACAAACATATTTGTAATAATAAAATAACAATACATGTACCTACCTTCAGTGTCTGTAGCACTGTCCAAGATTTTATAAAATTTATTGGTCCAGGATGTATTACTTGACACAGATTCAACACTGGACAAAGCTTTTGAAAGTTCAACTGAAGACGGAACTGTTCGACCAGTTCCAAACGATACTACACATTGTAAAGGTGTATTCGGCCATATTAACCTAACTTCGTGTAAAGCTATAGCTGTAGGATTATTGACAAGAATTCCTCCATCCTGAAAACATTTTAGAAGTTTTTATAAGTAGTAATGGCACAAATAAAAATCTTTCAAGTCTACAGTGCCTGAATGCAAAATGATCTCTAAACTCCCAAAAGTTAAAAAAATTTAAAGCAAAACTTCAATACTTAAGTTTCTGGATTGTATTTCCTGACCTACTGTTTTACAAATAGTAGATCTTCTGTTTATACCCATATAAATTACTTTATATTAAGCTCTTGGATGTAAGATCACCCGCATCGCCCTCCCCTCTGAATCCGCTATTAGGAATGTGTCATGGAAATTATCATCGTTCAAGACTATTTTTATTTCTAGCACGAACAACATTTGACCTTGATATAACGTTGAAATAACCGCGAAATCATTGACTACTTGAATTTCTGTCTGTACTAAGTCAGCTCACTTACTGACGGGTATGGATCCCTTAAACTACATATCAAATTGATCTACAAAAGTCAGACCTAATAGTTTAATAAAATTCTGGATTCCAGTTAGATTCCTTGAAGGTCATCGTTAAAATCAATTCCAAAAACAACTCGAGACACCTTGTTTGATCTACTATAACTTTCGTTTTCTAAAAATCAAACTTATGCCAAATATTGGTGAAATAGAAAATTTCGTGTCAATATCTCAGCAGAATGTAGCCTTTTACACCACAGACTATTTTAATAGAGCAATTTAAAAAACATAGTGGTACTGATTCTAAAAAGTTTTATTAATAATCAAAATGCTCATATGTGAGTAAAGCATTTCTCAAATCCACTAAAAACAATTCGCGTGTAGGATATTTTAAAAAAATACAAGTAGCCTCTATGACATTAAAACTTCAAAAATGACACATGAAATACAGTGGATACTAGATAACTCGAGTTCCAATAAGGAAAGGTTAAAATATATGACTTTTCAGCTTAAGGAGTATTCTATGACTACAATTTTAACTTTGTCAAGGGCACAAGTTCTAACTACGTACATATGACATATGAACGGTGAACTGCTAATGTGAAGGCTAAGGGTAACAGCGAGGACCGTCGTTTGAGATGTCGGGTCATCGCCCTGTATGGGGCGCGACCTAGTATTCGAGGCGAGTCCCTTTTGCTCACCATGCGCCTGTTACCCGTAAAAATAGCTCTGTGATGTACTTAGTGGAAACACTAGTGTAGTAGCATGGGAGAGAAGGTATAGCCTTCTCGGTCGGCTTCCCATCTACGCTAGGTAAACCTTAAACGGACGCGGGGTTGTTACTCCAGTCTTTGACTTCTGCAATGTCCGTAAGGACCAAATGGGTACTGCGGTGGAGAGGAAGCCCACCGTGCTGTGCTAGCGCTGCCTCTCCGTCTGGTGTTGGCCTCGCATTGGCAAATGGTTAAGCTAAGTAGACCCTGGGTGGACATGTGTGAACTCCGAGTCACATTCATGTGCATGCCCTTGAGAGGGGGGGATAGACGATGGCCGTTTGAGGTGTCATACGGGGGCTCCTGTCTTCGAAAGAGAGTGAACCTGTCTAGAATCCGAGGCAACTCCTAGTCCCATCCGCGCCTGGACACCTATAAATACAGCCCCGACCACTGTATGGTGATCTCGGTCCACTCATGGACCGGTAACATCGTCCATACATAGGGTTCATAGACTTTGGGTTGACGCGGATCTCCTGTCCTGATATGCGCTATACTGGGCGCCTGTAATCTTCGGGTGTGGGATTAAAAGCAGTAACGGAGGAACCCCGCGGTGCATATATCGAGACCTGAGACTAAACACAAAGACTCTATCGCTCCAATACAGCTGTGTATCCAGACAGAGGCCGTCGTTTGCGGTGTCGGACCAGCATACTAACCCCTTTTTGCTGGCACTAGAATCCGAGTTGATGGCGACTCTATGAGTCGCTTGAGACACGACGAGTCCTTTGGGAACTGGGGGACCGCTAGGCTAAACGCGTTCACCACGTATATGGTTACATGTTTGGCGTGGATAGCACACAAATTGGTATCTTCGAAACCAACCAGGTAAGCTTCGCTAGCTTCTTGCAAAGTCATTACTGCTGAGCCCTGAAATCTTAGGTCGGCCTTGAAATCCTGTGAGATTTCCCTAACAAGACGTTGGAATGGGAGTTTTCTGATCAACAATTCGGTACTTTTTTGGTAGCGTAGAATTTCACGAAGAGCTACTGTGCCGGGTCTATAACGATGTGTTTTTTTTATTATACCATTTAGTTTTACACTTAAAAAAGGAAACCTTCTCGAAACCAAAAGCAAAAGATTTCCTGAACGTAAGATTGTCGGTATAAACAACTATGGAAATTTCCAGTCCTTTACTAGAGGGAAGGGGAACAATCGGGAGTGACTGCGACGGATTATATATGCGGCCGTACAGCAGCAGTGGTGGTAAACAGCAAGTTTAACAGCTAAGTAGTCAGTGAAATTTAGTTGTGAGTTTGTGAGTAAAATCAAAATGATTTATTGTTGGTGTAATCAAATTATTTGAACCAAAAAAGATTTGACACAAGCAAATTTATATAAAATAAATATACTTATTTCGAATATATTTGAATAGTATCTCATCAGGATATAAACTTTTGTTTGAGTTTCAACGTCTAAATAATTCAAAATACCGCAAATTTAGGGCTTCAACAGAAGAAAAGGTGTTTTTTCATCGTCATATTATTGAAGCCTACCACTTCATGAAATTCGAATTGTTCAGGTTCCACTGTAAAATTTGAGTTTCACGAACCTGATGTAGGAAGTTACCAAGTTTACACTCCTCAAAATAGGTGGGTGCAGCTGCAGACGCTCTGGCAGCTTGCCATATCTCGACGTCATTGCAACCCATGTATTGGGACTGCAACTTCCATGGGAAAGAATAGTTTCGGAACACAAAGGCCGACAGATGTTCTTGATTAACAATAGCAGAAACCGCACATAACTACAAAAGAACATTAGAAATCTACATGTTCTTCCAAAATGGTATTTATGTTTGTTGTTGTCATACTTTAGGGCATTTTGGATTTCTAGTTGTGCTTATTAGTTTTTCATAACCCAAGTGTTCCTTTAATTTTTGTTCCCAAAGAGCCGTATCATAGTAAGCGTGACTCCATACTAAACTTCCAGTACCTTTCCACGATGATTGTTTAAAAACTTCTCTGCTGATATCTTCGTAACGATATGCAATTTCATCAAGTGATCGGTTGTGATAACCTAAAAAATTTATACAACTCTCAATCTCAATATAACCATATTGCTTTTATCATATTAAATTACTTTTATTTGCTATTAAGAACAGACTGTAACATGCAGGAAATGTTTGTAAATACTCTCAAATACAATCATAATGAATGACATTTTTTACAAACTTATCACATTTATAAGTTCTTATGACTCCACTTTTCTTTTTATAAAAAAGAAACACACAAACACACCCGTCATCGAAAACACCACATAAGTCAGTCAACAGAGATCACGCCATCACTTTTGTAATACTTTATACGCCATAACTGACATGATTTTAACAACAAACTCGTAAAAGTGAATTACATTACAAACCCCATGAAAATAGATTTATTTGTTTTTTACTTATATTGTAAAAAGTGATGAAGCGATCATAACTCCGTCAAAGGAGAAGTTGTATTGAATTAGAAAATCTTCAAATGAATGTTTGTAAATCTCGATCAGATCATTTTCACTAAGGAGATCCGGAAAAACCGGTCGATTTTTCTCAAAAACTCATAACTTTGTTATAACAAAAACTGGAAAATGAATCTTCACAATAATATTAGCTTATTATGTTAAAATTAATTGAACTCACGATCAGTATTATCCCTTAAATAGTTTTATATCTTGGATTTTCGTTAGTGCCGTACAATATATTGAAAACAATTGTGAATACTAAAGACTGTACTAAACGAGGAACCCTTTGTTTCCCCACATGTCTTGACAGTGGTGGATCCAACCAATGTGCGCGAGGAAAATAAACCAATAAGCACAGATGATAGGTAAATAAAAATCTAAAAACTGCGGAGGACACAACATATAATTGCATAATTCACCATAATTTTGACCTTGCGCCCCATTCTCAACAATATTCAGATCCGTCCATGTCCTGAAAGCCAATGTCACTACTGAGCTGTCTGTCCCTCCGATATTCGGGCGTTTAATACAATATTCACTAGTATTTTAAAATAATTTCCAGGCATAACAAGGAAAATCGGTGATAGACAAATTATGGCCCATTCTTCAAAAACTAATGCGACAGTATCTTGAGGCCACTTAAACATAACATCAGAAGCTATCATTCAGACGAAAATTAATGTTCCAGTTTTAAGTACAAGAAGTTATCAGTTCTTGAAACAAATCACTGTTTCCTAGTTTTTCTGAATGTTCCCGGTGAAAAATTCACTAACCAGGACATATACACGTTTAGAAGAATTTCTGATTCTCTACAAATGTTCCATGTTCCCATATATTTTCAAAATTTTTAGGTAGAAATAAATTATTGTAAAATCATTTCATTGTCAATATTACAACAATATTATCAATAAAACAAACAAATGAAAACTATTCATTAGGGAACATCCATAAAGTACGCAAGATGAATTTTGACGGTTTTCTGACCCCCCACCCACTGTAACTATAAGATCTAATTTTATTATCCACCCACCCCCATTCCTTACGTAATATATTAATTTTTTCAAAATTCTTTGTTTTAAGGATAAAATTATGTACATATATTGTATAATGTAATATATCGATTATATAATAACAAAACTTTCATAATCAATATTACATTTTTTAATAAATTATAAAAACATTTAAGAATATATACATATGGATATTGACTGACTTCAAGGGTCTTACATAAAAATTTATAAATATATTAATTGTTATGTTTTTGTAGATAAATGCATATAGTACATAAGGGTTTGGATATTAAATAGTTAATGTTACAACTGTATTTATATTTGAAAATGCTTAATCAAGTACAATTAATTTTTTTTCTATATATATTGATAATAGGCAAATAAAAGTCATAAGCAATGAAAAAATAATTTAAAAACATCTGACGTAAAATTCATGTCAAACAAAACACCCACCCCACCCCTTATGTACTTTATGGATGGTCCCTTATTATAGATTTCTAGATTTTAGGATTAAAGGAGATTGTCGTCATGACCTCATTGACACGCTATACCAGCTCAATTGTAAGCAATGCTAGGGAGACTTATGTGCAGTTTAATTATGAAATTTTGAATTGGAGTACATTCTTTATATATTTGAGATTATTGAATCAAGTACTACTCAGCCAAATACTGGAAGCGTCGTACACCACCTCATATATTCTTTTTCTCTGTGGTCAATACAATATTATATTCTCTTCGAGATGTCATTCCTTTGTACGCAAGACAATATATATTATATATAAATATAATATATATTGTTTCTGGTCGGGAACCTTCATCAGTTGCGCTTCCCACAATTGAATGTCCTCTCGAACACTTCTTTATGCATTTGATGCATTTCGTTAAATTTGAACACGCGAGATGTAAGACCGACATCTAGGATTTTCAAGAGAATCAGTACACAGAGGTTCCGAATCTGGAACCGTTCCGTGTAATTACTGTTCTCCCTTAACTCCTAGGACAGAATGTCACGATAAAATTTTCAGGTTACTTCACCTGTCAAAGATATTGAATACTCTCTTCGAGATGTCATTCCTTTGTACGCAAGACAATATATATTATATATAAATATATAAAATAAATATTGTTTCTGGTCGGGAACCTTCATCAGTTGCGCTTCCCACAATTGAATGTCCTCTCGAACACTTCTTTATGCATTTGATGCATTTCGTTAAATTTGAACACGCGAGATGTAAGACCGAAAATCCTAGATGTCGGTCTTACATCTCGCGTGTTCAAATACAATATTATATATCTATTGGTTATGAACCCATTAACAAAATTGTTATCTGTAATTTCCTTTTACAGATCAATTTACATTCAAGCTGGCCGTATAAACAGCATTATCAAACACTTATGCATTCGCTACAGTTCTGCTTGGCTGCCAAAACAGGAACCCTTCAAGAAATTAATCATCATCCATAAAAATAAGTTTTGCGAATAAATAATTTGCAAATAGCGAACCAAAGCATGATTGCTGGTAAAAACAAGTGTCGAAAATTTCGATCCTAACAAAAAATTAATCACGTTAGTAGATCAGAATCAGACAGAGAAGATCAAGAACAACTATGACGGTATATCTGACGCATTGGAGAAAGGGACATAAGTCGATTGCGAACACCTCTTCGAGTGTGAATCATCTTGGAAGTTAACAATTTGTTTCGAACCCACACGGGATTTATAAAGGTATACTAGTCATCAAATATGTACTTCCATAATTAACGGATCATTAAACAAAAACATTATTAACAAATTGTTTCTGAATTGTCTGTAACATGAAAAATTCAACATGAACGATGATTCTACCACAGAATTATTATTCTGTGATTCTACTTTAAAAAAAGGAAATCCAGTCTTAACAAAAAATTATCAACTTTTAAGTAATGTGTACATAATGTCGTTGATTTTTGTAAGTATTCGTGTATTAATAAAATTAATACAGATAAAAACAATGAATGTTTAATACATTCAAAAGAACATATGTATGTTCACCATTATTTACAAATATACACTAAGAAAATACTGTGAATTAGTTACCTATGGAAAATGCCAAAATTGCTCCAGTGCTCACTCCACAAATTAAATCGAACATCTCATTTACCCGTTTCCCGGTAATTTCTTCTAGTTTTTTTAACATTTCCAGAACCAATAATCCGCGAATTCCACCACCATCTATTGACAAAACTCTAATACCCATATTAGGCACTGGATCAGCATAACCTAACAAGGCCAATAATTCTCTTAAACCCTGCTGTACTGCATCCTGTTTTGACTTTGAGCGAGCTCTCAGAATAATTTTTATTGCGCCCATCTGAAAAAGTTATTATTTAAAAAAAAATGCAAAACTTTGATAGTATTCATCTGAACAAATGATACCTCCTATTAGTATTAATGCATCTATAGAAATTATAAGCCTTTAGCAAAATATACAGGGGATTAAGAGATGCGTGTCACTAACTTTATTTTACCAAGGCAAATTATACGAGGGTCGGCCGAAAAGTAATGCACACTTGCTCATAACGGGCGAACAAAATAACATACAGATGCGCGTGCATGCTCAATCGATAGCCATAACCTTCACCTCCAAACATTCCAAGTTTCGTAAGTGTCGGTTGAACGGTTGCACGTTCATTCGTGTTACAAGTGCAAGCCAAACACCTGCTATGTGCACGCACTTGAAACAACGTGCGGTGATTAAATTTTTGACGGCCGAAAACATTACTCCTACTGAAATTTATCGGCGTTTATGGAGCTGAGGCGGTTGACAGAAGTACTGTGAATAGGTGGGCCATAAAAAGCAGGAATTCCGAGCCGGGTACGTTGAATATTTCCGACGAACAACGCAGTGGATGACCAATTTCTGCCAGCGATAATGAGCTTCGATCTCACTTCGACAATCTCATTTAAAGTCATCGCAGAATCCCTCAACAACGAATCCCGGATGCTTTAGCAATATCAATAGAAAGAGTAGGCTTCATTATGGTGGGCTATCGAAAACTTTGTTCACGCTGGGTACGGCCTATGATTACGGAAGAAAATAAACGTCAACGAAAAGAAGGCTGTGAACAACTTTTGGAACGTTATAGAGCCAAGAAGATGGATTTCTTTAAAAAAAGGGACCTTAAGGGAAACAGATACGCCAATAATGAAGAAGCGAATGTCGCTGTAAGCAGTTGGATACGAAAACAACCGGAACAATTCTTTAGGAACGGATTTGAAAAATGGGTCAGCGTTGGGAGCGCTGTGTGGAGCGAGATGGTGACTATGTGGAAAAATAAATATGTCATTTTAACGCCAAAGAATCGTTCTTTAATTATTTTTTTTAAATTATGTCAATATTTTATGTCATTTTCGAGTTATGAGCAAGTGTGCATTACTTTTCAGCCGACCCTCGTACTTTTAGAAAACACAAGAACTGTTTAACACTTGGATTGCTTTGTGACCACGGAATAAAAAATGTTTTGTAATTTAACACCATACTATCTATTTTTGAGCAATTAAAAAATTCCATATTTATTTCTATTATAACCCAAATAATTCTTTTCAAGAGAATGAAGTTTATATTTACTATAAACTAGCTTGTGCTCAGCCCTCAGCCTAGTTTCATCTCTTTGAAGTAGTATATGAGAAGCTTGTGCACAAGTATCAATAACAACTTTTCAAAGATTCAACTCAATTAGATGAACAATAAATAAAGAAAAGAACCGAGGTGCAGAAGACAATCACACAAACATTAATTTTTATACACATGGTTGTTAAAAAGAGTCTAAAAATGAACTGAAATTTATGGAAAGTTGGATTTGCTAATTTTTTGAAACTTTGTTATTTGAGAGTTTTGAACATAGATCAAAGGTGTCCATAGTCTGTAACTAATTTAATTTCGATCTACAAAGATGATTTTCCCTCCTTGTGCTGCATACAAAAATTACATCAATGTCTATGTGCCTGTCTGTGTTACCAATGTATGATATGAGAATATCTGACATTTTTTAACATTAAGCATATCCTAGGTACCATATGGTCACCTTCATTATCAACTACCTGCAATATAAAACCTGATATCAAGAATCCCAGCTCATTGATATTTTATCATATATCTGATTAGTTTGTCTTGAAAATAAGACAAGGAAAGAATTATTTGCAGTTCCTATGGTTAGATCTCGTAAGTAGTCCAATTTGAGAAAAGGGAGCTTTACTAGGGTCCTACATTTTAAGTGAGTTGGGTCACTAACTTGAGTCATCCTTGACCTTCGAATCTTTAGCGATTTCAACCCCAGCATCTTGCATAGCAACAAGATTAATCGATGCTAGGCACTCAAGTTGCTCATAAGTCTTTTTATTGTCATTTATCTCATGTTTCCTATTAACTCTAATAATATGATCTCTGAACTATGCAACACAGGGGGTAAACAAATTGAACTGTGAATAACTCTAGATCACATAAGGGCATTGTGCCAATTGAGACTTTTGACCCATGCTTTCAGAACTATCAAATAGCAACATTTCACAGAATTTGCTGTAAGTCAATTTCCATAAGGATTCTGTGGAGTTCTTTAACCTAGTATTTTTTAAGGTCCTTTCCAATTATTAAATATTTCACATTTGTAGTTTGCCTTAATAAAGCTATAATTTCGTGGATAGACAAACAATGTGAGTAAAATCAAGTATGAAAATTAGTTTTAATTAATTTATCAATTTATTTGCATTCAGTATTTGCAAATTAGTATATCTTATTGTAACTAATAATTCCAAAACAGAAGAGCTTGTTCTAGAGAAATGCTTCACTATATATAACCAATAGTCAAGATGAACATAGATGTCTTCCATTTTGGCTGAAAAATTGCTAAAATATTATCTGGAAAATCTAATAAAAAAGTTGAAAAATCATAATCATATGCTAGAATACCTATCCAACATAAGGATATTCAATTTTCTTGAAAAGAAAAGAAAATACTAGATACAGTAGAACACCCCAAAACAGGCAAAATTCCTTTAGTTGAAGCCAATAGTGGTAGTCAGAATAACATTCATCTCACACTTGATGAATTAATATTAACATGAAACTGGCCAAAAAATAATAAAAATCACAAAGAATTGTTTTCTTTGAGATATAGTAAATATTGAAGAAGTCTCATGTCATACTTAAAATATCCCGGGAATCATCTGTATTGTAGTAGTGATTACAAATTAACTTTATAATCTGGTGTACATAAGACCTTTCTTTACAAAATTTGAAGAAAATGTTTCAGTAAGAGGATGTGAAGAATATTAATAAGCTACACTACAGATATGCAAGTAATTATCTGAAAGGATTATAGTGAATAAAACAATACTTTTTAATCATCTTGGGGTAGTCACAGACAAAAATTACAAGATATTGTTTAATATATTTTGAAAAACTAAAGAATTCAAGAAAAGCTAAATATATTGGCAAAAATGCTTAAAAACCATATTGCCCAGGCCGCTTTGATTACTTTCATAAACAAAAGTTGAATTTTTTTGAAATTGTCCTGATTCACTTTACCTCTATTACAAATTTCAAATACATCTCTCTGGTACAGTTTAGAGAGAATATCCCAATGAATAGACAAATACTGATGACTAATTTCAAAATTTCTTATATTTTTTAATTACCTTGTATATAGTAATATAAGTATTGATACAAACTATAATTTCAGTTATAAAACACAAAGAAAATAATTTAATTTGATATTATTATTAACTATAACAAAGGAATGTTAGATATCACATCACAAATGTATGGTTAACTAAACTATGAGAGCAAGTATAATGCCTGCTTTTTAAAATTTCAGAAGAAGTAAGCCAATTTATATTTTTTCTGGCACAAAAGAAGTCAGGTCCCAAAACAATATATCGTCTTAAATTGTCAATCATGTGTATGAAATATTTAACAATTTCTTCAAATTTTAATCCCTCAAGGATATAAATAACTGAAGGCAAGTCTATGCAGAAATAACAATAAGTTCTTATTTCAAAGGTGTCTGAAATTATAAAAAGTATTAAATTTGAGATAATTATTTTACACCATTTACACAGGTCAATAACAAGACAAATATTAATTTTGATAGATAGATATCTTTATTTGCTCTGATTTTTGTATAATATACAAAAAATAACCCTCACAGGGTGTAGAACATGTCAAAAAAGGAAAAAAAAAAAGAAAAAAGAAAACTTACAACAAATACAATCTAAACTAAGACAACCATCAAGATTATTTTATACAATACATATACTCAATTCTATTTTACATTAGACAATAGGTATTTAATCAAGTCAAAGAAGAAGCAAAAAACAATTACCTATTTACTTACTTATTTCAGTGTGAAGTAGGTGGTAAATATATCGCTCTTTTTTTTTGTCTTCATAATATTCTCGCAGAGAATAGTATGGTCTTTTCAAGAGATATTCTTTCAATAATAGTTTTAATTTTTTCATTGGCTGTTCTCTAATGATTTTTGGAATTTCGTTATATATACTAATGATACTAAATTTAACATTTCTCTGAATATATGTATATTTACATGTCTCTGTTGTTAACTTAAATTTATTTCTGGTTTCATGTTTGTGTATTTGTTCACAATCTTTAAATAATTCTCTATGTTGGGTAACAAAAATTATTGCTTCATAAATGTACAGATTAATCAATGTTAATATTTTTTTATCAATAAAAACATCTCTACAGCTATCTGTTCTTTTCATGTTATAAATATTTCAAATACATCTCTTTTGTAGCCTCAGCACACTTGGAGTATCAACTGAATTTCCCCAGAATATTATCCCATAGAGAATTCTTGATTGTATATACACACTATATGAAACTAATGCTGCCTCACTTGATACATTTTGTGCAATCACTTTTAACCCATAACTATACTTTGCAATATTTTTACATACATTTTTCTACATGAAATTTCCAATTTAACTTATTGTCTATATTCAGACCCAAAAACTTTACATGCTGACAATTTTGGACAGCTTTTATGAGCTGAAGGAATTTGTAGAGGAAGACTTTTTTTCCAAAGATTATATGAATGAATTCATGTAATTCACTTACCTTTGCAGCCTTATTTTTAATTTCTGGATATTTTAATAAATATTCAATAAAATCTTCAGCACAATATTTTAACGAATTATCAGATTCTGCAGCTTCAATGGATTTCAAATACTGTTGTAACCTTGATGACATAAAGCTCTACAAAAATTTAATTTTAAATTTTTAAACTTTAGGTTATTATATACCTACATATAAATTATGGTGCAGATTTGAGATAACTTAGAGATAAAAAATGTCATAATTAACATACATACCTCAGAAACTTTTTTCTCTTTCCACTTTTGTAAAATTGCTTTTTGTTCAGATTTGTAGGGTACTTTATTTCTTAATTCAGGTAAAAATTGTGATTCTTTTGCTTCATTTTTGTGTGTTTTAACTAAATTATCTGATGGTTGAAAAATTTTAGACACATCCCTTTCAGATAGTGGTGAAATCTTTTGAATTGTCTGCAGTATGTCTTTTGTTAACTCGCCAGGGTTTGGTAAAGATTTATCAATTGCAAATTTTGTCATAATATCCTTAACTAAGTTAAAAATTTTCCATTGATTGAAGACCATTTTTGTCAAAATATTAGAAAAATTAATTAAACTTTAGACCATCACTAATTTATCAACAATTTGAGACACAAAAGTAACATCTTTAAATTCAAAGGGTCATCTCTGTAAAGAAAAATGATTATTAATACAGAATTAAAAATATCATTCATTAGGGCTATTTGATCTGACTGTCTGACTGAAATATCAAATGCATTTTTTGCAAATTTGTTCAAAGAGAGAAAAACGAATTTAATAAACATAAACAAAACATTAACGCAACTAGCTCTCCGGAGATAATTAAAAAATTATCTTAAAAATAATTACCCCTTTACGCTCGACAAACATTGATTTAACAACGATAAACAGCCACAAATATATTTTAACAATCTTATGATCCTTAGCTTTGTAAATTTGACAAGTTAACGTTGATCAACAATTAACATCCATAAAAATAAATAAATAAAACACTTCTGACATGGAACAATATATATTTTGCAGTTTTGAGGCACTCAATAACATACATTGTTCTATGCTCAATAATTCGTGGTTACCAAAGAGATTAATACTGTAGAGCACGTGAAGTAGCGAAATTCATGTATTATCAATAGAAAGAGAGAGAGAATAAGCGTGTCGTTCCTGATTGGTCAGTGTCAGTGGTGACGCCTACTATTGGTAGGGTAGAGACATAGCAAGCGCTCCCTGATATTGTCTTTCTCTTTCTACTGTTATTACACTGCCACTTACAATAACGCCCATACCTAATTCACTCTACGTATAAACCTCTTTGGTGGTTACACGTTTAAAGTTTTGACAGTAGACAGATAAACAATATTCAATTAGTCTGTGAATTAGTCAACACAGATCATACAATAGAGAAATTAGTCAAATAAGACGTTCTTTCGTTCTTTTTATAGTTTGTGATTTTAAAGAAAACTAATAGTTTATAACATTAAAAGATATATAGAAAAAGCGATATGAATCCAATTTTGTTTCAAAGGCAATTACGAGAAAATTCTGCAGATTTAGAAGATTTTGCCAAAGATTTAAAAAGTTGGGGTGAAGAAATGAAGAAGAAAGAAAATTCTGTGACGGGAAAAAAAGAAGTAAATTTTAAACTGATTAAGTTGGAATTATATATTTTTTATATTTTTGTGTAGGTTTCAGCAAAACGGAAAATCAAAAAAACGGTTGACAGTAGTAAACTGCATGAAAATCCCAAGCAACCACGAACAAAAATTGGTGGGACTGACTATGCAGCTTGGGACAAGTTTGATGTTGAGGCTGAATTGGAAAAATTGGAAGGTGATATAGATGATGATTCTGAATTAACTGATGAATGTAATAACAATATGTATGATGAAGCTATTTTGGAAAAAGAAAAGGTAACTAACTATCACTGCCTGTTTAATCAATATTCTGTTGATTACATGGTGCAGAAAAATCAATATGTAAAAAATAATTGATATTCCTCAAGTACATATATTTGGAAAAGACCCCAAGAAAACAGGCTTATTAATATTTGAGATTTTGTCATTATAAAAATTCAAAATTAGACTGAAATTATATAACATAAATTAGTTAATGTATGCCTAATAAAAACCTGCTTAAAAAACAACCATAGCAGTCTAAGAGTGGTTAGGTTAGGTTATTGAGAATTATTGTTTATTTATTTTTTTATTAATAAGTATGATATAAAGACAAATCACAGTCAATGTATGAATAAAATATTTATAATACAAAAACTTTTGTACAAAAAAGTTGGGTTTGGTTTTAAATTAAGACACATTAGTTAAAAGTTGGCTTTCAAGGGTATTCTACCTCTGCAGAACATGCCCTGTCTTCCGTAATTGGCATCAGTTTTCGTAAAAAACAATTTCAGGTTGGCAGTTCTGCTTTCTTAACTAACGGACGAACATTCCAGTAACACCGGTTACAGTTAACCCCATTCAAGGTCATTAAGGAAAATGTGTCAATAAAATGATCTGGAGTAATATTTTGAATTTAACAGTATTTATTTAAATCTGTATTGCGGGGATTTTTAGAATAATCAAAGATGTGTTTTGATCTGATAGTCATAGTTGTACAGACAATTTAATCAATGATTAGTAGGATAAAAATTTGATCAGGCTATCACTAATGCAAAATACATATTACGTAATTATACTCAATGAATACACGCTATGTACTCTTATTTCTTAGTCTTTTGTTTCATTCATTTTAATATTTCCTATACATATATTTAATCAGTCCGCAGAAACATATTTTATCAGTAATAATCTGATAATATGCAAACAAACAGCTGACTCTAATTGAACGTTAACCATCGTTTTGGTGCTGGAACGATCGCCTGTTAGTTAAGGAAGCAGAAGTACCAACCCTAAATTGTTAACTACAATAACCAAATCCAATTATGGAACATACCCATATTCATTGAGCTGTGGAAATTTCAAAAATTCAATATAGAATTGTAATGACAAATAGATTGTGGGGAGCTTGGAATAATATTGGACCTGTCTGCATACAAACAGACAATGAAGAGAAAGATTACTTACATGCCATTTATAATGTCAAGCTTGGCACACATGTGGCAACACAATAGGATGAATATTAACAGCATATGAGATAACAGTAGTCCCTCAGTTCACCTTACTATAATTTATTTCCACTAATTTTACTAGATTGCAACTGAAAACAGAATGAATCCTTTTGTCTGCTTCCCATATTTATATATTTCTTCTTTGACAGATTTGGAAAGTCAAACAACTGCCAAGAGATTTCCTTCTTGAATTTCAGCCACGCTAGCCACCGGCCTCAAGGCACCAGCAGACTACCTCTTCTCTTGGTTCCCCCAAATAAATGCAGATTCCCTGAAATATTGTATGAATGACTATAACAATATGATTGGCTTTGTCTTATAAAAGAAGGTAGTCCACAACTCTGTTTCTTTGGGTATCACTTTATTTAGAATTAATGACGGTGGTGAGAATGGTGCTAGCTTTTTTATTAATAAAACTGTAATTTTGAGAGGAAACAGAGCCAGTCAAATTGACTTGGCAGCTCTTACAATCCTATTTAAACTCTAGTCAATCAATATGTTACTTTCTAATATCAGTTAGACTAAAGCTTCTTAAATGAAACTATGGTGCCACATAATGCTGACCATTATTCCCTATTTACAAATTTACAGATAGCATTCAGTATTGATGGCTGCCAAAGTGCCAAACTTAAGCTTTAGACTGTTGGTACCCTCTACCATGGCTCATTCATTTCAAACAAATGACAAATATATCATATCAGGAATTCTGTGACTATCCTCATAAACATTTTCCCTATTGTGAAGTTCTCCTTGGGGCAGCTCATAGAACCCCATTTAAACCCTATCATTCAATATTTTACTCTTTAATATTAATTAGATTGAAGGTTCTTAAATTAAACTATTGTGGCAAGCCTCGCGCTATTGAAATTCCTCGAATCTTCGAGAATCAATCAAAGAAATTTCTCGACGGCTCTTTCATCGTCTAGAGCCTTCTGAGAAGAAATATATAAATACGGGGAGCCGACGAAAAGATTCATTCAGTAATCGGTTGCCATCTAATATGTAACAAATGTTCAATATAAATTGTCTATACTTGTGTGAATATAACTACTGAAAATAAATTAGGATGAGTTCGACTGTGTATTTAAATAAATCCAAGAACCAGAGTGTAGAAAATAAGAACATTACAGTGGTGCCAGGTGCTCAGTGTATTTTTGGAACTTAAAAAATGCAAAATAAATAGACCAACAATGTTTAACACAGTGAGGTTGGTGGTGAAAGTGGCGGATTTTAAAAAAGAAGTGGATTAGAATTTAGTGGGAAAAAAAGTGAATTAATACATAATGGAGGGTGAGATCAGCAAAATGAAAGAACAGGTAGTCATAATACAAAGGGGGGAAGCAGCAAAGCTAAATGGATGGTTGGCAGAGGAGAAGGCATTAACTCTCACCTTAAGATGGGTTGCTACAGATATTTTGCAAACTTTGAATTCCTCTGAGCAAGAAGACTATGAACAACTTGTCAAACATTTAGAACTGAGGTATGAACAGGCTCATTTGGAGCAAGTTTATCACTCCCAACTGAAAAATCGTCACCAGAAATCCGGCTACACCGGAAAATGTGAGAAAGGTTGGCAGTGCCAAGCATTTTTGGATGTACTTCAGGAACACGAAGCCAAACAAGCATTGTCACTGGCTCGATCGACTCAATTAGTGGATGCTCTGACTCGAGCTCTGGAATTGGAGACCGCGACAAATACCTGTAGAGGTCAGGTCTGAGTATGGATCATTGAAGGAGAATCAGAAGATGGCGAAAGTGATAAAATCTCTGTAAGGAATATAGTAGAGAAAGTCCTTACCAAAAAAAGACATCTGAGATGTTGGATGTGTGGTTAGGTACGACACATACGGAGTCGTTGCAAGGAGAGCAACATACTACCGACTTCCTCGTCGGAAAACTAAATATGGTCGATGTAAAGGGGCCGTCTTCGACCTGTAGCCAACAGCCCTAACCGTCAGCGCATATGTCCCTTCGCTACGCCACCGCGTTAACAGTGTCTTTGTAGATGGCCTTATTAATAAGAAGCAATGTGCAATGCAGCTGGATACAGGGCGACTAAGACTGTTATAAGACCCAACATCTTTTTAGAACAGGCAATGATAAAACCAACAAAATGGCAACTGCGAACAGCGACAGTTAAAGCAGCTAAGGTCCATGGTGAAATAGATGTTGAAATGGTCTTGGCAAATACAGTCCAACATTGGGCATTAGTGGCGGACATCGAAGACGAAGTCATCATTGGAATGAATGTCATTAGCTCCAAGGGAACTTAAAAAATGGGGTTCTTGAGAGTGAATGACGAAGAAGTGGCGCTTCACGGGAACGAGATATAATGTTTAGAGCAATCTTAGCAAAGCATGTCGATGTTCCAGAAAGAGCTGAAATTGTTTTAGATGGTCGCCTAGATGGGAAAGCTGAAACTGGAACAGTAATGATGTATGAGCCCGAACTCAGTTGCGTTAAAGAAAGGAACAATACTGGGGCACTGTTCACTCTGTAGTCAGAAGCATACAACATAGAGCAATACCGCCAAGTAAACTGATTGAATGAATCAATGTTTATTTGCGGACCAGCCATTTACAATAAATTTAAAATCTAGAAATATAAATTTACAGTAACATAAGAAAACAATAAATATAATAAAATGTATACAAAGTTAATTACAAATAAAGATATTAAAATTAGGGAAATATCACAGAGTTTTTTATTTGTGAGCTAAACACATTCAATGAGTCAATATTGGTGTCCCTTGTCAGTTTATTCGCAGTTGTCGAAAAATGTGTTAAGGAAGATGATGCACCATAATTTGTTCTTTGGAAAGGGACATCAAAGAGATTGTGGTCTCTTAGGGTTCTCTGTGGGACATTTATATTGATCAAAGACAACAGCTCTGGACAATCTATTAGACAATTTATTATTTTATAAAAGGTTCTCATATCAATACCTTATATCCTGTAGATATGAAAAGTTAAATCACTCCAGAGTGTCTTCATACACAATTCTTTTGGAGTTCCCATCTTGAAGCCCACAAAGTTAATTAACCTTCTCTGTACCCTTTCAATCTGATCTATGTAATGGGCATAATATGGAGACCATATCTGACACACATATTGTAGAACTAATCTTATATAGGAGCAAAATAGAGTTTTAAAGGAAGCTATATTTCTAAAATCCTGTAGTTTTATTAATAAAGCCTAATATTTTAATGCCCTATTGGTTATATGATTCATATGGAATTTAAAACACAAATGATGAATGATGTGTTTAGTGCTATAAAATCTACACCATTCAGACAGTGCATTCAGATCCTCTTGCAGCTTCCGACTGTCTTCCAAAGTCTTGATTGTTAAAAATATCTTTAAATCATCAGCACATAAAAGGCATTGAATTAAATCATTTATGAACATAATAAATAAAATCGTAGGCAAAGGTGAACCTTGTGGTACTCCGGAGAAGACAAAAATTCTTAGGAAAGAAAGTTGCGAATTTTTACTTGTTGGGTCCTGTCAGATATAAAACCAGTGCATTAGATTCCCAAAATTACCATGTTGCAATATAGTCCGTGGATTCAATTTAAAATTATAAAACTAATATTCACTTTTCTAGAAACTTTTATTTACATCGAATATACAACAGCTGATTCAAATATCACAATAACAATTTTACCTTCGTACAACCAACTGAACTCGCGATCGTGGCCTGCTTCCTTTATAAAACCAGCGTCGAATTCTCCAGTAAAATCAGTCATCACTCCTACAGGTGCCGAGTCTTTTCGAGAACCATTTTTTATCTCAAAGCGATTGTTGTCGTACTGAAATGAAACAGGGTCGGCTTTGGGTAAATTTCGTAACACTGCCCCCCCTTTAATTCTGATCGTCCCGATCAGAAACATCCCCTCCATGGTAGGGAGCAAGTCGATCTCTTGACCACCTCGTATGGACCATCCCAGGCGAGTGTAAGCTTTGGGGGTTTACTCTTGCTCCGTTGGGGGTTGTACAGCCAGACTTTGTCTCTCTCCTGGAACCCGACTGAATTGGCCTTGAGGTCGTATCGCGTCTTCATCCGGTCACTGGTGGCCAACATCTGCGTTTGGGCTAATTCGTGGATTGCCAGCATGTTATATCGGAGCTGGTCGGCATAATCCTCGATGTCTTGGGAAGGTTCTTCGGGGGAGCCAAATCGCAGGGTAATCGCAGCTCCTTTCCGAATAGGACCCTGGCTGGGGTCAGGCCTGTACTGTTATGTACGGCAGAGCGATATGCCAACAGGAATAGGGGAATATGCTCATCCCAATCACGCTGGTTATTGCTGACGACCTTGGATAGGTGTTGTTCCAAGGTCCTGTTGAATCTTTCCATTCGAAGTTACGCCCCTGTTCTGAATGTAATTCCATCGGGACGCCAAATCTGCTGAATAGTTGTTCTACTAGCACCGTCGCTACCGTGTTTGCCTCTTGGTTGGGTATCGCATATGCCTCAGGCCATTTGCTGAAATAATCCATTGCGACCAGAATGTATTTGTTCCCCCTCTCAGACTCGGGAAACGGACCGGCGACATCGATGGCAATTCTCTCAAATGGGACGCCCACATTGTACTGCTGCATTCTGCCCTTGGTCCGGGTCTTCGGGCCCTTACTGGCTGCACAGGTGGCATATTTGCAGCACCAAGCTCTGACGTCTTCGAAGTAATTCACCTAGTAGTACCGCTGGCGAACTTTGTCTAGGGTTTTATTCATGCCCAGGTGGCCTCCGCTAATTCCATCATGTACTTCGGTCAGGATGGCTGGTACCTTTTTCTTCAGAACTACCAGTTGGGACTTGGTTTCTCGTCCATCAGCGCTTTCCCAAACTCGCTTGAGCATTCCATTGTCTACTCTTAGAGAGTCCCACTGAGCCCATAACGATTTCAGCACGCCGGACTATCTAGCTACCTCGTCCCATCGTGGCCAGGGTGCCCCTCTCGCTTTGAGTGACAAGATTGGTTCGATGTCTGGATCAGCCATTTGGTCCTGGATGCACTGTTCCCTTGTCCAGTCTTCATTGGCCAGCACTCGGATTTTGTCTGATGGAGATACCCTCTCGCTGTTCCGTCTTCAGACAATGTCCGCATTCTGCTCTACAGGGTCTTCTGGATACTGCATCAGCATTATTGTGCAAACGGCTGGCACGGTGTTCCACCTTGAAATCGTATTGCTGTAATTTCTCCATCCACCTGGCCAGTTGTCCTTCCGGTGTCTTCATGTCCAGCAGCCACTTGAGTGCGGTATGATCTGTTCGGATTAAGAAATGACGACCATAGAGGTATTTGTGGAAATGGTCTACAGCCCTTATTATTGCAAGAAGTTCTTTTCTGGTGACACAATAATTTCTTTCCGGTTTCGAGAATCACGGCTGTAGTACTCAATCACCCTCTCTTCACCATCCTGCACCTGGGATAGGACGGCCCCCAAACCTGTGTTGTTGGCGTCGGTGTCTAAAATGAACTTGCCGAACTGTGTAGGAAAGGCTAGGATTGAACGGGAACATAGAACTGCCTTCAGTCGTCTGAATGATGTTTTGCAATCCTGATTCCAACGGAAGGTCTCTTTCTCAGTGGTCTGCCGATGTAGAGGCGCGGCAATGGTGGCAAATCCCTCAACAAATCACGGATCGCTTCTATCTTGTCCTCGTTGGTGCGGATTCCTGACTCGGAAACGACGTGGCCCAAAAACTCTACTTCTTTTTGGAACAAAGAACACTTCTTCGGGTTGAGTCTCAGGTTGGCGTTATTAATTCTGGAGAATACTTCGCCCAGGTTCTTCAGATGGTCGTCGAATGTCTGACCCATGACTAGAATGTCGTCGAGGTATACTAAGCACGTCCTCCATGTTAACCCGCTCAGTACATACTCCATTAGCCTCTCAAATGTAGCGGGTGCATTACATAACCCAAAGGTCATGACCGTGAACTGAAACAGCCCTTTACTGCTGGAGAACACTGTCTTCTCTCTGTCGTTTGCGTGTAGACCAACCTGCCAATATCCACTTTTTAGGTCTAGTGTGGAGAACCAACAGGAGCCTGCTAGTGTGGTCAAAGTGTCGTCGATTCGGGTTAGTGGATAGCTGTCTTTCTTCGTGACGTCATTCAGCTTTCTGTAATCCACACAAAATCGGGTGATTCCATCCTTCTTTTTAACTAGCACGACGGGAGCAGACCATGGGCTGATGGATGGCTCAATAACTCCACTCTGTAACATGGACTCGATGTTTTCCTCGACTGCCTGTTGTTGCCCCAATGGTAGTCGTCTAGGTGGTATTCTGATGGATTGAGCCTTTCCGGTATCTATTCGATGCTGGATGATGTTGGTGCGGCCGGTGCTTCCATCTTGACTTAAAAATTTGCCAGTGCTTTGTGATAAATTGCTTGGCTTTCTTCTGGTTCTCTGGTGTCAGGTGTGTCAAATGGTTAGCAAACTGTTGTAGGAACTCTTTACTGGACCCTGTCTCCTTCACCGACGTCTGGTACTCTTCTTCGCAATTGATGTTGGTCTCTACTGGCTCGAAACAAGCTATCTCTTGACCATTGGCAATTCTGATGTCGTTGTTGGACAAATTCAGGACTCTGATTTGTATATCCCGTCCGGTTTTAACTATAGCCCGTCCAACTAAGTAGTCATGAGTAGGGGCTCCACCATTCCAACGCAGCTCCCAGGATTGCTGTCTAGCTGCCCATGAATAATCTGTTCCGTTCGACCGGGAATTCTAGCTGAAGACTTTGCCACAATTTTTATGGAGGTGACTGAACTGTTGGCGGGCCGTGTCAATACAAATTCCTCATTTAGGAACCGAAGAACATCATATCTCGGGTCGAACATAAATCTGGCTAATTAGGTCCATTCCCAGTATAAAATCGTCCTCAATATTCGCTACCAGGACCCTATGCCGGATCATGTCCCCTATCTGTAGCACGACATCTGCCTCACCCTGTATTGACATGGACTCGCCGATGACTGTTCTGAGCTGGATGTTATTGGTAACTGGCCGAATTTCTGATGCTCTCAAAACCCTAGACTTGGCAATGGACACAGCGGCGCCGGTATCGATGGTGATGGTAACTGCTCGCCCATTGATGGTACCTCTGATGACTAGGCTGCCGCTATCTCGGCAAAATCCCCGGATGGATACTGTCCTGGGGGCTGGTGGAGGGTGAGTCAGCATTTGCCCCCTTATGCTGACTGGTTGGAGTTTCCCTGGTTGGTAAGGTCGGTTTGTTGGCTACCCCTGGTTGGTGATCGTTCAGGTAGCCTTACTCTGCAGTCACTTTGGAAGTGTCCTGTCCGCCCGCAGCGGTAATATGCCCCCCTGGTGCCAGTTCTTTGTGACCGTTCTAATATTTTGTTCAGAGCAGCCAGCAGCGCTTGAAATGGTGACTCTAACTCTTCCTGGTTAAAGGAAACTGCTCGAACCCTCGGCTTGGACATGTTTATGACGGCCTCTACTTCCAAAGCGCGAAGTAGAGCTTCATTACTTTTCTTGACGCCACTTAGTCTTAGATTTCGTTGTACTTCCACATCTCTGATGCCGTTTATGAAACTCTGTGTGGCCAACTGGTCTTTCGTTTCCTCAGGCAGGTCTGGGTAGGACTAGTGAACTAACCGTCTAATCTCTGCTTCGAATTATTGGAGGCTTTCAACGTATTTTTGCGTTTTTCCACTCAGTTGGACTTGGTATACCTTGCTCAAGGATTGATTGTCGTAGCATTTGTCTAGGATGGCGATGATCTTGTCGAAATTACCTTGTTCATCGAATGAAATGCTTTGGAGGATTTCTAGGGCCGGACCTCTTAACGAAATTACCAGACGTGGATTTTTCTTGGTTATGCCATCCATTAGCTGTAGCCACGGCTTCAAATTGCCGTTTATACATAGGCCAAGATGAGCTGCCATCAAATGTGGGTGGTTTGCTAACGGAACCTTTGGTACTCACGGTGTGCTGGTATTTTCCTCGCTGTAAGTCCTGATGCAATCACATCAATAAATATAAAGCCATTGACAACGAAGTCAGAATAGACTTTGAAACGTTTGGTATTCCTGCAATATACGTAGTTTTATTTCTATTGTGGTGTTATTCCCCAAAAAAAACATAAAAGTAATCTATTTTACGTTTTTCATCAAAAGATTTTACTAACCTTTGTTGCATTTCTTCTTGATGTTGTTTTTCCTTCTTGTCACGTTTTTCTAGAATCTGGACTATTTTTTCGTCTAGTCCCTCTGTAACCTGCTTGACTATTTTTTTGGTAGTTTCGTCCATTTTTTCCATTCTTCGGGTCCATAAATCAAATTACGATTTTAACTGCACTTATCCTTTACGTCTGATCACCCAATTGCAATATAGTCCGTGGGTTCAATTTAAAATTATAAAACTAATATTCACTTTCACTTTTCTAGAAACTTTTATTTACATCGAATATACAACAGCTGATTCAAATATCACAATAATAATTTTACATGTACGCTCTTCGTACAACCAACTGAACTCGCGATCGTGGCCTGCTTCCTTTATAAAACCAGCGTCGAATCCTCCAGTAAAATCAGTCATCACTCCTACAGGGGCCGAGTCTTTTCGAGAACCATTTTTTTATCTCAAAGCGATTGTTGTCGTACTGAAATGAAACAGGGTCGGCTTTGGGTAAATTTCGTAACAATACTTTTGGTTAGAAAATGATTAACCTGGGCAAAAAAAAGCTTTACAGAAATCTGTATAAGTAGAGTCAATATGGCATTCATCCTCAACAGCACCGTTCAAAAACTGCTCATAAACCAGCAAGTTGCTTACAGTGGATTTACCTTAGACAAAATGGTGTTGGTTTTCATTTAAAATAGATTCAAGTTTGAGTTTAATTTTTGACTCTACCGTAATTTCAAAAACCTTTGCTATCAAGGAGATTTTACTTTTTGCTCTATAATTAGTAACCACAGTGTTGTTGCCAGTTTTGCCTTGTTACAAATGATTTTTTTCCAAATCTCAGGATATATACCCTCTTCAATTGACTTAGAAAAGGTATACCAAAAATATGAGCTAAAAGAAATGAGCATTCTTTCAAAAATACTACTGGTATATCATCAGGTCCAGTGGACAATTGATTTTTTAAGCTACAAATAGCATAATAAACATCAATCACAGAAATATCACAAGTACTGATACACACTGACTTAGGAACATCAAAATCATACATATAACATTTTTCACCATAGTAAACACATGAAAAAAAGTCGCTAAAATAATTTATAATTACATTTCCATCATCAGAAGATTCATTTTTGTAACACATGGTTTTCCAAAAGTCCTGGCTATTTTGATTAATAGAATCTTTAGTATTTTTTATGTGTTCACAGTACGCAATTTTAGAAAGACGCTTACAATCACATCGCAAATCAAAAAAAATTTGGTAGTCATTTGAATTATACATTTTTTTGTGAGCGACTTTCTTCTCAAGAATGCATTTTTTAAAGCATCATTGGACCATGAAGGAAAAATTGTTTTTTATAATCTTTCTCGAACAAATAGCTCAAAGGTAAGGTAAACTATGTTAAAAACCTCTTTACATCAATATTTATATCATCTGAGTTTAAGATCTCTATTCAGTCAAAGGTTCCAAGAACATTATTTATTAAAGTAAAATTGCAACCTCTAAAATCAAAGAAATCATGGGAAGAATTTAATGCCTCAGGCGGCTGATCACTAGCACTAATGCTGAAGTGCTATCCAGAGGTAGTAGAGGTTCAGCAGCACATATGACACTGACAGATTCAAAATTTGTCGCAATTAAATCAAGATATCCACTTAAGTTTAAAAATTAAAAATAGTTTGATATGGCTCTACATTGACGTGATAAGCCACCAACCGCCTGGCAGATTTAAATCTCCACGTAAGACAATTTTATTACATAAAGTCTTCTCAAGAATATTCTCAACATTATTACAAAATGACGCATACAGCTCTATACTAGAACTAGGAGGTATACAACACCAATAAGTGTCCTGTTTATATCCTTTCCCTCAGACTTTTCTTGTTTTGGTCCGATCCATTGCTACTATGGTAATGATTTTGCAAAGGTTGATGTTTTCTGGGATGTTATTACCTCCAAAATTGCTTCGATAGATGTTTGAGTGGCCCATATTAACACCATTTCCATATTGCCAAGTCCCAAATTGCTAGAAGCTTTAAAGTTGAATTATTTCAAAATTATGTGTTCTGGCCAAAAATTTTCATTACTAAGCTCATTGCAAAATTTGGAGTCAATGCCTATTTTAAAAGAGTTAGTTGCTCCATTTGACTACAGTTTTTCTACAATAGATAGTCTCGTTCTAGATTAATTTTTGATTTTACTATTTTTAAACAGATGCCTCATTGGATGACTTTATGACTTTAGCAATATAGAACCATATCTTACTAGCTTCACCCTTGAAGTCTTCAATAGCGTCGTTGTTTGTTCCAGTTATTGATTTGGGTGTGATATATTGGCTTTAGTGCTATAGATTGTCACCATTCCATTGTTTACTGCATCTAGAACATTCTTTGCAGTAATTATTGGTTGGTCCTTATTTGGGACATTTGAATTTTTATTTGTTGGATTGAGGTACCAGCAGCATTACTTATAGAGCTATTGGTTTCAGGGTTCTTGAGATTTTTAAGTGTTTTTTTTTGTATTAACACTTTTTTCTCGTTAAACTTACTTTGAATCTCTTGTAAGTTTTTGATCGTACTCCTTGATTAATGTTTTTTGTTGTTTACACAGAGCAGAATCCAAATATGATTTTATTTTATCAGCTATTTTCGTTGGATTATTGGCAGTTTCATTTTGGAATCCCTGACGTACTGAGTGAAGACAATTTTCACATGCAAAAAGCATTGTTCTTTTCACAAGCCGAGTCACCTGGGGGTTCTGATATTGATAGTTTGGTACAGGATTGGCAGTGCACATCATCGCAATAGTCGCAAATCATCTTGTACTCTATTTCTTTGCTGGTTAAGTCTTTTATACATTTTGAGAAGGATGACATGATTTTCTTAAGATGTGATAAAGAAAACCGCACTTCTTAATTTGGCGGGAAAATTCTATGATGTTATTTTCACAATTTACGGAAAAACTTCCACCTCCGACAATGTTTTTCTATGGGTTAGATTTATTTATCAGTAAACCACTTAATTATAACACAATAATTTACAATTATTAAAGAATTAGTCCTGAAACATTTGCATGTAGTTAGTGGAGTAATATTTGCACATGCTAACTGGCTCACAGAACACCACATTCTGAAAAGCTGGAGAAACTCATAACAGATTCTTCCAGGAATTCACCACCACCAATTCACGGTGATGCCGTTTGTGTTGTGGATTGCTCTAGCGACGTTTGAAAATTTGATGAAAACAGTGTTAAAAGGGCTTTCATGGAAAACATGCCTGGTATATCTTGACGACGTTATCGTGGTTGGAAAATCGTTTGTGGACCGCTAGACTCGAAGAGGGGAAGGTGCGGTACCAATAGGACGAGGAATACCAGCGCTCATTCGAGACACTGAAAAGAGCATTGACCAGTGCCCCCATTTTAAGTTATTCTTTACCAGATGGGAAATTCATCTGGGATACAGACACAGGCAATGTTGGAATTGGCGCGGTGCTTTCGTGGATACAAGAGGGTCAGGAGAAAATCATCGGATATTTCACCAAGACCTTCAGCAAGCCAGAACGGAATTACTGCGTTAATCGCAGGGAACTCTTGGCTGTGGTAAAGCGGGTGGAACATTTATATGCTAAACGATTACTCCTAACGACTGATCACACAACACTGCAGTGGTTCCTGCAGTTTAAAAATCCCGAAGGACAAGTGGCAAGGTGGATTGAGCGGTTGCAAGAATTCAATTCGAGACTGAACAGCGCGCAGGAGCGAGCCATAAAAATGATGATGCCTTATCGAGGAGATCTTGCCCTGATGATTGTATACAATGTCAGCGAGCTCTGTAGAACTATCGCTGTCGACAACCATTGGCAATTTAAGGAGATCCCAAAAAAAGATGTGATCTTAGATCTTAGAGTTAAAAGAGGTTATCCGGTGGAAAGAAGAGGTCCGCAAAACCTATGTACCAGGAGATTTTCCGACACTCATCCACCATAAGGTCATACTGGACTCATTAGAGAACAAAGGACTTCTGAACCGCGTGCTGGAAACTCCAGAGGAGGGCATACACAGAAAACGGATTGTAATCCCCAACTACATGATGGTACAACCGGAGGACATCTAGGAGTGACAAAAACCCTGGGGAAGTTAAGAGAACGCTTCTGTTGGGTAAACTGCCAAGCAGATGTCAAGGACTCGTGCCGGAAATGTACGGTTTGTGCAGCAAGTAATGAGCCTCAAAAGAGAGTAAAATCTCCCATGGAGCAATATAAGATGGGCAGTACATTTGAAAGAGTAGCCATTCCCTTAATTTGACTACGGAAATAAGTACATTGTCGTGTTGATGGACTATTGCAGTAAATGGGCAGAAGTTTATGCCTTGCTGAATCAAGAAGCCTTGACTATTGCTGATGTCCTTGTCAAGCAATGGATCAGCCGTTTTAATTGCCCTTGGAGTTGCACTCAGACCTAGATAGAATATTCGAATCTACTCTTTTCCAAGGTGTCTACAAACTTTTGAAGATCAATGAAACACAGACAACAGCATTACACAGTCTCTTCTTCTGGAGGAAATCCAAAGTTTAAATCGCATGGTAGTCGTAACTCTCGTCCCATCATAACACTGGCCGGGGCCTGAGCCGTAGACTCGTGCACAGACGAACGATATGCCGTTAGAAGTGAAGACACTGCTCCCAGTCTCTTTGGTGGTCAGAGACTACTTTTGACAAATGGTGGTTAAAAGTCCTATTCATCGGTTCTACGATTCCATCGGATTGACTATGTCAGCCAGTTACGTTAAAGGACATCCACCAACGAATCCGGTTAAATATAGAGAATGCCAGTGCCCGAATGAAGGAAGCATATGACATCAAAGCCGAAGGCGTTGAATTCCAAGTTAATGATCTTGTTTGGTTGTATAACCCGCAACGTCGTCGTCGATATTCGCCCAAGCTACAAAGATCTTTGAAGGGTTCTTACCAAATTGTAAAGAGGATCAACGATGTCTACAGAATAAGGAAGGTACGTCGAGGACACCCTAAGGTGGTACATTTCAACAAGTTAGCCCCTTTTGTCGGACGTCATGACGGCGAAGTTGAGCGAGCCCAAGTCCGCAGCATCGAACCACCCGATGAAGAGTTGACCTTCCAACAGTTTATGGCACTGTTCTCGGATGGGCGGAAAGTGCAGCACGACGTGATCAGATCCCCGGATGTCCAGTGGAATAGCCAAGGTGTTTGCAAAGAAGTACGGCCAGTTCCATAAGCTAAGGGAGCAAGATCCAATGGTGGGGAAGGTCCTTCATCTCGAAAATAAGGAACCAGTGGGTACCAGAGACATATTCTATTTGGTAACGAAAACATTCTCGCAGGACAAGCCAACATAAGTATAGCGATCTCTGGAAAACTCTGATAGTGTTGAGGGCTATAATAAAGGAGAATTCTCATTAACTTGGCGGTCCCAAGAACAACCTGTGGGTTGGATGGACTGAATTGGAATATGATGGAAACTATCTTTTGATTCAGTAGCATTGACATCCTTGTATGCTCTCTCAATATTAGCAGCCCAGATTCGAAGGCCGTCGACGGTTACTTCCACCGAACGTCCGTTGTCGAAATGGAGAGTCCTGCAAATATCGCCATACCATGAAAGATTCTGGAACATTCCGGGACAAAATAGTCTAACGGAGGGACCATACCGTAGAATCCTAGAGGTAGTTTTTCTCGCGGCTCCAGTCCGGCGGCTAGCGCAATTGAAATTCCTCGAATCTACGAGACCCTAGTAAAGAAATTTCTCGGCGGCTCTTTGACTTTCTAGTGCCTTCTGAGAAGAAATATATAAAAAATTGATTAGTAAAACCATTCGATGTGTTTAGTAGCTACATTTAAAGTTCCAGAAGCGATTTCAATCTAAAATTGGCTGTTGTGACTGTAAAAATGGGTGTGAAAATCGTTTCTTTTTTTTACCAAACTATAGCTCATTTAAAAAAATATTAAGGGTTTTTGATTATTTTCACGTGAACAACTGTTATTCCTCAAAATCTTTGCACTCGTTCCGTTTACACCTTGTATATTTTTCTAATATTTCAGTTTTGGACAAGCAGGGAGTAAGTGGATTTTCTTATATTTACTTTAATATCCTTTAAACTAATCGTTTTAAATTTATAAAAAATATACTTTTTTTCTCACACAGTGCCTTTTTATTTTATCTGTATGATAGCCTTGATTTTTATATAAATATTTATTTAATTTTCCAATTTGGCCTCTAAAATTTATATTAGGATTTTTGCTTTATTTTACCAATATGGTATGTATTTTTTTAAACTTTTTAACAAATTATTTTTAAAATATACTGGTATCACTCATTCTTGCATTGCATGCTTACACATGATACGATTGAAAAAATATATATCTGATAAAACAGTAATAACTTATACTCTCTTATTTGGTAATTCAGTCCTGTCGAAACTTTATTAACCTTAAGTTTCATCAAATTCAGATATAAGTATTTTATTCATCTCCAAAAGTAAAATTTCACATGATCTAAATGTTTTGTGTGTCTATTGTTTGATTTGTCGCCCTCCTTTATCCTGTTTTTTGTTGTGTTTTAACTTTTTTTCCAAAACTCCCCGTGCGACCGTTGCAAGCTAAAGTTTTGCTTAATTACTGGTTATTATGTGTTTACAGCTTCACTATTTTTATGGGCTTTAATAAAATTGTTTCCTGGTATTTGGGAAGGTGAAAGTCTGCTCGAAATTTATTGATAAGAATTGTACCCTCCAATCCAGCCAATAGAGAGAGAGATAGAGAAATTAAGTGACAAAATATTTTGCTTGGATTATAAAAGGTCATAAAGCGATCGTAATGATGTCATTGGGAAAGCTGTAGCGCATGAAAATCCTCAAAATGAGTGTATATAAAGTGGCTTTTTTCAAAAATTCATAACGTTCTTGTAATAAAAACTGGAATATTAATCTTCGTCAAAATGATTGCTTATGACATTAAAATTAGTTGGGCTCATGACGATACAGTCGGTTAAGTAGTTTTTGGAAAATTAGAGTTTAAATAATTTAGTGACAGATTTTACATAACACACCGTATTAATCACCACCGTCTGATGGATATATACCAGATAGGCTTGTAAATATTGCGTAAAACTAGCGATACTTACTTTCCCCTTGACAACCGTGTTATTGCTCTGCTGACAATCTGTCGTACATTTGAGCATTTAATGCAACTTTACTACCATTTTAAACCAATTTCAAAGACCATAGGTAAACTTCCTCTATAAAGTATTACTGAAGTGATAGGAAAAGCGAATTGATCTTACATTTTTTATCCAAAAATGCCTCCAATTTTGGTCTCCTAACTTGTGCACTCTAGATATTCTGGAATTTACTTTACATTATTCTATCGAGAATCTTTGATTCAGTCAAATATTAAACACTTCCTAATAACACTTGTAGTTCTCCTACATGATTTATTGCAACTAAGATGATAACATGTGGGGTTGTTTTTTTTCTTTTAGGGTAACAAGTTTGTAAAGCTACAGAAATGGGATGATGCCATTAAATGTTATACCAAGGCCATTGAATGCTTCTCATATGATCCAATATTTTATGCTAATCGGGCATTATGCTATCTAAAAAAGGAAATGTAAGTACTTTGACAATATTATTTATAGTACCTGGGTGACCGAGCTGCACTCGTAAATTCAAGGTTTTATCATAAACGTACATATATCCAAATAATCAGACATTACATTAAACTAACATAATATTTTTTACTTACATTTTTTATTTACGAGGTGTTACTACAATTCTACTCCCCCCATATTTCAACCACCCCATATATGAAAAACCCATAAAAAAATTTTAATCAGGCTACAATTCCACACTCGATTCCATTTTAAAACAACCCTTTATATGCGACCGCTTTTGGCCATTCTACAAATACTTCTGTTTCAAAAATCTTTCAACTGCTCTCTGTAACTATAATTCTACTTCGCCCTATATTTTAACCATAAATATGCAAGTCGTTGCAAGCTACGCTATAATACATTTATATTCTAACATTTTTGTAAACACTTTGTATAAGTATAAATCCACTCCACCCTATATATGCAACTTTTTATAGGATACCAAATATAACATTTTAAATCACACTGTATAACTATAATTTCACACCACCATATGTTTTAACTACCCTGTATGTTTATGGCCACCTATTGTAATTTTTTTTGAACCACCATGTATAATTATAATTCCAGGACATCCTATATTGCAACCACCTGTAAATGCAAATGCTAATAAGCTACCTTACAGGTATAACATTTTTTTAGAGACCCTGCATAACAGTACTTTTACTCCGCCCTGTATGTGAGCTATCATTAATTTCCAACTGCACAATTTTTTTCTCCCTTTTTTCTAACCATACTATAATTCCATTTGACGCTATAATTTAACCATCCTGCCTAGCAACTCTAATGGACCATCTAACATTTTTTAAACTACCCTGTATAATTACAATTTTACACCACCAATTCATCTTATATGCATCAAAGTAACATGCAAAATTATGAGAATTATGAGATCTTACTCATCCCAAAATCGCCTACCGTGCCAATTTTTTCACCTTGAAAACTTCAAATGTCTAGGTATACAAATATAATGCTAGGAAAATATGACGGAGGCATAAAATAGTTACATGTTCGGAACATACAAATACATACATACTCTTCGCTATTTCAATTGCCTCTCTTACGAGTCTTGATTTCGGGTGTTCTATATTTGCCAGTACTCTGGTGTTCTCAAAGTCTATTCCGTGTGACGTCGTGGTGGCATGTTCCGCAATGGATGTTGTTTTTGCCTGCTTTCTTATAGCATTCTGGTGTTCATCACGTCTAGCTTGACTTCTTCTGTTAGTTTGCCCCACATAGGTTTTATGACAGTCTGCACATGGAATCTCGTACACTCCCTGTTGTTCTAAAAGGATCCTCGTCTTCGAAGTCCTCAACACCGTGCTTATTTTTCTGTCTGTATTGAAAATAGTATCGATATTGTGTCTCCGTAGAATTCTTGCAATACTGTCCGTGGTACCCTTGACATACGGTAAATAAGCCTTGGTTATTGGTGTCTCATGCTCCTCGTCTGTTCGTCTCAGTTTTGACTTTAGGGCTCTTTGAATATTTCGGTCTGTACATCCGTTTTGTCTCAGAGCTGTTTTTAAACTGTCCATTTCCTGCTTGATGTTGTCCTGGTCAGCTAGTCTTTGTGATTTGGTTACTAAAGCTTTGACGACGGCTTGTAGTTGGGCTGGGTGGTGATGAGAATTAGCATGAAGGTATCTGTTGGTGTGAGTTGCTTTCCTATATGCTGTATGGCCAAGGGTTCCATCTTCCTTCCTATTTATGAGAACATCAAGGAATGACAGTTGGTTGTTGGCTTCAACCTCCATGGTGAATTTTGTTTGTTGTGATGGATGCCATTAAGGTGGTCTAAAAATATGTTGAGGTGTTCCCTCCCATGAGGCCATATCACAAAAGTATCATCCACATATCGCAACCATAAACTGGGTTTAAGAGTTGCTGTTCTTAGTGCCAACTCCTCAAAGTTCTCCATAAAAAGGTTCGCTATAACTGGTGAGAGTGGCGATCCCATTGGAGCTCCTTCCACTTGTTTGTATCGTTGGTTCTCGTAAACAAAATAGGTGTTCATCAGACAGTGCCTTGTCAAACCTGACAAGAAGACACTCTGGTTGTAAAACCGTTTTTCTAAGTATTTCGATGAAATGTGTCGAATTTTTCACATATGAGTCTGCCCCCTCTGCATCATTTTACTGCGTCATTTTACCATCGATCCCGGCAGGGATCAGTTATCAACTACGCGGATGAATTCCCGGAAACCACCTAATACATTTAGTGCCCGCGAAAACTTAGAAACAAATATAGTGAATCTCTACGGGGAGAATACTTTTCATTTGTGTAAAACATTTGAGAACTTACGCGGGAAAAGAAGCAAATTTTTGTGCGATCTACATTTTTTACAACGATGCCGCGATGAAGGAGTTATTCCGAAAAACATGACGGTAAAGTTTTGGAAGAACAACAGAAAAACACAGAATATCTTATGGATAGCTAGTTGTGCCCCCTACATGTTCTTAATACTAAACTCTTAGATATCCACCTACAGGTAAGCAATACACTCCACCCGATAATATGGGATAAATTCGATGAAATTAACGAATTTAGGGCCGAAACGAATGCAGAGTTGACAACAATGCAACAACAGACAAAATTTAACAAATGGAAGCTCCAACAAAAGCCCAAAAACGAATTTTTCACGGAAAATAACGGTCACAGTCTAACCTCACGGCAATTGGAAACGAATAAAACCGTTTATAACTTATCTTCGGTCCAATTGAACTCTACCTCGATTGGTGTGTTGGCTAAGGGATTCAATTACGCTATTGCTCCCTCTCACATACCAACAGAGAGCATAATATGTGGCGTGGAAACAGCAGTTTCAAAATCAGATGCGAACACCGCTGAATTAATTAGACAAGATGTGCCACATGTTCTAAGAAAGTCTAAACCACCCAAAAGGAACTTTTCTATAGAAGAAAATGAGGCCTTGAACCAGTTCGCCTCAACAACGACATTGTCATTTTACCTGCTGATAAAGGAAATGCGACTGTAATTTTAGATACAGAGGATTATTCAAACAAAGTTCAAACATTCATACAAGATCCAGCTTAAAAACAAATTACTACTGACCCAACAACTTATCTGGAGAAAACAACCAAGGCCAAAATCCAAGCAAGTAGGATCGACCAAAATCTCCAACTGCAACTCATTTCGCGTGAAAAGTGATCGAGATGTCCGAAATTCTATGGGTTGCATAAAGTACATAAAGAAGGTGCACCTTTGAGGCCAACAGTAAGCTCAATTGGATACCCAACACAACACCTAGCCCAACAACTTCAACCGTTTGCAGAGGAGGCAGACTCATATGTGAAATATTCGACACATTTCATCGAAATACTTAGAAAAACGGTCTTACAACCAGAGTGTCATCTTGTCAATTTTGACGTAGTGTCCCTTTTCACCAACATCCCTATCGACGAAGGGTTGGATATCATAATAGAAAAATACAAACCACTTCAACACCTTGTAGACTTAACAAAGCACTGTCTGATGAACACCTATTTTGTTTACGAGAACCAACGATACAAACAAGTGGAAGGAGCTCCAATGGGATCGCCACTCTCACCAGTTATAGCGAACCTTTTTATGGAGAACTTTGAGGACTTGGCACTAAGAACAGCAACTCTTAAACCCAGTTTATGGTTGCGATATGTGGGTGACACTTTTGTGATATGGCCTCATGGGAGGGAACACCTCAACACAGTTTTAGACCACCTTAATGGCATCCATCACAAAACAAAATTCACCATGAAGGTTGAAGCCAACAACCAACTGTCATTCCTTGATGTTCTCATAAATAGGAAGGAAGATGGAACCCTTGGCCATACAGTATATAGGAAAGCAACTCACACCAACAGATACCTTCATGTTAATTCTCATCACCAGCCAGCCCAACTACAAGCCGTCGTCAAAACTTTAGTTACCAGATAACAAAGACTAGCTGACCAGGATAACATCAAACAGGAAATGGACAGTTTAATAATAGCTCTGAGACAAAACGGATTTACAGACCGAAATATACAAAGAGCCCTAAAGTCAAAACCGAGACGAACAGACGAGGAGCATGAGACACCAATAACCAAGGCTTATTTATCGTATGTCAAGGGTACCACGGACAGTATTGCAATAATTCGACGGAGACACAATATCGATACTATTTTCAATACAGACAGAAAAATAAGCACGGTGTTGAGGACTCCGAAGACGAGGATCCATTTAGAACAACAGGTAGTGTACGAGATTCCATGTGCAGACTGTCATAAAACCTATGTGGGGCAAACTAACAAAATTCTTCTGTTAGTTATTTGAAAAATAAAATATATACCAACAGACACAACAGTCGCAAAGAACTTCGCCGCAACGGAGGCAGCTTTTCGGGATTTACAAAGGCGACCTGTTATAATTTTAAATGCACTCAGGCGTATTGAAAAGGTTTGCCAATTATGTGTTAGGGAAAATGGACAACAATTTGAACAGTTAAATCAGTAAGGTAATAAATAATGTCCAAAATTAATTTTAAGATAGATATTTGATTTGTAATACTTGTTCTGTTTGTTATACATAATGAACGATGTATAACTATTTATTAGTTGCTAAATTTCGTGTTTCATGTTATTGAATTATTGTTAACATTATTTTTCTTTGCTGATAAACTCTTATAAAAAATCTCAAATGGAATTATTTGTTTGATTCTCCTTTCAAATGGAAAATACATGGCCTACTAGCAAAAAACTCAACCGAGTAACCTGGCAATCTCAACCAAAATGGGATGCACTGTACATTGCACAATTGTTTTATTCAACTTTGTAATCAACTAATTCATTTAATTTCGGTTCCACCACCAACACGCAGTCCATAAAAATATCACTTTCATTACATGTGTAACTCACACTTGAAATCTGTAAAAAGAGTCAAAAATTTATTGGAACACTTCATATTACTTGTCAACTTGAGTAAAGTCTAGATATGTATCTAAAAATTAAAAGTCCTCATAGGGGAAGCTTTTGTGTATAATTTATTATTGTATTTATTTTAAGGTATGAAGCTGCAGAAAGTGACTGTAATTTATCTCTCAAACTCGATCAAACATATGTGAAAGCCCTTCAAAGGAGAGCTGCGGCAAGAATTGAAATGAATAAATTTGAGTTAGCAGAAGGGGATTTACTAAAAGTCCTTGAATATGAACCTAAAAATACATATTCTAAACAAGAATTAGACCAATTAAGAGCTAGGATCAATAAGCACGAAACCAAGGTAATCTTAATACACTACTAATTTATCTATTATTGTTATATGTGACATTACATTATTATTCATTATTTCAGTTTTGTGAACAACGACCAGTTTCCAAATTTACTGCATCCCGTAATAAATCAATAACTAATTCAACATTATCTACATTTAAACCTCTAATAAGAGAAACATGTCAGATTGGAAGTGTAACAGATATCAATGTAGGTGGCAGTAAGTTCGCCTCATCTTGGCCTTTGCAAGAAGATATAATACCTGTCAAAGCAATTAACAAGCAACCTCACTTACGATCCCAGAAGCCTTTAATGCGAGTTGAAATAAAAGAAGCATATAATGAATCTGATATTAAAAACATTGCAACCAAAGAGATTAAAAACAAGACAACTGAGAAATGTGAAACAGTATCAACTTGGCCAGCACCAAATACACATTGTTACTCTATAAATAGTGATGATCTAAAAGTGTTTGAAAAGAAAAATCCAAAAGAAGAACAAAATAGTAACGATTTGAAAGTTTATGAAAAGAAAAATCCAAAAGAGGAAAAGAACAACTCAAATAATAATCTTGTTAGCAAAATAAATGAGAAAAATATAAACCTGCCCTGGGAAAATCCCAAAACCTCAGTGCAATTTTATTCTTGTTGGAACAATCTTAAATCCGGAAAAGAAAAATATGAATATTTAAAATCTATTAATCCTGAAGATCTACCAAACATATTTTTAAACTCTTTAGAAAGTGAAGTTTTTAGTAGGATAATAGAGGTACTAGCTGAGAATTGCACTGAAGATAAATACTCAGTGGCCAGTATATTAAAGAATTTAACAGTTATAAAACGGTTTGGCACGTTTGTCATGTTTATGACAGATAGTGATAAAAAAAGTAAGTATATGAATTATTGTATCTGTTATCCATATTTTCTGTGTATGTCTCCTATGCTTGATCACACTTTTAATTTACGAAATGTAATAGGTTTTAAATTTTTGTTAATTATCCCTAAACTCAGTTCTAAACAAATATTTGTTTAATAAAGGGCAAATAGGGGTCTGAAGGGCATTGGTTGGAATGTGATAATATTATATATTTGCTTTTTGGCCCCATACTATAAAGATTGAACAAGGAGAAGTAGATGTAAAGAACATAATTCAAGACCCATTCACTAAGTTTTGATTTTTTTTCATTTCATTCCCATCTTGTGGAACTTCTGCCCGCCAAATATCGATATATCCGATTGCAACGATAAAGGAAACACCTCCTCTGGAATCGTTTCCGCCGTTATACACGGTGTTTCAAATTAAATGCGAAAATCTTTAAGGGGCGACTCCTTGTTAAAAATAAAGGATTGTTTGTCGTATATAAACGTTAGGTCAATCATTGGGGAGATCTCTCAGTGTGTGAAAAGAAGATGATGAATACATAAATTTGTAAAAATTGGCCAGTACTTTGTAGGGTCCTGTTTACAGTTTCCTTGTCCACCCCGCCTGATTATGGAAATTATGATTATTAATTACCACACACTTGTTCTTCGTGTGTTATTATTTAATGAGCAACTAAAAATAAGAATAAGAAATCCTTCTTAATGAGTGTTTATACATCCTGATTCGATCATTTTTTACCGATTAAACTCAGACACACTGGTCAAAAGTGGATTTTATTCAAAAATGTATATCTATATAAACGATAGTTTATGATATTAAGTTTATATGGGCTCACGATGGATACTATAGAATAATTCGAATTTAAATAATTTAGATATTTTGTACATCCCATAGTATTAACGAAACTAAACCGACCGGGATATACTAAAGATACTTTGAAAGTTCGTAAATTCCACTACAATTTGTCTATCCTGGTTATTCTCTATCATGCCAACAAGTTGGTTTACAATAATAGTAAACATTGCATTAAATTTACGAATATGCGACAGCCAGCGCTGACAATAGTTATCCAGACACATGGACGGATCTATAATTTTCTTAAGGTGGGGACACGAGATGAAAATTATGGTAAATTGAATTATAATATGTTTTTTCTCAGCAGTTTATTACGTTTTTATTTACATAACTATTGCCTGCTCATATTGGTCTATTTTTTAATTAGTTAATTAAGTTAATGGTTACCTGTATACAGTTTACTGATATTAATTAAATGACATTTTTCCACTGACTGGATCCGCCACAGTTAAAAGATCGGGGGGTCCATCGTTTAAACCAAACTTCAAAAGCAGTATTAATACATTTATGGCACTATGACAAACAACCAAGATATACAAACTGAAGTGCATTTTATCAACTTTCAAAATATATTTTGCATACCTCTATCGAACTATAGTGGTTAATACGTTACGCCATGCAAAATATATCTACAAATTATTTAAATAGCAATTCTGCAAGATCTACTTTACGTTCAATATCGATCTATAGCGTTATTAATGTCCCTTAAGTACAAGCGAAAATTGCGAAGGAACTGTAAATATCTAGTTGCTAGTCCGAATTCGGGGGCTGGTAAACAATATGGAATATTGCGAATTTCGAAAAACTCCTTATTTTCGTTAAAAAAAGGCCAGTGAAAATGCTGCATCTTGTGAGGGTGAAGAAGTTACTGCAACTTTACATGATGAGTTAAAAAATATATTTACTTTTTTCTTTAAATAGGTACACCGTGTATAATTTTGCAAATTCTAATAGTCCTCTAAAATACAAATTCAATGGTACACGATTGTATGCATTTGTCCTTAAAAATTATGTCAAGTTAACGAAAGATTGCTTTAAGTCAAAAAAGATACAAATCTTATGATTGGTAACCGTACAATAATACTAGCAGAAGTTTGTGACCTCTACAAGAAAATGTATCCCAATCTGTGTAGAATAACTCAGTCCGGTGTTAGCAAATTAAAGAAATTTCATAGGACAGGCAGTATTAAAAAAGACCAAGAGCTGGGCGTCCAAAGACTGTAACTGATAGGGGAAAAACTTTGGACGTGTTACTTAATACCTAGGACAATCCTTGGACTTCCAATCATTAGGTAGGTTTAGACCACGATGTCTCTCACCAATCCGTTTATTTTAAAAAGCGGAAATTCGCCTTTATGAGGTACATTTAGAACAGAAATTAGGGTTGACGATTTTGATCGTATATCAACGGACATTTTGTAGCGCTACCTTACATGTCAGCCGTACCGTATCGCCACAAAAATGTCCTATTTGTGTATCTTATAAAATAGCTGATTTGGTTTTGCTAATTCATTCATTCTTAACTTAATATAAATTTGTAATTGTTATAAACAAATACATAAAATTATTCACCACTAAATTTGACTCTTAGAGGAGTATTAGACTCTGACAAAAATGTAATCATTAGTTTTAGAAATATTCGCAATATTCCCTACATTTTTGCTATTTGGCATATAAAAAATATCCCAGTCTTCCTAAAATGTGGATCTCGTAAGATACGTTTGTAAGAAATCTAATGCAAGAGTTATAAACCAAAATGTATAGAATGATTAACTTAATAGTAGATTTAGTAAAATTGTATAATGTCTTTTTGATATTGAATAATAAGTTATAAATATTATTTGTTTGCAGATTTATGGAAACTACTTGAGCACATCAAAGAAAATAATCAATTAAACAAGATAGAGATTGATAATTTAATTAAAAATTTTGAATTATAAAATGTATGTAAGTTGAAGCGTTACAATAAATATCTCATTTTGTTGTTATTTTTTTTAATATATATATATTGTTATAAATTTCGTGGGTTCAATTAAAATTTAAAAACTTCTTTATTCACTACCAGTTTCTAGAACTTTTATTTACATCAAATATATACAACAGCTGATTCAAATATCACAACAACAATTCTACATATAAGCTCTTCGCTGCACTAACTAACTGCCGCGATTATGGGTCGCTCCTTTTAAAACCTGCATCGAAAACTCTCGTACAATGAATCATCAATTCTACAGCTGCCGAGCCATTTCGAGAACAATTTTTTCTCGGTGTCGTACTGGAATGAAACCAAGGCCAAGGTAGGGAGCGAGTCGATCTAAATGGACCACCTTCAACTTAGCCCTGGTGTTTCGACGGATCCGGTATACCACGTCATTAAGCCTCTTGACCACCTCGTATGGACCATCCCAGGCGGGTGTAAGCTTTGGGCATTTACCCTTGCTCCGTTGGGGGTTGTACAGCCAGACTTTGTCCCTCTCTTGGAACCCGACTGAATTGGCCTTGAGGTCGTATCGCGTCTTCATCCGGTCACTGTATTGCCAGCATGTTATGTCGGAGCTGGTCGGCATAATCGTCAATGTCTTGGAAAGGTTCTTCGGAGGAGGCAAAAGCCAAATCGCAGGGTAATCGCAGCTCCTTTCCGAATAGGACCCTGGCTGGAGTCAGGCCTGTACTATTATGTACGGCAGAGCGATATGCCAACAGGAATAGGGGAACATGCTCATCCCAATCACGCTGGTTATTGCTGACGACCTTGGATAGGTGTTGTTCCAAGGTCCTGTTGAAGCTTTCCACCATTCCGTCTGACTGTGGGTGTAATGGTGTTGTTCTCGTTTTCCTGATCCCCAACATCATGCAGACCTTCTGCAATACATTCGATTCGAAGTTACGGCCCTGGTCTGAATGTAGTTCCATCGGGACGCCAAACCTACTGAATAGTTGTTCTACTAGCACCGTCGCTACCGTGGTTGCCTCTTGGTTGGGTATCGCATATGTTTCAGGCCATTTGCTGAAGTAATCCATTGCGACCAGAATGTATTTGTTCCCCCTCTCAGGCTCGGGAAACGGACCGGCGACATCGATGGCAATTCTCTCAAATGGGACGCCCACATTGTACTGCTGCATTCTGCCCTTGGTTTCGGGTCTTCGGGCCCTTAATGACTGCACAGGTGTCACATTTCCGGCACCAAAGTAATTTACCCAGTAGTATCGCTGGCGAACTTTGTCTAGGGTTTTGTTCATGCCCAGATGGCCCCCGGTAATCCCATCATGTACTTCGGTCAGGATGGCTGGTACCTTGTTCTTAGAAACTACCAGTTGGGATTTGGTTTCTGGGCCATCGGTGCTTTCCCAAACTCGCTTGAGCATTCCATTCTCTACTCTTAGAGAGTCCCATTGGGCCCATAACGATTTCAACACGCCCGAGTATCTAGCTACCTCGTCCCATCGTGGCCAAGGTGCCCCTCTCGTTTTGAGTGACAAGATTGGTTCGATGTCTGGATCAGCCATTTGGTCCTGGATGCACTGTTCGGTTGTCCAGTCTTCATTGGCCTGCACTCGGATCTTGTCTGATGGAGATACCCTCTTGCTGTTCCGTCTTCAGACAATGTCCGCATTCTGCTCTACAGGGTCTTCTGGATAGGGCATCGGCATTATTGTGTAAACGGCCGGCACGGTGTTCCACCTTGAACTCGTATTGTTGTAATTTCTCCATCCACCTGGCCAGTTGTCCTTCCGGTGTATTCATGTCCTGCAGCCATTTGAGGTCGGCATGATCTGTTCGGATTAAGAAATGACGACCATAGAGGTATTTGTGGAAATGGTCTACAGCCCTTATTATTACAAGAAGTTCTTTTCTGATGACGCAATAATTTCTTTCCGGTTTCGAGAATCCGCTGTAGTACTCGATCACCCTCTCTTCACCATCTTGCACCTGGGATAGGACGGCCCCCAAACCTGTGTTGCTGGAGTTGGTGAACTTGCCGGACTGTATAGGAAAGGCTAGGATTTGGCTGGGACATAGTAGTGCTGCCTTCAGTCGCCTGAATGATGTTTCGCATTCCTGATTCCAACCGAAGGTCTCTTTCTCACTGGTCTGCCGATGTAGAAGCGCGGCAATGGTGGCAAAACCCTCAACAAATCGCCTGTAGTAGGAACAGAGGCCCAAGAAGCTTCGGAGTTCATGCTTGTCTCTTGGGACTGGCCAATCACCGATGGCTTCTATCTTGTCCTCGTTGGTGCGGATTCCTGACTCGGAAACGACGTGGTCCAAAAACTCTACTTCTTTTTGGAACATGGAACACTTCTTCGGCTTGAGTCTCAGAAGGCATTATTAATTCTGGAGAAGACTTCGTCCAGGTTCTTCAGATGGTCGTCGAATGTCTGACCCATGAGTAGAATGTCGTCGAGGTATACTAAGCACGTCCTCAATGTTAATCCGCTCAGTACATACTCCATTAGCCTCTCAAATGTTGCGGGTGCATTACACAACCCAAAGGGCATGACCGTGAACTGAAACAGTCCTCTACTGGTGGAGAACACTGTCTTCTCCCTGTCGTTTGCGTGTAGACCAACCTGCCAATATCCATTTTTAGGTCTAGTGTAAAGAACCAACGGGAGCCTGCTAGTGTGGTCAGAGTGTCATCGATTCGGGGTAGTGGATAGCTGTCTTTCTTCGTGACATCATTCAGCTTTCTGTAATCCACGCAAAATCGTCATTGAGCTTCCTGCAAAATCGGGTGGTTCCATCCCTCTTTTTAATTAGCACGACGGGAGCAGACCATGGGCTGATGGATGGCTCAATAACTCCATTTTGTAACATGGACTCGATTTTTCCTCGACTGCCTGTTTTTGCCCCAATGGTAGTCGTCTAGGTGGTATTCTGATGGGTTGAGCCTTTCCGGTATCTATTCGATGCTGGATGATGTTGGTGCGACCGGTGGTTCCATCTTGACTGTTAAAAATTTGCAAGTGCTTTGTGATAAATTGCTTGGCTTTCTTCTGGTTCTCTGGTGTCAGGTGTGTCAAATGGTCAGCAACCTGTTGTAGGAACTCTTTACTGGGCCCTGTCTCCTTCACCGACGTCTGGTACTCTTCTTCGCAATTGATGATGGTCTCTGAAACAAGCTATCTTTTGACCATTGGCAATTCTGATGTCGTGGTTGGACAAATTCATGATTCTAATAGGTATATCTCGTCCGGTTTTAACTATAGCCCTTCCAACTAATATAGGTTGAATAATTAACGGGATTCAGCCTGGGGGTAGGATAATTAAACTACGTGTTAACTCGCTTTGTTATTTAATGAAGAGCTTTCGAAGAGATTCTCTTCTTCATCTGTTCAATACTGGAAAGTTTTGGTTAAATTATTATAAGTTTATCAAAATGTCAGAAAAATACTTACAAAACTTGAGGTTAAAAATATAAAGCAATCCGGTATAAAAAAGTACAAAGGAACCCTTATTCAAACGCACGAAAAGGGTTGATTTGGATGACAGAATTTAAATGGAAGTCTCGGAGACATATAGATATACTCCAAAATATCATGGCAATGGTATAAATTGTATTAAATTGTCAAAGAATATAAATTTTATATAGGATATTTCAAAAATATTTCTTCAGAAACTAGATATTTAATTATTAAATACTCGAATAAATAACATTAAGATTCGAAATATCTGTTTTTTGTTTATACAATTAGATTGATTGTTATAATACAAACCATCTGTAGAAAATTACGTTTAAAAAGATTCCTCTCGTTAATCAGTAGGTACCTGAGCGTTGTCAAATCCAGTGTCGAAAAGTACTGACACTTTCCAAGTTGGTCCAGAAGATCAGAAATGTTGGGCAGAGGATATTTATCATTTACAGTTAGTTCCTTTAACTTCCAATAGTCGATAACATACGGGGGACGCCCGAGGAGAACAAGAGTATCTGATAATGCCTTGGGCAAGCATTTTGGCAATTTCGGTTTTCACTTCCTCCTTATGGACTTAAGTATATCTGTAAGATTTTGTGAAAACAGGCTTGTCATTATTAGTGTCAATCGAATGTTTAACTGCGTTGGTGAAAGTCAAAACATAGCCTTCAAGACAGAAAATATCTTCAAATTCCAAGCAGAGGTTCGTGATTCGGTCTCGCTCTTCATTGTTAAGGTGTTCTGTCCGAATTTATTCCCTAATTGTTAAGTTGCTGTCTAAGTTTATAAAGTCAAATTAATCCTCTGTATTCAGATTTAAGAGGGGGTGTGTATGGTCAAGGGGTTCTAAATGGAGATCAGAAAAATTAACAGTTTTGGGCAGGGCGTTCGCGTTTATTAATGAAGTCAGAAATTCTCCTTTTGAATGAACATGTAGAACTGCCTGAAAGTCGTATTTTGTCAATTTCTTGTGTCGGTAAAATTGCATCAGTACTTATAAGATCGCATTTGAGTTTGAAAATTTGTTCGGTATATGCCTGGATAGTTATTTGATTATGAGCACAAGTTGGCATTTTAGTATTGGGAATGTCTGTTGGTTGTGTTTTAGGTTCATCGTGATCGGGTACTTTATGTAGGGAAACAGTTTTAAAATTAGTAATTAACTGTTTCGATTTTAAGTCAGCAATGCACTCGTAATGCTCAAGAAAATCAAGACTTAATATTCCATCAAACTCAATATCTAGATTGTAGATAAAAACATTATGGGGATTACCTAAGGCAAATAGAATAAGGGTGCATTCTGAAATCGAAATTTTCTCGTACGTTTTTTTAACGATGTTTTCTTTAAAAATGGAGGTTAAATTTTCCAGAAGCATCGTGAATGAAATATAAATGTTTGGACTTAGAAAAATGCTTGTTCCGGAAAATTCGCATTTGGGTCGAAATCTTCCAGATTTAAATTCTGTATTTCGGCTTGGACTTCGGAGAGTGTGTTGGTTAAATCTAGGCTCGGATGCGCTAGAAAATCCTGGTATTTGTCAGTTTTGAAAGGTTCAATTGGGGTATCGTCTAATATTTCTTCAAAGTCGGAGTTTACATGATTCTGGCTGATATCGTTAAAATAATGTTGGTTATTATCGATATAATAACCGTAATCAGTTTCAGAATATTGGAAATAATCACTATTTTGATGGTGGTTAAAATGATGTGTCCTTTTTGGGCGATAGTGTGGATTGGTTTGTATTACAGATGGTCGAAATTGGTTTGGCTTAAAAGGGGAGTCTTTGAAAATTCGTCAGTCGAAATGGTGGACCTTGATGATTGGTATTATTTACTGGATTTGAGCTCGACGATTAATTAGGCCCAACAATATATTAGGTCTGATATTTTGAGTTGAAGACTAAGGGTTGTTTTGGTATCTTAAATGACAGTCTGTGGATATATGGCCTAATCGTCCACAATTGTAAACATTTGGTTGACTGACTTGGTTTTCCTAGCCTGAAAAGAGGGCTTAGGTGGAGTAGATTTGTGTAACTTCTGTTCTGATGTGTCTCCAGAAGATCTTTGGGCTTCTTGTCCCGAATTATTTGGCCTAGACATGGTTCTAATTCTGTAAAAAGCGTGTTTAGAACTATACCTTCTACTAGGGTTGTCTGATCTTCTTTCTGCTCGTTGGTCAGACCAGGCGCTTTTTATGGATGCATTTTTGTTCTGCAGTCGACTATTATACGCACATTTGCAAGCGTGTATAATGAATATGGCCAAGGAAATTTGGTCGTCTTCAAACTCGGGTATGATAGAAAATATTTCCAATAACCGGTACTTTTCGGTTTCATCGGAAACAACGTTATTTGTTAATTGTGCCATTTTGATTTTTCAAAATTTAGCATATAGTGTAAACGTTGAAAATAAAATATTAAGAGATTCTATAAAACAGTAATCAATAAATATGTAGATGGGAATAAACAAATGTTATTTGGACGATAGAATAGTAAAGTATCAAATAAAAATGTAACAGTAGATCAAAATAAATCAAATATTTCAATCCAAATAACTGAAATAAATAAAATGATCAATTAAAACCAAATAAATTCTTTTAATAACCATAAACGTATGACAATTCACTGCTACTGACATCAACAGGAACATTGAAAGATCCGTGTTATACTTGTTGTCGCAGTTGGGACTTCTCCTAGGTTCTTGCTCCGTTGAGGGATAGAATCCGCCGCTACCAGTTAGAGTACTCGTGTTCAAATAACCTACGTTAGACGGATCCTACTAACTGGGTCAATAACTTCATGTTTGAGTTGAAGGAATTGTCAAAACAACTGAAGGGGGGAAAACATCAATTCTCACTTATGTTTTCGCCATGGATTAAAAAAACATTTGAATTAAACTTCGAATATATTCGCCAGATTTAGCCCCTCCGACAGTTTTCTTTTTCTTAAGTTGAAAATTTGACTCGCTGATAACAGATTTACCAAAACTGAAGAGGTGGAATCTTCGGGGTTGCTCACTTTATAATTTTTATACAACGTACCCGAAGAGCCAGTGAACATCGTTAAGATAAGTGTTAAACTAAAGGAGACTATGGAAAAATAAAGTAGGTAATTAATTTTACCATTTTTTGAATTTGTTGAAGTTGTGTGTTTGGTAGTTAAAATTTACAAAACTACAACACATTTTAGCATAAATTAAACCAAGTATTTCATAATTAAAACAGATTTGTATATTGTATAGCATAACTTCTGAACACTGTAAATTTTGTTCACAGTCATTGTTTTATACAAAAAATGTGTAATACTAGTAGCTTGCTATTACGACCATAAAAATTACGATGTATATATAATACTTGTTTCTTCAAATTGGTGCTAATTTAAAGACAAAACGGCAATTTTTTCACATTTTTGTCAACTTTAAATTTTATCGTTTCTTATTATTTATATTAGGCTGAAATAACCTAAGACTCCTTTAATTTTTCCTTCTTCTAGGATATTTTTAAAGTATTACTCGAATTCATAGTCCACAATATATACAATGAGCAGTGAGTAAATACTCAATGACCTGGACTAAAAATTACTTGATAAATTAAAACAGTTTAAAGAGAGACGTCATTTTTGCCTTTACGACAAACCACAAGAATTCATGGAAAAACTATTCTGATTTCAACACTAATATATTTCGAAAACTATTCGTTTAGTTCTATAACTTTTTAGTTAGAAAGTTGGATTTAATATTATAGCATAATGTGAAAATCGCCTGTTCTGTTGTGGGAATTTTAAAAAGGAAATAAAACCTCAATTTTGCTCCTTGTTAAAATGTTTTTCATTGGCATTGGTACTTGCTGTTTTTATATTTTTTGTACAAGAAAATGACGAACTTTTGGGAACTTATTTAAAGGAATTGTTTGTGAATTAAATCATTTGAAATGAGCCCAACCGATAACTGCTAATACCTAGGAATAATATACTCACTGATCAAGAAATCGCAAAATCCAGAAGGAGATGTCTAATTTAATATATTTTTTGGTAAACCTAGATGCTGTACATAATTTCCAACTTAGGGATCATAAGGATAATACTGTGATTAAACGACTCTGACTCTGGCGTCTCGGATGATTTCTTTTTTAAACTAGATCTTTATATTTTCAAATTGGTGAAGAATCCTGCTCAAGCATAATATATGTATTGTCTTTAATTTAACGATTACTTAAATTTATTTGCTTTAAACTTGACAGTTAGAAAATATACTTATTAATAATTGGTATGAAGTATATTTTTATTGTTCCTTTGTATTTGGATGCTTAGACATCTCCTAAATTTAAATCTGATTAAAACTTGGCAAGAACTTGTTTATGTCCCGGTAACATGCCATTGACTCAGCAAACCCGTACTCCATACACAGTTGTGGTAAATTTGATAGGTAATTATTTTTGCGTTGTTCAAATATATATAATTTGTTATAATCTCCCTATTGCAGCTGTAAATACTTGTGAACAAATAATTGTAACAGCCTGTATGGAATACACGTGTAATGTTGTTTATGTATCTGTCTGTCTTAAAATATCAACGCACATTGTTAGAACTAAAAAACAAAATACCTCTTGATTTATGTAAACATTAAACATCGCATTTTTAAAAGTTGCGTGTTTCATTCAAGGGAAAGTCGGCGCAATACTTATTTGCTAAGTTCAAGGTTTTATAAATATATACACATGTAAAGAATCACATGCTAATATTTTAAAATTAGTATATTAGTATGTGTATCAGTTTTAAGTTTCAGGTAGTTCATACAGTAGGTACGTCATACTATGGTATGATAAAGGGGGCGTGTCAAAAAATCGAATGATTACAAAAATAAGATGTATCTGTTCACTTGTTGTGAGCACAGATCATACAATAAAGAGTTGTGAGTCCGGATGTTTTAGTGTTACGTGTACTTTCAAACGTATTAACATTAACATACGCAACAAATAAATAAAAATTGGACTGTGGTGGGGTATATAAGTAAACAAAGATTTCAATCAAGGTTTAGTATTAAAAATTATTGTCGGTGATTAAACGTGAGATTTTACACAATAAGATTTCGTCCTATTTAGTTGAAAAGTGCTTTTGAATTGATTACAAATTGAAAATGACTATAATTACAAGAAGATTAGGGCAATATGGTTACAGAAGCTGTGTATCAAGGTAAATAATTCTTTTGTTTATTTCCAAATCGAATACTTCATAGAATTTCAAGTTCTATGGTCGTTGTTGTTGCAATTTGTCAAAATCAGCTGTATTTTATTTAATTTAATAAGATGTTATAACTAATTATGAGAAAAAATTATGAAATCATAACACTTATGGGTTATGTATTGTATAATACAGAATATCCTTTTTAGGCGTTTAAATAGTGGTACTTCTAATGCAATTGACACAGCTAAATTGCAAATGAAAAATGTTGTTATAAACCAGTGGAAACTAATTACTGTTTTGAAGGACTACATTTCTAAATATACAAATGACAAGACCTTTGAAAATGCTCTGAACAAAGAATTTATGCTGTTCTTGCAAAAAATTGACCCTAAAGCCTATGGAAGTGATTTATTGAAATTCTTTGCTTCTGACACTCAAGTTACTGATAAGGACCAAAAGATACAGCCAAAAAGTTCTGTTTTACCTACAGTTTTAACTGGCTATGTCATAAATAAAGAGAAAGAAATTAATAAAGTGGCTGTCCGAAAATGGAAACTGGATTCGAATTCTAAAATAGCAAAGGTATTTATGTGCGAACATATAATATTGACCTATCCATACTTAATGTAAATAATTTAATAAATAACAATGAGGATGAGATGCTAAGAGCTATTATCAGGTTTCAATTGTTAAATTAATGAATACAATCTGGATTAAATGTTTATTTTTAAAATCAAAAGCTTCTATTAAAATTCCTGAAATAGTCACATTAGTTATTGCTCATTATTTAAATAAAATGTGTATTCCTATTGATAACTAACTGTAACCTAATCTAAAGATTCAGAAAGCAAAGTTCATTCAAGTTTCATTTTAGTTCATTGTAATTAATCTCAGGATATTTTCCTTCCCTAACATCTAGAATAATTTTACTGAACTCATATTGTTCCAAATGTGCTTTTTAATATTTCTCCATAGTACTACTGAATGTTTCAGCAAGCATCAAATTATTATTTTTTTATGAAGGATATTTGTGGCATATTTTTTCAATGTTTAAGCACTTTCTTCTGGGAAATTTCTTTATATTTCCAAACATTTCAGAGTCTAGGTCAGACTCTGTTGTCAATGGCAAAGAAACTATGAAAAAAGGCACAATTCTAAAATGTGAAATTAAAAAGTGTTTGACAATATCTATTATTAGATTAATAAGTGTTTTTACACTTAATTTTCAACTATAAATTTTACCAGTATTCCATTATAATTTTTAATGTTCCCTTCAATTTTTGCATTGCCTTCAAGAGTTCTGTATATTGTACATGTCAGATGTCTTCTCAATACTCAATTTTTTTCTTATCTGTAGCAAAACCTTTCTTTCTGATGTTGGTTTTTTTTTTGTTCTTCATGTATCTTGGTACAGGTAAGTATTGTACTCATTAGTGGCTTGGAATCTTGTCTTTGTTTGTTCTCTTCTAGACTGCTACTCTGATATAATTTGCAATTCTCTTTTAAAATGTTGTCTATACTATATGTGTTGTTGTTTAACAATAATCTCTATGATTAGTTGGAATTGATTTTAGATTTTACTTCTCTGTGGGCTAGGTATTCTTTAAGTCATGGCCCAGGTAGTTGCATCTTTATTTGGCTAAATAAGTTCATTCCATTGATTACGGTTAACTGATCCCATATGGGATTATTGTTTCATCTGAATTTCATCTGTCCTCTTGGGATCCCTTCCATATTCCTCATATCCGTCTGCATACCCATAGGTTTAGACAACATTCAATGCCTATGGCAACAGGCATGCTGTTCCTCTAATTTAATCTGGTATATATTGTATACAGGGTGTTTCTAAAATAGGGTTCTGAACTTTGAATATGTATATAACTCACTAAAATAAGCCAAAAATTCCCTATTAACATGTGCCCTAAAGCACACCCTGAGGAAGTTATATGCCCTTAAAATGGCTCAAACAAAAAGCTTTTGTTATTGACAAAATAGTAAAAAAAAATTGAAAAAATGTATGGGTGTTACATAACTTTTTATGTTAAATTACATGTGCTACTCGATTTTTCAACATTCAAATCATAAGTGTCCTATTTTGGTTGGTGATGGGGGTTTTCGGTCTGTATTTTTTTGTTCCAATTTTTTTACAATTTTCTCTACAGATTTACAAAATCTTAACAGTGGGACAAAGATAATTTTTTTCACGTAATATTGGTAACATGTAAATCTGTAGGAAAATTGAATTAAAAAAAATACAGGTAGAAAACTCCAATCCCCTTCACCAACCTAAATAGGGCGCTTATGATTTGCATGTCGAAAAATGGAGTAGCACATGTTATTTAAAGTAAAAAGTTAGGTAAGACCCATACATTTTTTTCTATTTATATTTGACCTTTTTGTCAATAGCAAAAATAAACAGTTTTGTTTGAGTCCTTTTAAGGGCATATAACTTCCTAAGGGTGCGTTTTAGGGCACATGTTAATAGGGACTTTTTGGCTTATTTGAATGAGTTATATAGACAGCAGAAGTTTGGAACCCTATTTTAAGAACACCCAGTAGAGGGAGAGCTAAACTAACAATGCAAACAAAATAATAGCAGGGTCATATATTCATTCTTAAAAATTATGTTGCAAAAAATTATAATTTTGAACACATATTTTAAAGCCATTGTGTTAAAATTTATACAACTAAAATTTACTATTTTTCAAATCTAAAAATCTGGAGAGTTCTCAAATAATATTGATTCACCTTGCTCAAAAATTATTTGTAGGAATCCATTTTAATGAAGACACATCATCTGGTAAAGTCACTTCAATTAGCACACTCAGAAACGTCAAAGTTAATTCATGTTGAAGACTTAATAATCCATCTTAAGAAGCATCCAGAGGCTAAACATAACGCCGTTAAAGTAAGAAATCGGAATTTCTCATGTTTTCCTTTAAACATTTATTTCTTCACTTTTGAAGGATGGGGCAATAAAGACTATTTTGAATTTCCGTCATAAAACTAAGCAAAAGGTCCTACAAAATTATCTAAATGAAGCTTTAGCATTGCTTGGTCATGCAGATCCTGTATCTGGAAAAGGAATTAGGATACTTTCTATAGATGGTGGTGGCGTGCGAGGTATTCTGGTCATAGAGATGCTAAAGAAGCTGGAAGAATTATCTGGTAAACCCCTATATGAAATGTTTGATCTCATATGTGGTGTTAGCACAGGCGCTATAATTGCAACGTTTTTAGGTATATAAATTTATATTTTTGCTATACTAATAATTAAACCAGTGCTTTTACAGGTTTAAAACAAAAATCTTTAGATGAAATTGCTGAAATCTACAAAAATTTTAGTATGCAAATTTTTAAACAATCTGCATTAAAAGGCACAAGCAATTTAGTCTGGAGTCATTCGTATTACGATACCGGGCTATGGGAAAAACTTTTAAAAGGCCAATGGGGAGATGAGCTCTTAATAGATACAGCACGAAATTTAAAAACACCGAAGGTCAGTAACTATTGAACTTATATTGCTTGAAACGGAATGTAAGTAAAGAATTTCATGTTAGAAAAATGAGTACGTAGCTCAAAATCAACGTTTCAATAATTAAATATTCATATGTTTTTTTATCTACTTTCACTAAATAAAGACAAGCGGAAACGTTGGCACTACTCCAAACTATTATTAAATGTTTGCGTCGATGAAAAATTGCGTCTAATTATTTTCAGTTGAACATCTATGACGTTCAGCAGATAAATGTCTGACATACATTATCAAAGGATTATACTTTTTGTCAATATTATTTTTATAAGCATTACCAACTGGAATAATGAGATATCTCTGTTAATTTCTTCGGAATTTTATACATTTAAATGACGCGCAGTATTAACCATATATCATTCACTGGTGTATTTTAATCTATTAATAACCTAATTAACAAGAAGGAGTTACAGATTGTATGTTACCTAATATTGCATAGCAAAATGGCTCATTTATTAGAGACAGAATGCATAGAAACATTAATAATAGTGGTATATGTAGATAAATAATGACGCCGTTGAAAAGCATAAACTTTATTTAATAAAATACATGGATTTCTAGAAATAGTGTGAGTAGTGTTGTCGCAAGATACCACGAAACGGGAGGCATAACATATTCAACTAGACGTGGGCAGACCTAACATGAACGATGACTCCAAATTAAACTCTTTAATAAAGTTACGACAATGGAAATAGCTCAACAAAAAAGTGTAAGACATCCGTTTCATTGCAAAATAGTTATAGAAAGTCTGATTTCATCCTTACAAGATGCACGTCATTCATGAGCTAACAGAAGATAAACCTTATCGACGATTACAATTTTGTGAAATTTTTATGCGGTAATGTAAGGAAGGTGCCCTATTTTTAATTCACGTTGAGTTTTCCGTTAAGGCTACCTTTTCTTTAAATGGTATAGTAAATTATCAAAATGTCGTTATTGGTCTCGGGAAAATCCTCACTAGGGTACAAACGGTACACACCCAAAATCCACAAAAAAATAAATGTAAACAATTCCCCCTGAATTAATTCAAGCGTTCCCAGATCCTAACAATGCAGAACATTTAAATAATCGATTATTCCTCCAACAAGATCATCATCGCCTCATTAAGGAGTATAATGGTATATGTGGACCAATTGAATGACCACCAAGATCCCCAGATTTGACCCCAATTGATTTATTCTTGTGGGATCATTTAATGAACCCAGTTTATGTCGACAGGCCAGAAAATGTGGAGGATTTGATAGAACGCATTAGACAAGAGGCCAATGCCGTGATTCCCGAAATGATTACAAATGCAGGTAATGCAATATATCATTCAGTTGGCTGTATCATATTGCATGCGATGAACAATTTGAACTACTTTTGTGAAATACTACATGCATACATTATTTAGTTAATTATCTTTGATTATTACTTTCCGTCATAAATTATTATGTAACCCTCTTATTCAAGTGCGTTGTCGCAAAAGGAATTATAGCTTAACACTTTAACAAATAAATTTGTTTCTGTTGTTGGCATATGTCATCAGAAACGTAAAAAATTAATCGTTTGACATGTTTCGGAGTTTTTCGAAAAAAAATTGTCTGATTTATGAATTTGGTGCACAACTTTATCATAACACTGTATAACAAAAATAAAAAAGTGAAAAAAAATAGTTACCAACAGGATATGTAATGTAGAAAATATAAATTACTTATGCTTTGGGGAAAAACGAAACAGTGAAAAAAATTCATTACAATTATAGAAATAATTGCCACAAGTACTTACGAAAAAAATAAAATAAAAAATAAGATCGATGCAGAGAGTTTAAAGAAAATCAAATAGCGAAGTCATACAAAATTAGAATAAAACTAAAGAAGTCGAGCCTATTACAAAAAAATTATGTGATTGCCAAATATATGTATCATCGCGTAGAAATTAGGTCCTTTCCATAGGATTATTAAATTTTAATTCTTGTTTTACAGTTTTGTGCTATTTCGGCGGTTGTTAACCAGTCACGACTTTCAGCCTATGTTTTTCGAAATTATGCTTTACCTTGCAAACTGCAGTCTCAATACATGGGCGGTTACAATCACAAAGTATGGGAATGTGTGAGAGCATCAGCCGCAGCACCCACATATTTTGAGGAGCTCAAGATTGGTAACATGCTACATCAGGTTAGAAATTTTGTAAATGGTGTTTCACATTTTTGAGAATATAGATTATGTGGGAATTAAAGTCTGTTCTGTTGTCAGGATTTTATTCCTTATTATGCATGTATATGTACAGGACTCTTCACGTTATGCGACACCGAATATCAGGGCTATACGAATGAATTTTGAAAAAGTATCTTCAGGATAAATATGTATTAAAAGTATATTATAAAAATGGTTTCATTATGTACTGGTCGTCCCTAATAGAGTAAAACACATCAAAGTTACCCTTTTTAAATAAAACAACGTTTTTAAAATAAATGACTTGTGAAAATAATTTTCAACATCAATTATGTTGAACTGTGGAATGATCAAGTTTTCGGTTTCTGTCAGTAAATAGCTATTAGTGATGAGAAAAAGTAAAGTTACAAATTACTCGTTATTTGCCAACATTCGGAATAAACGAATACCGATTACTTCAGGTAATCGTTACTACATTACTATCGTTACGTTTTCTTTATTGGTACAAATTGGTAAGTTGCATTATTCGGTACAACGTACGATTACATGTGCAGTTGTTTTCAAAATTGTCATTAACGATCACCTGATTTGATCCGATTAGATATTTTTATGAGTGTTTGAAGTGAAAAAGATTTTCCTGTTTAAATTTCGTTATTATTGAATCAATTTTTTAACATAAGCATGAATGAATAATTTTATAGTTTCAAACATACATTTTGTTAAGAAAGAAAATAGTTACAATAACAAATATCTACTCATCGTTGATTCGTTTAGTCGTGATATCCCGTGTCTAATAGCCTTAATAACTGAAAATATTGTTTCTGATTAAAATATTAAAATATTTTTGTGGTAAAACATATCTATATTTTAATCTAAGAGATTTTGATACTGTTTAACATTAGAGTTGTCTATTGTGGTCAATATATACGTACAAAAAAATCTTACATCACTTTTTTTAGAATAATACAAGTTCTATATTTGCAGTGTATGAAAGGGTTGTGGTTACATTCTATTTGTAGTTGCGTCTTATTTCCTGCATATGCCTAAGAGGCGATTAATAACTTCAGAATATTTAATATATCTTTATCAGTAACTAACAGAGCCTGTAACCAATGTTTGTCCTGTACTTGCTAATTTCCTTGTTATGATTGAATTGAAAGTATATTCTGCGTTGAATATATATGAATATTGAAAGAATAGCCTACTTTTCTTATTTTTTAGATAACCCTTGTTATGTTTATGTAACTGAGTTGCTAGATTGTTAAAATCATTGTTATACTTACGAATGTTTATCTGTTTAAACTATTTTTAAATTGTTAGGGTAATTGTTTACGGAAATTACGTTATTGATAACATACATTTGCTTCATTAATTTTTATACTATTACTAAAAACTATTCATATATTTATATATATTAAGATTATAAACTCTTGTTGATATTCATTACTCGTTTAAATAATAATTTGTTAGTTTTTTTCAGTAATTTGGAGGTCTAATATTACCTCTTTTTTCAGATATAGGATGGATAGGTCATAAATTAATAGTTTTTTAAATCAGAACTAAATTATAAAAATAAAACTATACGGACTAATCCTTATGATTTAATGGGACCTTTAATAGTAGTTAATTTCCTGTTTGCATCTGTGAGCGCCAAAAATTAATTGTATATCACATTTTGAAAGTAGTATTAGTATAAAAACTGTTCTTTCCATTTTAATAAAGAAAACAACAAAAAACTTTAAATGTCCAAAAATAGCATAAATATCTAATCATATTTACATTGTTTTGATTCCCTGAAATCGATATCTGAATAAAACCTTCAACCTATAATTTTTACATGCTTCGATAAATAATTTGAACCCATTAATAATAATGAGTAAATTTCAATGTCATTATTTGTGATAAATTTTGTGACTTGATTAAATGTATATTTTGTATTAGATTATTTAATCATGATAATTAAATCATAAATACACAGTAAAAAGTGCAGTTATGTGATTTTCTCACTATTAAGATGATATTATTTTGCAAAAAATATTTCTATTTCTTAAATAATTTTCAGTATCTTTATATAATTCAGTATTTGATTTATTTTTTGGACAAACTTAATATATACTTTAATTCAAACTTATATATAATATTAGTCGTAATGTATTTAGTTTTTTGGGAGTAATAATTGCATTTGCGTAGAAAATCTCACACAACGTTTCTAGGTCTACATCAAGCCTCATTATCAATAGATATACAATGAATAGTAAATTTTTAAAGTAAAATATTTGTTGCTGAAAATTTAAAGGTACCAATGTAATGATGAAATTATTCTGCCTGGTCATTGGGATATTCTGTCCTTCAGCAATTTTTTTGAAAAATTAAATGCAAATAAAATCTGCAGTGAACATTTAAAATCAAACCCTAAAAAATGTTTGGCCTTTGAAAGATTTCATATTCAAGTATGGTTCTTACTCCTAAAAAATATAAACTAGGAGATGACATAACTATGCTGGACAAAACAATTAGTTACATATTTTCTTCATCAAAATACATACATGATAATATATTTTTAGGACGGTGGAATATTAGTCAATAACCCAACAGCTGTTGCAATTCATGAAGCAAAATTGCTCTGGCCAGATAAGCCAATACAATGTGTTATGTCATTTGGTACTGGACGAACAGCGCCAAATCCCTTAGATACTTGCCTTGAACCAATTCCTCTTCCAATTAGCAATTCATCTTGGAAGAAAAAGTTTTTTGCTATTATTGATAGTGCTACAGATACAGAAGGTAACATAGTTTGTAATATTGACAATTTTGTATGACAACACCTATAAAAATATAAAAAATTTAATTTTAAGAGATTGATTGGATTCATCAGTTTGAGGAATCTCTTAATATTTGCCTTTGTACAAGGTTATGTTGCTATTTCAGGCTCGATACAATACATCTTCTATAATTCACTTCAAACCAGTAGCCATTTCTATTTAAAAATAAACCTATTGATACACATTTTTCTGAATTCTCTATTACCTTCTACAAGAGTTTAATAAAAAAGGCATTAATTTTGGGGTAATAAAATAATTAAGTGTTGAACATTTCTTTTGATTAAACATTACATATATCAAATATCATTGAAATTTTCATTGAAGGTTTGATATATTCTTTGAGACATGTTGTATAAATGTTGTACTTATATTCAATCTGTCTATAATTATAAACTATAAGATCCCAAAAATGTGATAACAAAAACAACTCAAATGCCTTGTAGAATTAGTAAGGCATGAATGACCGGTTGCACATATCCTAAGTCTATCCTAATACTGAAAAAGTTGCATATCATTTTTGTTCTTTTATCGTTAGTCTCTATAATTAATGTCATCATATTTATTAAACTGCTTGAACAACCTGTATAAATCTTGAAATTTTATTTATATTTTAATATTAAGTTTGGGAACGTACCTTAATGATACTATTCTATTAAGCACAAATGTATTTCCAAAATCAAGATATAGAGATCTTGTTTCCTGTCTACAGTTCTCTGGTATAATCTATAAAATATATTGAATTATTCCAGAAAATAATTCTTCAGTATATAAATTAGCTTCAGATATGTGTATAAAGAAAATATATCAAGAATTTGAAAATGTTGGTAAAAGACTTAATAGAGTAAGAAAAAATTCTCATTATAGGAAGGAAGGAAGGTAAAAACATATAAATACAAATATTTAGTCCTAACATTGACATTTGGTGAATTCGGTTAAAAATAAATCTGATATAGACACATAGACCATAGTATAGTTATAGGCTTTCTCTATTGTGCAAAATAAAGACTGCCAAATTTAAAAGATAATGAAAGACCTTAAAAACAAAGAATATTCCCAAGTACAATTTGTTAAATCATATAGAACATGTAAAAAAAGACATTAACGGCTAATAGAGCAAAACGTCGTACAAATTGAAACATATTTGATGGTAGAATGGAGAAGCATGAATGAAGACTGTATGGAAGTTACACTTTTTGGAAACTACGATGCTAGAAAAAAAACTGTGTAAGGCACCAAGTTGTGACAGCTATGTAAATAAATTCAGTGTTTACTGTATCCCACTAAATATAGTTTTTTGTACCTTATTGTCAAAACTTCATTCTTCACACTTAACTACGTTTCCATAACTATCTAAGTTCTCACCTTTTTGATGTATTTAATATACATATAAATTGTTCTGTAAACTCAAAAATAGTGCCCTTTCAATTGTTAACATATTAGCAAATAAGATCCGAATGTTTTTCATTTCCATTGGAGTCTGAAGTTTCAGGCTATGAACAACATAATCAATATTATAACTGTTCGACGATATCTAATTCATATTTTTTCAGAATTGTCAAATGTATTTAAAGAAAATAATTGATAGTTTAAAAAGAACCGACTTTAAATGAATTAAAAGAAAATAATTTAAACACCTTGTGCAATCAATATCTATTTTCTATTTTACTTGATGTTTATGGACGTGTGCCTTTAATTTTCCGATTTGCTGAAAAATAGTGTTTTACGTTATAGAGAAATGCATGGAACTGACTTCAAATTAATCAGATTGCAAACTATTACAAACAGCTTGTATGAACAATAAACTTTTATGTCATATCTGGACATTTAACTTTAATGATTTGTGTAGAAAATTTATTTGACATTTGACGTTTTTTGCACATATTTTTTCTTTTTTTTTCTGAAAAAAGTATGTTTTACGTCATTGAAAAATATGCGGAATCAAGTCGTAATATATCTTTGTAGAATATAATTTAAAATCTGCAAATTGATTGGGCCATTTTAGAAAAATCAGTAAAGATTTATTCAACTGCAATCCCTTACGGGTTTTTCCAATTTCCTGGAATACGATAAATCTCACCTCATGGAAAATCTAGTACCTTTCTGTTATATTCCTTAATACAATGCAGTTTAAAACATCAAAATTAATCGTTTTGAGTAATGCTGAGCATAAGTAAAAGAGATGTCAACGAATTATTGATAACCTGCTCTATTTGGAAGTAGGTTAAAAAATTAAATGAAAGTAATTTTTTGTAACATTGTTAATTTTTCATATAATATGTACCGGGTTATTATAAATGATGGACCCATTTTTAAAGACCAGTATTTATTAAAGTACAAATCCAAAATGAAGAATCTTTATACCAATGGAAAGTGGAAGTTTCAAAGTTCTTTTGCAATACATTATAAATGTTCAATGTATCCACCGTCTGCTGTACGGCAAACATCTATGCGGTAGTCGAACTCGTCCCACACCCGAGCAAGTGTATCTGCTGTTACTGAGTGCACGGCAGGTGTGATACGGTTCCGCAGATAGACTTATTTGTAGAGGTGGGACGTAAAGTAATCACATAGGGTGAGAACAGGAGATCTCGGTGGCCAGAAGTGTCGAGCCAGATCTTCATTTCCCCTGCGTCTTAGCCAGCTAGCCAGCGCTGAGGAAGGGATGAGCTTCTGAAACTCATTGCCGCCGGAACTTTGAAACTTCCTCTTTCCATCGGTATAAAGATTGTTCATTTTGGATTTGTACCTTAATTACTACGAATTTTTAAAGGTGGGTCCATCATTTATATTAACCTGCTTGTACTTTGAAAGTTATATTGAACATTTAGAATCAGAAAATGTTATTTTGTAGTTTGTACAAACTGATATTTTTTTACAGCACAAATTAAAGCATTTTGTTGCTGAATTTCGTGTTTCTGGGAATAATATGTTGTGTTTTATAACTTTTTGAGTATATACAGTGCACAATTGCATGGTGTTATATCAGGCGAGTATTTAATTATACTTTTGTCGCTTGTCTTGTAATTACAAATCATTTTCCTTCCAAATTATAACATAGTTGAGCCTGAATTTGCTGAAATAATCGTTTTTACCTATTAAACAATTCTGCCATTATGGTAGTAACAAGTTTAAAATCGTATTGAAATTGTTACATTAATTTAATTATCTAGCAATTTTTACTGGCCGTCAAGTGTATAAATTACCAACACTGTATACAACTGCTTAAATGGAAATCGTAAGATGTGCGTCACAGAGCAAAGATCAGAAACAAATTTACTACTCAAATTTAATTTATTCGCAGTAAATACTAAATACCTATACAATTAAATAACCTAATTTAACATGAGATTGATTAAAATTATTTTAGTGCTTGTAATTAACATACATATGAATTTTCTTGGTTTCAGGTGTCCATACAATGTTATCAGATTTGCTCCCAGAAAATGTATATTTTCGATTTAATCCTTATCTCACAGAAATGCTGGACATAGCAGAGATTGACCCTAAAAAGTTGGAACAGCTAGAAAGAGATGCTGTAATGTACTTAAGGCGAAATGAAGATAAATTTCGTGAAGCAGCATTAGTATTAACTGAAAAGAAGAAACTAACCCAAAAGGTGATAGATTGGTTCAATCTACAAATATGTTTAAAACTGTTAAATTAATTACATTGACATCAGTAATTTATGAAATATTTGAAAGCTTTATAACTGTGATATATATATATGATATACATCTATTTTTTAATTGAAGTTGCTATATGTTTACAAAAATACACTGTTGAATTTTTCTTGTGTTTTATTTACTAAGAGTGACAATAACACCAACTTGCCATGAGGACAGTATTTTAAAATTAATTTTCTGATATTTGACAGAAAAAGATTTAATAAAATGCGAAGGGGATCTTTAATTTTTGACCAGAAAGAACAAAATTGGAAAAATCTCTATTAGGTTTTCGTACATCCCATATAATAATAAATCACTCCTGTCTGTCACATCACAGCCAATTTTCTCGGAAACTACTGGACGGAAAAGGTTGAAAATAATTGGTATCAGACGACCCCATCCGGAGCACATGTAAAGGAAGAAATTCTGATTTTAGGGGTACTTACCATTGACCAAAAATTTAAAAAAGGGAATATAGGACATTGCCCATAGTTCCCAGGAAAAATAAGGAGAATCCCCTAACATTAATTTTGGTGGGCAAATTATAGAATTAAACGGAAAATAAAAATAAACTTTTCAACCGCATCATGTAATGATATTAAATGAAAGGACCCATTATAAGGAATACTAATGTCTTTATTTTATTTTTTAAGATAATTACTTAAAAAAGATATTAATAAAAATATACAAAAAGTATTAAAAAATTACTGATTCGTCCCCTTTACTTCTGAAAAAATTAGACATATAGGGCCCCACTTGAACTTTATTGAAAAAAATAAGGAAGAACCCCAATATACAAGGGCTCATTATGGTGAATAATAATAATTTTTGTTCGTATTTTTAAAATAATATGTTTAAATGATATTAACAAGAAAATAACAAATGGCCTATTCTCCCCTTTATCTCTGAAATTATATGACTTAAAATTTTGAAAAAAAAAATATAAATACAAAGTCTTACTTGAAGTTTGCAGGAAAAATACGGTGGATACCCTAATATTAATTTTAGGGACTAAATTACAGAATTAAATGAACAATAAAAAAATTTAATTTATTTCAAATGCATCACGTAATATAATAAAAAGTGCTCATTTTGAGGTATACAAGTATATTTTGTTCATATTTTTAATATAATTGGTTAAAAAGTTTGTATTTCTACAATAATTTTTTGAAGTTTTAATTCATTTAATAATATACTATTGATACTCATTCTCCCATTTATCCCCCAAATTGCTGAGTCCAAAATTCAGACGAAAGACTAGAGGACTTCACTTAATTTTGGGGGTCAAATTAGAAAATGAAATAAATATTTTTATAAAAGTAAAGCCCATCATGTAGCAAATAAAAAGGACCGTTGTAAGAAATAAAAGTGTATATTTTTTATAAATTTAAATGGCACATTTCTAAATATATTAAGGAAAATATAAAAAATCCACCCATCCTTGCTTGTTAAACTGCATCAGTAGACAAATGTATATTATGATTTACCTACATTATAACAAATATCAAAGGTGCAAGGAACCCTAAGCATTTTCTCCAATGAAGTTTAATATTCTGTTATAATGAGAATTATTGAGCCCATCAAAATTGACATAAACTAGACACTCCATTTCTAAATTTTTGAATATTTTGGCCGAATAGCCTTTCTTCAAAGTTTGGAAACGAAACTACTCCGAGGATGGTAAATTGGATGAATACTATGCGTAAGAAAGCAATTCGAACTTTTAAATAATTGATTTTGGCTCTCGCGATAACAGATGTGTAAACTAATCCATTTGAAGACGCGAGATGTAAAGACCGATGTGCTAGTTTCCCCGAAAATCCTAGATGTTGGTCTTTACGTGCGTACAAAAGAATGACACCTCGAAGAGAGTAACTAATCCATTGTTGTGATGAAACAATTTATTTATTTTTTGTCTCATGGTGACATTTTTTTGATGTCATCACTCAAACGCTGCAACAAATTCGCATAATATTGTATTAGTTTCTGAAGATAATAGACATTATCCAGCTTTCATCTTCAAAAATTGACGTCAAGACCTTGCAATCGTCTTCAGCTTTATTGAAGCTCATACTCTCTTTTCAGTCCATTGTTTTAACTGCTATTTCGTCTCAGGTGTGATAGATGAAATGATGAATAAAAAGAAATACTCAACTTTATTGAGGTAGAACTTTGTTCTTTTTCCATTGTACCATCTGGCGTACATATTACTAATTTCCAACTTTTCGTTCACCTTTAGTCAACGGTTATTCAATACCACTTTGGGGAATTTTTTTGTGGAATGATCACTTCATTTTGTCGCCCACTGTGATTTTCATGTAGGCAGCTGATACGGTCTTGTTTATACTTGGCCACACAATATGTTACCATAGTAAAAGGGGCATAGTAAAGTCAGCTCCTCTTTGATATTGGTTGGACTGAAGCTGCTCAGATTCACTGACGATTCAGTATTGATTAGTATCAGTTCATTTTAAGTTTTATACAGTGAGTGATGTATTTATAAAGTTGGTACTTTAATACTGTAAGACATTCATTTCAAACAAGGTCCATCCATGTCAGGTCGGGTTGTTACATACCTTGGCAATAAAGAAAAGCTCTAAATATTTTCAAAACAATGCCCTAGTCACATTTTGGGAACGACAGCTCTTCATCAGGAACAGTTGGTATAATAAAAAACTAAGTAAATTTATTTAAGGGCCAGCATTTAAATTGGAGACAACTTTAAAGTGACAAATCTCGTATGAGGCAAAGTTCTTGAACTTCCACCGGCTTTATGTAAAAATGTATGTAATATATCCTCGAAGTTTCCTTGGACTTTCATCGTCTTGAAGTGGTTGATCTCACAACGTTTCAATAGCTGTGTATCTGCTATCGTTATCAGGTGAATAATAGGAAATTCAGAGTATCGGTCGTATTTATATTATACCCTTAACCGGTCATGGTCATTAGGTCTTATCTGGTCCAATCAGCGTCGTCGTACCTGGAGGTTGGTTGCCGGTGATGCGTAGCGAACGGAAATATAATTAGGAAGCCCAGCGTCCAAATTAAAAATATTTGGAGATCTCTTCTTCGGCCTCTGCCGCTACGCATCACCGGCAACCAACCTCCAGGTACGACGACGCTGATTGGACCAGATAAGACCCAATGACCATGACCGGCAACGCATGACCGGTTAAGGGTATAATATAGATACGACCGATACTCTGAATTTCCTATCATTCACCTGATGACGATAGCAGATACACAGCTATTGAAACGTTGTGAGATCAACCACTTCAAGACGATGGAAGTCCAAGGAAACTTCGAGGAACGAGTTACATTGTCTACCAACTTCAGACTAACGTATGTAATATATATTTTTATCATATCGATATACTTAGTATATTACTCATAGTTTTAGTATTTTTATCTCTGCAGTTCTTAATCAATATTACTATATTTTTTTATTATTCTTAGCTGCTCAAATATTTGCTTGTTTTTTAATTCAGTGTATTCCTGTTGCATTTTTAATTCAGCTAGCCTTTTTAATTCATCAGCCTGCCGTTTTTCTTCTAATATTTAAAGTTCATCTTGCCTCTTTAATTTAAAATTTTGTTTTTCATCCATGACAGGTGACAAAGTTTGCTATTCATCTTTCATGGTGGTAATTAGTGTTATTGTTTATCATTCATAGTAGTTACAAATTTCTCTCATTTCGCACCTAAAGTAATGACTAACCTTTGTTGTATTTCTTCTCCTTTTTCTCACGTTTTTTTTCAGGATCCAACTTAGTTTCTCGTCCAGCCCAGCCGCCATAATTCTCGTAGTTGCTATAAATTGAGATTTTAAAACTCACTTAATTCCACTTCCGACACTACTATTACTGAATTTCCCTTCGACGCCATTAAAAATTTTCTGTGGGTTCAAAATCCATCTTTACACCAAAGATAAATCTTTATTTTCGCACCAAAAATTCACAATTAATAATACACTACTTTCCTTAGATAACGCGTCAAACATACATCAACTATTCCACTACTGTCCTGCTCCTGTTGTGCGGCCGCGTACAATCTCAGTTGCTCTAGAAGATTTTCAGTTAAAACTAGAATTTTCGGTCCCTCTGTTTATATTGGCAATCGTACATACGGGAAATACATTATTTGGATAAAGGTTTAGTTTTTTTGCAGATATACCATTTTTAATATTTGGAAATGATGCTTAACATTTACATAATGAGAAAATTTTCAACTAAAAACCTGTTATCAGAGCTAGCCGATGTGTATGTGCTTTCGGTATAATAATAAAGTAGTGTATTCTGCGGAAATTATGAAATGCCTCTGCTTATCGGATAATATCCCTATTGATCGTTATTGCGCCTTTACCTCTGCATCATCACAAAAGTCTGTATAAAGAAAGAAGTAGAAGAATACTGAAAGAACGTTTAACATGTAGCAAGAGATTGTCAGACACTTTCAGATCATACTTCATAGAATTTGAAACGGGTCCCTACTAAAACGAAAGCATACAGTAATTGTTTTTCAATGACTAAATGTTTAAAATTAACAGAAATATTTCATATTTCAATATACTATCCTCATCAGGTGAATGTTGGGAAATCCGCAATATTTATACCCTTAACCGGTTATGCTCATTGGGTGACGGCAGGTCTCCAAACGTTTTTAATTTGGACACTGTGCTCGCTATTCTTGTTCGAGATTATGTATGCTGTCTCTATACATTTCCTTTTTATACCAGTGCTCTTCCTTATGAATTACCACGACCTGGTTCCAGTTGATATTATAGTTTTCGTCCATGCGTAAATTAGCTAATCCAGACTCTCTTAGCTCACTTGGGGTGGTTGTTGGTCCACTACCGGGCGCCTCCCCAGGTGGCGGATAGGGGAACGTTCTTCAGCAATGGGGAGTACTGAGGATTTCCTCAGGGCGGACCAAAATCAGATAGGGGAAGGAACCCCGAAAATAAACCATTTATGGATATGGGTGATAAGGTGAACTTAATACCCCAGGTGGGTACCTCTGCAGAGGATAATCCCGCCACCGGTTCCGATCAAGTGAAAGCCTCGGTGGCCGGTGCACGCTCCACGGATTCTGGGGGGAGCGAATTATCACTGGTTCCGTCACATAGTGACAAGAAGAAGAACAGTAGTAATGGTACAACATCGACCATTACAACTAGAGCTGGCAGCAAGACACTATCCAGCCAGGTCCTCCAAAAGGCGAATAGTGGAGTTGACGTCCAACAAAGGGCAACAAATGAGAGTGGCGCTCCAAACAAATTAGGAGCAAAGATCGATGAGCTCTTGAAGTTCATTGAGCCTAGGCACAATGTACATCATGAGATCAAGAAACTGGCACACGCCATTAAGTCAGAATATGACAAATATCAGACGTCAACGACGCGGCCACCTCCGGTAGCGAAACCTGCTACAACACAGACATCGCCAGTAAAGGTGTCAAACACTCAGACACAAGGTGGACAGCAAAAGAAGGTCCCAAAAACGGCTGCCTCAAAAGCAGCTAACTCAAAACCGGCTGCATCAACACCGGCGGCCCCAAAGCAGGCGGCTTCAATAAAAGTAGCCTCTGTAGCAAGGACATCGCCACCGAAGGTCTCGCCTTCAGTAGCCTCATCAAGTAAGGCACCACCACTTAAAACGCTTAAACCGGTGCTAGCTAGCAAGCTAAAGCCCGGTAAAGAAGGTTGCCAGAACATCGGGCAAACCACCCAGGCAACAACAAGTAGGGTGGTCAATTCAGAAGCGAAGAGAAACAATGAATTAAAATCCAAGTTTAAACCGCAGACCAGAAGCAAACCTTCAAACCAGTTGACTGACTGGCAACTGGTAAAGAGGAAAAAGGCCCCGAGGACCAATAAGCAAAAACCAGCGCCACATTGTACGCTGCTTATAAAGAAAGGCGAGAAGAGCTCCCATGCAGATATCTTGCGAGATATCAAAAATGATCCCACCTTGCAGGATATAGGCAAAAAAGTCAATAAGATCCGACGAACAGCTAGGGGAGATCTCCTGTTTTTATTCGCGAAGGCGAAGGAGATGGAGCGCTACTGTAACGCCATCAAGAATAAGCTCCCAAGCGGGGCCACTGTACAATCTCGAATACCGCAAATCGAGATTGAAATTAAAGACCTGGATGAGATCAGTACAAAGGAAGACGTGGTAAAGCTGCTCAAAGATAATATCGACGGCCTGGCAGAGATCACTGAGGAGGCAGTGAAATCACTTCGACGGGCATATAGATCAACACAAACGGCAGTTGTTTGTCTCCCAGAGGTCCAGGCCAAGAAAGCCATCGCACTTGGAAAGCTGAAACTTGCGTGGGGCACAGTACGTGTTCGCGAGAGGATCAGCCTTCGACGGTGCTTCAAATGCTGGCACTTTGGGCACAACGCCCAGGCGTGCAGAGGCAAGACTGACCGAAGCAGTTGTTGTCACAGATGCGGAGGCGCTGGTCACAATGCCTCGGCTTGTCAACAACCTGCCAAGTGCTCACTCTGCAAAGAGAAAGATAGTAGGTCAGACTGCCGGCACGTTGCGGGTAGTTGGAAATGTCCGATCTACCAACAGGCGATGAGAGCAGCACAAGCCCGTAAATGAAAGTACTGCAACTCAACCTCAACCATTGCGAAGCAGCCCAAGACCTACTGGTACAGCGGGTGCGGGAATTGGATTGCGACGTAGCCATAATCTGCGAGCAGTACAAAAACTTCGACACCCTGTCCTGGGTAAATGACACAACGGACAGAGCAGCGATATGGGCTTGCGGTAAACTTCCGTTCCAACAACTCCCAAATACCCCCGAACCATGGCTTGTGAGAGCCAAAGTGGGAGGGGTTCACTTATATAGCTGCTATGCACCTCCTAGTGCACAGCTCGAGGAGTTCGAGTTATTCTTGGACACCTTGGCGGAGGATGTACGGAAGCGTGAATCGGTCGCCATCGCAGGAGATTTCAACGCCTGGGCAATTGACTGGGGATGCCGGGAAACGAGCGCGAGAGGACGAGCTCTCCTTGAGACCATGTCTTCGCTCAACCTGGTACTCCTTAACAAAGGAGACGTAAGCACATATCGCAAAGGCACAGCCAGCTCCATTATCGATGTGACATTCGTTAGCAGCAACCTAATTAAAGAGGGCTGTGAGTGGCGGGTCGATGAGGAGTTTACTAATAGCGACCACCAAGCTATTATATGGGAAATCAACACCACTCCCAAACGAAGATTGTGTGTCAGTCGTGCGAGGTCACAGCCAGTCGGTTGGAACAAAAATGCTTTCGATGCTGATTCATTCGCCTTGGTTATGGAGCAGGAACCATTTTCAATAGCAACAAGCGCAGAAGCCACTGCCAAAGAGGTAATGACAAGCGTTGTCAAGTCCTGCGATGCTTCCATGCCAAGGAGACGGCAGAACAACAGCCGCCCACCAGTTTACTGGTGGAACGACACGATCTCACAACACCGACGAGAGTGTCTCAAAGCACGAAGGCTGCATCAACGAGCACGGAGACGCGACAGGGTCACAACAGAAGAACTAAGGCTCGACTATGAGATCAAAAGACAACAACTACGAAGAGCCATTCTCTCAAGCAAGAGATCCTATTGGAAGGAGTTGTGTGACGAAGTTAATCAAGATCCATGGGGAAAACCGTATAAAATCGTGATGCATAAAATTAAGGCCCCTCCCATGACATCAACGAACTGCCCCGAATCATTGCACCGCATTGTCACTCACCTGTTTCCTGCGAAGCCTGAGCTACCCGCTTATCCTTCGTGGCAGGTGAGGGACGAAGATATACCATCAGTGACTATGAATGAGCTGATGGGCGCGTGCAACCGGCTCCAAAACGGCAAGGCTCCCGGTCCAGATGGCATACCTAACATCGCGCTAAAATGCGCCATAGCCAATAGGCCTGACATGTTTCTACACATGTATGAGACCTGCCTAAAGCAGGGGGTTTTCCCGACTAAGTGGAAAAAGCAGAGGCTTGTGCTCCTCCCTAAAGGGGGAAAGAAACCTCCCGACGAACCGTCATCATATCGTCCCCTCTGTATGTTGGACTCTGCGGGAAAACTCCTTGAAAGGATAATAGCAGATAGGCTGGAGCCCTACGTTGAGCCGAAACTTTCCACCAACCAATTCGGGTTCAGAAAGGGGAGATCAACCATCGATGCCGTGAAGCTCGTTACCAACATCGCCAGAGAGGCTATCTCGGGAAAGAGATGGAGAAGAGGTGGAAAAAAGTACTGTCTAATAGCCACCCTGGATATCAAGAACGCCTTTAACTCGGCCCGCTGGGACCGCATTTTGGAGGCTCTTGCCAGGATGGAAGTTCCGCAGTACTTGCGCAGAATGGTTTCAGCGTATTTCAAGGACCGCATCTTGTTGTACCAAACTGAAAATGGGCAAGTAGACTATAAGATCACAGGAGGTGTACCTCAGGGCTCTGTTCTGGGCCCCCTCTTATGGAACGTAATGTACAACGACCTGCTCCTGCTCGGTCTGCCTGAGGGCGTCAGGCTAGTGGCATTCGCCGATGATGTGGCATTGATCATAGTGCGCAAGCACATAGAGGAGATACAAACAACCTTCTCATTCGCTATAGCCACAATTCAGCATTGGATGCGCTCAGCGGACTTGAGTTTAGCAGAGCAAAAGACCGAAACACTTCTTGTTAGCAGTCGAAAGGCAAGGGAAACCATCACCCTCAAAATAGGCGACACCTACATACAGTCGCAGCCCTTCATCAGCTATTTGGGGGTGCTCCTGGACACACGGCTCAACTTCAAAGAGCACATAATCGCGGCCAGCAAGAAAGCAGCTGGGGTACAGGGGGCATTATCTAGAATAATGCCGAATGTCGGAGGCCCTAGACAGATAAGAAGACAGCTACTGGCAACAGTAACTACTTCTGTTTTGTTGTACGGGGCACCGGTATGGGAGAAATCGCTCGAGCTACCATCGTACCGCCGGAAAATGAAATCAGTCCAGCGGCTCTCAGCGATTCGAGTAGCATCATCCTACCGCACTGTGTCTTACGAGGCGGTGAGTGTGATTGCCTCAACCCTACCAATCGACATCCTGGCTGCAGAAAGGGGACGGCTTTATCGCAGAAAGTTAGAGAAAGACCAACCGACAGGAAACAGCGATGAAAGAGCCATGAGTCTAGGGCAATGGCAGGAGAGGTGGGACAGCTGTACTAAAGGCCGGTGGACATATCGATTGATACCTAACATCAGTCGTTGGGTCAACCGCCAGCATGGGGAGGTTGGGTTCTACATCACTCAACTCCTGACTGGACATGGATGCTTTCGAGCATACCTGCACAGGTTCAGGAGGGCAAACTCCCCAAACTGCCCGCACTGTACGGACGTGATAGAGGACGCGGAACACGTGTTCTTCTCCTGCCCCCGATTCCAGGATCAACGTGCTGAAGTGGAGAGGATTCTGGAGACTAATATCGTTCCAGAACAATTAGTAGAAGCCATGCTGAAGGGCCCCCAAGCCTGGAACTTGGTATCAGATTACGCGGAGACTATCCTCAAAGAACTCCGCAATACGTTCGAGGAGTAGGCTTTAGAGGCTTTCAATGTAAGAGCAGTAAACATCTGCAATGAACCACCCTTGCGAAGTAGTATTGACAAAGAGTGCCGCAGGGGAGCATGGTTGTAGGAGAAAGAGGTTAGGGTTTTAGCGGGTATACGGTATACTGGTTTCAATGCAACGATTTACTCTTGCTTTGAAGTCATTGTATCGGGAGTCCCGCACGACGGCCAGCACGTGCTAGCTAAGTACGGAATGTATTTCCCCCCTCTTCGGATAAAAAAAAAAAAAAAGACTCTCTTAGCTCAGCCCTTTAACTAGCTATGCGGAGCTCTTTAACCCTGTTGTCACTTTTCTCCCAAATGTAGAGATTGCTACATTCACAGGGTATGGTATATACAGTTATTTGGTGTTGTAGGTTTATTCGGCTTTGTTTTTGTAATCATGCTCTTCAAAGTATTGCTGCTTTTGAAAATCATTTTGATTCCGTGTCAAATGTCATCAAAATGATTTTTAAGAGCAACAACACCTTGAGGAGCATGATTAGAAAAACAAAGCCGGATACACTCTTGCAATACCAAATACCTGTATATAAGTATACCCTGTGCATGTGGTAATCCCTACATTGTGCAGACATAACCTCAGACGAGTATATAATTAGCGAGCCGAATTAAAATCTGAATTCCCCAACATTCATCTGATGACAGTAGCAGAGACAAAGTTATTGAAACGTTGTGAGATCAACCTTTTCAAGACGCTGGAAGTCCAAGAAACGAGTTACATTGTCTACCACTTTCAAACAGAAATATCATATTTATATGTCCCACACAGCATACAGCATCATTTATTTATTCTGCCGACTCTACATGCGCGACCCGAAAGAAATACCAATCCACGGTAGGTGAAAGTCGGGTAGGTGGGGAAACTGTCATCTAAGAACTAATTTGAACCAAAAATAAGTCCAGTTGAATAATCCATAACAATTATTGTCGCACATTAGCCAAAATTTATAATAATAGAAGTCGGTGATAAAATGTGAATTTTCATTAGTAAATCATATATTTGAATTCGCCATATTTTTCGAACTGAACAATCATATATAAGGGTAAGTTCCATGGAAAGAAGCGTAGAATAATTGATTCCCGTGAATACAATCTGTGACATTTAATAATATTTAGCGTAAAGTCATCTTAAAGTTTAACTATTTCTACCAAGTCACAGCTGCTTGAAAACGGCCGTGCTCCAGGTACAATTTATCTGGAGTCATTAGTAAAACATTAGCTTTTATAACAAACTGTCTAAACACGAATTGAAAAACGATATCATCTAGAAGTTTCCGGAAAAGAGCCACCAGAAATATTTTCTCCTCTACAAAACTTGTGTTTCTGAAAATGAATTCTTAAGAATTATAGTGAATGAAAATACTTTTTAAAACATAGGTTTATTTAATAAAAAAAAAAAAGATTATAGAAACCAATAAGCATCAGGTAAAAATTCATAAAAAAATTGTCATATTTTATTCTACAACAAAATTAATCTCTGTTAGCGACAACTCGAATAGAAGATTTTCCCATAACTACGATGATTCCATCATCCTGCAAATCTTTTAGAGCATCTTCATATTGTTCCCGTGTAACCATCTGAAAGAAAGAAAAATGATCAGTCAGATTCTACTAAACACTGTCAATAATTGAAAAACTACGAATCAATATATTAATCAAAGTTTTTTTTAAATAAATATTTCTCTAAGTAATTTACCAATTTGAGTTGTTGGAAATTTCATTTTACTATTCTCAAAATTACCAATAGCAAATTTAACTTGTGATTTTAGGTCTCGTTACTAACAACAACGCTTAAAGCTAATGGTAAAAAAAATCAAGGATTGTTTTAATTTTGCACAATAGGGCAATAGCGTTGTATAGTGAAAGTAATGAATTTGAGCGTTAGCGTGAACCTAACGCACAATTAATTTTATACATTAAAAGAAATCATTCCTCATGTTAAAACGTCACAAATTTTAAAAGAAATATATATTGCTTCTAAGTAAGAATATATACTCATAGTTGATTCAAACAAATTGTATTCAGTTTCTTAACAAATTCAAGATATTTTCATTAAATAGAAAAATCGGGTCTTGTTTTACCTTTTAATTGCGAATTTTAACTTTTCAATGTGAATTTTGTTGGAATATACGAAAATTTTGCTCTATTAGAGCATTCACAAAAAGTAACCAACCCATATTTTTCTAAAAAGTAAATCACTAAATAAGCTGTTTAGTGCCAGCTTATTGAACTGAAGTTGCTAAGTTTCAAACTGTATAAAAATATAATCATTCTCCTACTAAAATGATAGTTTTTTTAAATTTAATCAATATTTAAGTGCAATTTGGTAACTAAACATTATGCACTGTTGATTTAGGGCTATCTAATCCAGTATATTGGAATATAACGGAGAATTGTGTAAGTAGTTCTTGATATCCTGGCATTTTTCCTTTAGAAAAGTCGTTATACTGACGTCTACTGTCAAACTAAAACTGGACTGAATTAAACGAAAATTGAACTAAAACTTATTCCGTCTAGAATGTTTCTTTCCGATCAGCGCTTTCTTAGATTCTTTTCAAAAATAAGCTCTCAACCCGAAGGGAACCCCATTGAGCCTACAATGATTCTGGGGCTATCTCTTGAAATGTCTTCTAATCGGGGTGTTGTCGCCCATTCGTTATTCTTTATCAAAATTGGTGCGATGTCTGGATTTTCTAATCGTTCTGTACCGTCTGTAGTCCTCTTTCGATAATTTGTTTAATAGAAATGTCCTCCCGCTGTTCAATTTATCTACCGTGCAGGCAACGATGTTGACTCTTGAAGTTATATCAGTTATATCAAAATGTTTTTCCTTGCTATAATTTTTATGTGTATTTCCCAAAAACTGTTGCATCTCCGACGGGAGACCGTACTTCTAGAGGTCTCGAAGTATTACCCGTATATGTATGACAACACGCACAAGGTACACTGTACCCGCACTTCTGGGATTTTTGAGCTGCGTTGAACACTTTTATGTGTAACTATAGGGAATTATACTAATAAACCATTAGTATGGTGGGGTTATGTTGACATTTTTGTAATTTCGAATGTGGTGTTGAAGAGCTGCACTCATTTTTGAATTACATCAATAATCAAGAACCAACAATGAAGTTAAACAAACGACCACGCACGTTTCTTATGGAAAATGGATTCCGGACAATTTTATTGAAACTTTGCAAAATAATAGTTCTCAACAGGCTGATCAAAAGTCTCAATGGACCCGAAGCTCTAAAAACACCTCCCACCCCCCAAATCCACCCTTAAGGATGGGAGAAAAGCGTAACAGATTAGATTGATGGATTGCCTAGCCGAAATATTTTACTAGTGTAGTGGAATCTATAACTACCCAACCCAATATTATGCTCGAGGCTTTCATTCTCTACCACTCCCCCTCCACTCCACCCTCACCGTCATACCAAAGCGAGCTACTTACCTTATTTGTTCTTACTAGTTGTAGTCTAGTTCGTAGTGCACTTTTGCTTATACTCACTTGGTCCATCATCTTGCATGCCTCTTCAACCCCGATATTTATGCCCCAATCCCCCCTACCGAAATTTTGCAACACTACCTTCTACCACAGGCCGTGAAGTACAGAATTGCTGCCATTTTACGGATTACTTTAAGTCAATCCCTTTGCCTCTCACATGTGTACAAGTATAAGTGAGCACAAGTGACCCCCTCAATCTTCTTAACAATACCACCCCTTACTGAGGCCTTAGCATTATAGTTTTACCGAGGTCTTATGGGTTACGAAACCTTTTTATGATGTATTTTATCTCACAGAATTCTAAACAATCATACAAGTACCTGATGGGAGGGGGGGAGTGAGGAGGAGTAGTAGAGAATGAAAGCCTCGAGCATAATATTGGATTGGGTATTTATAGATTCCACTACACTAGTAAAATATTTCGGCTAGGCAATCCATCAATATAATATGTTACGCGTTTCTCCCATTCTTAAGGGTGGTTTTGGGGTGTTGGGCGTGGTTTTAGAGCTTCGGGCCCATTGGGATTTTTGATTATCCTCTTGAGAAATATTATTTTGCGAAGTTTAAATAAAATTGGTCGGAACCCATTTTCCATAAGAAACGTGCGTGGTCCTTTGCTTATCTTTATATGTAAATGGATAGAACAAATAACACCATAAATACTATTACCAATACATAAATATGGCAAAACTACGAACACTAACATAACATCATACACGTTATGAAGTGCTTCTATGATAAAGCAAAAAACATATCTTAATTCAGTGCAACAATGAAGTAAACACCATTAAAGGGAATCTAATATAAAATCAATATCCAAAGGGATTTGTAAACAGAACTATAACGGAAATAGAGCGGAGGTCAACGCAACATGAACAAACACCAAGCAAAATACTATATGTTCCGGGTTTATCCGAAAAATTTAAAGGACTGGCGAGTTGAAATGTCTCGTGACAAAGAAAAAAGTAAGAGATAAAATCCCAATGAGCATTCAAAATAATCATCCACCTCCTGAACAATCATTTCCAAATTACAAAGGAAATCCAATATTCGAATATAAAATTTATAGACTCTGTAATGACATATCTAGTCTAATTAACAAAAACCGATTACTTCTTAAGATAATATGTATTCTTTCCATAGTGTTTAAAATATGTTGGCTCTTCAACAAAGAAACAGTAGGACTATATGATTTTTTTAAATGTTTTAATATATTCTTTGAAAATCTGTCTTCAGTACTTTAAAGAACTGGAGAATTTTGATGCTGAAAATACCGATGAAGATGATCTTACGCCTAATATTTTAGGAAGTTAACTATAAAGCGAATCAAATTTTGATTACGATAATCAAATGGCAGATAATGTTACAAAAACGAAATATAGCAACAAAATACCATCAAAACTTTCCGTTGGATGATTTCATAAAGAGTTGCATTGTAATTTTCCTGAATGGTTAGCAGAATGTGATTAAAAAATATGTTAACACTTCCAATTACTCAGTCTAATCAGAATATCGGCTAGGAGGAAGAATTGGTACTTTCCCTTGTTTTGCCACTGTACTGACCAGGCTGTATACATTTTTTTGTTATATTACAATAATAAGATTTGCGGCGAAGCTTAGAAACATGAGCCCAGTGTCATTATTTAGCTTATATAGTAAGCTCTCGCTGTTATGACATGTTTTGTCGAATTAGTTTCGGTGTTCGACAATGAGCATCACATCAGTTGACAATTTCTCGTTGTGATATATAGCTAGAGGCATTATTGAGGTTGCAAATACCTCAATCAAAAAATTGTTTTAAAATAAATTGGTATTGGTTACTGCCAATTGTTTGTCGGCAGTCATCGCTGAGTTTCGAAAAACCAACAGGCGTATCACCATCCACCAAGCCGATACAAGTTCACGCACATCTCACAATAAACTTAAATTTTTAAAGAAACCAAACGTCTAATTATTAGACACTACGTACAGTCCTGGCCATTTATTTGATTTTGAAACAGTTGTTTAGTCCAATGTTCCAGTTGACAGAAGCAATCGACGCGCAATTCCGACTATACCGACAAACGTGTGAAATAACTGCTTTTAGAGATGGTTCCAGCATATGCAAAAGTGCATTATTCTCCGAGGAAAATACTTCGAAAAACAATCTTTAAAAGCCATCTTCTGTTTTATTCTAAGTATATATTTAAAACTAAAACGACACCCCTCATATCATATTAAAGCAAGAGAAACTGACGTCTCAAAATTGGAACAGTCATGACAACATACTTATTTATAGGACGCAAAATGAAATGAATCTAAGCAATTTACAAGTACATTTAAGAGTACAGTACCAGTACAAAATAATAAAATTCATAGGAAATGTTTCCATCTTATCAACTAGAACAGAACTTAAATGGCGTAAAAACTTACCGTATTCGAGGTATCCTTCAATTCTGTGAAGAGTTTCTGGTAATTAATCAGTGGAACCTTTCCTTTTTCTTCGATTAATTTTTTGACAGCTTGGGCAATTTCTATACGACGTTTACGGGCAGCACTACTTAGGCCCGTAGTTAGTATACCAACGTCGATTTTGCCAGATAATGGATCCGTTGCAGATTGTTTCAGTGCTTCACGATGTAATCTAAAAAATACGACACTATTTTCAAATACTTGCAAGTTTTAGAAGTATAGATTTATGGAAAAATGTCAATTTTTATTCACCCTAATTTTTTCTACTTAACTGACATGCCATTTTCTTTTTGATAACCTTTTCAATCAATAACATTAGTTTGAGAATAAATTACATGAACATTAAAAAACAGTTATTGTGTAGAATTCATCAATATGTGTATTTACGTTGCTGACCAAAGGATAAGTAAGAGTGTTTTTGGATGTACTGCATGAAATAGAGTTAATGTCAGAAGAAATGATATGTTTTATAATACTTAAAAAAATAATGCCGGTATTCACGGATTTTTATTGTAATTTTATTGATGATTAGAATGTCGCCAGTAAAGCTAAAAAGGTTAATAATACTATATCCTATATATACAGTTGTAAATATGTGAACATTCTTAAGAATTTTTACTTTGGGTTCAAATCAATTTACTCCAGAAAACAATCCATTTCACCGGAATTCACAACAAATCAATCACACAAAATATTTACTTTTTAAAAGGTTGATTAATTCTAGCTCGTCAGCTGTTTGCCACGACGCTATTTACTGATCTCAACACAGTAGCTCTCGATTTCTGGATATTACAATCTCTTTTCTGTCCTTGCACTCCTCTGGGGTTTCCAGCACGAGCTTCAGAAGTCCGTTCTCCAGAATGAGGGAGTTCCACTGAGCCCAGTAGAAGTTTATAGTGGGAGAGTATCTCGGGAAATCTCCTGTCCATTCCATTCATGGATTCTCGAATTCTTGAAGACTTTAACAGGGGTAGCCGCCGGTCTCTAGGCGCCAGACAAACAACTCTTGGATTCCACGAAATATCGGATGAATGCCGGTCACAATTACACATGGGTAATAAATAATGCATACCAATTTACTCCGCCCTTGTTAAAATTTCACAATAACCTCGAGAACCCGATAACATAGTTACTGTATGTATTTGAAGCAAACATGTTTTATTTTAATTAAAACAGATAGTCCACCCACTATTTAATGCTTAATATGTCAAACTTATGAAAACAACATATCACAATTTTGTGGTGTCTTCAATGGGTCTCAACTTACATTACTATTACGTAACGATCTACATACTCTTTGATTTACGATAAATTATTGATGATCATTTTCTTGTTTTCACCTGTCTCAAACTTAGAACTTTTTAGATTAGAGGCAGCTACTTTTGTTTCTTAGAGCAATCACTTAGGAAAACATTTTTTAATGTCTATCAAACTGTGCTATTCTCAATATTAGATTGTTATTGTAAAAACAGAAATTATTTTATAAGAAACCCCACATTAATTAGTATTTCAACAAGAACTTTATTGCTGGAATACCCACCTTGATGCCTCTTCCACATCCTCAACTTCGACGACTTGTGAAAATCTTACTTTTGCGTGAGCTTCGGACAGTCTGATGAGTGATTCTAACTGGCGAGGGTAAGCAGAAATTTGCCCACGACCTGAACCAATTTTACGCATATCGACATATGCTTGAATAAGTTTTTGCGAAGCTTCATCACTCAACTTGGGATGTATATGTTCTTTTGCATATGCAATATAATCTCTTAAAATAGACATGTCCTGAAAATTAATAAATTAAATATTATTACAACCAGTTATAAAATTTTTCTTTTTTATATAAGGACAATTTGTGCACAGATACACACCGCTACAACAGACGATATAGAAACTAAACTGATGAGAAAATTTTGCAACATTTTGTTAGGAAAAGTGAAATGGAAAAATTCATAGTCCCCAAAAATGTAGATCATAATGCGAATATAATGAATGACAATTACTTTCCTTCTTAACAATAAAAAAGTTAAGAGTCAACAATGAATTTTACTATTTTCCATATTTGCTGAACCTTCTATTTTTCCCATGCTTGTGGATGATCCACTAAGCATATCGGAAACATAATCATCTTCTACTTTAAGTGCCACCCATCTCCTTTAAGGATCTGCGAAAGGGCTCTCGAAAAGACGACAAACAAAGTAACGCTATAGTTTAACATTGTAATTTAAAATCAGCACCAACCTGGAATTCTTAAAAAATACCAACCCCCATTCATAAATATGAAATGTATACGAATGCGTGTACTAAAACATGATATGAGAGTGCAATCTAGCAATGTTGCGGATTTTCTTTCTCAATCTAAATGCCGCAAAACACCTGATACCTGGTATTAATGCTTAAAGAGCCCGGCAAGAGTGTTTCGAGTTGCAAAAATGAAGCAGACATGAAGGAAAATTGAAATACGATTGTCAAAATAAGTATTACTGGAAAATGGTAAAAAAACTAACAAAAGCCAAGGTAAATGATTTCAATGGCTTTGAAACTAATATAATATGGGGTATAACATCAAGGCCCTGCGTATTGCTGAATTTGAGGAGAATATATTTTTAATTTGTTACTGCATGAAATTGAAGAAAAGGCACATGTGATTAAAAGTGTCATTTTCAGCATGCTTTTTTTAAATTTAATAAATAATCGTAGTTATGTATTTATAACTATGGTTGATTAAAAACGTTAAATGTGTTATTAAACAAAAATTATTAACAGTGATTTAATACTAGTTACTGCAGTATTAAATATCCTCTAATAAAGTTATTATTAATGCCTAAAGCATTTATATTAAATGCCTAAACTGTGGCTATTTTGTATTTGACTACTTTCATAGCAATAATGAAAAACTTCACTTCAATATACGCACACTATTTTATTGCCGTTTCCAAAACAAATCTGTATTAATTATTCATTCTTGATTTTGAAATATAAAACAACGTTGTAGACGTACGTAATATTCAAATTCCGCGCAGTTGGCCAGATTATATTAGTGATGGGCGATATTTCTTTCCCGGTGATCGAGATGGTCGCTGATAATCCTCGTATAGTCATATCGTCCTGGGATTGTGATTGTGCTACCGGCAACCACAGCCGGTGACCAAACCGCCGACTTAATTCTATGCAAAGCAGTGAATTGGGTTTGGGTAACTGCGTGCCCGCCGCACGGTACCTCGTGTAGTCGCATCGTCTTGAGACAGTATTTGTTCTACCCATCGTCGGTGTGTGACGTGTGTGTTTGCATTTAATATGTTATTTTAATTGGTTTGAGTTTTTGTTTTAAGACAAATTAGATATATCAAACAGTATTTTATATTTTTAATTTTATTAGTTATTGTTCTTAGTCGGTTAAAAAACTGGAAGAAATGTCTCCTACTAAACGTAAAAAAATAAGGATATTTGGAAGTTTTTTACGGCTGACGTTGATCACTATGCCAAGTGCAATATTTTTTAGAAAAAAAATCTTATGAAACAACAAATTATAACATGAAGCATATGAAAACTAATCATCCTAACGTTTCTATAATTATTAATTATTAGCAGTACTGCACGAGGGCAAGATGAGCCACGGTTCAATGTCAAAATCTGATATTAAAAAATCGTTCAACGCAACGCTCATACGATATACACTCATCCTATTTGATTTTGATTAACTTAAAACATCACAGCGACCCCAGTCACTGTTTAAAGAAACGGTGACTTGTAAGTCACTGTCACCGGTATAGACTCCCATTTAAAAACACATTGAGATTTGATAAACTAGATGATAAGTGACCGTTTTTTCTTTTTCACATGAAAGTGTCAAATTTAAGCTATCGATTGCGGATTTTTGTGTAACTTTCGGACCGTTTTTTAAATGTAATATCACATGTTTATCCATTATAGACATCGTTATCCTATAAGAGCCAATGTACAAAGTGGTGATTTTAAAAATCATTTTCAGAAAAACTATACGGTCAATCAACCCCAATTTTTCACAGAATTAATTACACTATATATTCGTTTGAAATAGTTTTTAAAGTTTTCCTAAGATTTATGTTTTGCTTTCGAACATCCTTAAGAAGATTGGCTATCTTCATAGCTATTGTATTTTTTATATTGCAGCTGTAAATAGCTAGGTGGAACTGCAACAGTTATTTTCTTATTTTTACTTTTCCTATACAGTTCAATACTTACAATATCTTATTTGTCCAGGTGATCTTCAGAATTCTCCTATATCGAATATCTCAAATGTTTCTATACAACTTATGTCTTTGTGGGCGTCTAAATATTCTACTAAGGTAGGAAGTTAAAAATGGAAACACTGACATGATGTACATAACTTCCAGTTCGAAAGGTTAATCAAGAGTGAAATTATGAATTTATAAAACCTATAGAAATATTTTCTAGTTAAACTCAAATTTTTCGATTTAGCACTTTAATTTAAGTTAATACATTGTTTTAAAATTCAATTTATACCGCCGAAAATTAAAAAAACCTTCTAAATTAATCAATCTGATAAAAACATTGCGAAAACGAAATAAAAAAGACTTGATAAAAATGGCATCAACAACGGTAGCCGCGAAAATTCGATGGGTGTAAAAAAACTAAGGTTGACCTGATTTCGAAGTCAAATACCATCTAGACTGACAGACCAGAGACAATGCGAAAAATCTTCGAAAGAATGAAACCTATATAAGACACGGATGTTTGGTGCGTGGCGGTTCGGTTTGGAAGCAGCGGGTAGCACTCCAGCTGATAGTATTAGTCATCGTTTTTATTTATTTTGAAAACAATAAAGACGTTTAAAGTGACTGAATATTTGTGAAATTGAACCCGCAGAATCTATCGCAATTAATGCTGCAAAACAAATACATATTTGTTAAAGCTCACCTAGCAATTTTGTCATGGTGACTGATGATGCAAGTGTCTAACTCAGATTTCAAAACTAAAACCCTGATATTCTGCAAGATAGAGACACATAAATGTTGTATTGAATTTTAAGCAGAGCAGTCATTTTCATGCTCAAAACTAAACAAAATCATTGTAATGATATAAAGTAACAAAATATTATAGTGATGCTTACTAGAATTTCATCTTCCTCTTGTTGACTCGTTTTATAATAAAGAGATACCAAATGGCGAGCTAGTCGCCTATCAAAAATTTCATTTTGAGGATCCAAAATAAGGAATATTAGATCAAATCTGAAATAAAATATTGTGAAATGTACATCTTGACCAATTGTTTATGATTGCCTACCTTGACAATAATGTGTGAGGCAATTGCACATTTTCGATTATTGTTTTGTTCTTGTTCCATTGGGATTCACAAGGGTTAGCCCCCGCTAAAATTGACGTTCGAGCATTCAGTTGGCAAATAATTCCGGCTTTTGCTATGCTGAGGGTTTGCTGTTCCATTACCTGAAAATAAACAAATATTAAGCAATGATTTCTGCAATCACACATACTTAGATATTTAACAACAAAAGTTTGGCAGTCCAACAAATATTCTTTTATCATCCAAAAATTTTATACATACCTCATGAAGGACACTCCTAGTGGAATCATTCATTTTGTCAAATTCATCTATGCAACATATTCCATTATCTGCTAATACAAGAGCTCCAGTTTGCAATACGAGTTGCCTGGTTTCTGTATCTTTTGTAACATATGCAGTCAAACCTACAGCTGAAGAACCCTTTCCAGATGTGTACTGACTCCTGGGCAGAAGGTTGTAAACATATTGTAATAATTGAGATTTTGAAGTACCTACAAATTTCCATTATCAGTTTCTAACATTTGTGTTCGTGTGAATTTATATTACCTGGATCACCGCATAATAAGATATTAATTTCCGCTCTAAAATTGGTACGCCCTGATGTTGTAAAAGTCTTCTTGGTACCTCCAAAAAGTTGAAGTAGAATACCTTTCTTCACATCTTCATTTTCATAAATTGATGGTGCAATCGCCCTCGCTAATCTGTCGTATATATCCGGCTTTTGCGATAAAATATTGAGCAATTCAACTCGTTCAGGGGAGAATCGATGATCTTTTCTGTGAGTACAGAATACAATATAAAGTTAAACTAAAAACCACATAAACTTAACATAAATACCCATCTTCCTCTTCATAAAGTCTTTTCTGGTCGATTTTTCGGAAATGTAAAACATCGATGTGCGTTTTGTACACCGACCGAATGTTCCTCATTCTTGGATTAACTTGTAAAGGTTGAGCTCTGTAGATACCAGTTACTGTGACGCGGTCTCCAGGTTGTACAGCATCAACTAAATCATTATGAGCAAACAGAACAACAGTGTGGGGAGTCTGACCAGCAGGCATATCATCTATAACAAATAAAAGATAGCATGGATTATATAATATACTAGCCGATACCCGTGGATGGAATGTGCAATTCTCTGCAAAAACAAATTTCTCTCCACCCATATATTTTAACCCCCATTTACATGCAACGTTTTCTAACATTGTGTTAAACACAATGTATAACTATAATTTTGCTTCGCCTCTTATTTCAGGTATTCCATATTAATAGGATACAGCTGTTCATGGTCTACCTTATATAGTAGTGGAAAAAATTAAAGGATCAAAAAATAATTCCAAATTTTTTAACGTTTTTCAATTAGCTGTATTTCCCTTGAAAATGGTCGCCCTGGAGTTAAAAAAAAGGATTTTAAAGCTTGAAGTTTCTAGTTTTGAGATCTTATGAGAAAAAAAATTTCAAGCAACGTGTACCGCTCAATCCTAACGAATACCATAACAAAAAAAAATTCAATTTTTTTTGGTTTTCTTTTTTGGTGTACGAACTTGAATTTTTTTCTTTTCAATCAACCACTACATGGATAGAATAATTTGTTCATTCAGCTTTAAATTTCTGTTTTGCAAAGTTCAATACGACCACTTCTCGCTGAGATATCGAACTTTGAGTGGAAAAAGGTCTTTTTGTCTTTAACCATCAATACCTCAGCAACCTCCGATCGCACATGAAAATTAAGTAAGGTGTTGTAATCTTGAATAAATTTCCCACAGAAATCAGCTAGGTTTTTTGAAAGTTTTTATTTTTTTTATTCTTTACATTAATTTGAAAAATCTAGGTAAAAAGCACGTTTGATGGCTTTTGGGATCACCAGCCGCTAAATTGAAAATATCGAGAAAACCAGTAATGTTAAGTGTGCCTTTTACAGTTCAATATGCCAACAAAAACCCCACAATGTTTCGTATAAATCCATCGAGCTGTTTTTTTGTTATCTTCGATCGAATTTTTGAATACCTTGAAAAGTTGATTTTGATTTTAAATGATCATAACTTTAACAAAATGCAAAAAACTATATTTTTTCTGTTTCTTATACAATATAATTCATAAATCTGTTTAAGATTGTAGGAAAACAAAAGAGAAATTGAAAAAAAAAATTTTTGGAAAATTTGGAAATTTTTTTTTTAACAAATTAGTATTCTTTTTTTAATGACCCAAAGCGTACCCCGTGAAGGTTGCCCGATCGGATTTACGCTTCTTTTGTGTGCGTTTGTGTATTTGAGTGTTTGTGTGTATGTGTATGTATGTTCGTCTGCCCGTTCGTCAGGTATATTAATAACGGGTATTGCCACCCCTGTTCTCAATAACGGCTGCTAAGCGTTCAGTCATATTGATGCAGCGGGCAATCTGAGGTTGAGGGATGGTGTTCCAAATTTGCAGAAGTGCACGCTCTAATGTGGCTAAGTGATGTCATGGCGTTCCAAAAAGCGTCTGGTGATGTTGGCTGTGTGTGGGCGTGCGTTATCTTGCATTAGAATAAACTCCCTCTGACGTTGCCGTCTACGCAGTACAATTGGTCTCAAAATTTGGTCAATATAGCCCTGAGCTGTTAAGTTTTCGCGCATAATCACCAGAGTGTTCTCTAATCTCGCGAAACGCCCCAGACCATGACTGACCCACCACCATAGGCGACAGTCGGACGAACAAAGTCCTGGCGAAAACGTTCACCACGACGGCGCCAAACAAGCGGACGTCGGTCGCTTCCATATAAGTTGAACCTGGATTCGTTAGTGAATAAAACATTTCTCCATTGTCTCAATGTCAAGCTTTAAAATACTTTTTTTTAAAGTCCGGTACGACCATTTTCAGGCGAAAACCAGACACTTGAATAACGTAAAAAAATTTGGAATTATTTTTTGATCCTTTAATTTTTTCCACTAGTGTATAACATTTTTTTAAACATTTTCGGAACCCCCTTGTAAACCTATTCTCTGCCCTCGATTTCAACTACCTTTTATATACAATTACTTATGGGGAACCCAACATTTTTTGCACTAGTATGTGTAACTATAAATCCACCAATCCCAATATATTACACCAAACTGCATTTGCTTATTGCCCACCCTATATAACAATTTTATTAAATTATTTTTGAACCGCCTTGTAAAACTATAACTCGACTTCCTTCTATATTTAAACCATCCTATGCATACTGCTGCCAATTACCATTGTAACTTATTTGTCTATCAGTTTTTGAACCATCCTGTATAACCATAATTTTACTCTACAAAATATTTCAATCAGCCAGTATATGAATCCGCTTGGTGTTCAGCAAAAATCACATATTTTAAACACTTAACTATAACTCTGCTCCGCTCTATATTTCAACTATCTTATCTAAGCAAATGAACTTCGCTATATAACCATTTGTCTGATATTTTTTTAACCACACTGGAAAGTATAAGTTGTGTGCACCTTGTATTTCAAACATCCCTTATATGCAACTTTTTCTAACATTGTTTTAATCACAATGTATAACTATAATTTTACTTAGCCTCATGTTTCAGGTATTGCATGTTCTATTCTACAAAATTTTTCTAACATTTTTTTATGCACCCTGTTTAACTATAATTTTACTCCACCCTCTATTTCAAACACCTTGTATATGTAACTATTTACCGACCACCTAGTATAACATTTTTTGTAGCACTTTGTATAAGTACAATACATAAATTCCAAAGATATATCACCAAAATTGCAACTGTACTTCAATCTGTATTACAACCATCTTGTATATGATGCTGCTTATCCGGTCACCCAATATAACATATTTTAAATACTTAACAATAACTCTACTCCACCCTATATTTCAACTATCCTATCTGTGCAACTCATTATGAGCTATGCTGTTTCACAATTTTCCCTCATATTTTTTTTAACTACAGTAGGAAGTTTAATTTCTCTCCATACTTCATTTAAACCACCGTTCATATGGTACTTTTTCAAATCTTGTTTGAATCACACTGTCACTTAACTTTACTTCGCCCCAGATTTTAGGTACTGCTAAAACATATCATCCACCCTGTATAACTATAATTCTATACTACCATTATTTCAACCACATTGTATATGCAACTACTTATGAGCCAAACAATATAACATTTTGTTATCCACCCTGAATAAATATAATTCCAATACACCCGTTTTTCAACCACCTGGTATATGCAACTATTTATTGCCCACCCAATAACGTTTTTGAACCCCGTATAATTAATTTCACTCCCCCTCTGCAACGAAAAAAAAGAGAGATTCAGCAAAATCAGTGTCATATGAAGATCATTTTGCTCATTAAAACAAAGAAACTATAGTACAACTGATAAAACCTTAATTCTATGTACAATATAAAATTATCAGTGGCGTTGGCAATTATTATTTTTTTGACTGTTAATATCTGCTCAGATTTCAGTGGTTTGGCAATATGACGGTTGATATATATATTTCTATATAAACAACCATCATAGCTGCGAGCCTTAATACAAAAATATATGATGTTTGACTATTATGACTTATGGTAGAACATACCACCCATACAAAGCAGAAGTCGGAAGTTGTTATTTAGTATTTACGTGGCAATCATCAATACTGAACACTGTGAATTTGTAAACATGGGATTATCATGAGTTATGGTAGGACAGATCAACCATACAAAACTTAAGTTGGAAAGTGTTTAGTATTTACTTGATAATCATCAATACTGAAAGATGTCTGTGAAGTTGTAAACATTTGAAAAATTGGTTATTGATTACTACTCAGCGTGTGATGTTTCAATCCATGCCTGATTGGAATAAAGCAAAGATCATAACCTTATGAGACATGTGGCTGAATAGGGAGAACAGCTCCAAAGAAAGCCATGACAGTTCTATCTGCAGATAGCAGCATTTTCATTATCTTCAGAAAGTAAAACAATCGAAGAGGAGTGTTATGCAGCTTATTAAAACATGACCACATGTAGCAGTTTAGAACTTCCATGATCGTGATGGCGCAATTAATTAGATAAAACTGCTTCTACAAGCACACTGCTGAAATCGTAATTTTGAGGATTCTCACCATAAACATACGACTACGCTTCCCTTCCCGATCACATTTTGTAATTATTCATTTCAAGGGGCTGCTACACTACTTTACTTCCATTGCAAATACTTATCAGTCACAGAAACGAAGTGAGCAGAGAAAATCCCAATGAACAGACAGAATAATCAAGGACCTCCTTAAAAATCATTTCGAAACTACTTCGTTATTGCAGCTTGACGGTTCATTGTAAACAAAATTGTTACAATTTGCAAATTGCTATTTTGTTATACAATCTTCAGATCATTTATGATAATATCACTACCAACAAAAATATCGTCCGCGTGAGCTGTTATATTCGTTTTAATACAAGTAATTTAATAATTCTCGGTTAACTGTAGTAAAGATAACCTTTTAAGCTAAAATAATTGCAACATCCAAACATTGCTGAGAAAATACTAGATCAATAATAAAAAAGTCTTGGTTCTTAACACCCAACCATTCATTTAATAAAACCATGTTTTAAATGTTTCTTATGATGTTAAAGTCCCTGCTGTTTCATTACTAAATCAACTTCATTAGGTACCTTTACTATTATGAATTATAAAAAGAGTATGAAAATTATTTAATCTTTATTAAATTACCTGGAGATTCCTGTAACTTTATCATTTGTTTATCTGTAAATTGTGATCTGTTATGTACTAAAGTAAAGCAGTGATTAGTGTTACAGCTGGAGCACAATGTTGGTTCTGTAATACGTCCTCTGTCGATTTCCACTGTTGTCGTGAATTGACAGACGATGCATTTGAAAAATGCTTCCCTCATTTCAGGGATTATGTTTGAACAGCGTATTACCATTCCGCTTATGGTTATGAGCTGATCAATATCTAGAAAACAAACAATTATTTTTGTAAAAACTTTATGATATTTCTACCTTCAGGATTAAGCGATCTCATGTTCTTTGTTTTTTCTGCGTTGAAAGGTCGAACTTGAATTTGGTGTTCAAGCACGGCAGCCGGATAACGGTCATAGAACATCTCATTAACTGTCATATCAAACGTGGGTATGACTTCTTGAGGGTAGCAGATTAACTGACGGTAAAGGTTGGAGTCAAAAGTTTCTAAATGGGCACAATTTACATTCAAAAATGGTTCTTCTAAAGTATGGATCTACAATTAAATAACAAAAAATTTAGAGAAATCAAAACTTAATAAGACATAATAATCTCTCCTTACTTCATCTAGCTTTTGTAGATACAAAGGTTCATTTAAATTCATATCGTCAGTCCTTTCATCTTCTTCCGCATTTGGATCGATAAATCGCAGAACAAATTGTTTGAACTTTTGCTTGCATTCAGCAACAGAAACATTTGTGCCCCAAATGACAAGATGTGGTGCAGTTGAATCGGATTCTTGACTTTCTGGTATAGCTTCTAGCTGTGGAACAGTGAACATATTTACTATTAGGCCAGCCGCAAAAATGAGACGCAGCTTAGTGAAGTGACGTGAGTCACGGCGAGTATTTGTAATCCACGTAAACATATGCGACTGCGATATCTGGCAATGCAGCGTGACATGACGCAGTTAGAGCTTATGGTGACCTGCGGAACGCAGTGTTTGTGTCGGAGTTTGTCACCGTGAGTGTGTTCAAAACTTTAAAGAGATGGAAGAAAAATTAATCGGGGCAGTGCGAATCCGTCAAGTTTTATATGATACAAGCTATGAAGACTGTCTGAGGTCAAAACTCACTGTCGTATTCCGATTCTGAAATCAAATTATTAAGCTATGCAGAAACCTCCCATACTTGAAACTATGAAAATGCGATGTTCGTCGCCGTGATTCACTGTCCGTGAAAATTTGCAGTGACTCACGCCCGAAGCTGCGTCTCATTTTGCACCTGGCCTTTATATGCTAGTTAAGTAACTGTCAAAATATTTGGTGATACTATTACATTACTTTAGTATTAGTATGACCTTATGCATTTGGTTACACAGTAATGGGGAAATAAGATCACTTTTTGTGAGATTAAAATGTTGTCTTACTACATTTTGGTGATCGCACTTCCAAAATATTTATAAAGCAAGCAGTCTTAGCGATGTCGTGATCAGAAGAAAATAGAGTGTTTTAAAGTGAATATCGGGGTTTTTAAGCTTTATAGTGTTTGTTAAATTTTACTTACAAATGAAAGAGCAATTCAAAACCGTTTTGTTGGAGTAATAAATACGATTATGACGTAGGTTTTATGTTTGTTCTCCTTTTTAAGAACTCCCTATTAGAAATATCAATTCTCGACGACATTTCCAGTATGTTTTAGAATTCATGGAACTGACATAATTATAGTTCAACAATGTAAATTTGCGACAAAGAAAACAAAATTCCTTACCACAAAATGCACCATTAATTAAACAAATCAAAGTAATAATTCTAGGACTAATCCTAAACGTCCACTGCCACATGAACAGCCGAACTGCCATTCGGCCGTGAACGTCCGTCAAAGCAGACGAACAGCCGAAGAACCGAACAATCAAACAGTAAAACCGATGTTCGGCCGTCAAGTATATCTTGTCTTTCATATACTCTATTATTTAGTTTCAACCCTACGCATTTTCTTAATAATTAAACAAAATAATTACAAAAACAATTTTTTTTAAATTGGACGTTGAGGGGTATACTGTGCTTTAGGTACGTTCTAGTTCGTTGTTTTTTGGACCTTTTGTAATGCTAGACACTAAGTTATGCAAATATAAGGCCATTCAGGGGGTGTAAAACAACCATAAAAAAATCTACGGAAAATAACTGTAGAGGTATATGAACTATTACTTCCATGGAGGTTTTGGAAGCATCGTGTTCACCAAAAATGAACGTGAACCTAACTAGCCCCCCTCCCGATCCCGCCCTCCCTTCTCCTGATCACAGCCTTCCCCTTTCGTGGTAGGTTTGGGAGCATTGTGTTCTTCAGAAATTGAAGTACAACAGCATGAGGACTATGTGATCCTGACAAGCCTCCACTCTTGCTCACTTCTCCCCCTCCCCCTTTGGAAGCATTTTGTTCACCAGAAATGAAGGTACAACAGCAAGAGGACTAAGTGTGATGGTTGCTGGGGGGGATTGGGAAAAGGCTTGCGCGTTCCACCATCTTCACAATAAACTTGAACAAGATAGGGACAAATTTTCTAATTCTTATCGTATGAGTGTAGAAACTTTCCAGTACATTTTGAACGTCTCTTTGATGATGTTCCTTCATCTACATGTCCCACAAAGGACAGAAATTCTATATTGTACTAATTAATTTCTCCACGTCCATTACATTCATCTTTAAAGTATACCAACCACATTTTTTTCGGCCGAATAAATCAGGTGCAGTGGACACTGACTAACCCCGATTCATGTTTTGGGATCGGTAGGGCGTATTCGGCAGTAGACGGCCGAACGACGGTTCCACTGGACGGTCGGCCTAAAACCAATTCGATATAATCAGGAGTCATCCATAAACGATGCCACTAGTTAAGGGGCTTGATGCGGTTGACAAAGTGTGACGAAGTTGGACGAATCATAAGTTTCGTTACGTAACATGTATAAATTTAAATTATTAAAACTCTATGATCGAGTTATTGTTTAAGATATACAATATTTTCAAGTTTTTGATTGGATGTTACTAGAGTATTTCAAATATAAACAAGAGTTTTAGTTCTGAGGACTGAGTGTGTCGGAGGTAACACCGCCCGGAAGCCTACCGCTAGACAGTATTCTTTAGTTGTCCACACAATAAGAGAAATATATGTTCATCCTTCGTTAAACCAGCTGAAATTCAGAACCCCAAGCGCATGTTCAGTTGGAGCCTTTCACGGCCACGAGTGAAGGCCTGATATGCAAAGTTCAAACAGCCTGAAAAGCCAGCACCATCAATTCGAAACTCGCTTGTCAGCCAGAAAGGTGATCTCATTGATTTTATTTACGATCGTCGTACAATAACAGTTGACTCTTTGACCAGTCTCCCGACAGTCTGGGCCCTATACGATGACTCAAGGGAGTACTTGAGGGAGAGCGTTGCTAATGATCAACAATTTGTACGCAATTGGATCGCTATCGCCCGAAGTCATTCTTCGAAAACGGCAAGAGAAAACCACCTATTGAAGGGAAAAGTGCGTTTTCTTCTCAATTGTATTTTTTTAAATGCTCGTTTATACTTGAATGACCTTCTTATTTACAGTGCCACATATGCTTCAGAAACAACTAAATTCAACAGAGTGGAGCGACGAATGGCACCTCATAGCCGCGAACTTAATTAATTGAACTACTAACTTGAAGCTAGAGAAAAACTATGAAAGTACGCACCATTGACCCTATTCCTGAGGTTCGGATACCAGTTGCCAACAGATACCAGAATGGATATTGTAAATAAAGGCTAGGGTATTTAAAACTGATGATATTTGATATGGAAACCTTGTCTATGATTCCATTATTTTTTACATAGAGGAAAATTCGAGGTTGTCGCTTGTTTGGAGAGGGGTTTTATCTCCACCTGTTTACATAAAACTATAATTCGTCAGACAAGAATGTACACGTAGGAAATGATGGGCCGGAGCTACATTTGTGGAGCTGTTACTATAGCTTGGATCTCAAAGCGTTGTCAGATTTGAAGCAAGTTGCGTAAGATGAGGAATAGATCGTGTGATATCTGTGGTCTATATTCTTCATCATACAAAGCCAACAACCAATACATGATAAGAGTCAGCAAGAGGGTTTGATAAAAGATAACGATGCTATATGGTTGGAAGAAGATGGTGACGCTTCTAATGTTCCTAACATTATCCAAATCGAGAATGAAGTAAATGCTAGTCATAAATAATATAAATAATGTGTTCTAAGTCAATGGACACAAGATTATTTAAATTGTGTATCGTTCATTTGAGTTACTTTGTAAAATGTATGATTTACTGCAGATTTTATGAAAAATGATTAATAGAAATATGTAAATAATTATGAAATTGTTGTTTCAATAATTTCTAACTTTAAAAATAGCAAATACGTGGCGCCACAATAGGGTGTGGGATTAAAAAAAATAGAAATTTCCAGTTTTCTTTAGAATTACAAGAAATCGTTTTAGTTGTTAATAATAGAATATTCAGCCAAAATACAAAATTATATATATTGTCACGGAAAGTTATGATTTTTCCCGAGGGAAGACTTTCTATATAGTAATTAACTGACACTGTCATCTTCACAGAAATATATAATTGACATTTCGAGAAAATGCCTAAACCCTTCTAGATATGGAAAATACAGGAATTGACTCGAATATTCTACAACATGGGGAATTTCAAAACGGCAAAAGATACAGGTTGGCTTAAATGAGAAAAAAGTTACTTTGTTCCAAGCCCGATCAGGTGCTGTATCGAAATTAAAGATATCTACAGGGGTTTTCAAAAGATCGAGAAGAAATAAGTGATTTTCGAAAAATTTGAAAAAAAAATTCTGTTAGCGGCTACGGCCAATCGATTGACATTAACGAATTTTTTCTAGGCGTTCTACATTTTTTCAAACATGGCTGACTTTGTTATTTCTTATGCCCGCCATATTGAATGCTTGAAAATTCCATCATTATTATTAATGCACGTCCTGCATCGATAAAGAGATATACATTTGTCCAGGCATTTCTTCAACGGCTCGGACAACGGCTGCCTCAAGTTCCTCTACCGTATTATAAGTAATACAAAAAAACTTAATTATTAAGTATCTCCAAATGCAAAAATCAATTCGTAAGGTCCGGCGAGCGAGCAGGCCAGGCAACCGAAGCTCGATTTTCGATTCAGTTATTTCCATATTGCTGATTCAGAAAGTCAGTTATGATTTTTGCTTTATGTGGAGGTGCTTCACCTTGCTGGAACCACATGTTCGCTACATCTGAAGAGGCAAATTTTCTAAAGTTTGGTCGACATATTTTTGTAATTCACAAAATATTGACGAGCAGTCAGATTATTACAAAAAAATGTAAAATAGAACGTGTCCGTTTATGATTCCTAGCCATACATTAAAGCCCCACCTCATTTTATGGCGCACCTCACGATTTAAGAACGGATTTTGATCGGCCCAATACACCTTGTTGGATCTGTTCAATACCCCAGAATTTGTAAATTTGCTTTCATCACTCAACAGAACCTTAGCGGAAATTGAGGATTTTCTACGAATCAATTGCAAAACAATATTCTCCCTTCTAAGTCACCAACTCCAAGTCCTTGACTAATATTAGGTTCGTTCCTTCAACCGATTGTCGACCGATCGGCAATTGGTTATTGCATCGGTACATGAACCGTTTATTGCGCAACTCGATGCATGTACCAGTCGGTGGCTGTACCAGTCGGTGGCTGTACCACCGATACTACCCTGAAGCCGGTGATCGAAATTACCGTACATTAACTGGTTGCGTATCAATCACCGTGTCACTTGGAACATGAAACTGAACCGTTCACTAAACGGTTATTGTTTTGAAAGAACGCTATTTTTCTTGTGCGCAGGTACGCGACCGTTGTGTATCGGTTATCTAGGCTGAAGGAACGAACCTATTATTTAAGAATTCTCTGAGCAGTAGATTTAGGCACTTCAATATTATTTTCCATTTGACGAAAGTAGGTAAGAGGATTGTCGATAACACTTTGTAAAACAAGATTTTCAATGTTTTCATTACACACTTTATCTCGATTAGTTTTTTTAAAGGAAGCATAGGAAAGGAAATTATTTCTAAGCATTCTGAAGATCGGTCTTTCGCGATATCGCTGAAAGTTTATATCTTGAGCTCATTCAGCGTTCCTGTAGCATAAAATGAAACAATCATACCTACATATACACTTTTTCCCAATTGGTTAACATCACATTTATTTTGAAAAATACTAAACTCTTAACAGATAAAACCAAATAAATAATAACGCTTTGACAGAGAGATACAATAGCTAAGATAAAAACATAGCTATGACAACAATAACGGTACTTTGTTTGCCTCCACACACAGCCAACTCCAAAAACAGGCCTGTTATGCATGTTGAAAAGTTCTTTTTATGTGCTATCAATGACATATAAATCCAATATCACGGCCATAAGAAATACCAAAGTTGGCTATGATTGCAAAAAAATCTAGAAGACCAAGAAAAAATTCGTTAACATCAATCGATTGGCTAACTCAAAAGTACCAAATTTTATCTAATTTGTTTACAAGGTGGCGAAAATATTACAGTTTTTCAATATTTTGAAAACCCCAGATAGATATTTACAATTTCGATACAGCACCTGATTGGGCTGAATAGCCAAATTTTTTGTCATTTAAGCTACCCTGTATCTCCTGCCGTTCATTAGGGCATTAGTATGGAAAATTGTAACTGAGGAACAAAGTGTAGTAAGGCAATTTGGAAATTTTTTTACAGATTACTGGCTGCCTGTACAGATATTCTGAGAGAAAGAGATATTTACAATATGATCAACCAGTATTCTTGTTTATAAATTGTGTTTTGTATATTGCATGATATCGTGTTTTGAAAGTGTTTCAACTACATGTTGGAGTCGTTATCAACCGCTGTGTGTTGTAGTTACGGGTTTAATTTTAAATTTTCGCTATGAAGCTTTCCGAAATAGAGCACATCAGTTTTTACTTGTGTTCAGTTCAGTTATAATTTGACATTAAACGTCAGATTGCAATTCGAATTTATATGTTGAGTTGTATTGTAAATTACGAAGCTGTTATAGTTGTTAAACAAAGTTTACATTAATTGGAAGAGAGTGTAATTCGAACCCACAGTAATCTGTCACAATATATAAGTTCGTTATATTATATAAGTATTTCGGATATAAATGAAGTTTCTAACGCGTAAGGAGTATTTAAAAAAGTTGCATAATTTCCGAAATTATTTTGAGCAGTGTATTTCAGATTGACATTTAATTTTTGTCTAACTTTAATGTCAAGTTTCAAATGAATGATATTAAATATACCAAAAATTTATTTCTTTATGAAAATATTTCTCAAGCGTAAGTGTTATGTCCGAAGGAGATCGAAGTGTGGCTTTTAGAATCCAAATCTACAATATAGCCCGTGCTATATATTCGTACAGTGTATGGCAAACGCTATTTGGTACATTAGTCGTATCATACATTATTTACAAAAGAATTAGGAAGAGAGAAGAACATAATAAAGGTCAAATGAACTACAATAGCAAATAAGAGATTTTCAGTTAAATTTCATACTGATAGAAAATCTTTCATATGTTGGTAACATAAATACGTTAATTTACAAGAATTTCATTTTCAGATCTTCAGTTTTTATATAATAAAGAATGTCCTGTTTGTTTTAACTACATGAACGTTCCAGTAAAGGCTAACTGTAATCATGGCTATTGTCTAGAATGTATTTACACCTACTGGAAAAAACCAAGTTGGAATAATTTATGCCCACTGTGCCGTTATCCAATTGAGAATTTAGTATTAATTGAGGTAATAAAAATATGTTTTAAATTAATAATCATATGGGGTGTGCAAAACTTTTCCACGACTTGTTTTCTAATAGACATTTTTCACTACACCCTGACACATAAAACACATTTTTCCGGATATTTGAGAATTTTCGACTTTTTTACGATTTGAGTTTTATGCGAAGAGAATCGACATATGGTTTATTTTTTCACAATTGGATCAAGAATGTTTTTAATATAACGAGAATCATATATTTTTTCAAACCTATATTTTTCCAATATTTTCATCATTTTCCCATATAATTAAATTTCGGTCTACATAGATCAGTATACGCCCAATATCTTTGTTTTTGAAAGATCTTTTAAATGAATTTTAAATTACCAATTACTAAAATTCATGGGCAACACAAAATTCTGCACAAGGTAGTATAAGGCAATCTTTTTAACTAAAAATGCATGCTAGTCTTCCTAGATATCCTTATCCGTCAGCAACAACAACACATACTTTAATCGACTTTCATACGTAAAAATCATCGGTATTGATTTATACGATTAGTAAATTACGGTATTTTAGAAAATAAAAAAGAGATCAGAGCGCTTTATAATACGTGTCAAGGCACAAAAGGTTATGCGTAATTTTCTGAGGCTCGCCCGGACTTATTCAAAATTAAAATTATTGAAGCGAAAGCTTCTTAATGGAGGCCCACATTTACACACATGAAAATAGATGAGCAAGGGAATAAATTGGATAACTTGAGATTTCATTTGATTCGACATCGACACCACACACTTCAAATATCCATACAATTCAATTCACTGTGTACGAAACAGAGACCAGGTAAAATACATTATGAATTTTTTCTTTTATACAATATCAATAATATATAGGAAATAAACTAATATAACATCCAATTAATATAGAAAACCTGCACAAAATTTGGTTTTCTAATAAAAACTCCTATTCTCTCTTTGCGATATTTGCATTACGGGCTTGAAAAATGTCAGAATTCACAAAGGACGATATTAATTTCATACACCTTTTGTTAATTTTTTTGTCGCATTTACAATTCATCGGATATGAGCTTCAACTTGCAAGTTAATAATTCGCTTATTTTAAATTAAGAATTAAATTATACATTAGGATTAATACTTGAGTCATAATAAAATAGTGACAATTATTTTAATTCTCCTGAAATTTATAACCATTACTAATGACAACACAGGGAAATAGAAACAGAGACAGGAGATAACAAGAAACGGAAAGTATAATTCGTAAGAAGCATTCGCTTCCATCGTTCTGTTTCAAATGACTGCCGCTCTTTTTTTTCAAAAAATAATTTCTTATAAACTGTCAAAATCCTTCAACAACGCTATTCGTACGCTATACGCTACTGAATGCAGATTAAAGAGGTGCAGCTGGATATGTTGTTAATTTTTTGGTACATTGAAAAAGTTGAAAGTACACGCATAACTTCTTTTTCATTTTTATATAGTTATACACTAAGGTTGGCCACCACTGTTTTAAACCAACTAATTTTGTCAAAGTTACTAGGAAGCATAATTTAAAATTTGCTGTAATTCTCTAATTTTATGAATAGGGCTGACTTTCATGCATAAAAACTTGAAATTAGAAGTATTCATTGTTTATAACTAGTCCAAAAAAATCTGATTATAAAAGACGCCCGGCATATATGTAAATAGGTAGCCTTACACTATTTTGTGCAAATTTTTTCTTAACTTATGGATTTTAATAATACGCACTTTATTTAAAAGGTCTTTAAAGAACGACTGAGAGCTTAGTGACCTCGATAGATTAAAATTTAAAATTCAAAAACAATTAAAGAAAATGTATCATTCCCAAAGTTGTTTTCATTAGAATATTATTTAGTACCCCCACTTATGTTACAGTAATCTCGAAAATGTCGAAAAACCGAAATATCAAGAAAATTATTTGACAGCTCTCTGTGAAAGATCTCCAGAGATCGCCCAAACTTTGCGTGTATTTTGTAGTTTGAGGAAAAGATTAAGGCAAACGTTCATATCACACCACCTAATAATTATACGCTTTTCGAGGTGACTTTCCGACACATTCTCTTTAGCCTACCGAGGGGTTTGGTGTCAAAAATGTCTCCCCCATTGTTACAAAGCTGTTAATTGTGGACCATACGGTCCGTTCACAAAATTAAATGGGATATTCTATCACGTTTCTTTTTCCAATTTTAAGTGAGTTTTCAGTCTGGTGTTTTCAAACGGCGTCGTTGAAGACAAGCAGACTAAACTTATATTACTTTATTAACGCAATAAAAGCTTTTTTCCACAGACCTCCGTGCGCTTTTTGTGGCTAGCTCTTTGTCTACGAGATCTCGCGCAGAAACCCTTCATTAATTGCATATCGACCTCAAGATAAACTAAATTTGTCATCGTCTTCGTAATTTATCACTTTAAGGGATGGATCTCTATGCCTAAACGGAAGTGATTTGCATTTAACATAATGTCGATCTTAAAATAGCCCTTAAGACAACTGAGATCAAAATGGCTGGAATCACGTATTGTGTAACGACAATTAGATTAATAGTTGTCTTGATCTTGCGTGAATTTAAGATAATGTTTTGGAAATAATTGGAGCTTTTCGTTTTATTCAGGAAGAATCCGAGTAAAACTATACTGCCAAAAAGCGCAGTAGAGATATATTTAAAAGAAGGCATTGGCCAACACAGACATGTTTTTTGAGATGAGACTCAAGAGAAACATATGCTTAGGATGCTCTCGGAAATGTGTTATTAGAAGAAATGTTATGTTACACTTCGTTCAATTTAGGAGATTCTTTAAATAATTTTACCTCATTGTACCCTGTACAAACTGTGTTCTGTGCCACATATGAAGAAGAGATTTTTTTGTTTGTCAAATAAATAATTGTGGATCTTAGCGAACATCTAATAAATAACATAACTAATACATACAAGGATCGACAACGACTCTATACTAAGGAGTAGAAAAGTCTCCAAAACAGATACATATACACATTATATAAAAAAATATTTTTATACACAGGAAGACTGGTTGATCATATCAGAGAGATTTTTTACTCAAAGACTAGTAATTAGGACTAATTTTCGAATTTGCCCTACAAAACTTTGTCTTCATTACAAATTTCAAATAATTATAAGTTACAGAAAAAAGTGGAGAATAAACCCCAATGGGCAGATAGAATAGGCTTGAATATACAGGTGAAATGTATTTATTTTATTTGTTACATATTGATAGCATAGAATTGCAAGAGATATCAGTGCGTTCATACTTTTCTAAAATTTTCAAAACTACCGTTGAACATATAGATCTTAGTGAAGTACAATATATTGAGACCGCTATTATTGGAACTCCAAATCACAAGGGATCAACAAACCGGCCAATAGAGTTGTAATCAGATATTATTAGCGATGGTTAATTTCGCTCCTTCTGGTATCACAGAAATTCACCATATAAAGAGTGAGAAATCAATGACAAAGAAACAACCTGTCTCTATATCTTTTACGCCAATAGTTGAAATGGTCAAATCTCAATTCACAGAAACAAATTAAAAACTGAAATAAACAAGCAGCGAAACAGCATTATTGATTTATCCATGAGTAAAATAGGTGATTTGAGACAACTTTTTGTATTATATTATATTTATAATATATTCTACATGCAAATATCTTTATTCATTATTAGAATTTTAGTTTCAAAACATGATTTTTATTATTATTCTACTACTTCGTGGCATAACCTGCCTAGTGAAAAGTACTAGTGGAGTGTAGATGAGGATTCTTGTCTACTGTTTGTTAAAAATTATGTACACATAATCTTTTTCAAGAAATAATAAAATGGGGAAACCTAGGCTTCTAATGAACAAACCAAATCAAAAAATTCAGCAGTCAGGTACACTTACTCAGTATCAGTAACCAAAGAGAAATTAACAATTTATCAAGGGTAAACAAGTTCAACCCAGCAGAAATTACTAGATTTGAGTGTAGAGCGAACATTGAAGCATCCAAGAACTATCAGTAGAGTTAAGAGTAGTGACTGTTTTCTTCTATAAAACTGTTTCATTTTAGCAGTCATGGTTACTAAATCTTTATCAACCACATTTCCTTTTAACCACTTTTAGATGGGAGTGATATACATGACCAGGCTGTCAATAATTGTAGTTTTAATCAGTTGAATAAAATGAACTAGGTATGTCCTCTGTAAAAGCATGGTAGTGTACTAACTCACAAGTCAGGATTGCTGGAATTCCATAGAGAATTTTTGTGACATAGAGTAGAAATTTATCCTTCAGAGAAGACTACTTGACACTGTTCCCGTAAATATGAGAAGAAATAATGTAGACTGGGGGTCACATAAAATGCAACACTACATTTATTGTAGAAAGATCACTTTTTACATTATATCATATAGTATTAGTGTAATTTTACATGAAATTTGTTGTTTCATTCTATGATTGTGACTTCTGTGTATTAATTAAATAAGTATAATGAAATACATCAAAAACCCATATAAAAGAGCTATAGTTTTGTCAAAAAAAGAAGTGTTATGAATTTCTCATCCATTTTTACAGTCACTAACAGATAATTTTGATTTTAAAATGGTTGGTTGTGAAGATTCAAAGGTAGATACTAAGCAGGATTATATCACTTTATTAACCATTTTGATAATGACAAACCCTGTTTAATAATTATAAATAAATCAAGTACATTGCAAAATTATTGAAAAGATATTGGAAATTCGCGTTATTTCAGTCACTCGCTACCAACGAATATATCAACTGTATTTGTTGCTTCTGTTTAGTTTGATTTCTTTACATTCTAAAGACTAGTTTGTAAGTGTACAGTTTTTTTTAATGTTTATTTATGGTGGATAATGCTACATTTTTAGAATTTTATTAATCCGTGCAGTTTTCTGCATGATTTGTGTTGAAACAGATGTGATTTTCTGTGGTTTGAATAATATTGTTTCAAGTGCCGTTAGACTTATTTAGGTAAATCAAAGTTTATTAAATATTATTTTCAAAAATGTATGCTTTTATGTATGTATTGAAATGAATATTTCTATTTGACAATTTATTTTGTACATAAAGTTGAAAAGGATACAAAGTTGTTTACATATGATATAGAAAGAATTCAATACAAAGTATATTAAACAAAACATTTCTTATATGTACGTCTTTTATCTGTTAAATTATTCAAATCATATTTTCATGCTGGGGGGTGGGGGGGCGATCCTGTACTAAATTTACCTAAATTTAATTTTAATACCTTCTTCTATCCTGTTGGAGTATTATTATTAAATTTACTAACTTTGGTGCTCTCGGTGGGGGCGATCGCCCCCATCGTACCCCACTCCGGATCCTCACATGATCATGATAGACCTCAGGAGGACAAATGAATTCTTCATAGTAAATATTCAAAATTCAACATTCTTGTTATTACATCTGGTTTCCCCACAAATTCATAACATGTCAGGTCTTTCCCTAATTCTATAACCTGCCATTATTTGTCACAAACTAATACCCTCACACTCAAACTGACAATCCACAACCAATTTTATTTGTTTTTTTTTCCAATTATGTTTTAAAATGAGAATCAAATCGCGATATCTAAATTGAATATCAGGCAAATCACATTCACTTAGATATAAATTTTCACACAAAAACCGATACGCAAAAAAAAACAATAATGGTAAGAGTCAGCTGTAGTTAAAGTGAATGTACTAAGCTAAGAGTGTTTATATGCCATGTTGCCACATTGGTTCGGAGAAACGTATGGCAAATTATAACAGAATATTTAGAGCTTAAATAATAATTTTCTTCGTTATTACAGTAAATAAAGGTATATAAGCTAGTGAGTATTTACATATTTAGCTTTACAAGCATTTTGAAGCCAGAAATAGTCTATTATTCACTGTAATAAAGGCTACCTAACTTCTAACTTTTTTTTTGAAAAACTATAGGATTTTAATGAAAATGTTACAAAGCTTTTTGATTTGTTTTGAACTGAAGTATTGATCCTCAAAATCTTTGCACTCAAACCATTTACACCCTATATATATATATATATATATATATATATATATATATATGTTTTTAAGTCCTCGCGGGCACCAAATGTTCCAGGTGGCCTCCGGGAACTCATCCGCGCAGTTGATAACTGATCCTTGCCGGGATCGATGGCAAAATGACGACGCCTCGGCAGAGTCACATCTGCCCTCTTCAGGTCGGCTCGCACAATTCTCGCAGCCCTCTGCCCTCGCCTCTAGTTACTCGAATACTAAGATTTTCAGAAGCGCTCGCGCTGCTATATAGTCGCGGCTCGGCGCCCACTGGTTGGCACCGCGAACGGCGGCGTGTGATTGGTTCTGGGCGCCCAGTGGGCACGCCTCCCGCCTGCTGACCTTCCATCTCCGGTTGAGTTGTTATTGGACGGGCCGGACCCGTCCAATAACAACGGTGTTTAATAGAATTTTCCAACAATTCGACAAGTTCTGAATTTCATTGCGTGCGTTTAGACTGTGAGGCCTCTACGCTATTTCAATTGCCTCTCTTACGAGTCTTGATTTCGGGTGTTCTATATTTGCCAGTACTCCGGCGCTTTCAAAGTCCATTCGGTGCGACATCGGGGGGCGCGCTCCACAATGGATGTTGTTTTTTCCTGCTTTCTTACAGCGTTCTGGTGTTCATCACGTCTAGCTTGAACTCTTCTATTAGTTTGCCCCAAATAGGTTTTATGGCAGTCTGCACATGGAATCTCGTACACTCCATGTTGTTCTAAAGCCCAGCTACAAGCCGTCGTCAAGACTTTAGTAACCAGATCACAAAGACTAGCTGACCAGGATAACATCAAACAGGAAATGGACAGTTTAAAAACAGCTCTGGGAGAAAACGGATTTACAGACCGAAATATACAAAGAGCCCTAAAGTCAAAATCGAGACAAACAGACGAGGAGCATGACACACCAATAACCAAGGCTTATTTACCGTAAAGGGGACCACGGACAGTATTGCAAGAATTCTACGGATTCGATACTATTTTCAATATAGACAGAAAAATAAGCACGGTGTTGAGGACTCCGAAGACGAGGATCCCTTTAGAACAACAGGGAGTGTACGAGATTCCATGTGCAGACTGCCATAAAACCTATGTGGGGCAAACTAATAGAAGAGTTCAAGCTAGATGTGATGAACACCAGAACGTTGTAAGAAAGCAGGAAAAAACAACATCCATTGCGGAGCGCGCCACCGCGATGTCGCACCGAATGGACTTTGAGAGCGCCGGAGTACTGGCAAATATAGAACACCTGAAATCAAGACTCGTAAGAGAGGCAATTGAAATGTCGAAGAGGCCTCACAGTCTAAACGCACGCAATGAAATTCAGAACTTATCGAATTGTTGGAAAATTCTATTAAACACCGTACCGGCCCGGACCCGTCCAATAACAACTCAACCGGAGATGGAAGGACAGCAGGCGGGAGGCGTGCCCACTGGGCGCCCAGGGCCAATCACACGCGGCCGTTCGCGGTGCCAACCAGTGGGCGCCGAGCCGCGACTATATAGCAGCGCGAGCGCTTCTGAAAATCTTAGTATTCGAGTAACTAGAGGCGAGGGCAGAGGGCTGCGAGAATTGTGCGAGCCGACTCTGCCGAAACGTCGTGATTTTACCATCGATCCCGGCAGGGATCAGTTATCAACTATGCAGATGAATTCCCGGAAACCATCTAAAACACACACATATATATATATATATATATATATTTCAAGTTATTCTGCCATCCTGCATTGGTATATTTGTGTGTATGGACAACACTCTATTTTATCACTATACTATAATGTTCATAAACTAAATATATTCATTTTCTTTTTCAGAATGATCAGCACCATTATTTAGAATCAACAAGAAAATTGTTACTCAAAAGGGTACAAAAAATTTCCCCAAAACCTGCATTGAAATCACTCAAATTATCCACTATTCTATATTATCTTCTCAGTACAATTTTCTGCTTAGTTTGGACATGGAATATAATCAACCTTAGTAAAATTATACAATTTACCATTTGGTTGTATGATACAGTTTATAAAGAAATAGAAATTGAAGAAGTTTAACATTCAAATGTTTTCCATTATTTATCAAAAACAATGACATTCAACAAAGGTAATTAAAAAAATGAAGTTTAAAATGAAAAGGTTGGCAAAATTACATTTGATCACAATAGTGAAACCCTTTAAATGAAATATCCAAATGAGTTGTTTTAAATTATGAAGTGTGACAAAAGCTTTATAAATATCAAGGTTTGTTGATTAATATGTGAAGTATAGATACAATTTAATTTTGCAAGGTAATTCAACTGAAAGTTTTCTCAAATTAGACATATGTTTTTGTGAACTAATTATAAGAATAATTAAATCATAATAAATGTAGAGCAACTAAATAATGAACAATAGATATGTAATATTGTGAAGTATTTTCATTAAGTGATGAACAAAGTAAAATATTCTAAGGAAATTTGGAAAAAATATTTATTAGTTTATGCCAATTACCAGTATACATAAAAGAATAACATTACTCAGATATTAGTCCAATTTCACAAATGCAATTAAATATTTTTTTCAATGAGATATTTGATAATGTGGCCCAAAAATGGCATATTTATTATTAATTTCTTCATGGTCAGTAATCTGGTTGTTGTAAGATCAATTCTTGTAGCATTAAAACAAAACCGACAAAGTATTTCCAGAGAATCAATCATGACATTATCCACAAAATAAACCTACCTGATTATTAAAAACTCCTAGCAATACATATTTGACATTTAATTTGGCACCAACTTGAAAATAAGTATTGTTGAAGAAAAATATTATTGCTTGCTATTTAGTTATATTACTTTGTATGTATTTTACTGGTATAATATACAAGGTTTCTAATGGATATTTTAATTAAAGCTTACACATAGTAATATTAGTTGTAATGTTGTGCAGTTAAAAAATAATAATTTGTCATAATTGATATTTGATTTAATAAAACACTTTCAGATATTTTAACAGATTCTAAATTAGATGTTTAAATACTTACTGCTGCATCACTGCCTACATTGACTTGTCGAATTCTTTTATCACTTCTAACATCTGGCCTCATCCTAATAGGTGTTCCCCTAATACCCGATCTGGGTGTTCTAATTGATCCTAATGAACTTGGGGTACCATAATTAAGTGGTGAAGTTATGTCAATTTCACTCATTGCAAGACCTGTACAAACATTTTTACACTTTTGTGATATATTAGTATTGTAATTGATGTACCTGTTCCTGGACTTGTTGGGGGCAAACTATGAGCTGGTGAAGCAGGAATTTCCCTTTGACCATTTACTTCACCTCTAGGACCTCCCCATCTCATTGGTGTATCTACTGTTGAAACACTCTTAGCAGGCGTGGCTCGAGTTTTTCTTGGTGTTCTAACTGATGATGTGGTACTCCTAGCAGGAGAAACTTCTCTTCTTGGAGTTGCACCACCTCGACGAGGAGTTCTGCTAGTTGGAGTTTGAGGTACATCTTCTCTGGCAGGTGTTCTTGCACCATCCATATTTCTGGCACTTCTACGAGGAGTCGCTGATGGTGAACCATTTTCTGGAGCTGGTGACGGCATTCTTCGGGAAATATATAAATAGTTATTTTAGTTAAATGTATAATATACTAATTAAATAAGGAAATTACCAACATACCTTATATGTTACAAACTAGATACTAAATGAAATACAACTAGAAATATATCTAAATAAATTGGGATAATCAAAAGTAATTGAATATTAAAATTGTAAAATTCTTATAAACATCAAAAATTCTAAAACGCGGGAAATTTACGGAACTGATTCTTCTTGTCTATGGAACTGATAGTGGAACACAGATCATACAATAAAGATAATGGAACACCAAATGACATACTCATAACTTAGATCATTTACCATCTAGATATAGCTTATCAAGCATAAAATCATGGCAACGCTAGAAAGAGAGGGCAATAGAGACAGTAAGAGGCTATTTCACTCAGTGGGTGGATGGTCGGTGGACGCAGCCAATGAACAACATGCTTTATTGGAAGCAGCTCCCAACCTAGTGAAATAGCCTCTTGCCCTCTCTCTGCTTAGTGTTATCACGACATTTGTTCACTGCAGGCTATCTCTAGAAAGTAAATGCTCTAAAACTCATAAGGCATGAAAAGGGCATGAACTGTCTTTTTTGATTACTTCTCTGCGTCCACCGACCATCTCTATGGCCCTCTCTTTCTATGATTGCCAGGATTTTTCAAAAGTGGTAAATGATTAGGGCAAACTGTCTTTTTTGAATCTCTATGGATGATTGAAAATATTTAAAGAAGAAAATAAATATAACCTTTTAAAATTAAAAGTAAACAATAATGTTTTGACATTGACATTGAGGGGTTAAATATGAATAAAAATTCTGCAATACTAATTGTGTAATATTTATTATATACTTATTTTGTTAACATTTCTACTAATATAAGAACGTGCCGTATCGGTTTTTGTCTTCTGCTATAAAACAAACAAAAACCGTGTTTTAATTTATAATGTGCAAATAATTACACACTTTTCACATGTGTAAAATAACATTAAATTGGGTTCAAGGGTCGAATTTGTCAAGAAGCGATAAAGAATGAATAGTGAAACACCTATAGTACGAATCAATCATGGACACATGGATAAAGTTAAATAATACTACAGCTGGAAGAGATAAATTGGCAAGGTATACAGAGAATAATATGTTTGTTGAAGCTTTGTTGATAATTACATTTTTATAGATTCATTCAATACCTTAGTAGATTTCTTTGGTATAGACTTCAACACAACAAATTAAAAAGTGATGTACAAACCTTGAAAACTTTAGAATATCAGTTAAGTACCTTTAGAAAATGTAAGTACTCATGTTGATATGTTCACTAACCTGAATTTCTGTATTGGTTTGATTTCAGTGTTACGATTTGGAAGGTTTATTGAGAGTTTATATTCAACACTACCATTACTAGAAGATAAAACTTGTTCTGTACGCCATGTCTTGGTAATCAGTAAGATTGCAAACTCCATCTTCTTGTTTGCAGATCATTTGTTATGGTTGGGCAGGGCCGATGTTTGTAATGTAAATATAGACTCATGGAGCAAAATATCAAATAAGTATTGGTTATTTTCAATAACCTTAAACCTTGTTAGAGATTTTTATGAAATATCTCAATTAGATTTAAAGAATAAGATAATTATTGAAAGAGAATTGATAACAGTCAAAAACATATTAAATACTTTAATTAAGGGAGCAAAAATTGTTCAATATAATGATGTTTTTCTTGATACTTTAAGAAATGGCTTTGACTTTTTCATTCCACTAACAGCTCTTGGTTATGTAAAATTTTCACCTGGCACTGTTGGACTTTTTGGAACATTATCATCTTTAATTGGTTTGTGGATTTTAGTAAATCCTAAATTAAAGTTGAGTCCTTCATAAATTTGTGTTTTTCACTATTCTTTAAAAATATTTTGTTGTGGGATTTAATACCTGTTTTCTGTTCAAATGTTATCCTTTAATGCATTAATAAATATTTTGTTTTCAAAATGCTTTTATTACTGTATTTTTGTTGTGCTAGATAAAAAGTAGGTACTTGTAAAACCTTTAAGGTTTTAATGACAATAGAGTTAAAATGTTACTGGTAATTAGGTAAATAACTACAATTTCATGAATTTTGAAAATTATGAGTGATAGTGAATAAATTACAACAATCAATTCTTCAGAAGTTCAAACTGGTTTTATAATTAGATAAATTGTTATATTGGTACCATTACATCTATAGGTTCATAATGTGGTTTATACAGATGGTACATATAGAGTTTATATGTACAAGAGTGTTGAGTTGTTTTTAAGTTTTCACGGGCACTAAATGTGTTCAGTGGTTTCCGGGAATTCAACAGTGTAGTTGATAACTGATCCCCGCCGGGATCGATGGTAAAATGACGACCATTTCGAGTAACTAGTAGCGAAAGCAGAAGGCTATGAGAATTATGCGAACCGACCTAAAGAGGGCAGGTGTGACTCTGCCGAAACGTCGTCATTTTACCATCGATCCCGGCAAAGATCAGTTATCAACTACGCGGTTGAATTCCCGGAAACCACCGAGCACACACACAATATAAATATATATATATATATATATATATATATATATATATATATATATATATATATATTTGTTTTTCAGTTTTCGCGGGCACTAAATGTTTTAGGTGGTTCCGGGAATTCATCCGCGTAGTTGATAACAGATCCCTGCCGGGATCGATGGTAAAATGACGACGTTTCAGGTCGGTTCGCATAATTCTCGTAGCATTCTGCTTTCGCTTCTAGTTATGTTATGTTATGAATGGAATTCATATAGGCAAGAAAATTATTGAGTTCTAATTTCCCGTGAGGCCATATAACAAGATACAATTTACCCTAGAAACAGAACACAACCAACAACTTCCTTTCCTAGATGTCTTCCTAAGAAGAAACAACCTAAGCTTCCAGCACACCGTCTTCAGACACACACCAATAGATATTTACACGGCAATTCACACCATCAGCCAGCACAGATCCAAGGAGTAGCAAACACACTTATAGCACGATGAGTACGTCTCACAGACCAGCAAACTAGAAAAGAAGAACTAGCTTTCATGAAAACCACTCTCAGAAAAAATGGCTACAATAACCACACCATCAGAAAAGCAATAAACAAACAACAGGATGAGAAAAAGAAACAAAATGATGACCAACACTATGTAGCCCATGTAAGTTTACCATACATCAGAGGTACAACGGACAGAATAGGGAGATTTCTGGGTAAACACAAAATTCGAACTACATACAAACCCCAAACAACAATCGGAAAATTGCTGGGGAACCCAGAGGATAAAATGCCATTAGAGAACCATGGAGTTTACAGCGTTTCATGTGGAGACTGTTCCAAGTTATACGTCGGCCAAACAAACAGGCCAATATCCGCCCGTCGAGACGAACACGAACTATACATAAAGAACAAACAGACCACCTCTACTTTATTCAGACACGAACAAGAAACAGGGCATAAAATAGAGTTTAATACTTGTAAAGAAATCGCCAATGTTGAAAACTACAAAATCAGAACAATACGAGAAGCGATTGAAATTGAAACCCGAGATACCATAAACAAGAGAGAGGAAGCTTTAAAATTATCACCATTTTGGAAAGCAGTAATCCCATATCAAAATTATAATACAACAAAACCAGCAATAAACCCAAATAATCCGATTACCCAAATTACCGACAAAACCCATAAACACCGCATTTGCACTTTAATTGACCATCAGTTAACCCAACCTAATAAACAAGATAAAGTACCTGAGAGATTAAGTACTAATGAGGACTCACAGGGCAGGTATAAATTGAGATCAAGAACCAGAAATTCTTCAGTTACTTAGTATCTTTTGAGAAAGCCAAATATGATTTTGGCGAAACGTCAAGTGATTTTTCAAACGAATACAGACGAACGGATGTACACCGGAATAAATCATCAACCACATATTTCCATCCGTGAAACAGTATACACAAACATCTTACACCTCTACGGGGAGGATACACTCAGGACAACGAAACTATATGGAAAACTAAGATCGAAGAAGAGCCAAATGTTGTGTGATCTCAACTTTCTAATACAATGCCGTAACAGTGACACATTACCAACATTCACGAAATTGTCATACCATACAATAACCAGACAGACAACAAGCATCCTGCACAAAGCGAGCAAAGCCCTTCTGAGAGAAAGCATACGTCAGACAAGGAAAAAAACTAGCCGAAATTTAGAACAAACTGTTAGACCTCCACATTCGCCTTAGTAATAAAATACATCCAACATTATGGGACCTTGTGGAAATCGTCGCTTTTTTGGCGTTCAGAAACAGACAGAGAGTACAAGAAAGAAAAATTGACAAAAAAATTAGAGGCACTTCAACAACGCTCACCTAAACAGTACATGGAACCTAACGCCGAAGGAATAGTTCACAACATCTCGTCCCAGACATTGACTAAACATGAAAAAGCCGCATTGAGCAAAGGGTTCAACTTCGCAATTGCTCCAAGAACAACACCCACGGAAGAAATAATCTCACATGTTGCAGCTGCATTAGACCAGGTAGACGAGCAAAAGGCGGATGAAATTCCTTTTGAAGTTATAAAAATCTTAAAAAACGCCAAACCACCGAAGGCCAATTTGACAAAATCCGAACACATAGCAATAACAAACCTTAAAAAGAACAAAGAACTAACAATATTGCCAGCCGACAAAGGAAACGCTACCGTTGTGATGGACACAAAAGAATACAAGAAAAAGATGGAAGAAATATTGAAAGGGGCACACTACAAACAGGTCTCAAAGGACCCCACTACTTACCTCTAGAAAACAACGAAAAACAAAATCAAGGCATCAGCGATAGAACCAGGAATTCAACAAAGTATCATCCCACGGGAAAAATCAAGTAGATGTCGTAAACTTTACGGATTACCAAAAATCCACAAAGAAGGAGTGCCCATCAGACCCATAGTAAGCGCGATAAACTCACCAACCCAAAAACTAGAGAAATACCTGGCCCGATTCATGCAACCAATAGTGGAAACAGCAAAATCTTATATCAAAAACTCAAATCACTTCATAGAAATAATTAAAGACATAAACTTAGAAGAAAACGACTTAATAGCAAGCCTCGACGTCATATCTCTCTACCCCAGCATACCACTCGACGAAGCACTGGACAGTATAGCTATGAACGAAAACCTACCTCACCACATAATAGAATTAGCCGACCACTGCCTCAAAAATACGTATTTCTCCTTCGACGGCTACAATAACCACACCATCAGAAAAGCAATAAAACAACAGGATGAGAAAAAGAAACAAAATGATGACCAAGACTACGTAGCCCATGTAAGTTTACCATACATCAGAGGTACAACGGACAGAATAAGGAGATTTCTGGGTAAATTCAAAATTCGAACTACATACAAACCCCAAAACAACAATCGGAAAATTGCTGGGGAACCCAAAGGATAAAATGCCATTAGAGAACCATGGAGTTTACAGCGTTTCATGTGGAGACTGTTCCAAGTTATACGTCGGCCAAACAAACAGGCCAATATCCGCCCGTCGAGACGAACACAAACTACACATAAAGAACAAACAGACCACCTCTACTTTATTCAGACACGAACAAGAAACAGGGCATAAAATAGAGTTTAATACTTGTAAAGAAATCGACAATGTTGAAAACTACAAAATCGGAACAATACGAGAAGCGATTGAAATTTAAACCCGAGATACCATAAACAAGACAGACGAAGCTTTAAAATTATCACCATTTTGGAAAGCAGTAATCCCATATCAAAATAACAATACAACAAAACCAGCAATAAACCCAAATAATCCGGCTGGAATGTGTTCGATGGCACATTCCATAGAGAATATTCAAAAAAATGTATGAATTAGATGTTGCGGTTTTAGTTCAATGCTGGTTCAATGCAAGTATATAATTGACGAAGGACCTTTAGCGGAACAATCAATAAACACGTAAATTAATTCACCAAATAAAAGTTAGTCACTGACCTTTTACGTCGAAGCTCTGCAAAGGGTGTTTTCTTGGTTCTTCTTTCTTCAGAGGCTAGCCCCGTGAACAGGAACAGTTTCTTAGAGCTTCGTCTGGACAACACGTTACACAAAAAATAGCGACGTAAGGTTCATTGATTGAGCATACCAAAAATGCGGGTTTAACAACAAATGATGCGCTTTTGTAAACACAAAAGAAACAAAATGAAAGCGGTTTAGCGGTCGTTACGAACGAAGCTACTAACTCGCGAAATCGTAACGCAAACAACAACAATAAGCGTCGTCTCTTCAGACGGAATCAAAAAATGTCCGAATAGTTCGGAGCACAACACGAACCTCCCAAGCATCTAATCAGCTAGGGAAGCGAACCACGAAAATGTCAATACAGTCTATATTTTACAAGCAAAAAAACACTTAAAATTAGCATTAGCGCGACGGAATGTTTTAGAAAAGGTGCAGAAGTTTAAAAATCAATGAAGTAATTCAATCAAATTGAACACAATACACTAAACAAATGCGGGAACGCACCATTCCGCCAGCCTTGAATTACTTATTTCAAAACTAAGGGTCCACTGGCAGTGGACAAAGCTTTACAAGAGGTCGCTTCAAAGTACCACTTGCAGTTCTAACTGTAGCAACGCGTACAACACCATCACCTCCAGGATGTACGTCAACAACGCGCCCTAATGGCCAATTCAAAGGAGGTGAAGTGTCCTGCTCCAAAACAACAAGAGCACCTGGCTTAACAACCTCCGAGGGATCAGTCCATTTACTCCGTTGATGAAGAGTGTTTAAATATTCTTGCGACCAACGTTTCCAGAATGCCTGATGCAAACGACTCAGTAACTGCCATCTGTTGAGACGATTAGATGGGACAGATAAGAAATCAGATTCAGGAGGTGCTGTTAAAGGTTCCATGGTAAGAAACATTCCAGGACTCAAGGCGATGGATCATTGCTACAAGGGGCTATAGGTCGCGAGTTTAAAACTGCTTCGACCTGTGAAAATACAGTAGAAAGTTCTTCGTAGGTTAGGATTTGATCTCCAACGACACGTCTTAAGTGAGCTATGACACTACGAATTACTTCCTTTGCGGATAGAATCCAAAATCGTTGTTGCAAAAGAAATTGAACGGTTTGGATTCCTGCGTGAAGATTGGTGACATGACAATCTTCGACGATTAGATTAGTAAAACGACTTTTACTTGGTAGCAGTGCGGGAAATTTAGTGTCAAACGGCAAGGGAGCATTAGCCAATCTACTACCAACTCTAAGAGTTCCCTGTTCATCAAGAAACGGCGAAAGTTTACGAAGCGATTTGGGCAAAAGTTTTCGTTCTCGAAGAAGGGAAATCTCTTTAGAAAAATATTGATCTTGAACATAGCGAACAATGCGAAGCTGAGCCTGATATAACTCAGCAGCCAAAAATGATCCAGAGCCCCTACGGTCTGGATTGCGAGCGTTATCAACAAAGCGACAAATATGAGCTATAATGCGGGTAATGCGATTAATAGAAGAATGTTCTTCTAACAAAGTACTAAATAAATTTGGTGAAGCGGTGACTTGAAGCGCCACTATACGGGCTTCAGTCATAACTAGCGGTGACATGCTTGAGTCTGAGCAAGCATGTGGCAAACAAGCGGTAATCAACAATTGTGGGCCTTTCAACCAAAGTATATTGCCTAACAACTCTGATGGCAAAGTGCGGCGGGAACCCAAGTCAGCGGGGTTATCACAAGATTGAATGTAAAACCAATGCGAATAAGGAAATTTTTCCTGAATGTGAGCAATTCGATTACTGACAAATGTCTTCCAACGGTGCGGGGAAGAACTAAGCCATGAAAGGACTACCGTGGAATCTGACCAGCAACGAATCACCTTCAACAACAAACGACTATTGAATTGCTCATAAACATAATGAGCCAACTTAGCGGTAAGAACTGAAGCACACAGTTCCAATCTGGGAAGTGACAAAGTTTTCAAAGGGGCAACTTTCGATTTAGACAACACAAAAAAAACTTTGACGAAATCCAGATGCGGTTTCGAACACAAAATAAACAACAGCGACATAACCTTTCTCAGAAGCATCACCAAATGCGTGAAGTTCACAACTAGAAAAGTTTTCTATAGCAAGCAGGCGAGGCAAAACTAAATTCTGTAAGGAGGGAAGATCACCTATGAATTTTGACCATAACGAAACAATGTGAGCAGGCGGGGTTTCATCCCAAGACAATTTCGAACTCCATAATCTTTGAATCAAGTGTTTAACCAAAAACGTTACAGGTGAGATAATTCCTAATGGATCAAAGATTCTGGCTAAAGTGGACAGAAGTATGCGTTTAGTACAAGAGCTATCAACATGTGGGAGACTAGTAAAGAAAAAGGAGTCAGAGGATGGATTCCAATGCAAACCTAAAACTTTTAAGGGATTATCAGATTCAAAAGAGTATGGATTCATCGACAAATATTCCTCAGGGAGGTGTAGCAACAATCGTGAATCATTACTGGACCACTTGTGAAGCTCAAATCCTCCTCGTCTTAAGAGTTCAATAATTTCTAACTGCAATGTTTGAGCCTTTTCAAATGATGAACTTCCAGCAATATCATCTACCTATGTGGACGATCGAACAATAGCGGCTGCTGATGGCAAAGAGCGGTCTTCTTCATCAGCCAACTGATTTAAAGTGCGGATAGCCAAAAAGGGTGCGGATGAAACTCCATAAGTGACAGTCTTGAGCCTATAGACTGCAACTGGATCTTGCGGAGAAAAACGCCAAATGATTCGCTGATAATTTTGATGTTCTGGGGCAATCAAAATCTGTCTATACATCATTTTGATGTCTGCAGTGAACACTACAGGATGAAATCGAAAATTCAACAAAATAGCGATAATGTCTTGCTGCAATTTGGGACCGATAAATAAACAATCATTCAAAGATAACCGATGAGGTATCTTAGCGGATGCATTAAACACTACACGAAGTTTGGTTGTGCTACTATCAGGTTTCAAAACACAATGATGCGGTATGTAGTAACTATTAGAAGCAGTAGATGGATCAGGAACCAACTCCATATGATCCAGCTCCAAATACTCTTTGAGAAAATCACAATATTGTTTGTAGAGATCTGGTTGCTGTAGAAGACGTCTTTCTAAAGAGTAGAAACGTTGTACGGCGAGATTATACATTCCATCAAAAGCAGGAAGTGTATTTCGAAAAGGAAGAGGCACAACGAATCTACTTGAATCCATTCTCCTGCATCCCTCGGAAAATATTTTTTCGCAGATAAGATCATCTGGGGACTGAACCAGTGCGGTAGGAACATCTTCAATTGTCCAGAACCTTTGGAGTAAATCATCTAATGATACTACATCTTCAATTTTACAAAAAAGCGAAGTTGGGTTTATGGCCGACTGAGAGTGGGAGTTAACAGAACTCGAAGACACTCTACCCATAAGGATGTAACCAAACACAGTGTTAATAGCATCAGGAACACCTTCCTTTCCCAGAAGACGTCCATCCAACAAAATTTGAGAAAATATATCGGCACCTAACAAAAGGTCAATAGCGCCTGGGCTATTGAAACCAGGATCAGCAAGTTTCAAATTGGTTAGATATGCCATATTAGCCATGTTAATGGGCGCAACAGGCATATCATTGCAAATGCGGGGGTAAAACAATAGTCTCAACAACAAAATTGCACTCACGCTTTACTATAGAGCGAAGAGAAAGGGTAAGAGAGCCCTCAGCAGAGGGACTCTGCATAGAACGTAGCCCGTTGACTTGAATCGAAGCGGGCGTAGGTCGGAAGCCAAGGCGTTTTACAGCCTTGCTCGCAATGAATGATGTCATGCTACCAGAATCTAGCAGACATCGCAAAGTTTGATAAGACCCGTGCTTATCTAATACCTCAACTAAAGCGGTGGATAACAACACATTTGAATTGTATGACAAAAGTGAACTATGACAAGAAGTCTGCGGTAGAGAAGTTTCGGGACTTTCAACAGTATTAATGGTACTGGATCCACCAGATGTGGAAGCCAGGTTTGCGGGGGAGCTCTAGATTCAGACCGAATGCCTGAATCACCACGATTTACAAAATGAAGCAATGTGTGATTGCGTTGTTTGCAGTTGCGGCAAGTGGATAAAGATTTACAGCGATTCAACCGATGAGAATCGCCTAAGCAGTTAAAACAAAGTCTAAAATCTTTAACAAACTTAAACCGCGCGGATACTGATTTGTTCAAGAATTCAGAACATTTGTAAATCGCATGATCGGATTTACAAACTAAACAATTTCTATTCTTAGTGACAAACAAGATGTAGTGAACCGGGAAGAATGTTGCTTTGAATTCAGCGGTAACTTTTGTCAACACTTCGCTTTGCCTTGCGGGATAATTCAACATGTTCAAAGGCATCGCAATACTTCGACAAAAAATCAACAACTTCCGAACGGATCGGAAAGTCATCTTTGAGCGGTCACAGTACCATGGTAAAGTTCAAACTTAGCGGCTAAATTCTTTGGAACTCGTTTCAACATCATCTGAACGATACAAAAATCCCACTGATTTACTGGTAAACCCAAATTCTTCAGTGCTTCCAAATTATCACTGAAGTCATCCAATAACTTCCGAACTCTGAAGGGCTATCTGAAGTTAGTTGGGCAATTGTTCTAAAGCTGACCAATGAGACTCCGCGATTAAACGAGTTCGCTTGAATTTTTCAAAAGTGTTTCATAAGCACTCACAAAATTGTTTTGTGTTAGTTTAAAATTCTTAATAACCTCAAAAGCAGGCCCTTTTAAAGCTAACTGCAAATATTTGAACTTCTGCATAGTACTGAGTTTTTTCATTATTGTGAATTAATGAATCAAACAAATCAATAAAAGTACCAAATTCCATATGTCTCCACTAAATGAAGGCAATCAATTCGCGGCAAAGCAACACTTTCCTGTTCCCGAGCTATATTTTGTGGCGTAGAATTCTGAACAGATTTCAGTTTAGCAAAAATAGACCTAATTTTTCAAATTTATTGCGAATGTCATTCTCAAAGTCAAAATCATCGTTTGCATCTGAAATTAATCCAACAATCGAATTGTGCTGTTTAAAAAATTCTAAATGAATTAAATCAACCATATCAATCATGCTAAAAAATAATTCAACGTCGTCACCCTTAAGGCTTTCTCGGCAGCAAAATAAATATCTTCTAATCTTTAAACTCCGATTGTCGATGATTTTTAAATTTACGTAAATTTTCAGCGGTTTTTGACATCTTAACAATAAATTAAAATCACTGTAACGCCACTGAACAAATCTAACACGATAGAACGAAAACAAAATACTATTCCAAAAATGTACATTTTTTTACTGTTGAAGTAGTAAAATATCTGACCAAATGTCAAATAAATTCAAAACAATTTAGCAAATAACCAAAACAAACAAAACGAGCTCTTGTAAGTTCTTAAGGCGGCAAAAAATTGCGTTTTATTTCCAACGGAATTAGTGAATATCCCGAACTTGCTTTCTCTTCTAACAAATAAAGAAACTAAAATTCAATGCGGTTTTCAACAATAATTGCAACGAAAAATCAATGGTTTTTTTTGATCGTTAAACTTTGCACGAAATTAACTCAAATGTATCCGGCCCGGAGTTGGACCAAATTAAGTAATTTATTCGATAATCTTTGCACTAAATTAACTCAAATTGCATCCGGCTCGAAGTTGGACCAAAATTATGTAATGTGTTCGATAAACATTACATATAGAATATTCAAAAAAATGTATGAATTAGATGTTGCGGTTTTAGTTCAATGCTGGTTCAATGCAAGTATATAATTGACGAAGGTCCTTTAGCGGAACAATCAATAAACACGTAAATTAATTCACCAAATAAAAGTTAGTCACTGACCTTTTACGTCGAAGCTCTGCAAAGGGTGTTTTCTTGGTTCTTCGTTCTTCAGAGGCTAGCCCCGTGAACAGGAACAGTTTCTTAGAGCTTCGTCTGGACAACACGTTACACAAAAAATAGCGACGTAATGTTCATTGATTGAGCATACAAAAATGCGGGTTTAACAACAAATGATGCGCTTTTGTAAACACAAAAGAAACTAAATGAAAGCGGTTTAGCGGTCGTTACGAACGAAGCTACTAACTCGCGAAATCGTAACGCAAACAACAACAATAAGCGTCGTCTATTCAGACAGAATCAAAAAATGTCCGAATAGTTCGGAGCACAACACGAACCTCCCAAGCGTCTAATCAGCTAGGGAAGCGAACCACGAAAATGTCAATACAGTCTATATTTTACACGCAAAAAAACACTTAAAATTAGCATTAGCGCGACGGAATGTTTTAGAAAAGGTGCAGAAGTTTAAAAATCAATGAAGTAATTCAATCAAATTGAACACAATACACTAAACAAATGCGGGAACGCACCACCGGCCAATCACACGCAGCCGTTCACGGTGCCAACCAATAGGCGCCGAGCCGCCACTATATAACAGCGCTTCTGAAAATTTTAGTATTCGAGTAACTAGAAGCGAAAGCAGAAGGCTACGAGAATAATGCGAACCGACCTGAAGAGGGCAGATGTGACTCTGCCGAAACGTCGTCGTACCGGCCCGGACCCGTCCAATAACAACTCAACCGGAGATGGAAGGTCAGCAGGCGGGAGGCGTGCCCACTGGGCGCCCAGGGCCAATCACACGCGGCCGTTCGCGGTGCCAACCAGTGGCGCCGAGCCGCGACTATATAGCAGCGCGAGCGCTTCTGAAAATCTTAGTATTCGAGTAACTAGAGGCGAGGGCAGAGGGCTGCGAGAATTGTGCGAGCCGACCTGAAAAGGGCAGATGTGACTCTACCGAGGCGTCGTCATTTTGCCATCGATCCCGACAGGGATCAGTTATCAACTACGCGGATGAATTCCCGGAAACCACATAAAACATTTAGTGCCCGCGAAAACTTAAAAACCAATATAGTGAATCTCTACGGGGAGAATACTTTTCATTTGTGTAAAACATTTGAGAAATTGCGCGCGAAAAGGAGCAAACTTTTGTGCGATCTACATTTTTTACAACGATGCCGCGATGAAAGAGTTATTCCGAAAAACATGACGGTAAAGTTCTGGACGAACAACAGAAAAACACAGAATATCTTATGGAAAGCTAGTTGTGCCCTACTTAGGGAAGCCATACGTGATGTTAGAAGAGATTTGGATGTTCTTAATACTAAACTCCTAGATACCCACCTACAGGTAAGCAATACACTCCATCCAATAATATGGGATAAATTCGATGAGATTAGTGAATTTAGGGCCGAAACGAATGCAGACAACAGAACAACAGACAAAATTTAACAAATTGAAGCTCCAACAGAAGCCCAAAAACGGTCACAGTCTAACCTCACGACAATTGGAAACGACTAAAACCGCTTATAACTTATATTCGGTCCAATTGAACTCTTCCTCGATTGGCGTTTTGGCTAAGGGATTCAATTACGCTATTGCTCCCTCTCACATACCAACAGAGAGTATAATATGTGGCTTGGAAACAGCAGTTTCAAAATTAGATGCGAACACCGCTGAAATAATTAGACAAGATGTGTCACATATTCTAAGAAAGTCTAAACCGCCCAAAAGGAACCTATCTATAGAAGAAAATGATTATATATATATATATATATATATATATATATATATATATATATAGATATATTTGATTTTTAAGTTTTCGCGGGCACTAAATGTTTTAGGTGGTTTCCGGGAATTCATCCGCGTAGATGATAACTGATCCCTGCCGGGATCGATGGTAAAATGACTACGTTTCGGCAGAGTCACATCTGCCCTCTTCAGGTCAGTTCGCATAATTCTCGTAGCCTTCTGCTTTCGCTTCTAGTTACTCGAATACTGAGATTTTCAGAAGCGCTCGCGCTGTTATATAGTCGCGCGGCTCGGCGCCTATTGGTTGGCACCGTGAACGGCTGCGTGTGATTGGCCCTGGGCGCTCAGTGGGCACGCCTCCCGCCTGCTGATTTGTTATTTCCGTTTGAGTTGATATTGGAGGGGTCCGGGCCGGTACGGTGTTTAATAGAATTTTCCAACAATTCGATAAGTTCTGAATTTCATTGCGTGCGTTTAGACTGTGAGGCCTCTTCGCTATTTCAATTGCCTCTCTTACGAGTCTTGATTTCGGGTGTTCTATATTTGCCAGTACTCTGGTGTTCTCAAAGTCTATTCGGTGTGACATCGTGGTGGCGTGGTCCGCAATGGATGTTGTTTTCCTGCTTTCTTACAGCGTTTTGGTGTTCATCACGTCTAGCTTGAATTCTTCTATTAGTTTGCCCCACATAGGTTTTTTTGACAGTCTGCACATGGAATCTCGTACACTCCCTGTTGTTCTAAAGGGATCCTCGTCTTCGGAGTCCTCAACACCGTGCTTATTTTTCTGTCTGTATTGAAAATAGTATCGATATTGTGTCTCCTTAGAATTCTTGCAATACTGTCCGTGGTCCCCTTGACATACGGTAAATAAGCCTTGGTTATTGGTGTCTCATGCTCCTCGTCTGTTTGTCTCGGTTTTGACTTTAGGGCTCTTTCTATATTTCGGTTTGTAAATCCGTTTTGTCTCAGAGCTGTTTTTAAACTGTCCATTTCCTGTTTGATGTTATCCTGGTCAGCTAGTCTTTGTGATCTGGTTACTAAAGTCTTGACAACGGCTTGTAGTTGGGCTGGGTGGTGATGACAATTAGCATGAAGGTATCTGTTGGTGTGAGTTGCTTTCCTATATACTGTATGGCCAAGGGTTCCATTTTCCTTCCTATTTATGAGAACGTCAAGAACGGCAGTTTATTGTTGGCTTCAACCTCCATGGTAAATTTTATTTTGTGATGGATGCCATTAAGGTGGTCTAAAAAAGTATTGAGGTGTTCCCTCCCATGAGGCCAAATCACAAATGTATCATCCACATATCGCAACCATAAACTGGGCTTAAGAGTTGTTGTCCGTAGTGCCAACTCCTCAAAGTTCTCCATAAAAAGGTTCGCTATAACTGGTGAGAGTGGCGATCCCATTGGAGCTCCTTCCACTTGTTTGTATCGTTGGTTCTCGTAAACAAAATAGGTGTTCATCAGACAGTGCCTTGTTAAGTCTACAAGGTATTGAGGTGGTTTGTATTTTTCTATTATGATATCCAAGGCTTCGTCGATAGGGATGTTGGTGAAAAGGGACACTACGTCAAAACTTACAAGAAGACACTCTGGTTGTAAGACCGTTTTTCTAAGTATTTCGATGAAATGTGTCGCATATTTCACATATGAGTCTGCCTCCTCTGCAAACGGTTGAAGTTGTTGGGCTAGGTATTTGGCTAGGTGTTGTGTTGGGGATCCAATTGAGCTTACTATTGACCTCAAAGGTGCACCTTCTTTATGTACTTTTGGCAACCCATAGAATTTCGGACATCTCGATGACTTTTCACGCGGAATGAGTTGCAGTTGGAGATTTTTGTCGATCCTACTTGCTTGGATTTTGCCGGACCCGGACCCCTCCAATAACAACTCAAACGGAAATAACAAATCAGCAGGCGGGAGGCGTGCCCACTGATCGCCCAGGGCCAATCACACGCAGCCGTTCACGGTGCCAACCAATAGGCGCCGAGCCGCGCGACTATATAACAGCGCGTGCGCTTCTGAAAATCTCAGTATTCGAGTAACTAGAAGCGAAAGCAGAAGGCTACGAGAATTATGCGAACCGACCTGAAGAGGGCAGATGTGACTCTGCCGAAACGTCGTCATTTTACCATCGATCCCGGCAGGGATCAGTTATCAACTACGCGGATGAATTCCCGGAAACCACCTAAAACATTTAGTGCCCTCGAAAACTTAAAAACAAATATATATATGTTATATCACACTTCTCAAATTAAACTTTTTAAAAAAAGATTTTATTAACTTTAACAAAATAATAACTTTTTAAAATACAAAATACAAAATTGAAATAATGACAATAATAACTAACAACAGACTGAGTAATAATGAATAACAAACAAGAGAGATTTTACAATATATAACCTAATGAATGCTGAATCGGCACTGCCGACACGGCGATTCCCACGGATGCTCGGCGGGGCTGTAATCTGACACTGCACGTGTTCGCTGAGTCAGCTGGGAACGATGAAATACAGTTGCTACATAAGTTCACCCAAAGTTCATGTTATAAACTTATATAACAACTCCCATCCATATAAAAAAGTTGATGGTATATCATCAACTTTTAGGGGAAGTTCTGAAGTTCCATACATTGGGCTGGATCTAGGAGGCTGTGCAGCTTTCCCGTGGACTTAGGCTTTGATGGGCCTGGAAGTGGAGCTGACTCGGCATCGAGGCTGGACTTAGTGGTTTTCTGAACCTTCTCTTGATTGGTTTGATACAAAGGAACATAATCACAATTACTGTTAATGTGATTGTGGTAATTGTGAGCCATGATGTATGCTTCTCCAATGGTGGTTGATTCATGAGCTTTTCCAATTCCATTGAATATTGGGCAAGCTTATGGTTGGCAACATTTAGATCTGTTACATCTAAATCCTGCAATTGTAGGGGTTTTAATTTGGGAAGTTGATTTGCGACTGGCATGCCGTCACAGCAGCTATACGGGATGTTCACTGGATGATTTCTGAAGGTGATGTTCTGGATGTTCTTTGACGTTCTCGTAGCATGTACCCTGATGTTGTCAATAAAGGCATTGCAATCGGACTTGATTTGCAACAGCGAATTTGTCGTGATGGTCTGCGTTACGACATCTTGTCCCTTACATTTGATGGCTATAGGTAGTGGTCTGGAAATTGAGATCAACCAGAGGTTTATGTCGATCTCTTGTATATTATATTCTTCCGCATAGAATATAGAAGTTTTGCAGGTTGCTGGGAATGTGGCTGGCTGTCTGAGAAGCTGACTTTCGCAGATGGCATCTTTGTCTATTGGATGTGATATAGCTTTGGAACAAATCTTATGATGTTTAGTTAAAGGCTTGCAGTCACCCAGGTCTTCGAAGGATGTGTATAATAACGAATCGTCGTCTCTCGCGATAAATGTTGTCTTTATTGAAAGTATATGATGAAACCCTGTTCGATCATCCAAAATTGGGATCGGATAAAGGTGGTAAAGGGTGTAAATCTCAGGATCAACTAGAGGAATTTTGAGTACAAAAATGATTTTAGTGTTGATTTGAAAAGCTTCCAATTCTATCAAATCAATGTACTGAGCAACATTTGAACTGTAAATAGGAAGTGGTAAATTATTTTCATGTAGTGACTGAGAAATCTTTTGAAGGGAATCGACCAAATCTACTGGGGTTATGATCGAACTATGTAAAATTTTTAAGCGGGCGAAAGAGACTGCAGTTAAAACATCATCGAGAGTGTTTTCGATAAATATGTAACTCTCCATTAGGCTTTCACACAGATCCAAGATATTGATTTGAAATTCATGAAAATCAAGATCATTTGAAATGTATAAAATTGACTGCCTTATTTTTTCAATGTTATTCGAGAATAATTTCTCCTCGGATTGAAATTTTTGTAAAGTTTTGTTGAGGCTTGTAATGACTGAGGTTGTTACAGATATTTGTTTCTTTACTAAGTCCTGAATTTGGTGTTGGTCTTTAGTAATTTTAGTTATACAGTCATTTATGTATTCACCATCTGTTGCGTCTAAGTTTCCTGAAATAGCTTTCCAAACTGATCCCAGTCCGTTAATAAGTCCGCGTTTTTTTCTGTTAGTAGGGTAAGTTTGAGTGTCAGCGAAGATGTCTGTATATTTAGAGTTAAAGGATTTGGAAATTTGTTTCAAGAGGCTAACATGTGTTTGTATTTTTGGTTTAAATGATTTTGTATTAGTTGTGTTTTCGTTAATTGTCTCTAAAATTCGGTTTAGTATGGCGTCGTTATTTGAAATAGCACTTCTGAAAGGGCTGAGGTCTTTGAAGACAAGAAGTGTCCATTTGTCGTTTGAAATTTTAAGTGTGCCTTCTTCATGGAAGAAAACTCCTATTGTATTGTTAACGGGTGTAAGAGAGTATTGTTGGAGGTTCACGACTGAAAACAGTCCACAGAATCTGAAAAGAAGGGATTCATTCAAAATATGGTTTTAGTCTGTCAAAGTTAATTTTACTGATTTGGTTAGTCTGTAAGTTTATAACTGTGGCAGAGTTTTTTCTAATCGCGGTGATTTCAAAAGGTCCATTGAATTTGTTTTCAGATTTGCTTTTAATCTGAGATTCTTTCACGTAAACTTTGTCGCCTACTTGTATTCTGGTTGGTTAGTGGAAACATGTTTGTCAAATCTAACTTTAGATTTTTGTTTTTGTTGGTCGGTTTTAGCGCGGGCAAGTCTATAATAGTAGTTCATTCTGTTGTTAAGGTCCCTAACATATTTGGAAATGAGTTTTTCCTGATCGTATATTGTTTCGGGGGGTCTACTAGAAGTGTGCCCAAAGATGAGTTCGTAGGGCGTGAAACCAGTGGTCTTGTTTTTAGTGTTGTTGTAGCAGATAACTGCGTAGGGGAGGACGTTGAATGGGTGTTCGTCAGGATGTTCAGCTGTATTTGCCCTTATCATTTCCGCTAAAGTCGCGTGAAACCTTTCGATAGAGCCATTTGATTCAGGATGGTGGACACTTGAAAAGGATAGTTTTATGTCATATAGTTCGCACAGGTCCCTTATGAGAGTGTTATCAAATTCACGTCCATAATCACAATGGATGCGAAGGGGTGTACCGTAATGTTGGAAGAATATTAGGAGGGTGTTTACTACAGTTTTAGCTGTTTTGTCACCAATTGGGTAGGCCTGAGTAAATTTGGTGAGTTCATCCCTAATAGTCAGTGCGTAGTTTCTGGTTGGATATTCGAAAATATCAATGTTGATACGTTCGAAGGGCGTTTTTGGTGTTTCAGTTATGACAAAAGGAGCACTTAAGTTTTTTCTACAGAACTTTACCTTTTGGCAAGTTTCGCAGGACTTAATAAATTGCTCTACACTTTTGATTAGTCCAGTCCAATTATACTTTTCTTTTATGCGTCGGATGGTCTCGTTAATTCCACGATGAAGGTTATTTTTGCCGCAGTGGTACTGCTGCAGTATAATGGGAATCTCGTCTTGAGAAGGGGTTGTCACAATATTTTGACAAATTTTAAGTTTTACGTCTTTGTCTGCAAGTATAAAGGATAGTGTTTCAAGAATCGGTAGTTCTACGTTGTTTTCAATACAAAAAGTTTCGGATTCGTCGAACTGGTCTTGGTTGTTATAGAGAATGTTGAATAGATGTGCAACAACTGTTCCAGGATCAAAGGGTAAAGGGACAATTAAATATTTTCTATGCCTTACAGTTTTGCTGGCTAGAACGTTTAGAGTGTCAGTAGTGAAGTTTGGGTCTTCTTCGAAAATATCTTCGATGATTTTGTCATGCAAGTCATTGAGTTTATTTTGCCAGAAGAAAGTGACTATTCGTTTGTGAGATTTGTCTAGAAGTTGGGCGTTAGAAATTTCTATTTTTGAATAGTCGATTATCGACTCGGTTTTATACAATTGAACAAATCGATTAAATTCTGTTGTCATGCGTTCGTCATGATCATCGCGTTCTTGTTCGTTGTCGGAGTCGTCGGAGTTATCGTGACTAGTACCTGAATCGGGTTGTTTTGGGTCGGTTTCGTTATTTGCGAAAATTTTTATCTTTGAAAGAAAGTCGGTGCATTGTTTGAAGTGATTAATTTGATACGGGAAAGAGCGTCTGCGTTCAAGTTTACCTTGCCAGGCTTGTATTCGATTTTATAGTTATACTCCTCTAGTTTGAGGCGCCATCTGGCTAGACGACTGCCAGGGTCTTTGATCGAAAAGAGCCAAGTAAGCGGACGGTGATCACACAGGAGTGTAAACTTTCTCCCAAAAAGATACGGTCTGTAGTGCTTGACCGCCCAAACAATGGCTAGCAGTTCCCGTTCGATAGTGGAATATCGAGTTTCTGCACCGCAGAGTGTACGGGAAGCATATGCTATAGGAAGATCTTTTCCTACGGGGCCTTGTGAGAGAACCGCTCCAATTGCAAAAGCACTAGCATCAGTAGTGAGCAGGAATGGTTCTTCGAAATTTGGGTAGATCAAGATAGGGTCAGATACAAGGGCTTGCTTCAGTTCGTTGAAGGAAGACTTGCAATCTGCGTCGAAGATGAATTTGACGTCTTTCTGCAGGAGTTTCGTTAGGGGCTTTGAGATCTTGGCGAAATTGGGAATAAAACGTCGGTAATATCCGGCGAGACCAAGAAAAGATTTAACATCTTTAGGAGTTTGGGGTTGAGGGAAATTCTGAATGCATTCAACCTTTGAAGGGTTTGGTTTTACTCCTTCTTGGGTGATCAGATGACCTAGGTAAGCAACTTCCTTGCGGAGAAACTCACACTTGTCAGGTTGAATTTTCAAGTTTGACTGTCTAAGACGCTTAAAGACTTCTGTCAAACGGGACATATGCTCATGGATGGTTGGTGAATAAACGATAATGTCATCCATGTAAACCAGGCAACGTTCATTCTGGATGCCCAGAAGAATGTTGTCCATGACCCTCTGAAAAGTAGAAGGTGCATTTTTCAAACCAAATGGCATACGAACGAATTCGTAATGGCCATTGTCAACAGAGAAACCGGTCTTGGGAATGTCTTCCTCAAGGATTTCCAACTGGTGGAACCCGGAAGCGAGATCCAGTGTCGAAAAGTATTGACACTTACCAAGTTGATCGAGGAGATCAGAAATGTTGGGCAGAGGATATTTATCGTCTACAGTTAGTTCGTTTAACTTCCTATAGTCGATAACAACTCGCTTACCAGAAGCATCGAGTTTCTTAGGGACGACCCATACGGGGGAGGACCAAGGAGAAGAAGAGTGCCTGATTATGCCTTGATCAAGCATTTTGGCAATTTGAGTTTTCACTTCCTCCTTATGGACTTGAGGATATCTGTAAGATTTTGTGAAAACGGGCTTGGCATTATTGGTGTCAATTGAATGTTTTACTGCGTTGGTAAAAGACAAAACATCGCCTCAAGATAGAAAATATCTTCGAATTCTAAACAGAGGTTCGTGATAAGTTCTCGCTCTTCGTCATTAAGGTGTTCTGTACGAATTTGTTCCCTGATAGTTAAGTTTCTGTCCAAGTTTATAGGTTCAGAGTAATTGTGTGTATTCATATTTAAAAGGGGGTGTGTTTGGTCAAGGGGTTCTAAGTGAAGATCGGAAAAATTAACAGTTTTAGGCATCGCGTTCGCGTTTATTATTGAGGTCAGAAATTCTCCCTTTGAATCAACGCGTACAACTGCGTTGGGAAGTCGTACTTTGTCAATTACTTGTGTCGGTAAAATTGCGTCAGTATTAAAAAGGCCGCACTTGAGTTTGAAAATTTGTTCGGTTCTTGCTGGAATAGTTATTTGATTGTTATAAGTACAAGTTGGCATTTTAGTATTGGGAATCTCTGTCGGTTGTATGTTAGATTGATTGTGATCGGGCACTTTATGCAAGGGAATAGTTTTGAAGTTCGTAATTAACTGTTTTGATTTCAAGTCAACAATACATTCGTAATGCTCAAGAAAATCAAGACCTAATATTCCATCAAACTCAATATCTAGATTGTAGATAAAAACCTTATGAGGGTTACCTATGGCAAATGGAATAAGAGTTGATTCAGAAATAGGGATTTTCTCGTGCGTAATACCTTGGATTGTCACTTTTTCGGGAAATCTTTGACGGAAATTCTTAACGGTGTTTTCTTTAAAAATGGAGATACCAGCTCCGGTATCGATGAGAAGTTTAAATTTTTCGGAAGCATCGTGAATGTAATAAAGATTTTAGAGTTTACCGTTAAAAGAGGACTTAGAGAAATGCTTGTTCCGGGAAATTCGCATTTGGGTTGAAATCTTCCAGATTCAAATTCTGGATTTGGGTTTGGACTTCGGAAATGGTAGTTGTTGAATCCGGGGGCTGATCTAGGCTCGGGAGAGCTAGAAAATCCTGGTATTCGTGACTGTTCAAAGGTGTAACGAAATTATCGTCTGGAGTTTGTTCAATTTCATAATCGACAGGATTTTGACTGAAATCGTCATAAATGTATGGGCTATTTTCAGTATTATAGCCGTAGTCGCTTACTGAATATTCTTGATAATCAGTATTCAGGTGTTCATTGAAATGATGCGTCCTTTCTGGACGATAGTGAGGGTTTGTCTGTATTACAGACGGTCGGAATTGATTTGGTTTAAACGGGGGTCTTTGGAAATTTGTCGGTCGAAATGATGGACCTTGATGGTTGGGATTATTTGGGGGTGGATTTGGCCTCGAAGATTGATTTGGCCCTGTAAAATTAGGTCTAAAATTTTGGTTGTAAGATTGAGGGTTGTTTTGCTGTCGCAACCGACAATCTACTGCAATGTGGCCTAATCTACCACAATTTAAACATTTCGGTGGTTGAATGGGTTTTCGGACCTGAAATGTGGGTTTAGGAGGAGCAGATTTGTGAATTTTTTGCTCTTCAAAATATGACAACTGAAGTTCTCGTCTGATTCGAGAGTGTGCCTCCAGAAGATCTTTGGGATTGCTGGCACGAATTATTTGGCCTAGACGTGGTTCTAGTCCGGTAAGAAGTGTATTTAGAACCATCGTATCTACAAGGGTAGTCTGAGCTTCTTTTTGCTCGTTACTTAGTCCAGACGCTTTTTGAATGCATGAGTGCATTTTCGCACTCAAAACTTGGAGTCTATTATAAAAGGTCAGAGGGGACTCATTAGAAAGTTGTTTGAGACGTTGGAGATCGTGGATCAAAGAAGACAGATCGCGCGAATCTCCGAAATGTAGTGTCAAAAGCTGTTTAATTTCTAAATATGAAGCGGGGTTTCTCGAGTTGACCAACTGAGCCGCTTTGCCTCTAAGTTTATTTTTTATATGAATGACTAGCAGATATTTTTGCTCTGCAGTCGACATATTGTACGCACAATTACATGCGTGTATGAAGGTGGCCAAGGAGATCTGGTCGCCTTCAAATTCCGGAATAATAGAAAATATTTCCGATAACCGGTACTTCTCGGTTTCATCAGAAACTACATTATTTGTTGCTTGTGCCATTTCGATGTGTTAGAATTAAAAGTATACACAAGTTGAAAATAATAAAAATAAAATAAACGAGGGATTGCAAAATGGGTTTCAAATAAAATATAATATAAAAATTATTAAGTGAATGTATATAAATGGGGAATAAACGATATTTTGGATAATAGAACGGTAGATAAAAATGAAATAATAAAATAAATATATAAAAGTAAATCAAAATATATCAAATAAATATTTCAATTCAAATAATCAAATAATATCTCAATTCAAATCAAGATAATCAAATAAATCAAATTATCAATCAAATAATCAAATAAAATCAAATATCAAATAATCAAATAAATCAATCAAATAAATTCTTTAAAACCTTAAACGTTAGACGATTCACTACTACTCACATCAACAGGAACATTGGAAGATCCGTGTTCTCCTTTTATCGCAGTTGGGACTTCTTCCAGGTTCTTTGCTCCGTTGAGGGATAGGAATCCGCCGCTACCAGTTAGAAGTAAGCTCTTGTTCTAGTAACGTTGACGGATCCTACTGACTGCGCCAATTTGTTATATCACACTTCTCAAATTAAACTTTTAAAAAAGATTTTATTAACTTTAACAAAATAATAACTTTTTAAAATACAAAATACAAAATTGAAATAATGACAATAATAACTAACAACAGACTGAGTAATAATGAATAACAAACAAGAGAGATTTTACAATATATAACCTAATGAATGCTGAATCGGCACTGCCGACACGGCGATTCCCACGGATGCTCGGCGGGGCTGTAATCTGACACTGCACGTGTTCGCTGAGTCAGCTGGGAACGATGAAATACAGTTGCTACATAAGTTCACCCAAAGTTCATGTTATAAACTTATATAACATATATATATATATATATATATATATATATATATATATATATATTCTGTGGTTTCCGGGAAATCATTCATTATTATATTTTATTCAATGAATGAACCAATATTATAAATAAAATTTTAGCATTCTGCATTGAAGGTCGTCAATAGCTACTAAACAAAACAAAAATAAAGAAAATCGGTTGAGACACAGCGGAGAAAATGGTACCTAACCGTTTTATATGCTAAGATGTTAAATTTAAAAAACAGAGTTAAAGCTTAGATATTTGATGTGAAATTTCTTGATGGATTTTATTTTGTGATTGTGACAATGGTATTTTTCCAGTGAAATTTTGAAAATTGATAAAAAAGTTTTTATTTTTTTAAATATATTGTTACGAAATTTACCCAAAGCCGACCCTGTTTTATTTCAGTACGACAAGAATCGCTTTGAGATAAAAAATGGTTCTCGAAAAGACTCGGCACCTGTAGGAGTGATGACTGATTTTACTGGAGAATTCGACGCTGGTTTTATAAAGGAAGCACGCCACGATCGCGAGTTTAGTTGGTTGTACGAGGAGCTTATATGTAAAATTGTTATTGTGATATTTGAATCAGCTGTTGTATATTCGATGTAAATACAGTTCTAGAACCCACGGACTTTACAACAAATTTGGTGATAAGATGTAAAGGATTAAGTGCAGTTAAAATCGTAATTTGATTTATGGAAACACGGAGCATGGAAAAAATGGACGAAACTGCCAAAAAAATAGTCAAGCAGGTTACCGAGGGACTAGACGAAAAAATAGCCCAGATTCTAGAAAAACGTGACAAGAAGGAGAAACAACATCAAGAAGAAATACAACAAAGGTTAGTAAAATCTTTTGATGAAAAATGTAAAATAGAATTAGAAAATCTTGTCACTACGATGAAAAGCGAACAACAGAATTTAATTGAAGGATTGTTCTCGAAATTTGAAGAAAAACAAGATCAAATTGAATTAAATCGACACGAAACTGAACAGAAAAGACAACTGCAATTCGAACAATTAATGCAAATAGTAGGACAAGTTAATGAAACAGTTAATGAAAGAATGCAAATAGTTGAGTCAGATATAAAAGAGATAAATGATCACATTAAGACCATAAAAAATATCGTGGATACTCTTGAAACAAAAGTAGTTGATCTCGATTCCATCCAAAGCCAGGTAAAATTTGAAATCAGTTCAATTCAAGACACAGTTCAAGATCAAATCAGTTCCATCAAGCAAACAGTACGCAGTGAAGTACAAGATAAAATCAGTGCCATCCAAAATAAACTAGAAACAGAAATTAAAAAAATGCAACAGGACTTACAGCGAGGAAAATACCAGAACACCGTGAGTACCAAAGGTTCCTTTAGTAGGGTACCCACATTCGACGGCAGTTCATCTTGGCCCATGTATAAACGGCAATTTGAGGCCGTGGCTACAGCTAATGGATGGGATAATCAAGAAAAATCTACTTCTCTGGTAATTTCGTTAAGAGGTCCGGCCCTAGAACTCCTCCAAAGCATTCCAGTCGAGGAACAGGGCAATTTCGACAAGATCATCGCCATCCTGGACAGACGTTACGACAATCAATCCTTGAGCCAGGTATACCAAGTCCAACTGAGTGGAAAAACGCAAAAATCCGGTGAAAGCCTCCAAGAATTCAAAGCAGAAATTAGACGGTTAGTTCACTTGTTCTACCCAGACCTGCCAGAGGAAACGAAAGACCAGTTGGCCACACAGAGTTTCATAAACGGCATCCGAGATGTGGAAGTACAGCGAAATCTAAGACTAAGTGGCGTCAAGAAAAGTAATGAAGCTCTACTTCGGGCTTTGGAAGTAGAGGCCGTCATGAACATGTCCAAGCCGAGGGTCCGAGCAGTTTCCTTTAACCAGGAAGAGTCAGAATCACCATTTCAAGCGCTGCTGGCTGGTCTGAACAAAATATTAGAACGGTCACAAAGAACTGGCACCAGAGGGGCATGTTATCGCTGCGGGCGGACAGGACACTTCCAACGTGACTGCCGAGTAAGGCTACCGGAACGATCACCAACCAGGGGTAGCCAACAAACCGACCTTACCAACCAGGGAAACTCCAACCAGTCAGCATAAGGGGGCGAATGCTGAGTTACCCTCCACCAGCCCCCAGGACAATATCCATCCGGGGATTTTGCCGAGATAGCGGCAGCCTAGTCATCAAAGGCACCATCAATGGGCGAGCAATTACCATCACCATCGACACCGGCGCCGCTGTATCCATTGCCAAGTCCAGGGTTTTGAGAGCATCAGAAATTCGGCCAGTTACCAATAACATCCAGCTCAGAACAGTCACCGGCGAGTCCATGTCAATACAGGGTGACGCAGACGTCGTGCTACAGATAGGGGACAACATGACCCGGGGTGGTTGTTGGTCCACTACCGGGCGCCTCCCCAGGTGGCGGATAGGGGAACGCTCTCCAGCAATGGGGAGTACTGAGGATTTCCTCAGGGCGGACCAAAATCAGATAGGGGAAGGGACCCCGAAAATAAACCATTTATGGATATGGGTGATAAGGTGAACTTAATACCCCAGGTGGGTACCTCGGCAGAGGATAATCCCACCACCGGTTCCGATCGAGTGAAAGCCTCGGTGGCCGGTGCACGCTCCACGGATTCTGGGGGGAGCGAATTATCACTGGTTCCGTCACATAGTGACAAGAAGAAGAAGAACACCGTTAATGGTACAACATCGACCATTAAAACTAGAGCTGGCAGCAATACACTATTCAGCCAAGTCCTCCAAAAGGCGAATAGTGGAGTTGACGTCCCCCAAAGGGCAACAGATGAGAGTGGCGCTCCAAACAAATTAGGAGCAAAGATCGATGAGCTCTTGACGTTCATTGGGCCTAGGCACAATGTACATCATGAGATCAAGAAACTGGCACACGCCATTAAGTCAGAATATGACAAATATCTGACGTCAACGACGCAGCCATCTCCTGTAGCGAAACCTGCTACAACACAGACATCGCCAGTAAAGGTGTCAAACACTCAGACACAAGGTGAAAAGCAAAAGGAGGTCCCAAAAGCGGCTGCCTCAAAAGCAGCTAACTCAAAACCGGCTGCATCAACACCGGTGGCCCCAAAGCAGGCGGCTTCAATAAAAGTAGCCTCACTGCCGGGAGACTCGGTAGCAAGGACCTCGCCACCGAAGGCCTCGCCTTCAGTAGCCTCATCAAGTAAGGCACCACTACCAAAAACTCTTAAACCGGTGCTAGCTAGCAAGCTAAAGCCCGGTAAAGAAGGTTGCCAGAACATCGGGCAAACCACCCAGGCAACAACAAGTAGGGTGGTCAATTCAGAAGCGAAGAGAAACAATGAATTAAAATCCAAGTTTAAACCGCAGACCAGAAGCAAACCTTCAAACCAGTTGACTGACTGGCAACTGGTAAAGAGGAAAAAGGCCCCGAGGACCAATAAGCAAAAACCAGCGCCACATTGTACGCTGCTTATAAAGAAAGGCGAGAAGAGCTCCCATGCAGATATCTTGCGAGATATCAAAAATGATCCCACCTTGCAGGATATAGGCAAAAAAGTCAATAAGATCCGACGAACAGCTAGGGGAGATCTCCTGTTTTTATTCGCGAAGGCGAAGGAGATGGAGCGCTACTGTAACGCCATCAAGAATAAGCTCCCAAGCGGGGCCACTGTACAATCTCGAATACCGCAAATCGAGATTGAAATTAAAGACCTGGATGAGATCAGTACAAAGGAAGACGTGGTAAAGCTGCTCAAAGATAATATCGACGGCCTGGCAGAGATCACTGAGGAGGCAGTGAAATCACTTCGACGGGCATATAGATCAACACAAACGGCAGTTGTTTGTCTCCCAGAGGTCCAGGCCAAGAAATCCATCGCACTTGGAAAGCTGAAACTTGCGTGGGGCACAGTACGTGTTCGCGAGAGGATCAGCCTTCGACGGTGCTTCAAATGCTGGCACTTTGGGCACAACGCCCATTCGTGCAGAGGCAAGACTGACCGAAGCAGTTGTTGTCACAGATGCGGAGGCGCTGGTCACAATGCCTCGGCTTGTCAACAACCTGCCAAGTGCTTACTCTGCAAAGAGAAAGATAGTAGGTCAGACTGCCGGCACGTTGCGGGTAGTTGGAAATGTCCGATCTACCAACAGGCGATGAGAGCAGCACAAGCCCGTAAATGAAAGTACTGCAACTCAACCTCAACCATTGCGAAGCAGCCCAAGACCTACTGGTACAGCGGGTGCGGGAATTAGATTGCGACGTAGCCATAATCTGCGAGCAGTACAAAAACTTCGACACCCTGTCCTGGGTAAATGACACAACGGACAGAGCAGCGATATGGGCTTGCGGTAAACTTCCGTTCCAACAACTCCCAAATACCCCCGAACCATGGCTTGTGAGAGCCAAAGTGGGAGGGGTTCACTTCTATAGCTGCTATGCACCTCCTAGTGCAGAGCTCGAGGAGTTCGAGTTATTCTTGGACACCTTGGCGGAGGATGTACGGAAGCGTGAATCGGCCGCCATCGCAGGAGATTTCAACGCCTGGGCAATTGACTGGGGATGTCGGGAAACGAGCGCGAGAGGACGAGCTCTCCTTGAGACCATGTCTTCGCTCAACCTGGTACTCCTCAACACAGGGGCCGTAAGCACATATCGCAAAGGCACAGCCAGCTCCATCATCGATGTGACATTCGTTAGCAGCAACCTAATTAAAGGGGGCTGTGAGTGGCGGGTCGATGAGGAGTTTACTAATAGCGACCACCAAGCTATTATATGGGAAATCAACACCACTCCCAAACGAAGATTGTGTGTCAGTCGTGCGAGGTCACAGCCAGTCGGTTGGAACAAAAATGCTTTCGATGCTGATTCATTCGCCTTGGTTATGGAGCAGGAACCATTGTCAATAGCAACAAGCGCAGAAGCCACTGCCAAAGAGGTAATGACAAGCGTTGTCAAGTCCTGCGATGCTTCCATGCCAAGGAGACGGCAGAACAACAGCCGCCCACCAGTTTACTGGTGGAACGACACGATCTCACAACACCGACGAGAGTGTCTCAAAGCACGAAGGCTGCATCAACGAGCACGGAGACGCGACAGGGTCACAACAGAAGAACTAAGGCTCGACTATGAAATCAAAAGACAACAACTACGAAGAGCCATTCTCTCAAGCAAGAGATCCTACTGGAAGGAGTTGTGTGACGAAGTTAATCAAGATCCATGGGGAAAACCGTATAAAATCGTGATGCATAAAATTAAGGCCCCTCCATGACATCAACGAACTGCCCCGAATCATTGCACCGCATTGTCACTCACTGTTTCCTGCAAAGCCTGAGCTACCCGCTAATCCTTCGTGGCAGGTGAGGGACGAAGATATACCATCAGTGACTATGAGTGAGCTGATGGGCGCGTGCAACCGGCTCCAAAACGGTAAGGCTCCCGGTCCAGATGGCATACCTAACATCGCGCTAAAATGCGCCATAGCCAATAGGCCTGACATGTTTCTACACATGTATGAGACCTGCCTAAAGCAGGGGGTTTTCCCGACTAAGTGGAAAAAGCAGAGGCTTGTGCTCCTCCCTAAAGGGGGAAAGAAACCTCCCGACGAACCGTCATCATATCGTCCCCTCTGTATGTTGGACTCTGCGGGAAAACTCCTTGAAAGGATAATAGCAGATAGGCTGGAGCCCTACGTTGAGCCGAAACTTTCCACCAACCAATTCGGGTTCAGAAAGGGGAGATCAACCATCGATGCCGTGACACTCGTTACCAACATCGCCAGAGAGGCTATCTCGGGAAAGAGATGGAGAAGAGGTGGAAAAAAGTACTGTCTAATAGCCACCCTGGATATCAAGAACGCCTTTAACTCGGCCCGCTGGGACCGCATTTTGGAGGCTCTTGCCAGGATGGAAGTTCCGCAGTACTTGCGCAGAATGGTTTCAGCCTATTTCAAGGACCGCATCTTGTTGTACCAAACTGAAAATGGGCAAGTAGACTATAAGATCACAGGAGGTGTACCTCAGGGCTCTGTTCTTGGCCCCCTCTTATGGAACGTAATGTACAACGACCTGCTCCTGCTCGGTCTGCCTGAGGGCGTCAGGCTAGTGGCATTCGCCGATGATGTGGCATTGATCATAGTGCGCAAGCACATAGAGGAGATACAAACAACCTTCTCATTCGCTATAGCCACAATTCAGCATTGGATGCTCGCAGCGGACTTGAGTTTAGCAGAACAAAAGACCGAAACACTTCTTGTTAACAGTCGAAAGGCAAGGGAAACCATCACCCTCAAAATAGGCGACTCCTACATACAGTCGCAGCCCTTCATCAGCTATTTGGGGGTGCTCCTGGACACACGGCTCAACTTCAAAGAGCACATAATCGCGGCCAGCAAGAAAGCAGCTGGGTTACAGGGGGCATTATCTAGAATAATGCCGAATGTCGGAGGCCCTAGACAGATAAGAAGACAGCTACTGGCAACAGTAACTACTTCTGTTTTGTTGTACGGGGCACCGGTATGGGAGAAATCGCTCGAGCTACCATCGTACCGCCGGAAAATGAAATCAGTCCAGCGGCTCTCAGCGATTCGAGTGGCGTCATCCTACCGCACTGTGTCTTACGAGGCGGTGAGTGTGATTGCCTCTACCCTACCAATCGACATCCTGGCTGCAGAAAGGGGACGGCTTTATCGCAGAAAGTTAGAGAAAGACCAACCGACAGGAACAGCGATGAAAGAGCCATGAGTCTAAGGCAATGGCAGGAGAGGTGGGACAGCTCTACTAAAGGAAGGTGGACATATCGATTGATACCTAACATCAGTCGTTGGGTCAACCGCCAGCATGGGGAGGTTGGGTTCTACATCACTCAACTCCTGACTGGACATGGATGCTTTCGAGCATACCTGCACAGGTTCAGGAGGGCAAACTCCCCAAACTGCCCACACTGTACGGACGTGATAGAGGACGCGGAACACGTGTTCTTCTCCTGCCCCCGGTTTCAGGATCAACGTGCTGAAGTGGAGAGGATTCTGGAGACTAATATCGTTCCAGAACAATTAGTAGAAGCCATGCTGAAGGGCCCCCAAGCCTGGAACTTGGTATCAGATTACGCGGAGACTATCCTCAAAGAACTCCGCAATACGTTCGAGGAGTAGGCTTTAGAGGCTTTCAATGTAAGAGCAGTAAACATCTGCAATGAACCACCCTTGCGAAGTAGTATTGACTAAGAGTGCCGCAGGGGACCATGGTTGTAGGAGAAAGAGGTTAGGGTTTTAGCGGGTATACGGTATACTGGTTTCAATGCAACGATTTACTCTTGCTTTGAAGTCATTACATCGGGAGTCCCGCACGACGGCCAGCACGTGCTAGCTAAGTACGGAATGTATTTCCCCCCTCTTCGGATAAAAAAAAAAAAAGGGGACAACATGATCCGGCATAGGGTCCTGGTAGCGACTATTGAGGACGATTTTATACTGGGAATGGACCTAATTAGCCAGCATGGATTTATGTTCGACCCGAGATATGATGTTCTTCGGTTCCTAAACGAGGAATTTGTATTGACACGGCCCGTCAACAGTTCAGTCACCTCCATAAAAATTGTGGCAAAGTCTTCAGCTAGAATTCCCGGTCGAACGGAACAGATTATTCATGGGCAGCTAGACAGCAATCCTGGGAGCTGCGTTGGAATGGTGGAGCCCGTACACTCAGCTCATGACTACTTAGTTGGGCGGGCTATAGTTAAACCCGGACGAGATATACCAATCAGAGTCCTGAATTTGTCCAACAACGACATCAGAATTGCCAATGGTCAAGAGATAGCTTGTTTCGAGCCAGTAGAGACCATCTTCAATTGCGAAGAAGAGTACCAGACGTCGGTGAAGGAGACAGGACCCAGTAAAGAGTTCCTACAACAGTTTGCTGACCATTTGACACACCTGACACCAGAGAACCAGAAGAAAGCCAAGCAATTTATCACAAAGCACTGGCAAATTTTTAACAGTCAAGATGGAACCACCGGTCGCACCAACATCATCCAGCATCCAATAGATACCGGAAAGGCTCAACCCATCAGAATACCACCTAGACGACTACCATTGGGGCAACAACAGGCAGTCGAGGAAAACATCGAGTCCATATTACAGAGTGGAGTTATTGAGGCATCCATCAGCCCATGGTCTGCTCCCGTCTTGCTAGTTAAAAAGAAGGATGGAACCACCCGATTTTGTGTGGATTACAGAAAGCTGAATGACGTCACGAAGAAAGACAGCTATCCACTACCCCGAATCGATGACACTTTGACCACACTAGCAGGCTCCCTGCGATTTGGCATTTGGCTCCCCCGAAGACCCTTCCCAAGACATCGAGGATTATGCCGACCAGCTCCGATATAACATGCTGGCAATACACGAATTAGCCCGAACGCAGATGTTGGCCACCAGTGACCGGATGAAGACGCGATACGACCTCAAGGCCAATTCAGTCGGGTTCTAGGAGAGAGACAAAGTCTGGCTGTACAACCCCCAACGGAGCACGGGTAAATCCCCAAAGCTTACACCCGCCTGGGATGGTCCATACGAGGTGGTCAAGAGGCTTAATGACGTCGTCTACCGGATCCGTCGAAACACCAAGGCTAAGTTGAAGGTGGTCCATTTAGCTCGACTTGCTCCCTACCATGGAGGGGATGTTTCTGATCGGGACGATCAGAATTAAAGGGGGGGCAGTGTTACGAAATTTACCCAAAGCCGACCCTGTTTTATTTCAGTACGACAAGAATCGCTTTGAGATAAAAAATGGTTCTCGAAAAGACTCGGCACCTGTAGGAGTGATGACTGATTTTACTGGAGAATTCGACGCTGGTTTTATAAAGGAAGCACGCCACGATCGCGAGTTCAGTTGGTTGTACGAAGAGCTTATATGTAAAATTGTTATTGTGATATTTGAATCAGCTGCTGTATATTCGATGTAAATAAAGTTCTAGAAAAGTGAAAGTGAATATTAGTTTTATAATTTTAAATTGAACCCACGGACTTTACAACAATATTGTGTACCAGCAAATCAAATTTGTTTTAATGAATCTTACAGAATAAGCAATGAAGTTTAGAATTGCAGAACATTAATGGGACACTAGCTATATGACTTAATCTTTATTAGCATCGATTCCAAAATCACCATATTCGTCTTCGTCTTCGTCTTAATCGCCATCTTCACTGATTTTTATTTCAGATTCGTTTATCGTCATCGTCATTGTCTGATTGTGTGGTACAATAAAAATATTGTGAGCAATAAAGAGTCCAATACAGACTTGCATTCTATTTATGAGATTGTACATATTCCAATATTTGACAATATATGAAGGACTCATTGAGGCCGTCGAAACAATTAACTTTATATTTGCTGTTTATTAAAGTCACACCGCAATTTACGGACCTCGTATCCGTTGGCGTTTTCAGATACGCATTGTATCATATACCACTGCCGCAATAAATCTCCTTTGGTAGATGTAAAAGAAGAAACGTCATATCCAATTATTTTCTTTATCAGAACATTTTGTTCTGTACTGGTTATTTTGTAACCCTTTTCAAATATCTCATTACAACCTTCATCAACATCTGTGGTTTTTAATCCGTAACTTTTGCAAACAAATTCTTCAATCGTTTTAAAAATGTTACTCGTTGAATATATTTCTGACTGTCCAGTCTGACTTAGACGAATTATGTCTTGATATTTGATATTTTTTACCAGTAAACTGTAAACCTTGTTCTTACATATCCTATAAAACGCTGCATTGAAATCATTACCAGAGCATGTGCCGTTGACGTTGGATCACCTAGTGTGTTGGGTGTATCATTATCTTGATGATCATATAGGTACGTCTATGTGTATGTCAACTAGTTTATCACTGTATTACCTTTAGTAGGAGAGATAGAGCGGAATTTTGCTCGTCATCCTGAAAATGGACAGAATGTATTGTATTAAGTTCAATTCCTGAACTACAACACGTTTCTAGGCAGGCGCTAGTGGAAGTGATAACCGAGGACAGTTACAGGGTGTGAAAATGGTATTTTTTTTTGGTCATGCTCATCATCGAGTAAACGTTCCAAAATTGACTGCATACAAGATTGTGATATATATAAGCAAATTCCCGAGAGGCGTCTGCCTAGAGCGTTACCATTAAGCTGGCAGACAGTGGTAAACTTGTCAGAAATAGGGATGAACTTCCTCATTAAGTAAAAAGAACGCCATGTGCACCATTTTTTTGCTTACACAAAAGAAATCATATATTTTTTTTAAATACGAAGCCACATTTTTCATTAAGGATTCGGAAATATCGGAAAATTTCATGTCCGAATATGACTGTAATAGTACTGCGGTCAGTATGAACTACAAAGTCGTAACAATGATGTATCTATCTTATATAGTTAACGACCTATTTGATTATTAAGTTTTCCAAATTTCAACCTTGTATGGGACGGAATGCCTACACTAAAAAGTGAAAATTTTCTAAATGGACAACAAAAAAGTATTGTCAACAAAGCATGTTGTAGGAAAAAAAACCCAATATGAATGTTCACGTGAAAAATGGTAATATTTTTGAAAAGGGATATACATACATTAAGAGTATTCTGGTACCTACTGATTTCTGAATAATTCCACTACCTAAACACCAGCAGAAAATGGTTCAATTTAATATTCAAATGATATTAATTTCTTTTGCAAAGCCGAACCACATCAAAATATTACATTTAAAACATTACGTTTTTGCAATACTACTATACCAAATGATTATACTTTCACTACCGTTAGAAGGAAATCAGTTTTACCAATGTTGCCATGTTTTCTCTTTCATTAATTTGGTTGGAAATTATTAAATAAAATTCGATGAACTTTTATTCATTTAGTAGGAATTGTTCTATTTAGTTGATAAATTTGTTGCGGTTTTGCAATTAAATGGTTAAATAGGCACTTAAGTGCTTATTTTAGTTGACAACTTTGAACATTTTTTCTCATAAACTATGAAAATTTGACAATTTGAATTCAATGTTAAGTTCTATATTTTTAATAAAGCTGTCACAAGTAGAAAACGGTAAGCTTACTGATTATGGAAGAACTATTAAAACATTTTTATTTTGTATTAGGAAATACCTATATGTTCCATAATTCTTAACGGACTTCAATAGGAACAGACACAGTCGGCCAGGTTAGGTCCATACAGAATCCAGACGATTACGGGGTATATTAATATAAAGAAAACTCGCTATATTGGACTTGCAGATAGATTCCGATACGTTCAAAATGGTCTTTATCTGGCAAATTTTCTTTCCAGATAGACTGTATACAACATATTAAAGTTTCTGTAGTTCTGTATGGGAGTCTGTTGGATGTTTTCAATAGGGTGCGCACTTGCACAAGCAACATTTTATTGATTGAGAACGACATTGAAATTTATTTGAAAAGGGAAAAAATCTGTCTGTTTTTTTGGAGATTCTCTCCTCAGATTTTTCCCAGAAACAGATAAGTCTTTGAGAATTGTAAATGGAAAACAAAGTGTAGTAAGGTAATTTGGAAAAATTATCCATATTACTAGTTGGTTGTACAGAAATTCTTCCCCACAGATATTCGGAGAGAAAGAAATGTTTAAAATATAACCAACCAATATATAAATAGTATTTTGTATATTGTGTGATACCAATCGGTGTTGAGAGGCGTTTCAACTCCAACTATGGAGTCGTTTTCAATTGCTGTATGTTGTAATTTGAGCTCAAAGAATATTTTAAAAACCAATAACGTTTGTGATAATATTCGTTATGTGAATTAGCGAAAGAAATAAAGCAACTAGATGTACATGTGCTTTCAGTGTAAATTGGATCTCCACACTAAACGGTTTTCTGAAATGTATTCATGACATGTTGTAGTTTTTATGGTTTCTTGGGTAAATAACACGCTTGAGAAAAAAATGCTGTGTATTCCAAAATCTAAAAAAGTTTCAAGGTCTCTTTTGTCTACGTTATCAATGTGATTAAAATGGGAATTATTAAAATATGAATTTTAAATTGAAAGCTTGATCGTGTTGAAATTTCACTTAACTACGTAAATCTGTTTTTTAGATATACAGCGTAGCACAGACGATCCTAAAGTTCATATATAATATTCAAGCTGCTTTCAAGTTTGGAAGTATTTGGATGAGTTGCCTTCAGAATTTACATGCACCGCTTTGTTGAAAGATTCATTATTTTTTGTGCAGTATTGTTGAATTGTCAAATTGTATTTTATAGCTTACTTAGGCCCTAAACATGTTCTCAAATTTTAGTGATAGGAACAAATTGCGAACATTCAACTAACAAAGAAATATTCCAACAAACAACCCTTCATCCTGGAGTAAAGTCACATCAAAGGCATGAGTTTCTAATTGTAAAGCCAGTTTCTGATTCATCTTTTTGTTTTTAAGCAAGCCTCTTCCAATATTCACACATAAATATTACCAAATACCTATAATTAGGTTTTATTATGGTTTAGGTATTCTGACGAATAAAGTAAAAAGAGGTAATCATATTTTGTATATACTTTATTATTGGTCATTAAATGATTTACAGTGGAGGATGATGTTTACTTCACATTATGAAACCAAATAGTAGTAATGAAAATAAAAAAAATACAGGAAAAGCAATCTTGATACAGCGTTCTATCCAATACACATGAACTGAATAAAATGAAGAATTTTCATGATCTTTCAAGCAGTACATGTCATCTTCAAAATGAGAGAAATTCACTACTACAAATGTTTCTAGCGCGGATATAAATGAGAAACTTGAACATATTGCCACGAAAATATCCATTGCTTTCATATATGGCACTGGATATGTTAAACAAATTGATATGTATTGAAACACAATCATAAATGCTAAAACAAATAAATGTACAACTAATCTTTGGAAATATTTTTTGGATTCTAGCCATAGTGTGAGATAACACATAATAGTTAGAAAGAGACAAGGTATAAAGATGCATAAAACGTAGTGTGTGGTATTACGTTGAAGCTTAAGGTGGACTACAGCTACACTGAAATTGCCTGTGAACAAAACAATATATTTGTCAGTATTATTAATACAGTTAATATAAGGTTGTAAATATCAAGCTTTATGTCTACTTAAATACATCTAAACTTAAAATATGACCGTGATTTAAACTAAAACTCAACAATTTTTGGGTTTCTTGTCTGTCTGAACACGCAATAACTACTGGATGGATTTTCGTAAAATTTGGGCTCTAGGTACTCTAGTACTTTTTTCACGATAAACTCATGTCTGAATTCGAAATGAAAATAGAAATATTTTATGTTTAAAAAAGAACCGACTTCAGCTGACTTGAAATAAAAACCGGTTAGAAACTGTGTGCAATCAATCACTATTTTCAGACATTTTTCTTTTTTATCTGATTTAAGGTACATAACTGTTGAATATTTTCTCCGTCTCTAATTGGTATCCTTTTTCTATATTTTCCAAACATTTTTTAACTTTTTTTATTTGTTTTATTAGTTGAATCACTTTTTCTGTAAGTGTAACTCTAATTCATTCAATATTGCATTCACACAGAGGCGGCGTAAGGCGTGGGCTGTGTGGGCTACCGCTCACGGCCTCGCGGTGCAAAGGGCCTCGCGGTGCAAACGGACTCGCGCCTTAATTTCATCAGAGAGCCTCGCGAAATGTACCTTGCCCATATTAAGTTTAGGTCTTGCGCCGCAACTGAATCCACACTGTATATGCTTGTGTGTGTTGGTCACATATATATAACTTATTTTTCTATCATTTTCTGGACAACCCTGTTCAACTATAATTTAACTCTACACAATATTGTAACGGTCCTAATATCTTTAAAACCACCCTGTATAAGTATAAATCCTCTTCACACTATTGACTCTCTATTTTTCTATTGTTTAAATTATTCCTGTATACCTATGATTTTGAGAAAAATTGTATGTTTTACGTTATAGAAAAATTTACGGAATCAAGCTGGAACATATCTTTGTAGAATACAATTTATAATATTCAAATTGCTTGAGCCGTTTTAGAGGAAACAGTGAAGATTCATTGAAATTCACTGAAATGTAGTCCTTTAATTTTTTTCTGATTTTCTGGAAAACCGTAAATCTCCTGTTATAGACAATTATAAGGGACCTTACTGTAATGTTCCTTAATATAATGCAGTTTAAATCATCAAAATTGCCAAAGTCGTTTTTGGATAATCGCTGATCATATATAAAATAAAGTTGCCGACGAATTGATAACCTCCTCCTTTTTGGAAGGCGGTTAAATAGGGAGAGAGAAAAATCTCCATTTTAACTATTTACAAGCTGTCTGTCAGCCTCAAAATGCATCACGCAACAACTTCCGGATCGATTTTAATAAAATTTGGTGTTATTGTATATACAGGATACCTTTTACTGGCAGGAAATATTTGATTTCTTTGGGAAAATAGAGAAGCAACCAAAAGCATGCAATTTTATCCATTTAAATGCCGTCGTCAAGCGTTAGCTCACAAAAACTATGAGATGGATCGGGATAAAATTTGTTATTAATTTATAAGTAATGTAATGTTTTTATTTACACTTCGAGTTCTTAGATTTATTTAAAAACACAGTGGAACTCACTATAATTTATTTCCACTACTTTAATTTATATTTACACAGCTATATATAATTAATCTTGAACATCTCTTGTTTATTAGACGGCAATATAATACGGCCTGATTTCTTTCATTAACTCTCAATATTGCTATACAGGGCTTTCATTTCAAAACTAGCCACGCAAAATAAATATGTATAAACAAATAATTTGGTCAAATGCGAGTTGGACTCGCATACTTAGAGTTCCGTACCACCTTCAAGATTCTAATATTCCAGTTTCAGACAAGCAGGGAATGAGTGCATTTTCTTATATTTACCCTTATATCTTTTAAAGGAAGCGTTTTAAATTTATAAAAAATATACACTTCGATTTTCCACACATTGACATTTTATTTTATCTGCTTCAGGATTCGCTTGATTTTTATCAGAATACATATGTATTTAATTTTCTAATTTGGCCCTCAAAAAATAACATTAGTGTTTTATTTTACTAATAAACTTTCAGAGAAGTCTTTTATAATCTACTGCCTGAGTTTTGAGGCTCTGTAGATTGGAAGATAAAGGGCAAAATAGGTCAAGTTTTAAATTATAAATTATTAAATCTGTTATTCAAATTATTAAAAAATACAAATAAAATATATTTTTCAAAATTTTCTAGTTTCTAAAGTGGGAAGGAATTAAGTCGATGTTTAATATTTTTGTTAATATCTTTTAAACAAATGATTTAAAAATATGATATATTTGTAATTCACATAATGAGCCTTTTATCTGATATATTACATGATGCGTTTGAAAATTGAATATTTATTTTCCATTTAATTGTATAATTTGTCCCTAAAATTACTATGGGGTTTTTCTATTAATTGATTTTCTTTTTAATTCTATTATTTGGGGGCCAAATAATAGAATTAGTGATTTTTTCATATTTTTCCTATAAACAAAAAAAATTAGGTCTTATAGTTTGGGGAATAACGGGGGGAATGGGTAATTTTTTTAAAATATTTTTTTAATATATTTTAAAATATTCATTTTAAAAAAATTAAATAAATATATTTGTATTCGTCATAATGAGCCCTGTGATTTGATGTATTACATGACCCGTTAGAAACAATTATAATTTTTTATTTTCCATTTAATTCTATAATTTGCCCCCAAAATGAATATTAGGGGTTTCTCCTTATTTTTCCAGTAAAGCTCAGGTGAGGGGCTATACTTCCATTTTTTTCAAAATTGTTCAGCTTATGGTTTCGGAGATAAGCGGGGGAATGTGTAAAATTTTGTATATTTTTGTTAACATCTTTTAATTAATTTATTTTAAAAATATGAAAAAAAAATTGTTTTCTTCATCATGAGCCCTTTCATTTGATATATAACATGATAGGTTAGAAACAATTTTAATTTTATATTTTCCATTTAATTCTATAATTTGCCCCCCAAAATGAATATTAGGGGTTTTTCCTTTTTTTCCAGTAAATTCAGGTGAGGGGCTATACCTTCATTTTTTTTCAAAATTTTCTAGCTTATGGTTTCGAAGATAGGGGGGATGGGTAAATTTTTTTATATTTTTGTTAATATATTTTAATTAATTTATTTAAAAAATATGAAAAAAATATATTTGTTTTCGTCATAATGAGCCCTTTCATTTGATATATAACATGATGGGTTTAAAACAATTTTAATTTCATATTTTCCATTTAATTCTATAATTTGCCCCCCAAAATAAATATTAGTGGTTTGTCCTTATTTTCCAGTAAAGTTCAGGTGAGGGGCTATACCTCAATTTTTTCAAAATTTTCCAGCTTATGGTTTCCGAGACAAGGGGGGGGGAATGGGTAATTTTTTAAATATTTTTGCTAATATCTTTTAATTAATTTATTTTAAAAATATGAAAAAAATATATTTGTTTTCGTCGTAATGAGCCCTTTCATTTGATATATAACATGTTGGGTTAGAAACAATTTTAATTTTATATTTTCAATTTAATTCTGTAATTTGCCCCCAAAATTAAAAGTAGAGGTTTCTCCTTATTTTTTCCAGTAAACTTCAGGTCAGAAACTATACCTTAAATTTTTTCAAAACTTTACGTTTTATAGTTTCAGAGATAAGGATAACTCTAAGTATGCGAGTCCAACTCGCATTTGACCCAATTATTTGTTTATACATATTTATTTTGCGTGGCTAGTTTTGAAATGAAAGCCCTGTATAGCAATATTGAGAGTTAATGAAAGAAATCAGGCCGTATTATATTGCCGTCTAATAAACAAGAGATGTTCAAGATTAATTATATATAGCTGTGTAAATATAAATTAAAGTAGTGGAAATAAATTATAGTGAGTTCCACTGTGTTTTTAAATAAATCTAAGAACCCGAAGTGTAAATAAAAACATTACATTACTTATAAATTAATAACAAATTTTATCCCGATCCATCTCATAGTTTTTGTGAGCTAACGCCTGACGACGGCATTTAAATGGATAAAATTGCATGCTTTTGGTTGCTTCTCTATTTTCCCAAAGAAATCAAATATTTCCTGCCAGTAAAAGGTATCCTGTATATACAATAACACCAAATTTTATTAAAATCGATCCGGAAGTTGTTGCGTGATGCATTTTGAGGCTGACAGACAGCTTGTAAATAGTTAAAATGGAGATTTTTCTCTCTCCCTATTTAACCGCCTTCCAAAAAGGAGGAGGTTATCAATTCGTCGGCAACTTTATTTTATATATGATCAGCGATTATTCAAAAACGACTTTGGCAATTTTGATGATTTAAACTGCATTATATTAAGGAACGTTACAGAAAGGTCCCTTATAATTGTCTATAACAGGAGATTTACGGTTTTCCAGAAAAACAGAAAAAAAATTAAAGGACTACATTTCAGTGAATTTCAATGAATCTTCACTGTTTTCTCTAAAACGGCTCAAGCAATTTGAATATTATAAATTGTATTCTACAAAGATATGTTCCAGCTTGATTTCGTAAATTTTTCTATAACGTAAAACATACAATTTTTCTCAAAATCATAGGTATACAGGAATAATTTAAACAATAGAAAAATAGAGAGTCAATAGTGTGAAGAGGATTTATACTTATACAGGGTGGTTTTAAAGATATTAGGACCGTTACAATATTGTGTAGAGTTAAATTATAGTTGAACAGGGTTGTCCAGAAAATGATAGAAAAATAAGTTATATATATGTGACCAACACACACAAGCATATACAGTGTGGATTCAGTTGCGGCGCAAGACCTAAACTTAATATGGGCAAGGTACATTTCGCGAGGCTCTCTGATGAAATTAAGGCGCGAGTCCGTTTGCACCGCGAGGCCCTTTGCACCGCGAGGCCGTGAGCGGTAGCCCACACAGCCCACGCCTTACGCCGCCTCTGTGTGAATGCAATATTGAATGACTTAGAGTTACACTTACAGAAAAAGTGATCCAACTAATAAAACAAATAAAAAAAGTTAAAAAATGTTTGGAAAATATAGAAAAAGGATACCAATTAGAGACGGAGAAAATATTCAACAGTTATGTACCTTAAATCAGATAAAAAAGAAAAATGTCTGAAAATAGTGATTGATTGCACACAGTTTCTAACCGGTTTTTATTTCAAGTCAGCTGAAGTCGGTTCTTTTTTAAACATAAAATATTTCTATTTTCATTTCGAATTCAGACATGAGTTTATCGTGAAAAAAGTACTAGAGTACCTAGAGCCCAAATTTTACGAAAATTCCGTTCGACCGGGAATTCTAGCTGAAGACTTTGCCACAATTTTTATGGAGGTGCCTGAACTGTGGACGGGCCGGGTCAATACAAATTCCTCAGTTAGGAACCGAAGAACATCATATCTCGGGTCGAACATAAATCCATGTTGGCTAATTAGGTCCATTCCCAGTATAAAATCGTCCTCAATATTCGCTACCAGGACCCTATGATGGATCATGTTGTCCCCTATCTGTAGCACGACATCTGCCTCACTCTGTACTGACACGGACTCGCCGGTGACTGTTCTGAGTTGGATGTTATTGGTAAGTGGTCGAATTTGTGATGCTCTCAAAACCCTGGACTTGACAATGGACACAGCAGCGCTGGTATCGATGGTGATGGTAACTGCTCGCCCATTGATGGTGCCTCTGATGACTAAGCTGCCGCTATCTCGGCAAAATCCCCAGATGGATAACGTTTTAGGGGCTGGTGGAGGGTCAGTCAGCATTCGCCCCCTTATGCTGACTGGCTGACGGTCCTTGGACATGTGGCTGTTCTGTTGGTTACCCCTGGTCGGTGATTGTTCGGGTAGCCTCACTCGACAATCACTTTGGAAATGTCCTGTCCGTCCGCAGCGGTAACATGCCCCTCTGGTGCCAGTTCTTTGTGACCGTTCTAATATTTTGTTCAGACTAGCCAGCAGCGCTTGAAATGGTGACTCTGACTCTTCCTGGTTAAAGGAAACTGCTCGGACCCTCGGCTTGGACATGTTCATGACGGCCTCTACTTCCAAAGCCCGAAGTAGAGCTTTATTGCTCTTCTTGACGCCACGCAGTCTTAAATGTCTTTGTACTACCACATCTCTGATGATGAAACTCTGTGTGGCCAACTGGTCTTTCGTTTCCTCTGGCAGGTCTGGGTAGGACAAGTGTACTAACCGTCTAATCTCTGCTTCGAATTCTTGGAGGCTTTCACCGGATTTTTGCGTTTTTCCACTCAGTTGGACTTGGTATACCTGGCTCAAGGATTGATTGTCGTAACGTTTGTCCAGGATGGCGATAATCTTGTCGACATTACCTTGTTCATCGACTGGAATGCTTTGGAGGAGTTCTAGGGCCGGACCTCTTAATGAAATTACCAGAGACGTGGATTTTTCTTGGTTATCCCATCCATTAGCTGTAGCCACGGCTTCAAATGTCGTTTATACATGGGCCAAGATGAGCTGCCATCAAATGTGGGTGGTTTGCTAACGGAACCTTTGGTACTCACGGTGTTCTGGTATTTTCCTCGCTGTAAGTCTTTCACCCGTCTGTGTATGGAATCGATGTCATCTACTTTGGTTTCAAGGGCCTCCACATTATTTTGTAGGATCTTTATGTCGTCGTTTATTTCTTTTATGTCGGATTCAACTATTTGCATTCTTTCATTAACTGTTTCATTAACTTGGGATACAATTTGCATTAATTGTTCAAATTGCAGTTGTCTTTTTTCTTCAGTTACTTTAAAATCATTTTGTCTCTGTTCATCTAATAATTTAAATTCATTTCGTCGTTTTAATTCAATGTGATCTTGTTTTTCTTCAAATTTCGACAATAATCCTTCAATTAAATTATGTTGTTCACTTTTCATCGTGGAAACAAGATTTTGTTGTTCGCTTTTCATCGTAGTGACAAGATTTTCTAATTCTATTTTACGTTTTTCATCAAAAGATTTTACTAACCTTTGTTGTATTTCTTCTTGATGTTGTTTCTCCTTCTTGTCACGTTTTTCTAGAATCTGGGCTATTTTTTTCGTCTAGTCCCTCGGTAACGTGCTTGACTATTTTTTTGGCAGTTTCGTCCATTTTTTCCATGCTCCGTGTTTCCATAAATCAAATTACGATTTTAACTGCACTTAATCCTTTACTTCTGATCACCAAACTAATATTCATATTTTCTAGAAACTTTTATTTACATCGAATTTACAACAGCTGATTCAAATATCACAATAACAATTTTACATATAAGCTCTTTGCTCCATCAACTGAACTCGCGATGGTGGCCTGCTTCCCTTATAAAACCAGCGTCGAATTCTCCAGTAAAATCAGTCATCACTCCTACAGCTGTCGAGTCTTTTCGAGAACAATTTTTTTATCTCAAAGCGATTGTTGTCGTACTGAAATGAAACAGGATCGGCTTTGGGTAAATTTCGTAACAATACTATAAATTCCGCGAGTTCAAAATAGAACTAAAAAACTGTAAAACACATTTTAAAAACTCAACCGACTTTAAAATTCAAGGAAAGGTTTAAAATGTTGAAAATAATTAACAACACCCTATACTATATAATAATAACAATAATAATAAGCACATTGGGGGACGGCACGGTACTGACCGATCGGTCTGTTGCTCACAATAGACCAGATATAGTTTTGGTAGCAGGCTGAGAAAATAACCAAATATAGAGATTTGGAATTTCAAATAAAGACTCAGTGGAACATGAACAATACACGAACTGTACCAATTGTTATGTCAACGACAGGACTAGTCCCAAAACATCTCTTAAACGAACACCTTTACAAACAAATGCAAAAAGCCGTCCTATTAGGAACAGCCCGGACGGTCAGAAAATTTATGGGGAACTGCAGCCACGACGCCAACCACGGGCCTGATAACCTGGCAAGGGCTCCCACAGAGCTAAACCCTTTTGATATGTAGTATATCTGGGGTTTAGTGAATTTTCCCCACATAGTGTGCCTTAGAGGGAGTGTGATGCCATACATTGTATGGTCAAGTCGGGATAAGCACATTCTTTGTTATTTATTTTATATATTACACAAAATTAACGTTCTTCATACTCAAAAATTAAAGTTGTTTTACAATTCCAACAATAAACTTCGCAGCCGCAATTTTCATTTTCACGAACATTTAACGTCAAAAATCTTTTATAAAATATAGGACTTCGCGTATTAATGTGATAAAAGATATACGTAAAATAATTGTTTTATAAAAGATTAGCGATTACAGTATGAAATATCTATCAAAATATTTTTATATTATTCCAATTTAGCGATTTTGAATGTCATCCAAGAAATTCAATTTTTTGACATTTTCTGAGTGACATTGCTTCGTATCCTCAGAATTTACACCTTGGCGGATATTTTATGTATTTGTAAGATACAGGGAATCCTTATTTTTTAGGGTTTCATACAACAGCTTAACGGAAACCATAATGAGTCACTCTTGTAAATAATTTTTGAATAATTATTGAGGGGGTCTTTATTTATGTTGCCTGTACATGGGTATTTCTCTTCTTAGTTTTTTCCATCAATAGATAAGTATTTGAAATTAATTTAAAAATGTAACACTATGTAGTATGGCAATTTCCCGGACTACAGGTTGTCTATAGTGAAATTTTTCCTCAAAGATATTCTATAATATGATGAAGTATTCCTGTGTACAAATAGTGTGTGTTTGGAGATTTTGCTGGACTATAAGAAACTAAAACATCCTAAATTTATTATATAAATCCATATTATGCTAGAAATATTTATGTGTCTACTTAAAATTAAAATTTAAAAACTATGTATTATAAGGATATGGTTTCAAAGGTACCGCCCCTTGGCAATTTTTCGAATGGACTCGACCAAATAAATTGATACTGAATGGCCCAATATTTTCAATACTTATATGTACCTATTTGTACCTTGAATTTTGAAAAACTGAGATGAGGGGTCTCTAGATCAACTCTTCTACTTTCCAACGTTGGTTTATTCATAATGATAGGATCATCCAGTGAGGTTATATGACCTTTTAAAAAAATATGTATATAAATTTAAAATATACATAACGATTATATATTTCTTTTGTAATTTCAAGTAAAGGTTCCATTATCTAAGAAACCAATTAACGGAGTTGAGCGTATATTAGCTCATTTTGTAGGATGTTCATTTCTCTTCAACACTGCCCATAGTAGCAAACACGGTTTGATGGGTGGATTTTGTGTAAAGGGTAATAAACTAAATTGTTACCGATTTTTTGAGTTTTTTTTATTAAAAAACAAAAACTTATCGATAAAAAATGTTGAGGTTTTATCATTAGAACACATTGATGTTGGTTTTGTTCTACTATTAATTTTGTCACCAAAAGTTTTTTTTCTCCGTTAATGACCTGAAGGAAGTATAAACAGAACTTATACAATAATTTACTGATAGGAAAGAAGCAAAAGTGTGATGTGTTAGTGTTAGCATACTGATTCCTCGATAGCTGCTCTATTATCTCTCGGTTTTCAATTTTACACCATGTACAAGACACTAAAAATGTGATAAATACATGTATAAAACGCTAAAAAGTTTAAAAAAATAGTTTAGAGACGCTCAGGAAATGATCAGTATAAGAATGAAGTTAAGCAGTCCCCCGGAAGTCTTGCCGGTAATTGGAAGACATTATAGAATAACGTTTCATTTTTATTTCAAGTGACAGTTTTTTTCTCAATTATTTCCACATTGGTTTTAAAATATATCGGGCTGAAGATGAAAGAAATTAATATAAATAAAAGAAAATTTACAAAATTTTATCACTGGTATCTGGCTAATAGCAAGATCGAATCCAACCTCCCGACAATATTGATAGAAAAAGAAGAATGGTATAACTCTAAGAATCCACGCTAATTTGGTATAAAACACAAATACAAAATCAAGATCATTACCAATACCTAACGAATTTAAAACACGAACTCTAGTTGTTTTGACATCCTGATTATTTTGAATTGTTTAGACTAAATCTTTCAATAAATCCTTATTCTAGACTGTTGTGATTTAATCCTACGCATTTGTAATATAAATTATTTTCTGCAAATGCAGCATTAGTAAAATTTGCTTAAAGTTACCTGACAAACGTATATCTATTTCTGTAAATGTAGATATGTTGCTGAGATGGAATTCTGTTGTCCATAGATCATTACTACTAATTACTGGTGTATTGGACCATATTAAAGTCACTTCTTCATTGGGAAAACGATCTACAATATTGTTATCGTTTTTATTATTACTGGAGAAAAAGTTTTATGAGTAAATTAACTTACAAGATCCAAACTTGAGGGCGCAAATTTGAGAATCAAAAGGAAATTGTTTAAAATTTACGGTACATCGAAATCGGATTGAAAATTTTTCACTGAGTATAACATCTTCACCAAATCCTCTCCAAAATGCTGTATCCTCGTTTAGTAAATGAGATTTACCATTTATATTGGTAATCTTTGGTTTCCATATCTGTCCAGATACTGCCCTCCTTCTTGTATCTGCATTGGCACCTAGGCGTGGATCTATCCATTGCTGATTTAATAGACCTGTTATTTCAAAGTCCTGAAATATATTGAGTATTTTTTTAGTTTGACAATTTAAATATAGACTTGGACGGTTTAAATAAAAAAGTGGTAAGGTTTTAACAAGAACTGTTGATTTTTAGTAAAATAATTTAGATAGCTCATAAGGTTTTTCCTAGGTTGTCCCCAATGAATACTAAAATAATAATATTAGTAGTCATTGGTTTTCTCTTATGACGTGAATGTGATCGTTTTTGTGAATACTGAGCCACACGTATGAATTCTGAAGACGATTTCAAGTTGTTACAACGTATTAAAATTTTGGATTTTTTAAAATATACTACTGATATTTTGAAAAATATCTATTTAAAAAATAATGTGTTATAATTATAGAGACCTCGTTTTATATTGCCTTAATTTTGAATAGGTGAAGTACGTTTGAATTATTATAATTCAACAAACGTTATATTTTAATTAAGAGTCGCTGGTGTTAATATTTAACTGATCTGAATTTGGGGTAAATTGTAAATAGATTGAACTAATCAAAATAAATATCAGTTAATATGTATATACAGTTTGTATTCATAAATCAAACGATTTCTTTTTATTAATAATTTTAATAGAAAAAGTTATTCTTCATGAACAGGTCTAAAACGTAAACAGTAATCATTCCATGTCAACTTTTTATCTGTACATGAGGTTTGTCATCAAAGAGGAATTTTGATTACAAATTAAAGTATCTTAATTTTTGTTAAGATCTAAAATTGTTTTCAAATAAAATAATTAGAATTTGTTTATATTAAGTTTATAAGAATTGAAAACTGCATCGAACTGTGGTGTATTATTAAAAATTGTAATGAATTGAAATATGATTGGAAATAAATCGAAATAAATGTCAGTTAATCAACTTCAAGGTGGATATTACTTAGAGAAAAAGTTATTCTTCATAAAAATATTTGCATGATCGGAAATGTATATTGTTATCTTTACATGTCACTTTTTCAACTATGTACAAGGTTTGCTTAAAAGTAAAATACCTTTATTTTTCATAATATATAAATTTCTTATCAAACAGGGGTAATAAGAATTATAAAATGCATCTAATTATGCCACATCAATAAATATTGTATAATATATCTTTATGTCACTTTTCGAAATTGTGTACTAGGTTTGATAAATAATATAAATTTTGTTTAAGTACCTTTATTATGGTTCCGTATATACAATATAAGGATACCCTTATAATATCAATCTTTCACATCACAGCAATTTTCTCCTAAACTACTAACTAAAAATATAAAATTAAAATTGTTTCTAACGCATCACGTAATATATCAAATCAAAGGGCTCATTATGACAAATACAAACATATTTTTTTATATTTTAAAATTAATATTTTAAAATATATTAACCAAAATATTTTAAAAAATTATCAATTTCCCCTTTATTCCTCAAATTATAAGACCTAAAATGTTTTGTTTATAGGAAAAATACGAAGAAATCCCTAATATTAATATTGGGGGCCAAACTATAGAATTAAACGGAAAATAAAAAAATATATATTTTTTAACGCATCATGCAATACTTCAAATGAAAGGGATATAAGGAATATAAATATTTCGTATTTTTAAAATTAATTGTTTACAAGATATTAACAAAATTTTTTTTAAAATTCTCATTTACCGCTTTATTTCCGAAACTATACTACATACAATTTTGAAAATAATTAGGTGTACTGGAAAAAAAATTAAATTTTCAAACGCATCATGTAATATATCAAATAAATGTTCATTATGTGAATCACAAATATATCATATTTTTAATCACTTGTTTAAAAGATATTAACAAAAATTTTAAACATCGACTTAATTCCCACTTTAGAAACTACACTATCTAAAATTTTGAAAAATATATTTTATTTGTATTTTTAAATAATTTGTCTAAAAGATTTAATAATTTATTATTTAAAACTTGACCTATTTTCCCTTTAAATTCCAATCTACAGAGCCCAAAATTCAGACAGTAGATTATAAAAGGCTTCCCTGAAAGTTTATTAGTAAAATGAAACTCTAATGTTAATTTTGGGGGCCAACTTAGAAAATTAAATACGTATTTTTATAAAAATGAAGCCAATCATGTAGCAAATAAAATAAAAAGTCAACGTGTGGAATATAAAAGTCTATATTTTTTATAATTTTAAAACGCTTCCTTTAAAAGATATTAGGGTAAATATCAGAAAATGCACTCATTCCCTGCTTGTCTGAAACTGGAATATTAGAATCTTGAAGGTGGTACGGAACCCTTAGTATGCGAGTCCTACTCGCACTTAACCAAAATGTTCTTTAATAATAACTCAAATTGTTATGATACAAAGTTTATTAAAATTGAAAACTATGTCCTACTGTGATATATCAATTAAAACTGTATAACGATTTATTATAAGATTCCGCGGGGTGGAGACTATTATTAAATGAATGTCAGTATAATTAACAGACCTAAAGAATGATGATACTCAATATAGTGGATCCACCTAAGTTAGAATCATATACAAAATTTTCTTAATACATATACATATCTAGAAAACCAGGTTATTCTATTCAACAGTAAACGAGGTTGATCAAGCTAATAAATGAAAGTAAAATACCTTATTCTAGGCAATCTCTAAAAAGTTAATTAGATTTAAAAACTGCATCCAATTAAAATATATACATTAAAAAAAAACAAAAACCGACTTGAAAAAAAAAATAACTAAAAAGCATGAAATAATTTTTAGCTACAACAATTAAATACTTTTTCTGAAGTCGGTGCCAATTTGAATAGCGAGGTTGCGAAGTACAACTTATAAATGTACTTCCCAAAATAGTTTCGATTTAGCTTGGCACCGAGTTCATAAAAAGTATTTAATTTTTGTAGCTAAAATAATTTCATGCTTTTTAGTTAATTTTTTTTAAGTCGGTTTTTGTTTTTTTAAAAATGTGTATAATCCTAATGAGTCATCTTCGTATGTTTATAGTAATGTTGTTTTATCTCTTTTGTAAACCTTTATTTTAATTAAAACGGGTTTGGTGTTAAGGTGCAGAACTGTGTTTTTACATTTGTGAAACACCAAAGGTTCCACTGCATTTCCTTTACCTCTTTTGTATGAGACACCCTGTATAGATGACTGAATTATTCTTCATAATACTGCTATGAAGGAACACATTAAATTTCGACAGAATTGTATATTAAAAAAATGTTCCAATTTTTCTTAGAGATCATTTTTACATTTCCAACCCTCCAAGAAACCAGAAATAATGTTAATGTATTAAAAAAAATTATGCAAAATATGACTGTTATAAATTATTTTAGGTGCATTATCTTACCATAGATTTTGAATCCATAATTTCGAAATTTTCAATCTCTAAAGAAACCGTAACAAGTGTTGTAAAAACATCCTGAATTAATGGCCTATTAACTTCAATAGATTTCACAGGTCCTTTTATGGATAAAGCTGTTCCCATTAACATAAAACAATCAACAAAACTTTTATTTTTCATTTTATAGAACAACTATAACAACTAATTTTCAACATTGAAATGGTTCGCACAATGCGAATGAAGTATGCACATATGGTAAAACGATTGAAATCATCTGTCTAGTAACTAGATGACTTCATTAAAATGTTCATGTCGAATTTTTAAAATTTTGGCTTGGTGATTACAGTGAATGTAAAATCCGTTAACAATTACAAGATATAAGGTGTGCACGTAAAGTATAGAACATACCAAATAAAATCTATCTAGATAAAAGAAGAAAAAACCCTTAATATGTTCTTCTGTCTTCCTAATTCGTTTGTAGGTATATAATTTATGATTTTTATTAAATAACGTTTGCCATACACTGTACGAATATATTAGGACGGGATATATTGTAGATTTGAATTCTAAAAGCCACACTAGTGCACCAGTCAATAGAGATTTTTACTCGTAGGTGACCTAAAATCGACAGCAAACCGCATCAGCCTTGACGTAAATAATAGTTTATTAGTCATAACTGACATAATTTTAATAGCAAACTCGTAGAAGTAAATTATTTGAGCCTTAAACACCCCAAAAAATATGGGCTATTTTCGTTTTTTGCTTATAGTGTAAAAAGTAATGATCTGTTCATAAGGCCTTCAATAGAAAAATTTTAGAGAATCAGAAAATCTTCAAAATGATTGTTTATAAATTTAGCTTATAACGTTGAGATTAATAATGCTGAAAATCAATATTGTACATTAAGTAGATCTTACAGATTTGCTATTTACATAATTTGTAAATATATTTTGCAGGACGTAACGTATTAACCACTATAGTTCCATAGCGGTATGCAAAATATATTTTGAAAGCTTATAAAATGTACTTCACTTTGTATATCTTGGATTTTTGTCATAGTGCCGTAAAATGTATTAATAATGCTTTTGAAAATTGGCTTAAACGATGGACCCTCCGATGTTTTGACAGTGGCAGATCCAGTCAGTGCAGTAAACTGTATACAGGTAAGTATCAACTTAATAATAAACCAATGAAAAATAGACCAATATGAGCAGGAAATAGTTTTGGAAATAAAAACGTAATAAACTGCAGAGAAAAAAACATATAATAATACAATTTACCATAATTTTCATCTCGTGCCCCCACCTTAAGAACATTCTAGATCCGTCCATGTGCATTGACAGCTATTGTCAGTGCATCGCTGACTGGCTATCCCATTTTCGTACATTTAATGCAATGTTTACTATTATAAATATGAATAAAAAATTAGAAATCGTGGTATGGCCTGAGACAAGTTTGACTTGTTCTTTTTAAAATAAGGAAACAAATTATTTGAAATAGTTCGTTCGCCTAATAGACCCAAGATATTCTGTATGCGTTGTTTATATGTTTTTATAAATGCCTCTGATGGTTTATTTTTAGGGTTCCGTATATACAATATACGGATACCCTTATAACATCACTCAGGATTTCTGCCTCTGTCACATCACAGCAATTTTCTCCTAAACTACTGGACGGAAGAGGTTGAAATTTGGTATTAATGTATAGTTTGGTTACCCGATCAGGAGTACATATGGTAAAATAAAAAATTTTGATTTTAGGGGTACTTCTGGGGGGAAAAACTAAAAAAAATCGACCGTTCCCCCCCTGATCTCCGAAACGACTGAGCCTAAAATTTTGAAAAAAATAGGAAATATAGAACGTTGCCCGAACTTTACAGGAAAAATAAGGAGAAACGATTAATATTAATTTTGGGGGGCAAATTATAGAATTAAATAAAAATTTAAAAATAAAAAATTTTTCAAACGTATCATGTAATATATCAAATGAAAGGTCTCATACCAATTCATTCAATAAATTAATTAACAGATATTAACAAAAATATTAAAAAAATTACCCATTCCCCTTCTTGTCTCGGAAACCATAAGCTGGAAAAATTTGAAAAAAATGGAGGTATAGCCCCTCACCTGAACTTTACTGGAAAAACTTTACTGGAAAAATAAGGAGAAACCACTAATATTTATTTTGGGGGGCAAATTATAGAATTAAATGCAAAATATGAAATTAAAATTGTTTCTAACCCATCGTGTTATATATCAAATGAAAGGGCTCATTATGACGAAAACAAATATATTTTTTTCATATTTTTTAAATAAATTAATTAAAAGATATTAACAAAAATATAAAAAAATTACCCATTCCCCCCTATCTCCGAAACCATAAGCTGGAAAATTTTGAAAAAAATGGAGGTATAGCCCCTCACCTGAACTTTACTGGAAAAATAAGGAGAAACCACTAATATTCATTTTGGGGGGCAAATTATAGAATTAAATGGAAAATATAAAATTAAAATGGTTTCTAACCCATCATGTTATATATCAAATGAAAGGGCTCATTATGACGAAAACAAATTTTTTTTTTCATATTTTTAAAATAAATTAATTAAAAGATATTAACAAAAATATAAAAAAATTTACCCATCCCCCCTTATCTCCGAAAACATAAGCTGAAAAATTTTGAAAAAATTGAAGTATAGCCCCTCACTTGAACTTTACTGGAAAAATAAGGAGAAACCCCTAATATTCATTTGGGGGGCAAATTATAGAATTAAATGGAAAATAAAATTATATAATTGTTTCTAACAGGTCCTGTAATATATCAAATCACAGTGCCATTATGGCGAATACAAATATATATTTTTTAAATGAATATTTTAAAATATATTAAAAAATATTTTTAAAAAATTACCCATTCCCCCCGTTATTCCCCAAACTATAAGACCAAAATTTTTTTGTTTATTTGAAAAATATGAAAAAATCCCTAATTCTATTATTTGGCCCCCAAATAATAGAATTAAATGGAAAATAAATTATTAGAAAACCCCCATAGTAGTTTTAGGGACAAATTATACAATTTAATGGAAAATAAAGATTCAATTTTCAAAAGCATCATGTAATATATCAGATAAAAGGCTCATTATGTGAATTACAAATATATATATTTTTAAATCATTTGTTGAAAAGATATTAACAAAAATATTAAACATCGACTTAATTCTCACTTTATAAACTACACTATTTAAATTTTGAAAAATATTGTTGTAAAGTCCGTGGGTTCAATTTAAAATTATAAAAATAATATTCACTTTCACTTTTCTAGGAACTTTTATTTACATCGAATGTACAACAGCTGATTCAAATATCACAATAACAATGTTATATATAAGCTCTTCGCTCCATCAACTGATTCGCGATCGTGGCCTCCTTCCTTTATAAAAGCAGCATAGAAAATTTTCGTAAAAATCATCATCACTCCTACAAGTGCCGAGTCTTTTCGAGAACCATTTTTTATCTCACAGCGTTTGAAATGAAACAGGGTCGGCTTTGGGTAAATTTCGTAACACTGCCCCCCTTTAATTCTGATCGTCTCGATCAGAAACATCCCCTCCATGGTAGGGAGCAAGTCGATCTAAATGGACCACCTTTAACTTAGCCTTGGGCTTTCGACGGATCCGGTAGACGACGTCATTAAGCCTCTTGACCACCTCGTATGATCCATCCCAGGCGGGTGTAAGCTGTATTAGTAGGCTCTTCTGGTAGGCTGATGTCAAGAGTATCTTGCAAACTGTCATCATCTAATGGTGGTGTCATGTAATTGATGTTTCTTCTTGACCTAAGTTGATGGTGTCCCACTATGTCACTTCCTGTAGGCGACAAAGGTGACGGTTTAACTAGTAAACTTCCGATCAAATCGAAAACTGTTTTTAAAAAATATTTATTTGATTTAAAAACAAAGATATCAAATTCAATTCGTACATTCAATATCAACGGACAAAATAAGACTTGTTGACAATTACAGTTTCTGTTCTATTTATCACCTCGGATGACATCATATATCGGTCGGCTGCTTGGCTGGGTGTTTGTGCTTACAGGGCGGTTCTCGCTTATGTAACTCTTCCCCCCTAAATCTGGACTTCGGGATCAAACAGGACGAAGGCTCAGAATTTTCTTCTTTCTTGACACTGACTGGTAATTGTGAAAATAATATTTGTTTCACAATTCTTATCTTGGAAATAAGGAAATATGTTGAGATCACTAGGACTGCACAAAGTATGAACCATAATAACCAATTACTTTGATTCATGTTATCTATATCCATTATAGATAATTGATGTGTTGCTTCTATGTTTCTTTTTAATGAAAGAATTTCTTCTAATGGGATATCATCAATATTTAAGGGGCGATGATGTGATAATTCAATTATTGTGGATCCATTAATTAGTTTTGGTAATATTAATGGTTTACCAAAAGAACTTTCTTGATACGTGCCAAATTTGAAGTTGCCATATTTGATTGTACAATTAGGTGGTACTTGGATAATGACATTACCTTGAACAATGAGGTAGCTTTGATCTGGGCAATTTGATTTGAGTTTAATTTCTTCTTGGGAAATCACTATGATGAACTGGTCGTTGACTTTATTGAATATTAATTTGGGAACTACAATTGGACTTTGTTTACATCGAGTCTTTTTGTCTTGAATTAAAGAGGCGATGCAATCATTTAGAATATCGGTTTTTAATTCTTCTTGTTCACATATGAATGTTTCTTCAATTTTATAACATGGTTGAGCCATATATTGAATTTCATTATCTTCTAGAGCCAGGAATGGTTTAGAAGGGATTATTATTTTAAAGTCCTTTGTGGGTATAGGAAATAGTTGAAAGTATTGGAATAGTTTTGGATTGGCAATTGGAACTTCAATTGTGAAAATAATTTTTGATTTTTGGAAATAACAATTAGTTTGTATCACCGAATACCAGGAGTGTAGGCTTATTTTCAATAATTCATTACTGTTATGATGATTTTTAAGTTCCTCAAGAATTTCATGTAAATTTTAAGTTGATAATATATCTGGGTGGATTGTATGCAGTTTAGCAAACATTATAGCATTTTCGAGATTATCTAAAAACGTAATTGTCATGTGAGCATTAATGAATATTTGTTCAATCATAGTTAAATAAGAAGTATATTGATAAAATTGATCAGTTGCATTTTCCACATACGGCATATATGATTCTATATATTCAGAAACTTTTTTTTTTTTGGTTATTGTTTCAATATCTTTTGAATATTTACGGATAAGTTGTTTGGACAGCGAGATTTGTTCATTTACGTGATTGACAATTTTTTGTTGATTTTGTTTTAATATAGTTATTGCTTTATCATAACCTTCACCATCATCAGCACTAAGGGTTCCCCAAAGCCATTTTTGAACAGTGCCCCCAAAATTAATTAAACCACGTTGAATTCTTGAATTGTTGTTAATAAAAACATTGTTTAATTTAAGCATTATTTCATCCATTAGAGGTTTTAAGTGATTATAGTTCGTAAATAAAATTATTCTGTAAATGAGGTTACTATTAGTCAATGTTGTGTTTAAATCTTTGTAATTTTTCAGTAAATTATTAACACTTATTTCAAGAGTGTTTAAGTCAACTTCATGTAGAAAAACATGTTTGCTTGATATAATACGGTTTGTGCCTAACTTAAAGGGAAGAATTTCTGGGGAATCATCAATTTTCATCACTTTGATGTCCTGTGCTTGCACCAATGTTACTAGTAGGATGCTCAGGAGGGTGACTTTCATTTTGATCCTGTAATAAAGGGGTTTTTCTTAGTTCTTTAATATGAATGATTTCTATTTTGTTTTTAGGATTTTTAATTTCAACTTTATTATGTTCTAACATTTTAGTAATGACATAAGGTCCAAGAAATTTGTTATGTTTCTTGTTTCGGTTAGTTTTTGGGTTCTTTTTATACACTGTTTGATTAAGCTTAAATTGAACATTTTTGTCACCGCTAATATTGGTTTTTGCTAAAACTTTCTTTTTACCTGTTTCTAACCTATTATGAACGTTTTCGTATACTTGTATAAGTTTTTGTTTATGATTTTGAACGTAATTTGTATAAGCTTCTTTGGGAATAAATATTTCATCAGGAGATCTTGAGTTTGTATGACCAAAAACGAGTTCAAAAGGGGTGAATCCAGTCGAACTGTGAATCGAATTGTAACCTAGCACCGCATAGTTAATCAAGTCTGTTTCACTAGGATTTGTTTCTTGAAGTATTCTCAGATGCTCAATAAGGGTTGAATGGAATCGCTCTACTATGCTGTTTGATTCATGATGAGCTGGGGTAGTAAAATGAATCGTTATTTTGTGAAGTTTCATAAGTTCTTTAACGGTCTCGTTATGAAACTCTCGTCCATTATCTGACACTAATTTTTGAGGAACACCAAAATTTGTAAAGTATTTTATAAGTCCGTCACATATATTTACAGCAGTTTTTCCTGTAATGGGTATAACTTGAGCGAATTTTGAAAATGAGTCAACAATTGTTAAATAGTTATTTGTGTTATAATAAAATACGTCTATATGTACCAGTTCGAAAGGTTTTGAAGGCGTTTCTGTAAGAATAAGAGGTACATAGGGATTTTTGCGAGAGTATTTTGCTCTCTGACAAATCTCACATGAATTTATAAATTTTTGAATAGTTGTTTTCATTTTAGTCCAATAATAATTTCTTTTTAAACATGAATAAGTCTCGTCAATTCCACGGTGATTAGTTTTTCCTTCATGGTGATTTTTAATTAAGGTTACTTGTTCTCCAATGTCAGTGACTGTATTTACCAGTTTAGAACACATGATAAGTTTCAAGTTTCGTCTGTCGAATTTTTGAGAATAAACTCTACTAAAGATAGGAATAAAATCTCTATCATGAAAATATATGTAATATGTTGAATTGGGTTTAAGATGATCTCTTAAAAATTCGAAAACATTTATTTCAGTATCTTGCAAAGGAGTTTTTACGGTAATAATTTTATTTCTTCCACAACTTTGATACTTGATCGAAAATTTATCAAGATTATGTTTATATACGTGAATTTGTTTGGATTTATTATTAATAATTTCATCTAGAATAGGGATTCCATCATTTTCATGTTCGAAAGACATAGAGTGTGGGGTTTCATTATCAGAGCTGTTAGTAGAAGATGAACTTCTTGAGTGATTAGTATTTTGTTGAACTGAAGTATTTGTTCTAAGTTCATTTGGGTTTCCAGAGGGGTTTATTTCAGGGTCTCGAAAATTGTCTGGGTTCGAAGCGTATTGTCTTAAGTACTCTAAAGTTGTTTGATTTACGTCACCTGGATTGTTAATTACTGATTCAGTTTCGTGCATGTTTAAATTTATTCGGGAAAGGGCATCAGCATTAGTATTAAGTTTGCCTTTTTTGTAAACAATTTTGTAATCATACTCAGCGAGTTTTAGTCGCCATCTAACAAGTTTGGAATTGGGTTTTTTGATGTTAAAAAGCCAAATTAAAGGCCGGCAATCAGAATAAATCGTAAAGGGTCTCCCAAAAATATAAGGTCTGAAATAAGAACATGCTCATACTATTGCAAGGGTTTCCTTTTCAATAGTACTATATTTTCTCTCGGTTTCATTTAATGTACGAGATGCATAGGCAATTGGTCGATCGGATCCAATAGGTCCTTGGCTGAGAACAGCACCTAGGGCTACATCTGATGCATCTATTGTAAGTATGAAATTCTTAGAAAAGTCAGGATATTGGAGTACGGGGTCATTACATAAAATCTTCTTACAAGTTTCAAAGGACTCAATAAACTTGGTGTCATGAATGATTTTGGCATTCTTTTTCAGACAAGATGTAAGGGGTTTTGTGATCTTTGCAAAGTCTTTTATGAAACGACGGTAATAACCGAGTAATCCAAGAAATGATTTTATTTCTGTCTGGGTTTTCGGAATTGGAAAGTTTTGAACTGCCAAAATTTTGTCAGGATTAGGTTTCACACCGTCTGGGGTTATTACATGACCAAGGTAATTAACTGTTTTCTTAAGGAATTCACTTTTATCTAATTGGATTTTCAAGTTTGCATTTCGAAGTCTCTGAAAAACTTTTCTAAGTCGGACAATGTGCTCTTGTAAGGAAGTACTGAAAGTTAAAATGTCGTCTAAGTATGTTATACAAATTTCGTTATTTAGTCCTCGTAATACATTATCCATAACCCTTTGGACAGTCGAGGGTGCATTTTTTAGTCCGAAAGGCATCCTTATAAATTCAAAATGTCCATTAAGGGTTGAAAAAGCTGTTTTTGGGATATCGTTTTTGTCAATTTCAATTTGGTGATAACCGGATGCCAGATCCAAAGTAGTGAAATAGTTTGCACGACCTAACTTGTCAAGGAGTTCTGTAATTTGGGGTAGTGGGTATTTGTCATTAATGGTTTTGTCATTTAACTTTCGGTAGTCAATAACTATACGCCATTTTTGTCTTCCTGAGTTATCTAATTTTTTCAGTACAATCCAAATTGGACTGCTCCATGGAGACGTAGAGTGTTTAATAATACCTTGCTCTAACATTTTATTAATTTGAATTTTGACTTCATTTTTATGAATTTCTAGGAAACGGTAAGATTTTGTAAATACAGGTGTTTCATCAGTCAAATTTATTTTATGAGTTATTTCATTTGTAAAACTTAAAGGAATGTCTTCGCAATAAAAAATATCTCGAAATTCATAGCAAAGTTTACGTAAGGCTTCTCGTTCTTCTTTATTACATTGTTCTAGTTTTATATTTTTTAAGTTGGCTTTAAGTAAATTGTCCTGTTGTTTTGTCAGTTTTGGTGGTTCATAGATATTATCAGTGAAGTAGACTTCATTGGGATTAATTAACTCAATATTGAAAGATTCACATATGTCAATTTTAAAATGGTTAATATTAGGATTCAGAATGGTTATTGTGGCATAGTAGTCTTTGATGTTTACTACTGCTTCTGGAGTTACAACGTCTTTACCGAAATCTGTTTGTTCTAAAATACCTAATCCACTTTCATAACAAACTGGAATTTTAACAATTTGTTCAGTCCTTGGGGGAACTATTATACTGTGGTTGCATTTTAAGAATTTTTTTGTAGGAGTTTTTGAAACTTCCGAATAATATATGGGAATACGAATAGTAGGGGTGATTAACTGTTTATTATGAATGTCTACTATGGCTTGAAGTTGGTGAAGAAGATCCATACCAATTAAACCATCATATTTTTTATTAAAGTCAAAAATATAAAATTTATGAAAAGCATCACACTGAAAACTTTCAAAAATCGAAATTATTAATACTTCGTCGTTAAAACTAATATCATGAGAAGTTTGAATATGAAAATTTTCTTTCAAGATATGTTCCTGGAAAAATGTATATGCTAGCTTCGTACTAATTAAACTACGGGAACTACCTGTATCCAATAGAAATTTTGCATTTAATTCAGGAATATAAAGATAAGGTAATTCATCTAATAAATGATTTAAATTTATTATGTTAGATTTGTTTGGGTTGGAGCCTGAGTAAAATTTTCTTCGGGATTAGTTTCTTCTTCGCTTACATAATTTTGATTCACAACTTGATCGGTTTCAGTTGGTTCAGATAGTTCATTGGGATAGTCGAGATAATCGTTTGGAAAATAATTTGTGTTCCCAGAGGCATCATAGTCATAGTAATCAAAATCTGACGTAGAAGGTATAGAATTCGACATTTCGATGTTATGGAGTTCTTGAAAATCAAAATTTCTTGGACCAGTTGGTCTGAAAAAGTTTCTACGTTGACTTTGCTGTATAGTAGGTATTCTACTAGTAGTAGACATAGGTTCCGGCTTATTTTTTGGAACTTGACCAGTTGGTTTGAAAACATCTCGTTTCAAAGGTTCATTTACTGGAAAATGAGGCCTGAATATTTGACTGTTATTATTAAAATTTGGCATGTTAAAATTTGGCGGAGGAGTGAACTGATAAAAATTGGGTCTCGGAAAGTTATTGAAATTAGGTCTCGGAAAATGTTGAATTTGGTTACTGATGAAATTCGGTCTCAAGCCAGTGAAAGGTAATTGATTTGTTCCTTGATTTATGAAGACAGGTCTCTGTATATTTGGTTTATTTGCAACAAATGAATTTTGTAAATAATTACCTTGCTTCTGAGCTAAAATAAAATTTTCTTCTTCAATCACGTAACCTATTGCAACTTCAAGGCTATCAGGGTTTCTAAGCCTAACCATATCTTGAATTCTACCTGATAAAACAAAAGTTTTTAGAGCAAGTTCATCATAATTTTTAATTTTGAAAGTACATTCTGCAAGAGGTAAATTCATAGATTTTAATTTTGAGGCAATGAGGCTTCTACAACGTTGTAAACGTTGTCCAAAATTTACAAAATTTTCATTTTTATTAGGTTTCATAATGATCATTTCTTGTACAAGACAATCTAAGTTACGCTGATCTCCAAATGTTAATCGAAGAAGATTTTTAAGTTCATTCCAATCTCTAATTTCTGGTCTACTGCCTACCAATACTAAAGCATTACCTGATAATTTACTGATTACGGCTCTAATTAAAAATCCATTTATCGGATCTTACAAATTTCTTGGGTTAGTATAGGTTGCAATAAGATATTCACAATGTTCAAGGAAAATTTCTAAAGTACAGTTATCATTTCCATCAAAATTTGGTATAGTATCAATATACAATCTTAATAATTGATAATTTATAGGTACATTTGCTGGTTCTTGTCCGTTTGGCATGATTTCTCTTTCTAATACTAAATTATTCAAGTTTCTAATTAAATCCTCAATTCTGAATTTTTACCTAATGAACTGGACTAATACTACTTTTTGTAAGCTCGAAAATACTAAGCTAAACTTAAAATTAAATGGATAAAATATGGTTTCTATTACTAAGCAAAACTCAAAAATGTTCAAAATCAATTTAAAATCAATCAAAGTTCAATCAACTTCAAATTCTCGAAACAATGTCTGCAATATTATATGCATTAATATCTGTGACGCAATTGTGTGAAACAATTCTCTTATTCATAAAATTACTGCAAACTATGTTTCAAGAAATTATATTCATTAATATATGAAACGTAATTGATGATTCAATTCACTTAACAATACCAAGGTTATTTGCTTTGGTATTTGGTGAAGTCAAACTTTGTCTGATATGAAAATGGGAGATAGAAATTAGGAAAATTCAATGGATGGCTCACCGGGTCTTCGATATTCGTTCGTTGAAACGGCTGCAACCAAGGTAGTCCAAATTTCAGTTCGTCGAGTTCGTTAAGAGTTAAAACTCACAAAAACAATTTCACAAAGAAAGTTTTCCAAACTCAAATCCGAATGACTGCGCCAGTAAACTTCCGATCAAATCGCAAACTGTTTTTAAAAAATATTTATTTGATTTAAAAACAAAGATATAAAATTCAATTCGTATATTCAATATCAACGGACAAAATAAGACTTGTTGACAATTACAGTTTCTGTTCTATTTATCACCTCGGATGACATCATATATCGGTCGGCTGCTTGGCTGGGTGTTTGTGCTTACAGGGCGGTTCTCGATTATGTAACTAACTCGTTCACATGCTATCGAAGATGCCCGTGTCTTTGGAATAGCTTGACGCCTATATTTCGCAGAAAATTCGTCCAAAGAATTATCATGTACACCTATCGCGTCGATGCCATTCAAATTGAAAAACGGGATATTACTTGTTTGTAAGAAGCCATTCAGTGAACCATTTAACGCGATATAATTGCCATCTTCTCCTATGAGCTTCTGATGTTTCTTCGATTGAATGTGATCTTCGACGTTGTTGTATGGCAAATTACAAACCGCACAGTATCCAGATTGTATGACAGTTATCCTTGGACGCCTGGTCCTCGTTTTACGCGTCATTATATTATCTGCATTTGAATCCTTACACAAACCAGCATCTTCTTTAGGCAGGGATTCGCTGTTTTTCAACAGCAACCTGAGGCTCCGTTTGTTTTCCAAATCGATGGGATTGTTATCTTGCAGTGTTGAAAAATCTTTGGATAAAATATCGTCCAAATATGTTCTTGTTGTTCTCTCCAACATTGCATTAGGCAACCATTCCTGATTTTACGTTAATGAACTTCTAACGAACTAGGATGTTGCGAAGTCGATTAAAATTGTTTTCAACATAATATTTGCACTGCACAAGTTATATATTACCGAGGTAACGCTGACACGTCGATATTATTCACCTGTATACCTGTTTGCCGTCGAGAACGTCTGTGCTCTTACCAGAGCCTCACTCCAAACACAGCCATTATCGTACGCCAGATTTTACACGCCCTACAAACGACACCACGCATATTTTTCATACGATTATTGTTGCGGTCGATATGTGTTACTCTAATTTCATTGTAGAAACTTATTTGAGAATATTTTCCAAAATTACAGACAGAATACAATTTCAAAACACAACTAGTCCGCCACTATGGGGGTGTAAGCTTTGGGGGGAAAAGTATCGGACGTGTTTTTGAACGCTCCTGCTTAAAACCACAATAAAAGCAGTAAATCAGTGTTAATTCCAGTGCAAAAGTGCAATAGAAGGTGCAAGTAACAACGGTGAATACAATCGTACGAAAATCAAACATAAATTCCCTAAAATAAAAGCAGAAATTGCATTTAAAACATCACATCAACGAGAAACGTGTAAAAGTAAGATAAATTGCGCTATTAGTGCGAGAGTGATTAGGATCACCTATCCCGGCAATTTAGAGGAAAGGTAAACCTGATTAGAAGGAACACACGCCAGCATCGCAACCGCCTACTCTGGTCTCTGCATTAAGGAAAATAACAAACTTCCAATCAAAAAGGTAAACACCACAATAATTTACCGGTATTAACAATATTTCATTATTCTAACAATAAAGGACATTAACCCATGTTAAAAAGTGCCACAGACAACAAACATATACCTATAAACCATTAAATACATTTCCATTCAAAAACCACTGCAACCACTATCACCTCGCCACAGCGATCCAACTCCAAATATATTACCATAATGCATATCGGAAACCACTGCGAACAACGAATCGAAACCATATCTACCAGACGCAAATCGGCCCGGGAACCATTTCATGCTTGATTCCATCGACCGACTTCGAGACCGCAAGGCGACCAACGATGAGACAGTTGAAATCTCTGAAGCCGAAGAATACATGACAGAATCAACTCAAGGTGTAGTGAATCGTGAGACTTATTTTCTTTATATAATTATGAATCGGTTTTAACTATAGTAGTGGCGCGCATTTGGTGATTCGCAAGATTTAAAGATATTCGATATTTGTACATCTTTATATCTCTTTTATTATCAGATTAAACATTTAACCATCAGTTCTACCCAGATTTCTACCATAATAAAATAAAATTTAATATCTCTGTTTTGTCTTGCTGCTGTTAATATCTGATTTTACACATTTACACGTAAGTAATATTTCTATATTAATTGTACGAGAGTTATTCTGTTCTGTCGAGCGTGTGAATCATTTTATTTAACTTATATATGAAATATATTAAATATCTTTTCATGCCATTTTCTTCGAATAGTCAGGGAGCATATATTCCACATTTCTCCTTTAGAGATTTTTACTTATAATCTTTTCACCTATAAGTCTCCCCAGTTGTGTTCGATATTACCTAATGATGTATAGTTCGACCAAAGATTAATACTTGGCCGACTCCGAACACTTTTCTTCCACCCTTCCCCCAACAACTCAACAGAGAGATTATCGCTCACGCGAATTTTTGCTACTACGGCAGTTTCTGCTAAAATTGAGGAATCTTTGCCTAACCAAACGTGTTTCCTCATCAAGCCTTAGTTAAGGCACTTGTCCAGAATGGGTCAATTTTTATGTGAGTGTGGCAAGTCCTACAACACCAGCGCTGGTCTGTCACAGCACAAAAGGCGATACTGCAACTACTTAAAAGAACCGCTGCTCAACAACAGAGGGTACCACCAATGCCAGCTTTGCCCTAAGGATTTCATGACGTATTCAGGTCTTCGGCAGCATCTTCGCCTGGCTCATCCTATCGACTATAACCTAGAACTGGAAGCCGAAGCGGAGAAAACCCCGAGATGGCCCGTCTTGGAAACACTGAATATAGCCAGAGCAGAGGCAGCGTATGAAGGGGCACACATCAACATCTATTTAAAGGAATTATTTCTGGAAACATCCTTAGTAGCCATAAAATATAAGCGCCGACGAATATCCTATAAAAATCTATTGGAAGAGATCAAAACTGACATTCAATGAAGCTGTCCCTGATCCACGTACACCCCCAAAGGCAGACGGCACTGACCAAGATCCAGAAGCCGCTGACCCTCCGATCCTGTTTGGTGAAGAGATATATCAAACCACCACAGACCCCACCAGCCCTAGAAATAACAGTCCGACCCCAACTCCGACTAACTCTCCTCCGATGAGCCCCATACAACATGATAATGATCTAGTATTGGAAGCATTATATCGAGAGATTAATAAAGTGCGTGAAGAGTCCGAATATCTCCTGCTCCAAGCTCTTCTTATAGAAAACAGGGACGTGAGGAGTGAAGCCATCGAAGGATACTTAACAAGTCTATTCCCCAACCTGAACGGAGTCAACCGTTCTAAAACCAATCGGGCTCCAATTTCGAAGGTCCGAGGTCCTTACATTCTATAAAAGGGCCCTCGAATTCAAGCTAGCCCAACAAGCTTTTTCCGCCAATAGGAAACTTTTGGCAAATAAGATCATTGAGGGACATTCCCTCAGTGAATCCATGGTAACCCCTCCAGCTGAAGATATACTCAGCCATTTCCAAGGGGTCTTTCTCAGTGATCTGCCGATGTAGAGGGACGACGATGGTGGCAAATCCCTCAACAAAACGCCGGTAGTATGAACAGAGGCCCAAGAAGCTTCGGAGTTCATGTTTGTCTCTTGGAACTGGCCAATCACGGATGGCTTCTATCTTGTCTTCGTTGGTGCGAATTCCTGACTCGGACACTACGTGGCCCAAAAACTCTACTTCTTTTTGGAACAAGGAACACTTCTTCGGATTGAATCTCAGGTTGGCGTTATTGATTCTGGAGAATACTTCGCCTAGGTTCTTCAGATGGTCGTCGAATGTCTGGCCCATGACTAGAATGTCGTCGAGGTATACTAAGCACGTCCTCCATGTTAACCCGGTCAGTACATACTCCATTAGCCTCTCAAATGTAGCGGGTTATGTAATACTCAAAGGGCATGACCGTGAACTGAAACAGCCCTTTACTGGTGGAGAACGCTGTCTTCTCTCTGTCATTTGGGTGTAGACCAACCTGCCAATATCCACTTTTTAGGTCTAGTGTGGAGAACCAACGGGAGCCTGCTAGTGTGGTCAAAGTGTCATCGATTCGGGGTAGTGGATAGCTGTCTTTCTTCGTGACGTCATTCAGCTTTCTGTAATCCACACAAAATCGGGTGGTTCCATCCTTCTTTTTAACTAGCACGACGGGAGCAGACCATGGGCTGATGGATGGCTTAATAACTCCACTCTGTAACATGGACTCGATGTTTTCCTCGACTGCCTGTTGTTGCCCCAATGGTAGTCGTCTAGGTATTCTGATGGGTTGAGCCTTTCCAGTATCTATTCGTTGCTGGATGATGTTGGTGCGACCGGTGGTTCCATCTTGACTGTTAAAAATTTGCCAGTGCTTTGTGATAAATTGCTTGGCTTTTTTCTGGTTCTCTGGTGTCAAATGGTCAGCAAACTGTTGTAGGAACTCTTTATCGGGCCCTGTCTCCTTCACCGACGTCTGGTACTCTTCTTCGCAATTGATGATGGTCTCTACTGGCTCGAAACAAGCTATCTCTTGACAATTGGCAATTCTGATGTCGTTGTTGGACAAATTCAGGACTCTGATTGGTATATCTCGTCCGGTTTTAACTATAGCCCGTCCAACTAAGTAGTCATGAGCTGAGTGTACGGGTTCCACCATTCTAACGCAGCTCCCAGGATTGCTGTCTAACTGCCCATGAATAATCTGTTCCGTTCGATCGGGAATTCTAGCTGAAGACTTTACCACAATTTTTATGGGGGTGACGGACGTGTTGACGGCCCGTGTCAATACAAATTCCTCATTTAGGAACCGAAGAACATCATATCTTGGGTCGAACATAAATCCATGCTGGCTAATTTGCTGTAGCACTACATCTGCCTCACCCTGTATTGACATGGACTCACCGGTGACTGTTCTGAGCTGGATGTTATTGGTAACTGGCCGAATTTCTGATGTTCTCAAAACCCTGGACTTGACAATGGACACAGCGGCGCTGGTATCGATGGTGATGGTAACTGCTCGCCCATTGATGGTGCCTCTGATGACTAGGCTGCCGCTATCTCGGCAAAATCCCCCTTATGCTGACTGGCTGACGGTCCCTGGACATGTGGCTGTTCTGTTGGTTACCCCTGGTCGGTGATCGTTCAGGTGGCTTCACTCGACAATTACGTTGGAAATGCCCTGTCCGTCCGCAGCGGTAACATGCCCCTCTGGTGCCAATTCTTTGTGACCGTTCTAATATTTTGTTCAGGCCAGCCAGCAGCGCTTGAAATGGTGACTCTGATTTTTCCTGGTTAAAGGAAACTGCTCGGACCCTCGGCTTGGACATGTTCATGACGGTCTCTACTTCCAAAGCCCGAAGTAGAGCTTCATTACTCTTCTTGATGCCACTCAGTCTTAAATTTCTTTGGACTTCCCTGATGCCGTTTATGAAACTCTGTGTGGCCAACTGGTCTTTCGTTTCCTCTGGCAGGTCTGGGTAGGACAAGTGAACTAACCGTCTAATCTCTTCTTCGAATTCTTGGAGGCTTTCACCGGATTTTTGCGTTTTTTCACTCAGTTGGACTTGGTATACCTGGCTCAAGGATTGATTGTCATATCGTTTGTCTAGGATGGCGATAATCTTGTCGAAATTGCTTTGTTCATCGACTGGAATGCTTTGGAGGAGTTCTAGGGCCGGACCTCTTAACGAAATTACCAGAGAAGTAGATTTTTCTTGATTATCCCATCCATTAGCTGCAGCCACGGCCTCAAATTGCCGTTTATACATGGGCCAAGATGAACTGCCGTCGAATGTGGGTGGTTTACTAAAGGAACCTTTGGTACTCACGGTGTTCTGGTATTTTCCTCGCTTTAATTCCTGTTGCATTTTTTAAATTTCTGTTTCTACATTGTTCTGGATGGCACTGATTTTATCTTGAACTGTGTTTTGGATGGAATCGAGGTCATCTACTTTGGTTTCAAGAGTGTCCACCGTATTTTTTATGGTCTTAATGTCATCATTTATTTCTTTTATGTCCGACTCAACTATTTGCATTCTGTCATTAACTGTTTCATTAACTGTTCAATTTTGCATTAATTGTTCAAATTGCAGTTGCCTTTTCTCTTCAGTTTCGTTTCGTTTTTCTTCTAGTATTTTAAAATCATTTTGTCTCTGTTCATCTAATAATTTTGTCGTTTTAATTCAATGTGATCTTGTTTTTGTTCAAATTTCGAGAATAATCCTTCAATTAAATTATGTTGTTCACTTTTCATCGTAGTGACAAGATTTTCTAATTCTATTTTACGTTTTTCATCAAAAGATTTTACTAACCTTTGTTGAATTTCTTCTTGATTTTGTTTCTCCTTCTTGTCACGTTTTTCTAGAATCTGTGCTATTTTTTCGTCTAGTCCCTCCGTAACCTGCTTGACTATTTTTTTGGTAGTTTCGTCCATGCTACGGGTTTCCATAAATCAAATTACGATTTTAACTGCACTTAATCCTTTACTTCTGATCACCAAATTGTTGTAAAGTCCGTGGGTTCAATTTAAAATTATAAAACTAATATTCACTTTCACTTTTCTAGAAACTTTTATTTACATCGAATGTACAACAGCTGATTCAAATATCACAATAACAATGTTATATATAAGCTCTTCGCTCCATCAACTGATTCGCGATTGTGGCCCCCTTCCTTTATAAAAGCAGCATAGAAAATTCTCGTAAAAATCATCATCACTCCTACAGGTGCCGAGTCTTTTCGAGAACCATTTTTTATCTCACAGCGTTTGTTGTCGTACTGAAATGAAAAAGGGTCGGCTTTGGGTAAATTTCGTAACAATATATTTTATTTGTATTTTTTAATAATTTGAATAACAGATTTAATAATTTATAATTTAAAACTTGTCCTATTTTGCCCTTTATCTTCCAATCTACAGACCCTCAAAACTCAGACAGTAGATTATAAAAGATTTCTCTGAAAGTTTATTAGTAAAATAAAACTCTAATGTTAATTTTTGGGGGCCAAATTAGAAAATTAAATACATATGTATTCTGATAAAAATCAAGCGAATCCTGAAGCAGATAAAATAAAAAGTCTATGTGGGGAAAATGAAAGTGTATATTTTTTATAAATTTAAAACGCTTCCTTTAAAAGATATAAGGGTAAATATAAGAAAATGCACTCATTCCCTGCTTGTCTGAAACTGGAATATTAGAATCTTGAAGGTGGTACGGAACCCTAAGTATGCGAGTCCAACTCGCACTTGACCAAATTATTTTTTCAACCCGGTAACCAACAACAAATGCAAGCCCTGATGAAGCTTTGAATATAATAAAGTGAAACGTTGGCAAGCATTTAACAACCTGTTTATTTTGATTACCCTTTCCGACTAGTCCGTCGACGACGTCAACAAAGGCAGCCTCCGGCCTCCAGGCGCCAGACGAACAAACTCTTGGATTCCACGAAATATTGGATGAATACCCATTCCAAAAAATATCGGATGAATTCCCCTGACAATACTTATCTCACGAAATAAATAAAACTGAGTTTAACAATTTGTTGCAAGGGACCAATTAGTTACTTGATTTATAGGATAAATTTCTTAACTTAATTACCGTTATACCCTACCACCTTGGATACCCCGTGTAACACTGTGAAACAAATACACTATGTAGTGTCAGATTACGCACGGTCAACATCCGTGGGAATTGCAGTGTCGACTTTGCTTATTTGGCATATTATGTGTTATAAATTGTGAAACTGCTCTAATATTGTATTCATTATTGCTCAGAACTTTTGTCAGTTATATTGTTATTTACATTTTTATTTTAAAGTTATAATTGTTGTGTTTATTCTAATAAAATCTTTTTTAAAAAGTTTAATTTGAGAAGTGTGATATAACATACATGATGTTTTCATTTCACGGGGTTTACACCTTGGGCACTTTTTTGCTTTTCATAGTACAATATTTTTCAAGAGCGCAAATTTCAGATTTCGGTAAGGCCTTCCTGTTTGATTTGAAATATTTCAAAAGTTTTTCCTAAAATATATCAAATATTATTATATAGAATATTTTATGAAATATTACTGTAATACATAAATTCTTCTTAAGGTACAATTTGAGCTACGCGCTGAGACAACCGACAGTGACAAGAGACAGGAGGTTGCGACACTCTGCTTTCTATGCAATTATATGCAGAACATTTGAAGCACGAGAACGCGCCACCGCGTCTGGTTTTGAGCTTAAAAAATGACTGATTTAAATTTTCTTGTGGAAAAATGAATTTTCTGATTAATTTAATCGCAGAAATAGGTCGAAATCATATAAAGACCTAAGTGTAAATGATAATTGGTTACTAATTAATAGAGAACAAAAATCTTCTGCATCATCTGGTACAATGAATGGATTTGTTTCACACGTACTTCTTCAAAAAATATTTGGACTTGCTTGGACGTCATTTTAATAATAATAATAATAGTTTAGCTTGCCAAACTATGTTTTAGACGCTATTAACGTTAGAGTCGCCACACACATCTACTGTGCTGTAATAGCCATCTACAAAATAATTAGAGTCGTTATGAGACCCTATTTAGACAATCTGCACCCTCGAATGGCAAAGAAGACTTGAAGGGAAAACTCTCTTCGGAAAGACATTGGAAGACTGTACCGACCGACCGACCGAGTACCAACGAGAGTTCAGGAACAACAAAATAGAAAGACGTAACCAACGGAAATTAGACAACAACTATTCCGGCAATCAGAAAACTTAACATCAATAATAATGAATCCCCTAGCTACCCCAGTAAAACGGACATCGAGGAATTCTAGAAAACACAGCAGCACATTTCAGAACTGTGGTACGATGCAACACAAACCATTTACAGCGGAAGACACATCCAACATAATGAAGCCCCTCTATAAAATGGAAAATTACTGGATAAAGAAACTGTACGCAACCCACGAAACACTAACAGCCCTTATAAATGACATAATTACCCATCCACACAAGATGCCTAGGTTCCTTTCGCATGGTGCTACATACCTCTTACCAAAGGACAACCTATGTACACTGGACCCAGCAAAGTACCGACCAATCACTTGCCTCCCAACCTTAACATAGTCCATTAATCATCGCATTTTCAAACATTGTGAGGTGAACAACATAACTCTACTCACAACAAAAGGGATGCGGGAAAAATTCGATTGGGGTGCAATGTGGACTACAAAAAGGCCTTTGATTCAGTTCCACATTAAAGCACTGAATTATTAACTTTTTAGAACATGCCATGACCACTTGGCAAAGCAAAATCTCACTGAATGAAGCCGACTGTTCGACACAAACTGACCCCATTCGAATCAGAAGATGTATATTCCAGGGAAACTCTCTTAGCCCGCTGTAGTTCTGCCTTGCCATGAACCCTCTCTCAAACAAATTGAACTTTCGGTTCAGTCTCAAACACAACAACATAAAAGCATTTAAGATAAACCATTTGTTATACAGGGTGTTCCTAAATTGGAGGTACAAACGAAAAGGGGAAATTCCTTGAATAGTTTTAGGAAGAAAAAGTCCCATAAACATGGGTCCGCAAACGTTTTTTGAACATGGATGACTTAAAGTTAATGGCAGCTATGAAACAACAGCTGCATGATATGCTTGAAATAGTAGAAGGGTTCTCTTGTGACATCCATATGCAATTTGGCTTAGGCAAATGCCGAATTATTAATATAGTTAAAGGCAAAAGATAGCAGTGGCATTACGAAATTGGGACATGGCATCTCAATTGAATCTATGGCGGAAGGTGATACTTATAAGTACATTGGAATAAAGCAGGCTCAACGTATTCATCACTCCTCCATGAAAAAGGACCTTCCAACAGAGTTCTATAGTAGGGTAAGGCGACTGTTGAAAACCAAACTTAAGAGTAAAGATGTGTTTCAGGCTATTAACACCTACGCTTGTCAGTGCTTAGTTACTCTTTCGGTATAGGTAATTGGTGCAAGACTGACATTGGACAATTACAACGGAAAGCTTGAGTTCTATTAACAAAAGCTCAAAATCACCATCCAAAGAGCTCTGTCGAATATACAACTTTGCCACGGTACGAAGGAGGATGGTCAATATAAGAAAACTACTAGATCAAAAAATTTCTAATTTGCGTAGTCACTTCCGGCAGCTCGCAGAATTTTCTGATCTACACAGAGTCACATGCCAAGCTGATGCCTCAACACCACTGCGACTGACAGAACAAGTCCAATTGCACCCTCAGTCAACTAATCAGAAACTGCTCAAATCGAAAGAGAAGCCCCTTCATGGAAGACATATAAATGACGTCAACCAAGATTATGTCATATGTTTCTTGAAACGGAACACTTTATAATGGCAATCCAAGATCGAGTAATTCCAACTAACAACTACCTAAAGTACATCGTTAAAGTCTCTTCTATTAACAACGCTGTCGTTGCATCTGTATGCAGGTACGGTTGCCAAATATCTGAATCTATCAGCATATCAGAGGAGGTTGTCAAGCGTTTGTTGCAACTGAATACAAAGAACGACACGATGCTGTGTCAAAAATACTGCACCAGGAACTAGCATTGAAACTCGAACTGTTGCAGTCGGTAAGAGTGCCATACTATTGTTACGAGAATTCATCCGACAGCTGGTGCAATCGGCCATCAACCAATTCGTGGAAGGGCCATTATTCCGATACTTCTGGTAATCCGAAATGTTTCGTCTCTCAACAGGCCGACCGCTGCAGTTACTGGGAATTCCCTTAAAGCTTCCAGAACATGAAAGAGTTTTCCGATGGTTCGTGGACTTACCAGACAATTCGGAGAGAAATATATAAATATGAACAGCTGGCGATAAGATTCAGTCAGTTTTCGACGGTCGTATTGTATACTTAAGATAAAATGTAAATAGTTTCTGTGAACATAAATTGTGTTAAAGTAGTGGAAATAAATTAGAGTGAGTTGGACTGTGTTTTTAAATAAATCCAAGAACTGAACAGAACCCGTGTGTGAAAATAAAAACTTTACACTATGTATACAAACCACAATCTGTTTTAGAAATAACAACTACAAGCTTTACTAGGACCACACGATACTGACCGATCGGACTGTTGTTCACAATAGACCAGATATAGTTTTGGTAGATAAAGTCTCTAGAAAAACCTTAACAACAGTAATATCAATATTGACCAGGCTGAAAAAATAGCTAAATACGGGTATTTAGAATTTCAAATTAAGTCACACTGAGACATGAATAACATAGGAACTGTACCAATTGTTATGTCAACAACAGGAGTAGTCCCAAAACTTCTACTAAATAATTTAAAATACCTTGGTCTGGACGATCATCTTTACCAACTACTGCAAAAAGCCGTTCTGTTAGAAACAGCCCGGACGGTCACAAAATTCATGAGAAACTACCACGACTCCAACCACAGGTCTGATAATCTGGAAAGGGCTCCCACAGAGCTAAACCCTTTCGATATGTAGGATATCTGGGGTTTAGTGAATTATTCCCTAAATGTACACATAAAGGTATTTTCGCGGAAGCAGTTCTGAATCGGTTCAACGGTAATATTACCGTAATTTTCTGAAAACGCCATTCGCGGAACAAAATTACTGAAAATGAACCGATATAGAACTAAGTGAACGAATCCCAAATGAAACAACGTCCTATAGACGATAACACCCGGTAACAATAGGGGTTTTCGCGGAAGCCGTTCTGAATCGATTCAGAATCGGTTCATTATTTTTAGTTCTATTTTTGTTCTGTCTCTAAATCGGATCACCGGAGTTCACATAGTATTTTGTTTCATGTCATCTGTAAAAATCATTATGTGGTTAATTTCTATGGGTTAAACGGTGCGCATGAACAATCTGTAATTTTTTCGGAATTGAAAATATGTCCCGAATTTAAATTTTCAAATATTGAATGAATATCACTATATAGAAATTCCTTTTCAGTCAGCATTATTGTAAAATATTCGGATTATTTAATTTTTATATATTTTCTAGAAATTTAACTTCACAAAAGGGCGTATAGACTATAATTATAGCTAAAAAATGCTTTTAAAAATTACTGACCCTATAAATATTACTACCCTGATAGTATCCGACAAAAAAATCTGAGTATATTTTACTATTTGTTATACAGTATTTAACAAGCTATACATGTGGTATAAAATTAAATTTTTTGCAAATGTAATGAAATGCACATCTTTATTTTGAAAAATCTAAATATTTATTTCCTTAAAATTTTGGTTTTTGCATTTATTTCAAAAATATTAGGTGTTAAATTTATAGGTTCAATTTTTTGTTCGATATTTGTTATACAATATTTAGCAAGCTACAAGGGCTTTAAAATTAAACTTTTTGCAAATGTAATAAAATGCACATCTTCATTTTCATAAAATCTAAATATGCATTTCTTTAAAATTTTGATTTTCGCATTTACTTCGAAAATATTCTGTGTTAAATTTATAGGTTCATTTTTTTTTCGGTATTTGTTATACAATATTCAGCAAGCTATCTGGGCTGTAAAATTAAACTTTTTGTAAATGTAATGAAATGTACATCTTTATTTTGATAAAATGTAAACGTTCTTTAAAATTGCAATTGTTTGATTTCTTTCAAAAAATATTCTATTTCACATTTTCAGGTATCCGACATTCAATATGTAGCAAGCTGCATGGGCTTTCAAACTTTACATTTTGAAAATATAACGAAATGCACCTGTTTAATTTCATAAGGTCAAAATATGCATTTATACGTTTTTTATATCACAATTACATATAAAATAATCTATGCCAAATTCTAACATATCGGTCTTTAAATATTTGGTAAGCTACTATATCGCCTGTAAAATTCGACTTTGAAAACGAAACTAAATGTCCCTCTTTATTTTCATAAAGTAAACAATTGCCCCTTTTTGAAATTTCACATTCACTTAAAAATATGCTATATTAAATTCTGATATAACTGCATTTTGATGTTAAGGAAAATACTTATCTGAACTAAAATTTCATTTGCTTCAGCTGAAAATTACCACAACCTCTATATTCTAATCTTTATGTGCATTGGTATATAATTTTATATGCATTTTTAAATTAGTTTGTAAATAGTTTTTTCCAATTAAAAAAGTTTTGAAAATGTAATGGTATACAAAGTTAGTAGCTAGATATATCTATGTGTCTTTATGAAAAATTATAATCCTCTCTATTTAGAAAATTTTAAATTGTATTATTAAAAAAAAAATTATAGCAAAGGATATTTTCACCCAAAGAAAAGTATTTTAGAATAAAACTTTTAAAAAAAATGTAACGGACTTCCAAGTATTAAAAAAAAGTTGAAAATAATTATAACGAAATATAATTCTAAACAGTAAATACAGTAAACAATACATTCAATGTGGTTAGGTCCCTACACACAAAGTAAAAAACTTAAACATTAAAAGGTGCTCATTCTGTACAAATTAATTACCTACCTATCTAGTATATTTTTCATTTATGTTAAACCAGTCAACAACATATTTGAAGTTACTTTACTTGCAGCAAATCATAGAAGATTATCATACATTTCAATGATTTAATTTTGGGTATCAATTATGTCAATTAATTTGAAAATTGATTATTTTTGTATTTATTGTGACACTTCTAATACCTATATTATATACTTCTAAAAATCTATCAGTCCTCATCACTAAACAAACTGTAGTCCAATATCTTTGTTAATTAAAAATATTATTTATGAAAAAATACTATTTTAAGTTCTAACAGGAATTAGTAATAAAATTGGAACAATTTTATTTTTATTTTATTTTTCCTCTTATCTCCAACTGCTAAATTCAAATTCAAACGAAAGCTGAACTAAACATACTTCGATAGACTTCGGAGAGCCGAGTGGGTTAGAAATCAGGTCCAACCGCATAATTCTTAGAGCTTTTACGTATACATACTCTAAGGTATGATCGAACTAAAAATCCTTGCTTCAGAGCAAGAACCATTTGAATCGATTCAGGATCGATTCAGAACCAATACCTGCTTACCGCGAACACCGAACTCAAGACTACTGTAACCCAGATCACCAAATTTTATAACAATAGATTTGGTTCACAATACAATTCTACGTTACTATTGTTACCGGCTGTTATCGTCTATAGAACGATGTTTCATTTGGGATTCGTTCACTTAGTTCTAAATCGGTTCATTTTCGGTAATTTTGTTCCGCGAACGGCGTTTTCAGAAAATCCTTGCTTCAGAGCAAGAACCATTTGAATCGATTCAGAACCAATAACTGCTTACCGCGAACATCGAACTCAAGACTACTGTAACCAAAGAGGTTTATACGTAGAGTGAATTAGGTATGGGCGTTATTGTAAGTGGCAGTGTAATAACAGTAGAAAGAGAAAGACAATATCAGGGAGCGCTTGCTAATAACAGTAGAAAGAGAAACACAATATCAGGGAGCGCTTGCTATGTCTCTACCCTACCAATAGTAGGCGTCACCACTGACACTGGCCAATCAGAAAAGACACGCTTATTCTCTCTCTCTTTCTATTAATATTGCATGAATTTCGCTAGTTCACGTGCTCTACACTATTAATCTCTTTGACTGTAACCCAGATCACCAAATTTTATAACAATGGGTGAGTTCAGCAGATACAAACTGTTGTGAACGTTTGCTAACGTTTCATGTTTTGTGCTGCACGTTTCATGTTTTGTGCAGCACAAAACATGAAACGTAAGCAAACGTTGACAACAGTTTGTATCTGCTGAACGCACCCAATAGATTTGGTTCACAATACAATTCTACGTTACTATTGTTACCGGCTGTTATCGCCTATAGAACGATGTTTCATTTGGGATTCGTTCACTTAGTTCTAAATCGGTTCGGTAATTTTGTTCCGCGAACGGCGTTTTCAGAAAATTACGGTAATATTACCGTTGAACCGATTCAGAACTGCTTCCGCGAAAACCCCTAATAGCAACCTAGAATTGTATTGTGAACCAAATCTATTGTTATAAAATTTTGTGATCTGGGATACAGTCTTGAGTTCGGTGTCCGCGGTAAGCAGTTATTGGTTCTGAATCGATTCAAATGGTTCTTGCTTTGAAGCAAGGATTTTTAGTTCGATCATACCTTAGAGCAAATATACGTGAAAGCTTAAGAAGTATGCCCTTCGACCTGATTTCAAACCCACTCGGCTGTCCGAAGTCTATCGAAGTATGCTTAGTTCAGCTTTCGTTTGAATTTGAATTTAGCAGTTGGAGATAAGTGAAAAACGCCAAAATTACTTCAGTAAATTATTTTTAATTTAATGTAGAAGAAATAAAAATGTTCCAATTTTATTACTAATTCCTGTTAGAACTTAAAATAGTATTATTTCATAAATAATATTTTTAATTGACAACGATAATAGACTACAGTTTGTTTAGTGATGAGGAATGATGGATTTTTAGAAGTATATAATATAGGTACTAGAAGTGTCACAATAAATACAAAAATAATCAATTTTCAAATTAATTGTCTGAATTGATACCCAAAATTAAATCATTGAAATGTATTACAATCTTTTATGATTTGCTGCAAATTAAGTAACTTCAAATATTGTTGACTGGTTTAACGTAAATAAAAATATACTAAATAGGTAGGTAATTAATTTGTGCAGAATGAGCACCTTTTAATGTTTAAATTTTTTACTTTGTGTGTCGGTACCTAACAACATTGAATGTGTTATTTACTGTCTACAGTTATATTTCGTTATAATTATTTTCAAATTTTTAGCAGTACTTGGAAGTCGGTTACATTTTTTTTAAATGTTTTATTATAAAATACTTTAGCATATTCTTTGGGTGAAAATATCCTTTGCTATAAATTTAAATTTTTTTAATAATACAATTTAAAATTTTCTAAATAGTGAGGATTATAATTTTTAATAAAGACACATAGATATAACCAGGTCCTAGCTTTGTATACCACTATATTTTCAGAACAGTTTTAATTGGAAAAAACTGTTTACAAACTATTTTAAAAATGCACATATAATTATATACCAATGCACATAAAGATTAGAATAAAGAGGTTGGGGTATTTTTCAGTTGAAGTAAATGAAATCTTAAGTCTAGATAAGTGTTTTCCTTAACATCAGAAGGCAGATATATCAGAATTTAATATAGCATATTTTTAAGTGAATGTGAAATTTGAAAAAGGGGCAATTTTTACTTTATGAATATAAACAGGTCCATTTAGTTTCGTTTTCAAAGTCGAATTTTACAGCCGATATAGTAGCTTGCCAAATATTCAAAGACCGATACGTTAGAATTTGGCATAGATTATTTTATATGTAATTGTGATATGAAAAACGTATAAATGCACGTTTAGACTTTATGAAATTAAACAGGTGCATTTTGTTATATTTTCAATATGTAAAGTTTGAAAGCCCATGCAGTTTGCTAAATATTGAATGTCGGGTACCTGAAAATTTGAAATAGAATATTTTTTGAAAGAAATGAAATAATTGCAATTTTAAAGAAATACTCATTTACATTTTATCAACATAAAGATGTGCATTTAATTACATTTGCAAAAAGTTTAATTTTACAGCCCATTTAGCTTGCTGAATATTGTATAACAAATACCGAAAAAAATAGAACCTATAAATTTAACACCTAATAATATTTTTGAAATCAAACTTTTAAAGAAATGAATATTTAGATTTTACGAAATAAAGATGTGCATTTCATTACATTTGCAAAAAGTTTAATTTTACAGCCCATGTAGCTTGCTATATATTGTATAACAAATACCAAAATATTCTCAGGTTTTTGTCGGATGTCGGCTACTTTCTGGATAGTAATATAGGGTTAGTAATTTTGAAAAGCATTTTTTAGCTATAATTATGGTCTATATGCCCTTTTGTGGAATCATTAGTATTAAATTTCTAGCAAATAAATATAAATTAAATATTCCGAATATTTTACAATAATTCTGACTAAAAAGGAATTTCTGTATAGTAATATTCATATTCATTTAGTATTTGAAAATTTAAATTCAGGAAATATTTTCAATTCCGAAAACCTACATAAAACATCCCAAAGGCACAGTTATTTCTTGTGCGCATTTGTGCGAGCCAGTGCTGTAATTGGAACTCAGTGCTAGCACTGTGCCGCACTATGCTCAATTGTGCGGTAATTGGAAAACAGCGTATAACTTGTTACGGACTAGTGTATTTCTCAAACCAAAGGCAGCGTGACGCCCGTTCGCTTAACAGGTCGAATTAAACTGACTTATTAAAGCATTTCAATTCCATTTAATAGGTGAAGAAGAAGAAGAGTATTATATACTTAACCTAGAAAGTGTGACGTTTATCGTTTTTGTCATATAATCACAGATCATACAATAGAGAAATATCAATCTCTTATCTATGTTTATGTCTGTTGTATATGTTACATTTACTAATAAGAATAGTTGGTATAGAAAATATTGAATATGAATCCGTATCAAGATGATTCTTCTTCAGAAGACAAAGATGTGAAGCCGCTAATTTTTCCAAGTCCTACTACAGCCCCCTCTGAAAGAATTAGTCTGATTTCTAGTATAGTAAGCACCCCCAAACGATGGTCACCGAAATCTTTACAAGATGTGAATCGAAAGAGTGCTTTTTTGCCTTACAAACAAACCTCTAATACTGTGCTAACAAATTTGCAAAGGGGCAATACTCAAGCAGAAACACCTGAAGCCATTTTTCCTGTACTAGATTTTCACATTCGAGCAGGTCAAGGTGATTTGACTGAGCAGGAAGTGAAGCATGAACCTGATATTAATGTACTGGATAAAAACAAATTGACAGCTTTACACTGGGCAAGTGCATATGGACAAGTTAATTCAGTCAAACAGCTTTTAAATTACAAAGCCAAAGTTGATATATTGGGACCTGAAGAAGAGTCTCCTTTGTTATTGGCCTCAGCTGGTGGGCACCTTGAAGTTGTAAGGCTGCTGCTGAACCATGGGGCAGATGTGAATCATGTGGATCATGTAGGTAAATGAAAGTAATGATAATTACTATTTATTTTTACTAAAGTGTATTTGCCTAGTGACAGGTTGTAATTTAAAAAATTTTAGTAACATTGCAAATTTGTTTATCTTTGCTTTAACTGACATTGTAATATTTATTAAATAACAAGTTCAAATTTTTATTTAACTTCATTCTTTTTTTAATGGTACCTGCTAAGGAAATCTTGACTTTTATTTGGAGGGTATAAAAATGTTAGACTATGCTATAGTAAATTAGAGTTACATACTTATTTGAACTTTTCAGGATGAAAGTGTGTTTGTATTGAATTGTGACTATCTTTTATGACTTCTTTTTATTTTTATATTCATAGATATGCTCACTGAATGTCCCTTCTGTTTAATATACTTGCCACATGATCAGCCTATACTTTACTTAGTGTTCTGATGTTTTTTTTTAATTTTGTATCCTATACTTCTTTAACTCTTTGCATTACAGTAAAATGGTTAAAAAAACACAACATTGGAAAATAAAGATTATTTTCTTAGTGAACAATATGTAATCTCCAAAAACTTAAAAAATAGATTTTTTTGTTTTCCTTTGAAAAAATTACATATGTTTAATTTGTCTGGAATGGTATATCCAGCATAATTATTTGGTGAGACACTTCTGAAAGCATCTTTAATTTATGCCTTAACCAAGTTGAATTTGATAGATCTCACAATTCCAATTTGTATGAATTTTGATTTCTTTTCACCTGTAAACAACACATCAATCTCTTGTTGCCTGCTTTGACTAATAAGACTTCTTAGTTATTCAAACAGCTCCTGCTCAATATGGTTTGTACTTTTTTTAGTTGAATGGGTAGATAATTTTTAAAATGTTATAGAGATAGTATAATTTTCTTGGCCACATCTATAAAGAAAAATATGAATCTGTTGCATAATTGTTTATTTTTAAAACCAATATTTTATAGTGGAATGAATTTTAACATCGAGGAGTTTCGGGAAAATCTAGCTCACAGAGACTCCAAATCGGGAGTCGTAGTGTATGTAACGCCGTTTCAATGTGGATGTCGAGATTCATTTCGTGATAACATATTAAATTCATTTATATGTACTATATACATAAATAATTATTCGAGAATTCAATCAACTGAGGGGAGCACCACTGATGAAGGTTCTTGACAAGGAACTCTATATTGTCTTGCGTTCAAGGGGCGGAAAAATTTCGAAAAGTTAGTATTATAAAGTTTATATACAAAAGTTGTCAATTTCCTGAGACATCTTATTAGAAATGTAGTTTGTCTTTTTAGTTAATTCTAATATTGTCCCAATCATGTTTTTGAAACACTGGCCAACTGTCAACTGTATTACAACTCTGTGACCCATTTCCCCCAATAATAGTACTTCTTTAAGTGACATAAATGCTTATGTTCCAACAACATACTGTTTGATATATTGTTTTAAAAGGCCTTCATTGATTGAAATTGAATTATTGACTCAAATAGATTGAAAGTATTTTTCAGTAGCTCAAGAAACTGTCACACTTTGTATAGTGTATTATTATATGCAAATTGTGATCATGTTGCCAAGAAGGTGAATATTACTTACATGTGAATAAAATTGCTGGACAGTGCTTAATCTCCTTACATAATGGTCATTGGGTTGGTTAGCTGGGTTGAGTACTCCCATAATCTCTGTATGGTATAAGCTTTTATACATATCCCAGACAGTGTTTGGATAGATTATCACAATTTTCAGGCAGTACCACTTCATGTTCAGGCAGATTTATTTCCACCCATGAATATTCCTGCTCACTTGCAACCAAACTATTATTGTTAGTCACTCTCTTTCTAGTCTTGTTACAATATGTGTCCATTGCATCCTATCTTCAGAAGTATAAGCTCTATGAACATTTGTATTCAACATATTTTATAAAATTTGAGCATAAATACTGAATTTTAAAAAGTTTTTACATGATTTTTAAGTTAAACATATACAAATTATGTTACATTCAATCATTTATAATCTTTGTAACAAATTAAACCACTAATCATTAACATACAACTAAATAATAAAAGTACATACATATTTTTTGTTGCAGATGTGTAATGCAGCATTGATGTATGCAGCTAAGGGAAATCATCCTCATACCTGCCATGAATTACTCTTAAAAGGGGCTGATTTTTCTTCTGTTAATTTAAATGATGATACAGCACTTACCATTGCAATAGAGAATGGGAGTACATTAGGTAACAGGGATGAATACATATTTTTTCAATTAATACTTATTGGTCTGTTTCAGCACAAACAGTTATTGAGAATTTCATAATTGCGAAATTAGAGGCACCTACATGTTTTCCAGATTCAACATTTGAAAGTGATGGTTGAATTTTGTTAGAATAGGATATAAAAATTCTGACTTTATATTGTGATATTAATTTATACTTTGACATGTTGTAAACATTATTCAGTACATGTATTCAATTAATTAACTTTATAGTTTATATTACTACATATCTTGATTACCCCTGAAAGATACAAATAATGGAAATAGCTCAAAGGGAGTTTTTATAGTGAATACAAGCTGTCCTTAAGTGCACTCGTGCGCTGAACCACCAAATTTAATAAGCTTTTAATATGGTTAAAAATCAACACAAAATGTTTATTAAACATCATTTCAATACCAACGAATTTATCATTTATATGAGATAGAAGATAGGTAATGCAGACGATATGGGGTAATTGGCTGATTCTCGTACGCCGCACGGAGCTGTGCTGATATTGTCCGGACCTATCCCAACCTTTCAATAATTCAAATTTTTGTTTGTGTGATTTAATTAGTGGTTGCTTTGTTATTGTCCTCGTAGTCTATGAAAGAATATTTAATATATAGAATGTGTGTGTTTACATAACTGTGAAAATGAGTATCAACTTTAACATTGACTATATTAAAAACAATAATAAATCGTTTCAAAATAAATTCGATATAAAATTGGTTGGTCCATCTAGGCCATATCTTAATTGAAAACAAGAGTGCAAAATGAAAAATAAAGTAATTACACGAAGTTTTAAAAGTGAAATTTATTATAAAAACAAATGGTTGTGTGGATGTTATTGCATCAAAACATTGTTTTGTTTTCCTTGCATTATTTATGGCGGGGAATCAATTTGGACACTGGAGTCGAGGATTAAAACGTTTCTTAGAAATACGAAGTCTCAGGACTGACTAAATGCTCTTTCTGTGCTTAATATTGAAAAAAATATATTCAATCAATGCCAGACTTTAATAAAAAGGTCATTGAACATTTCGCTTTCGAAAAAAGTCGACGAATATTTTAATTAATAATAAAATAAATACAGTATTAGCAAAGCTATGGTTTGTTTTGTTGCATCTTTGAATCCCAATATTTGACCAGTAAAGTGCACCCCCAGTTTCATAACCCACCAGCCGTCACTGAATACAAGTATTAGTACCTTGGTTAACAAAAAATGTTTAAATTTTTATTATTTAAGATAGTTTATTTTTAACTGGAAATATACATAAACTGTTGAGCTGAAAATTTGTTTTAAAATGAAATATTATTAAAAAGAAATTAATTGATATAAGTTTTAAAACAAATATAAAGAAATTATCTATTCTTTTTTTAACACCAGAACTTCCGCGCTATTGACTTAACAGTTTTCCTTATGAAAGTTGTCCATTCTTCTTGGTTGTTTGATTTCTTATCAATAGTCTTGAGCTTTTTTCTGTAGAAGGCATCCACTAGGTGAGTATTATTTCTTATCCATTGCATTCTTATAAGATCTTTCTATTTAATATTCCGGTCATCTAATTGATATGAAACGCTTTACAGACAGGGTTATTGAGTTTCTTCCAAATGTTATCCAAACTGGACATCTGTATATTTCTGGACCTAATGATCATAATACATGTATTAACCAGCAGAAAAGCGTGGGGCTTTCTACGCAAGTTGGGAGGTGGAAAAGATTTTCTTTATGAAAACATCAATTCAATATTATAAAATAGCATCCTATCGAAAGGAAAATATCGAGAAACAACAATTTGTACCAAAAAAGATCTCACCACTCTCAGCTGCTTGCACTACCGATACAGAATATTCAATAGACTTCACGTTGATGAAATCACTAACACAATATCCGCTTTCCAACCCGGAAAGCTCCAGGCTTTGATGGAATAATTCCTAAATGAGGAATTTGTATTGATACAGCCTATCAACAGCTCAACCACTTTCAGAAAAATTGTAGCGAAATCCTAAAGCAGAATTCCCAGCCGAACGGAAGAAATTATTCATGGTCATCTAGAAATAAATCCTGGGAGCTGCGTCGGAATGGGAGAGCCCTAACCTTTAAGTCTGGACGGACTATAGTTAAAACCAGATGAGACATACCAAATAAAATCCTGAATATGTCCAACAACGACACTCCATTTGCCAGTGGCTTACCAGACATCGCCAAAGAGTAAAGAGTTTCTGAAACAGTTAGCCGACTAATTGACACACCATACACCAGAGGAACAGTAGAAGGCTACAGAATTTATTGTAAATCACTTTTTAATAGTCAAGATGGTACTACTGGCCGCCGGAACATCATCCAGCACAGAATATATACCGGGAAGCCTTAACACATAAGAATACCACCTAGGCCACTACCATTGGGACAAAAATAGGCAGTCGAGGAAAGCATCGAGTCCATGTTATAAAATTGAATTATTGAGCCATCCACCAGCCCATGGTCTGCTCTCGTAGTTTTAGTGAAAACAAGTAGGGCCGATCTTGCGTGGTTTACAAAAATTTGAACAATGCGGCGAAGAAAGGTAGCTATCTACTCCCTCTAATTTTCACTTTGACCATACTAGAAGGGTCTAGTTTGTTCTCCAGACTAGACCTAAAGAGTGAATATTGGCAGGTTGGACTCCATGAAAACGAGAGAGGAGACAGCGTTCTCCACCAATTAAGGATTGTTTCACTACACGGTCATGCCCTTTGGGTTATGTAATGCTCCGCTACGTATGAGAGGTTAAGGGAGCATGTATTGAGCGGGTTGACATGGAGGACATGCTTGGTCGATGATATTCTGGTCATGGATCCACCTTTGAACCTGATGGTAATTGATATGTTTTTGTGTGCAAAACGGTGCCACCCGGCGACTATTAGTTGGTGATATCCGACTTGACCATACAATGTATGGCTTCACACTCCCTCTAAGGCACGCTATGATTGCCTTTAGGGTAAAATTCACTAAACCCCAGATATCCTAGACATCAAAAGGGTTTAGCTCTGTGGGAGTCCTTGCCAGGTTTTCAGGCCCGCGGTTGGAGTCGTGGTGGCAGTTTCCCATGAATTTCCTGACCGTCCGGGCTGTCAACAAGACGGCTTTTTGCATTTGTTTGTAAAGATGTTCTTCCAGACAGAGGTATTTTAGATTGTTTATTAGATGTTTTGGGACTAGTCCTGTCGTTGACATAACAATTGGTACAGTTCGTGTGTTGTTCATGTTCCACTGAGTTTTTATTTGAAATTCCAAATCTCTCTATTTGGTTATTTTCTCAGCCTGCTTGATATTTATATTATTGTTGTTAGGAATTGCTATGTCAATTAAAGTTGTTTTCCGAGAGGCTTTATCTACCAAAACTATATCTGGTCTATTGTGAGCAACAGACCGATCGGTCAGTATCGTGCGGTCCCAGTACAGCTTGTAGTTGTTATTTTCTAAAACAGATTCTGGTTTATATTTATAGTATGGTAATCTTACCGACTGTGATAATTCATGTTTTAGTGCTAGTTCCTGGTGAAGTATTTTTGCCACAGCATCGTGTCGTTCTTTGTATTCAGTTGCAGCGAACGCTTGACAACCTCCTGTGATATGCTGGATAGATTCAGATGTTTGGCAACCGTACCTGCATCTATCGTTGTTAATAGAAGGGTCTTTAACGATGTACTTTAGGTAGTTCTTAGTTGGAATTACTTGATCTTGGATTGCCACTATAAAGCCTTCCGTTTCAGGGAACATATGACCAGAGATTAACCAGTAGTTCGACGCTGCACTGTCGAGATAATCTTGGTTGACGTTATTTATATGTCTTCCATGAAGGGGCTTCTCTTACTACGCAAAATGGAAATTTGTTGATCTAATAGTTTGCTTAGATCTGTCAATCCTCTTCCTCCTTCATACCGTGCCAAATTGTACGTTCGACAGAGCTCTTTGGGTAGTGATTTTGAGCTTTTGTTAGTAAAACTCGAACATTTCGTTGTAATTGTTCAATGTCAGTCTTAGCCTGTTACTGTTTAATTTAGTTTTCAACAGTCGTCTTACCCTTCTATAAAACTCTGCTGTTAGGTCTTTTTTCAAAGTCATGTGATCAATACGTTGAGCCTGCTTTATTCCAAGGTATTTATAAGTATGACCTTCCCCCATAGATTCAATTGAGGTGCCATCTCCCATTTCGAAGTGCCCCTGCTGTATTTTGCCTTTAACTATATTAATAATTCGGCATTTGTCTAAGCCAAATTTCATATGGATGTCACTAGAGAACCCTTCTACTATTTTAAGCATATCATGCAGCTGTTGTTTCGTAGCTGCCATCAACTTCAAGTCGTTCATGTATAACAAATCTTTAATGCTTGTACGTTGTTGTGTTTGAGACTGAACCCAAAATTAGTCGAGTTTAGTTTGTTTGAGAGAGGGTTCATGGCAAGGCAGAAACAAAGCGGGCTAAGAGAGTCTTATTATTATTATCTCTTTGGTGTTTCTAAAAGCGGTGTTACGACTGGTAGGACTTTTTGTTATCTACCCGAATCATTGAATGTTGCAATAAACTATTTAAAAACTTTTTAGGTGTTATTTTCTGACCCCTGTATATCAAAGTGTGTAAGCATTCATGGCATTTGTCAATGGATAAACTGTGATATATTGCGCTACGGGTTATCTTTGGGATAGTAACGCCTTAGATAAGTTAGATGGGAAATTTTTCCAAAGAGGTCTATTTCGTCTACATATATGGTAAACTAAATTGTGTCACAGTCATTTTGTTCAAGAAGAATACATTGTATTCGAGTAACTAGAAGGAAAAGCAGAAGGCTACGAGAATTATGCGAACCGACCTGAAGAGGGAAGATTTGATGTGTCATAACCTCGGGTATCCTAGCCCCTCTCCTTTGCCCTCTATTTAACTTTTACACCCGAAAAACGTGTGTTCAAGCGTATCACCCTACCCACAGTAAACGCATCTCATGTGCTTTACTCTGGTAAAGCTATGTAAGTAGTATGGTAAAAATGTTAACGAATTTCAGTTTAAAAAAAAATCAAGAAAACTCACTGAATACAAATGGTTCCTTTTTATTCCGGCTCAACTGGACCATGAACAAAGACGGGTCCTGTTTTTAATCCGGCTCGATCAGAACCATGTTTACAGAGGACAGGGAGACCCCGAGTATTAACTTTCCCATCCGTATTTATGGGTATTTTTCTGAGTAAATCAATTTCAACAATAACACTATTTATAATTATCACAAATGTACTACTTAAATTATAACAGAGTGTTCCTTTGAGCTTTATAAAATTTGATATTACTATATAAAACAGATATCTAGTATATTTTTGAAGTCGGTGCCAAGCAAATCTAAAATCCTTAATTGCGTACTTATCTACTACTTCATCAAACTTGATTGTTGCTTGGCACCGACTTCAAAAATATACTAGATTGATATGTAATTAATTTGTACAGAATGAGCACCTTTTAATGTTTACATTTTTTACTTTCTGGGTTCCTGGGTAGGTACCTAACAACACTGAATGTGTTATTTATTTGCTAGAGTTGTATTTTGTTATAATTATTTTTAGTTTTTTAGTTATAGGTGGAAAATGTTTACGAACAAAATGTACAAGTACGCGTTGACTTAATATGCCCAAAATATATTTATGCCTTATGGACCACGCAATGTAACCTAATGTAACCTTTTTTCAACTTTTTTTGACAATTCTGTATAACTATAGATAATTCCACTCCACTCTATGTACCAACCATCCTGTACATACGACTGCCCACGGACAAGCATAAATTTATTTGTTGCCTGCTGTAAACTATAGGACGGAGTAGAATCCATCCCATATTTACGCAGTCAAATCCGTCCTATATTTCAACCATAGTATATAACTCCTTGTGGACTATCGCATAAATTATTTCATTTTTAACATTTTATATTATCGTCCTGTGTAACATTAATTCCTCTCCACACTTTATGCAACGTCTTATGGGCTATAAAATAAATAATGTTTTCATAACACTGTATAAATATAATTCAACTTCAGCATATATTTCAACCATCCTGTATATGATTTGTTTACGTCCATATCATATAACAGTTTTTTAATCACCCTATATAATTATATTTTCACATATTTTCCAACATTTTTATACCACAAAACGTCCACTCCATCCTATATTCCAACCATCCTGTGTATACGGCTAAACGACCTTACCTATATTTCAATCATCATATAAATGCAACTTCTTCTATCTCTTTACTTTGTGATTTTGTTTGCTATAACTAAACATCCTGTGTATAAACGCAGCAATAGCAGTTTAGAATTTGATATGTGTTGTCACTGAATTTTCTATTAGGCCGGGTGACAACCAAAAGTACCCTCTTCGCAAAATGGAAAAAAATTCATTTAAAAAGGTATTTGCCTGGTATAAAAACAAAACGAGCTTGGTACTCATTTATTTAAGGAGCCGAAAATACTATGCTTTACTACCTATATGCTTGAAATGTACATAGAAAAATTTGCAATTAAAATTTCCAGTGTCCACATCATATTACAGTTTTTTAATCACCCTATATAATTTTAATTTCACATTTTTTTCAACATTTTTATACCACCAAACGTCCAGTCCACCCTATATTCCAACCATCCTGTATATACGGCTGCCTACGGACCACTATCATTCTAGTCTGTCCTATATTTCAATCTTCATATAAATGCAACTCCTACCACTTTACTTTGTGATTTTGTTTGCTATAACTAAACACCCTGTCTATAAGCCACCAAGTACCAGTTTAAAGTTTGACATGTGTTGTCACTGAATTTTCTATTAGGCCGGGAGAATGTGACAACCAAAAGTACCGTCTTCGCAAAATGGAAAAATTTGCATTTAAATAGGTATTTGCCTGGTATACAAATAAAGCGAGCTTGGTACTCATTGATTTAAGGAGTCGAAAATACTATGCTTTACTACCTATATGGTTGAAATGTACATAGAAAATTTTCAAATTCGCAATTAAAACTTCCAGTGCCTAAAATTCCCGCACTATTACGTTGGAAATAAAATATTTATGAGGAAATGTCCGTTATGTCATTTCGATGAAATTTTAGATAAGATTTTTGAATTTTCGGCGATTTTCTGTAAAACTGCAAGTTGCACGTCGCAGAAAAGTATATGAGATCACCTAGAGATCTTCCATAATAGATTAAACGTTAAAAAACTATACACATCCATAAGGAGTTCTCGAAAAATTGTCCAATATGTTAGGGATATTGGTCGATTTCCATGCACGAATGTGTTCACTCACATATTTTATCACTTTACCAATAGAATTCTTTTCCCAAATTTGAAATTTCACCAATCCGGATAAAATAAAAAAATAAAAAAAATAAAATAATATATATATATATATATATATATATATATATATATATATATTACATTTACTCTATTAAACAAGACCATATTCATACAAAACGGGTGACCACAGGAGAAGAAATCAGGTAACATACATACAAAAAAAAGTAAAAAAATACGCGACGAATTGATAACCTCCTCCTTTTTGGAAGTCGGTGAAAAACAGTGTAGATGGGACAATATTCAACACCAAAAACTAATATAATAATATGAGTGTGGGTGTAGCTCACACCATGACTAACCTAACCACTGTATAGCTTGTTCAGTTCCTCTAAACCTCCAGGAAAACGTGTAAGGGGGCAATCGTTCAAAATATGATCCATAGTTTGTCCGCAAGTGTACATCGGACTATGCGTTATTTTCCATTTATGCATCATGTCACCCAACCTTCCGAGGCCAGTACGGAAGCGATTTAGACGACACTATAGCTGCCCAGGGAGATCGTAACTGTTAACTGCTTTTCGAAGGCTTCAGCTGCCGTTGAACTCATGTTGGCTACTTCCTGTTGGGTCTTAATATGTGACTTTCATCTAAGATTATTATTCAGTGGCTCCCGTAAGTTTCTGTCCAGCCATATAGGGCGTCTAGATATAGATCTAATGATGCAACCCATTACAATTTAAAAACATATTACTGAATATAAACTTCAGAAATCCATGAGTATCAAATACCAAAAGAAGTACTTCTTTTCTTAAAACAGATATGTATTGTTATACAGTCAACGTGGGTTCAATTAAAATTATAAAACTAATATTCACTTTCACTTTTCTAGATCTTTTATTTACACCAAATTATACAGAACAGCTGATTCACAATAACATTACAATATACGCTAGTCGTCGCTGTCTAACTAAATGCCGCGATTAGGGATTGCTCCTTTTGAAACCTGCATCGAAAACTCTCGTACAATCAATCATCAATTCTACAGCTGCCGTGCCATTTCGAGAACATTTTTTTCCTAAAAGCGATCGGTTACACCCCCCCCCCCCTTAATTCTGATCGTCCCGGTCAGAATGTTATGTCGGAGCTGGTCGGCATAATCGTCGATGTCTTGGGAAGGTTCTTCGGGGGAGCCCAAAGCCAAATCGCAGGGTAATCGCAGCTCTTTTCCGAATAGAACCCTGGCTGGAGTCAGGCCTGTACTATTATGTACGGCAGAGCGATATGCCAACAGGAATAGGGGAATATGCTCATCCCAATCACGCTGGTTATTGCTGACCTTGGATAGGTGTTGTTCCAAGGTCCTGTTGAATCTTTCCACCATTCCATCTGACTGTGGGTGTAATGGTGTTGTTCTCGTTCGATTCGTGGGCCCATAACGATTTCAGCACGCCCGAGTATCTAACTACCTCGTCCTATCGTGGCCTAGGTGCCCCTCTCGTTTTAGTGACAAGATTGGTTCGATGTCTGGATCAGCCATTTGGTCCTGGGTGCACTGTTCCGATGTCCAGTCTTCATTGGCCTCCACTCGGATCTATCTGATGGAGATACCCTCTCGCTGTTCCGTCTTCAGACAATGTCCGCATTCTGCTCAACAGGGTCTTCTGGATAGTGCATCGGCATTATTATGCAAACGGCCGGCACGGTGTTCCACCTTGAAATCGTACTGCTGTAATTTCTCCATCCACCTGGCCAGTTGTATTTCCGGTGTCTTCATGTCCAGCAGCCATTTGAGGGCGGCATGATCTGTTCGGATTAAAAAATGACGACCATAGAGGTATTTGTGGAAATGGTCTACAGCTCTTATTATTGCAAGAAGTTCTTTTCTGGTGACGCAATAATTTCTTTCTGGCTTCGAGAATCCATGGCTGTAGTACTCGATCACACTCTCTTCACCATCTTGCACCTGGGAAAGGACAGCCCCCAAACCTGTGTTGCAGGCGTCGGTGTCTAAAATGAACTTGCCGGACTGTGTAGGAAAGGCTAGGTTTGGTTAGATCTGGAACTGCTGCCTTCAGTCGTCTGAATGATGTTTCGCAATCCTGATTCCAACAGAATGTCTCTTTCTCAGTGGTCTCCCGATGTAGAGGCGCGGCAATGGTGGCAAATCTCTCATCAAATCGCCTGTAGTAGGAACAAAGGCCCAAGAAGCTTCGGAGTTCATGCTTGTCTCTTGGGACTAGCCAATCACGGATGGCTCCTATTTTTCCTCGGTGCGGATTTCTGACTCGGAAGCGACGTGGCCCAAAAACTCTACTTCTTTTTTGGAACATGGAACACTTCTTCGGGTTGAGTCTCAGGTTGGCATTATTAATTCTGGAGAATACTTCGTTCAGGTTCTTCAGATGGTCGTCGAATGTCTGACCCATGACTAGAATGTCGTCGAGGTATACTAAGCACGTCCCCCATGTTAACCTGCTCAGTATATACTCCATTAGCCTCTCAAATGTGAACTGAAACAGCCCTTTACTGGTGTAGAACGCTGTCTTCTCTCTGTCGTTTGCGTGTAGACCAACCTGCCAATATCCACGTTTTAGGTCTAGCGTGGAGAACCAACGGGAGCCTGCTAGTGTGGTCAGAGTGTCATCGATTCGGGGTAGTGGATAGCTGTCTTTCTTCGTGACATCATTCAGCTTTCTGTAATCCACGCAAAATCGGGTGGTTCCATCCTTCTTTTTAACTAGCACGACGGTGGCAGACCATGGGCTGATGGATGGCTCAATAACTCCATTTTGTAACATGGACTCGATGTTTTCCTCGACTGCCTGTTGTTGCCCCAATGGTAGTCGTCTAGGTGGTATTCTGATGGGTTGAGCCTTTCCGGTATCTATTCGATGCTGGATGATGTTAGTGCGACCGGTGGTTCCATTTTGACTGTTAAAAATTTGCCAGTGCTTTGTGATAAATTGCTTGGCTTTCTTCTGGTTCTCTGGTGTCAGGTGTGTCAAATGGTCAGCAAACTGTTGTAGGAACTCTTTACTGGGCCCTGACTCCTTCACCGACGTCTGGTACTCTTTTTCGAAATTGATGATGGTCTCTACTGGCTCGAAACAAGCTATCTCTTGACCATTGGCAATTCTGATGTCGTTGTTAGACAAATTCAGGACTCTGATTGGTGTATCTCGTCCGGTTTTAACTATAGCCCGTCCAACTAAGTAGTCATGAGCTGAGTGTACGGGCTCCACCATTCCGACGCAGTCTAGCTGCCCATGAATAATCTGTTCCGTTCGAAAGCGAATTCTAGCTGAAGATTTTGCCACAATTTTTATGGAGTTGACTGAACTGTTGACGGGCCTTGTCAATACAAATTCCTCATTTAGGAACCGAACAACATCATATCTCGTTTCGAATATAAATCCATGCTGGCTAATTAGGTACATCCCCAGTATAAAATTGTCCTCAATATTCGCTACCAGGACCCTATGCCGGATCATGTTGTCCCCTATCTGTATCACGACATCTGCCTCACCCTGTATGACACAAACTCGCCGGTGACTGTTCTGAGCTGGATGTTATTGGTAACTGGCCGAAGTTCTGATGCTCTCAAAACCCTGGACTTGGCAATGGACACAGCGGCGCCGGTATCGATGGTGATGGTAATTGCTCGGCCATTGATGGTGCCCCTGATGACTAGGCTGCTGCTATCTCTGCAAAATCCCCGGATGAATAGTGTTTTGGGGGCTGGTGGAGGGTCCGTCAGCATTCCCCCTCTTAGGCTGACGGTCATGTGGCTGTTTTGTTGGTTACTCCTTGTCGGTGATCGTTCAGGTGGCCTCAGTCGACAATCACGTTGAAAGTGTCCTGTCCGTCCACACCGGTAGCATGCTCCTCTTTGGTCAGTTCTATGTGATCGTTCTAGAAGTTAATGGATTCCGGACAACACTGCCTGGAGGGATGGTTCTGGTTCGTCCTGGCTGAAGGAAACTGCTCGCACTCTTGGTTTCCACATGTTCATGACTGCCTCTACTTCCAAGGCCCGAAGTAAAGTTTCATTACTTTTCTTGATGCCACTAAGTCCTAGATTTGGTTGTACTTCCAAATCTCTGATACCGTTTATGAAACTCTGTGTGGCCAATTGATCTTTGGTTTCCTCTGGCAGGTCTGGGTAGGACAAGTGCACTAAACGTCTAACCTCTGCTTCGAATTCTTGAAGGCTTTCTCCGGATTGTTGCGTTTTCCCACTTAATTGCACCTAGTATATTTGACTCAGAGATTGATTGTCGTATCGTTTGTCCAGGATGGCGATGATCTTGTCGAAATTGCCTTGTTCATCGACTGGAATGCTTTGGAGGAGTTCTAGGGCCGGACCTCTTAACGAAATTACCAGAGAAGTAGATTTTTCTTGATTTTCCCATCCATTAGCTGTAGCCACGGCCTCAAATTGCCGTTTATACATGGGCCAAGATGAACTGCCGTCGAATATGGGTGGTTTAATAAAGGAATCTTTGCTACTCACGGTGTGCTGGTATTTTCCTCGCTGTAAGTCCTGTTGTATTTTTTTGATTTCTGTTTCTACCTTGTTTTGGATGGCACTGATTTTATCTTGTACTTAACTTACGTCACTTTGTACCGTATTTTTAATGGAACTGATTTCAAATTTCACCTGGCTCTGGATGGAATCGATGTCGTCTACTTTTATTTCAAGAGTCTCCACATTACTTTTTAGGATCTTTATGTCGTCGTTTATTTTTTTATGTCTGATTCAACTATTTGCAGTCTTTCATTAACTGTTTCATTAACTTGTCCGGCTATTTGCATTAATTGTTCAAATTGCACTTGTCTTTTCTCTTCAGTTTCGTGTCGTTTTAATTCAACTTGGTCTTGTTTTTGTTCAAATTTCGAGAACAATCCTTCAATCAAATTATGTTGTTCACTTTTCATAGTGGAAACAAGTTTTTGCTGTTCGCTTGTAGTGACAAGATTTTCTAATTCTATTTTATGTTTTTCATCAAAAGAATTTACTAACCTTTGTTGAATTTCTTCTTGATGTTGTTTCTCCTTCTTGTCACGGTTTTCCAGGATCTGAGCTATTTTTTCGTCTAGTCCATCTGTAACCTGTTTGAATATTTTTTTGGTAGTCTCATCCATTTTTTCTTTTTCCATACTTCGGGTTTCCATAAACCAAATTACGATTTTAACTTCACTTGATCCTTCACTTCTGATCCCCAAATTGTTATATAGTTATTAGGGATCGCTTCTTTTAAAACCTGCATCGATAACTCTCGTACAATCAATCATCAATTCTACAGCTGCCGAGCCATTTCGAGAACATTTTTTTCCTAAAAGCGATAGGTATCGTACTTGAATGAAGCCAGGGCCGGAATAAGGAAATTTCGTTACAGTATTTGCAAATGCAATTGAACACTGTCAAATTTATTTAACTTATTTATTTGACAAACACTAAAAATTGTGTTTTTCAGCGAACATCCAAGAAATAAAACATTCAGTGATTGACAACGACTCCAGGTTTGCACAAGACCGATAGATAAGTATACACAATATCCAATAGGCGTACTTGTACACAGTACGACTGGTTGATCATATTGTACAGATTTATTCCTCCCAGAACATCTATGAGGAAGACTTTCTGTAAGAGAGAACGAGTAATCCAGGTAATTTTTCGAAATTGCCCTACTACACTTTGATCCTTTACAGTGAGAAGTCAAAACTATCAACTGGTGTTTGTCCATTAAACCCTCTTTATTTAAATATTTTTTATTAAGCCTGTCTATTACATGAAAAATATTTATTTGCGATAGCTAACGAATGTATGAATTATTGTGACGATTTATTATCTTTCCTAGATTACGTAAGTTTGGAAACAATTCAGTCCTGGAATTATAATCGAAATCTATAATAATCTTCAAACGTAATACATAAAATAAATTAGCATGTTGATATTGAAACTAGGCGAATTTTTCAAAAATGTACCGGGAATCAATCAAAAATGTTTGTTAATGTTTTTACATTTTACAATTAACTAGCGGTTCGCCCTACTTCACCCGCTTATGGCGTATAAAATTATATGAATAGAATTGCCATGGAAACTCCCTGTTCTATGCGTATTTAACCACCGTTTACCTGTCATTTTTCTAATGTCCTCCACCCAATGGTTTTGTAAACGTCCTACACTCTGTTTAGTTTATCTAGTTCTACACACTTTTATTCTGTGTAGATCTGCCTTTATCCATCCTGACCACATGCCCAGTCCACTGCCAGTTCATCTTAGCCACTTCTTGAATTATATCAGCCGGTTTATCTCTTGAAGTTTTCTTGGCTTTTTAGGACCAGGTTATGCCGGTTATTCTCCTTCTACCAGCTCTTCTTTTAGAGCATTTCCTGGGTCTTAACATTTGTCTGGGATACAATGGGATGATTTTTGTTGTTCACCTATTATCTCATCGTCTTGCCAAATGTCCTGCCCTATGCGATTTCTGGGATTTTACTAGGTGGATAACATTTATTACCTTTGTTCTAATTTCTTATCAAAGTACGTTATTCCCATCATGCATCTCTCCATAGACCATTGTGTAAATTACAGTTTTCGTGTAATTTAGGTTACAACTCAGGTTTCTCAACTGTATGTCAGCTCTGGTAGAAAAGTTTGATCAAATACAATTTTCTTGAGATATATAGCAATCTGGGTTTGAAGACAATTAAGTTCTACCCGAATTCGAACCATGCAAGTTTGATGTTTATATTTGTTTCTGCTTGTAGGGAACCTATAATGTATATTTTTTAAATCAATGTAGTGTATCAAACACTTCTTTGTTTTTACAATCAACAAATTAAAAATACTCAAAATGTCATTTTATGTCGAAATGAATATTGACATCTAGGCGTTTCAGGAAAAACTAGCTCACAGAGACCGCAAATCGGACGTCGTACTATGTGTAACGCTTTTCTATGATAAATCACACCAAAGAATTAGCAGGTTAACCTATCAAAACAATTATTAAATACTATCTTTTCGAGAATTTACAATCTATTAAACACAAGACAATATGTATTTTATTTTTAGTCGAGAACCTTCATTAGATGCGCTTCCCTTAATTGATTAAAATCTCTAATAATTAATATCGACATCTACGAGTTTCATATCGCGATAAAATATTAAATTCAGTTGTATGTACTAAATATATAAATAATATTCGAGATTTCGATCAGTTAAGGGAAGCGCAGCTAATGAAGGTTCTCGACCAAAAACAATATATTGTCTGTCGTTCAATGGAATGTATTCTCGCGAAAAGTAATATATCCTACATGACAGTAATTTGTGTATCGTTTTTAATTGTAATATTATTAATAATAATAATAGCATTTATTGTCCAACAGTTTCGCATTTACATAGGAATTTTACAATGAATTATACCGCAATATAATAATAAACTAAGAACAAAAAATAAGGATCTAAAAATATTAACAATATAAAAATCTTAAATTAAAATAAATATGTAAAAATATTATTAAGCCCGTATCCATTTACTAAAATAGATAATAATATAATTCTAAGTAGTGTTGTAATAATAAACATACATAATAGCAATAAAGTATAGACAAGATAATAAACAGAATAATACTTCTCTGGTCGCAGTAATTTAATAACAGTAAAATAATGATGATAATAAAATGTTAAGTACTATCTGCTTGCCTCAAAATGTAACATTAGTGTAAGTTGTCTGTAAGTTGCATGTATTAAGTAAATTTACTGTTCCAATTTGAGGTTGTTTGCTCCATATTTTAATCCCATGTTCCGTAAGTAATTTTTAATCACTAATTTGGTACAATCACTACATTTGTAAAAATTTTTGTAGTTAAAAAAGGAAGAATGAAAAAAAAAGTGTGCAAAGTGTGCGTGTGTTTGTTTATAAAATCGTATCTATTAAGATTTCTTATCATTCGGTCTAACCACCGAAAATATATCTCGGCGATAGTAAAAATTTATGAATGATGATGACGAGCAAACATTTACAATTATTTGATCAAGAAAATTTTGCATCATTCATAGATTAGATCAGTCACGTAAACGTGATCCTCTTTATTTATTATAAATTTTGAAAGTATTGAGTCATGCAATGAATAAACGTAATAAGTTAAAGTAAAACGAGCTAGCTAGCATATTTCCCAAAATACTCATTATTTTGAAAATCACAAAAACAAAGGGGGACATATTTGACCATACTAACCGTTAATTAAATTGCACCCTCATCACCCCAGGGCTACTTTTTTTTATGGAACCCTACCATACGTGACACCCGTTTTAAAGGAATTCAACGGTATGTTGTTTTTGATATAATAATACAACTTTGACAGTTAACAGCAGCTTCCAACATTGCATGTAATATTAAATTTTCAAACGTCTGGTAATAAGAATATTATGAAACAAATAATCATGTGCTAGAGAAAATGCAATACAATGCAAAAAGAAAAATGCAGTTGTAAAAATATCAGTGATGTCATGAAAAAGAGAAACAAATGTTCTGCAAACTTTTAAATGAAATATCCCACTACTTACAATGATACACATATTCATGAATTTCAACTTGATTTCGCTTATATAGAGTCCCAGTAAACACTCGGCAGAAAACTTACAACATATTTAACATTTTCGAAGAAATATACGTTTCTTATATAAATAATAAATTAAGTTTTGGGAATAATGTTACATGTTGTAACGGCAGCTTTTTGTCGGGAACATTTTTTGGTTAAATACTTAATTAGACAAAAATGATTAAATGGCTCTAGGCAGTTTGAATTCTTTTCGATTTAGAAATGTACCTTTTAATTGCCAACTCGTATATGAAATGCTGTGATCGGGTGTTTGTCAGCTAACTATATAGAATTATTATATTCTAAAATTTGAGTGAGGTAATATACAATCTGGTGATATATCAATGCAAAGTGATGCTTATTATTGCCTTACTAAATGACTCGTACAAGGGTTTCAGTAGAATGATTCACTGAGTGAAATAGTTAATTTCAAACAATTATTGTCTTCACATTATCGTAATAAAAAATATCAATTTGACCCGAAAAATTCTGAGACTACCAGATTTGCGACTGTTACTAAAGTGTTGAAATAATTGAAATTTTGAGTAAAACTTTATGATCTAAAATTTCTGTCTTAATTATAATTTATCATAATGTAATGTACTATGGAAAAAGAAAATTTACTAAGTCAGCAAAAAGGGCATCCTTGCCATTATTGACCAGAGTAAAAAAATGTGTCTACAAATTCTTAACAAATTTGTATTTTTTAAACTTTTCCCGATATTTAGAAACGCCTTGTAATTAAAATTAAGTTAAATAAATACTTATAACACACAAAAGTAACTTAACTAAACGCAAGCAATAATGTTTTTACTTTTGTCGGCTGCCCCAAGAAAAATATAAAAAATATATCTACCTAATTATTAATATATATATATATATATATATATTTGTTTTTAACTTGATACCGACTTCATAATAAGTAGGTGTAGCAGAAAAATATTATTTCTTGTTTTTTACTTTAGTTACTTTTATTTCGTTGTTAATAACTTTGTTATGTTTCAAATTTTAGTAAAGCTTGGGAAATGAGGATATTGCTAGCAGAAACGTAAGATGAAAAAAGGATCTGTATAAAAATATTAGGTACTAGATATATCAGAAGAATGAATGAAAGTATACAGCATTGCGAAAATACAGAGTTCATTTGTTAAACAAATTAAGAACCGAAAGTTAGAAGATCGACACCATTGAGAATGCAAGAAATGAATTTGACTTCATCAACTTATTGAGCGATTGACCTATGAATTAGAGGAGTTCCGTTGAGCATTTTCGATGTAATAAAAGAAAATATTTCAAATCGGTTGATTAACAAAAACATTTTCATTTTGAAGTCGATTAAAAAGATCTGCCGGCAATAATCGCATATTCACAGTTCTTAAGGACCTACACTCAAAGTCATACACTAACTAACAGTAACAGGTGTTTATTGTGTACAAAGTAATTACCTACTCGTCCAGTACATTTTCGGTAATTGGTGAACATATATAAAAATATAATATATGTGTCGAATATAGCACCTACTTTAACATTTATTGTCTTAGAATTCGTATTATTGGTTTTCGAATTTTAGAAAAAAAGCATATCTCACGTTATCGAAAAATATATGTGACCCTTTTGGGATCCTTCTTAATGTAATGCTTAAGCAATTCAGGCTGCTAAGTCGTTTTCGAATAATGCATACAACACATATATTCAGGCAAATTTTAACTTTCCTCCTTTTTTGAAATCTGTTAAAAACACATGCAACTTTGTCTAAGTTAACAAACCTTGTATATTCTATAGTTTAAAGATCATAGTGGGCATTGAATTAGTTGTAATCCTGCATAATTGCCGTACATTTATGAAATATCCAAAAAAAAATATGATATAAATTACTTTTATAATGATAGTAAACCCAACAAATTAAAACTAAAACTGTACTGTAAAGTCATATGAATTCTTCAAAGATGTCTTTTAATGAAAACTTGCTATACAAAATTGTATGAACTGGATTGGTGATAACTCTGTGATAATTAATTACACCGTCATGGTGATCATTCATAACTTAATTATTTCTTTTTATCACTACGATACAAGTTAATGATATGAGCTAAGAGGTGAAACAGTTCTTAAAATGGATTCACATATGCTTAAATAAATTGCAATTCATACCTTGATTTAAAACAGTCAAGACTAGTAAATTGTCTGGGCCATTTTATTTTATTACTAAAATTTCTTGACTTACATTGTAATAGCAAAATTTCTATTTGATTCTATTTCTTCATCAACAAATATATTTTTGCACATTCCTTATGAAACCCCGCCCCCGATGGATTTGGCTGAAATTTTCATATTTTGGAGATCTCAACGAAATGAACAAATGTCTTCAAGGCCGCAAAGTCCGATGAATGATGGTTTTCAAGTTATGGTTAATTTTATATTTACGGTCAGGGTATACCAGGATGAGCTGAGTCGATAAGTATACGAGAAACTACTGGGAGTATCTGAAAATTGGTATTTGGGGTGTTTTCGAGGAGTTGGTTTCTGTTAAAATATTATTCCAGCTCTACCGGAAGTGGATCCAAATTTTGTTTTTTAAAATGGAATACCCTGTTTTTATAGCATTTCTAAAATCTAGGATGAATTTCGATATAACTTTTGTAGAAACATAATATGCCTAAAGGGCTCAAGTTTAAAGTTATTACAACTTTTTAAAAATTTGACAGAAGCAGCCCTCCACAAAGAAAAAAAAATGGAAACAAAGAGGGTCAGGTCAAAATTTACCAGAATTTGCCTGAATAAAACTTCAAGGTTCCTCTGTTGGGTAACGACATCTAGTAATCAATTTTAAACTAATTACAGATGCTTTATTAATCTGATATTCTGTTTTTTTTTTGATAAAAAAGTTGAAAGTTGTTTATAAAAAAATATATTAATGTCAGATAAAAATGAAAAGTTGGTTTTAGGTTTTATCTGTATTATTAATAAATAAATAATTTAATAATTACAAATAAATAATTATTTGTACCACTGCAGAACAGGTTATGGTCCCAAAAAGTAATTAAATAATTAATTTAATAATTCAAGTCTGACAGTAAAGAAAGTTTAACCTAAAAATAATTACACCAATTGTACAATGGATGCTAAATTGAACTTGGACAAGTTGATTGATCATAGTGACAGAAATGGAAAATCAAATTATGTGTCATGGAAGTTCAAGTTGGATTTGATATTAAAAATGAAAGATTTGTCACAATATGTTGCTGGTAATATTGCAAAACCAGATGAAGCAAGTGTTAGTTATGGACATTGGATCAAGAAAGACATTGAGGCTCAGGCAATCATTGGGCTAAACGTTGATGAAAAGATTGCTTTAAAAATTTCTACCTGTAAATCATCACATGAAATGATTACAAGATTAGAAGGATTGTATGGTCAGAAAAGACAGAAGTCTACAGCAATGGTACAACAACAGTTTTTCAGTCATAAATATGATGAATTGAAGTCGGTTGCTGAAAATTGTTAATTGATGGACTAGCACAAGATTTACTATCAAATGGTGAAGAAGTAAAAGAAAGTTGGATTATGTTAAGAATATTAAAATCTCTTCCATCCAAATTTGATCATTTTCATGCAGCATGGGAATCCGTAGCTTAAGCGGACAAATCATTACAAAATCTTCGTGATCGTCTACAGCAAGAGGAAATAAGATTGCAAAATCGTGAATCTAGTATTGTTGAAAATGCACTTGTCAGTAAATTTAATAAATTCAAGAAAAAAAAAATAAAAATCAAATAAAACCACAGGAGAAAGTCGAAAATACTGGTCAATTTAAGTCAGGAAGAATTAAATGTTTTAAGTGTCGAGGACTTGGTAATATGAAACGTGGCTGTACAAATAAACCTTGTGCTGAGTATGTAGAATATTGTAAGAAAACGTACGGCTGTAACATTTGTCATCAAAAAGGGTCATTTTGCAAATTAATGTCCAGATAAGAAAGAAAATCATTCAATTGAAAAAATAATAAAGTTAAATCTTTTGTATCAGATGCTTTATCATCAGTCATCATCATCAACTGGGAATTTAAAATGGTTATCAAATATACGTTCATTGGAGATTACAACTTTAGTTGGTGATTCAAAAAAATTGAAAGGTATAGCATTTGGTATGTCGAATTAAACGCATATGATAATGAAAAATGGTATCCTATTGCCTTACATGATGAACTATATGTTCTTGATCTCAAGTTTAATCTATTTTCTGTAACAACTGTTCTTGATAAAGGATATACACAAAAAGCTATGCAGAAAATTCAATAATAATGGAAGGAAATATAGTTGTCTTAATAGCTGAAAGGATCGGAGGATTATTTAAAATGTATTTTCGTTAAAAGCAAGAGTACAGTCTGACAGTTGTTGGTTTAAAACTGTCGCATGAAAGGTTAGCACATCAAAATATTGGTCATGTTAAAGAAATTTTATTGAATAAAACATTAAAATATATTTATATATATATATATATATATATATATATATAACCGACTTCTACCTATAACTAAAAAGCTAAAAATAATTATAACAAAATACAACTCTAGCAAATAAATAACACATTCAATGTTTTAAGGTACCTACCCAGGAAGTAAAAAATGTAAACATTAAAAGGTGCTCATTCTGTACAAATTAATTACCTACCAATCTAGTATATTTTTGAAGTCGGTGACAAGCAAATCTAAAATACTTCATTGCGTACTTATCTACTAATTCATCAAACTTGATTGTTGCTTGGCACCGACTTCAAAAATATACTAGATTGGTAGGTAATTAATTTGTACAGAATGAGCACCTTTTAATGTTTACATTTTTTACTTCCTGGGAAGGTACCATACAACATTGAATGTGTTATTTATTTGCTAGAGTTGTATTTTGTTATAATTATTTTTAGCTTTTCAGTTATAGGTAGAAGTCGGTTATATATATATATATATTTTTAATGTTTTACTTTCAAGTTTTTAGTTTTTTTTTAACTCAGGTAGTTTTCATTCTTTATTTTTTATTTTGTATGTATAACCTTAATAGACAGAACCAGGTAACACCGAAAGCCTCAACATTACACAATGATACTTTATCATTTAAATTGACAGGTAAATCTTTACGAACAAAATCTACTAGTACGCGTTGACTTAATAAGCCCAAAATATATTTATGCCTTATGGACTACGCCAAGTAACCTTTTTTCAACTTTTTTTGACAACCCTGTATAACTAGATAATTCTACTCCCACCTATGTACCAACCAGCCTGTACATATGACTGCCCACGGACAAGCATAAATTTGTTAGCTGCCTTCTGTAAACTATAGGACGGAGTAGAATCCATCCTATATTTCAACCATAGTATATAACTCCTTGTGGGCTACCCCATAAATTATTTCCTTTTTAACATTTTATGTTATCGCCCTGTGTAACATTAATGCCTCTCCACACTTTATGCAACTTCTTATGGGCTATAAAAGAAATAATTTTTTAATCACACTGTATAAATATAATTCAACTCCAGCATATATTTCAACCATCCTGTATATGATTTGCTTATGTCCACATCATATTACAGCTTTTTAATCACCCTATATAATTTTAATTTCACATTTTTTTCAACATTTTTATACCACCAAACGTCCAGTCCACCCTATATTCCAACCATCCTGTATATACGGCTGCCTACGGACCACTATCATTCTAGTCTGTCCTATATTTCAATCTTCATATAAATGCAACTCCTACCACTTTACTTTGTGATTTTGTTTGCTATAACTAAACACCCTGTCTATAAGCCACCAAGTACCAGTTTAAAGTTTGACATGTGTTGTCACTGAATTTTCTATTAGGCCGGGAGAATGTGACAACCAAAAGTACCGTCTTCGCAAAATGGAAAAATTTGCATTTAAATAGGTATTTGCCTGGTATAAAAATAAAGCGAGCTTGGTACTCATTGATTTAAGGAGTCGAAAATACTATGCTTTACTACCTATATGGTTGAAATGTACATAGAAAATTTTCAAATTCGCAATTAAAACTTCCAGTGCCTAAAATTATCGCACTATTACGTTGGAATTAAAATATTTATGAGGAAATGTTCGTTATGTCATTTCGATGAAATTTTTGATAAGAATTTTCGAATTTTCGGCAATTTTCTGCAAAACTGCAAGTTGCACGTCGCAGAAAAGTATATGAGATCACCTAAGGATCTTCCTTAATAGATTAAACGTTAAAATACTATACATATCCATAAGGAGTTATCGAAAAATCGACTAAAATATTAAGGATATTGGTCGATTTCCATGTACGCATGTGTTCGTTCACAAATTTTATCACTTTATCAATAGAATTCTTTTCCAAAATTTGAAGTTTCACCAATCCGGATATATACTCTATTAAACAAGGCCATATTCGTTCAAAACGGTGCACCACAGGAGAAGAAATCAGGTAACATACATACAAAAAAAGCGAAAAAATACGCGACGAATTGATAACCTCCTCCTTTTTGGAAGTCGGTTAAAAATGAAACTAAATATATTGATGACTGGAATAATGTTTGTGAAGGATGTGTATATGAAAAGCAACACAAAATATCTCATCCAAGAAATGATAAAATTGCTAAAGATGTTCTTGACAAAGTTCATGTTGTTCTAGGAGAAATTAATATTTTATCTCTTAGCCAAATATTTTTTGTTATTTAAAGATGATTTTAGTAAGTTTAGAAAAATTTATTTTCTGAAAAAGAAGTCTGAAGCAATTGAAAAGCTAGAAATATTTTTAAATTTGGTTGAAAATCAATTTGGAAAGAAAGTAAAAGTTTTAATGTTAGATAATGGAACAGAAATTAAAAATATTAAAAGTAAAGCTATTTTTGAAAAATTAGTAATATTTAATGAAAGGTCAGCGACTTATACACCTCAACAGAATGGAAGAATTGAAAGAGAAATGAGAACAATAGTAGAAGCAGCAAGATCATAGATTTATGCCAAGGATCTTGATCCAGCATTGTGGGCAAAAGCTTTAAACTATTCAGTATTTACAATTAATCAAACTGGAACAAGTAATATAATTGACAAATCACCAGAAGGGAAGAAGCCATTAACATGTATGTGGGTATTTCGAGAAAAGGTTGATGGAAGATTAAGAGCAAGAATTGTTGCAAGAGGTTTTGATCAAACACGAGGGATTGACTATACTAAAACATTTGCTCCAGTAGCGAGACATACACGTATTAGGATTTTATTATGTCATGCAGCTAGTAAAAGATTAAAAATTATCATTTTTGATATAAATACGGTAATAGAATATTGTTAGAAGAAATATTTATGATCTAGCCTGAAGGTTTTGATGATAATTCAGGAAAAGTTTGTCGTTTAAAAAGAAGTCTTTATGGTCTAAAACAAACATCCAAAGAATGGAATGCTATAATTACAGAATATTTAAAGAATATTGGTTTTGAGGATACTGATGATGATCCATGTATATTTTATGATCGTGAAGAAGAAATGATTTTTGAAATTTTTGTAGATGACGGTATAATGATTGGAAAAGATGAAGATAAAATGAAAAAAGTACTGTTAAAATTAAATGAAAAATTTTAAATGAAAATTACAAAAGCTGAGAATGGAAAATTATTTTATCTTAGAAATTCATCTAAAAGAAAATGGAATTTTAGTAACACAAGAAAAATATACAAAGAAAATATTGTTGAAATTTGGATTTGCAAATTCATATCCAGTTACTACACCTGTTGAACCTGGAATGATGACAGAAGATAATAAAAATGATAAACCATTGAAGGGTATGCCATATCAAGAAGCAATTGGGAGTTTATTGTATTTATCTACGGTAGAACCGGAAGTCGTTAACAACTGAAAATATTTTACCTGAAATCAGCTCCTCGAAAAACCCTCATATACCAATTTTCAGATTAATACTCCCAATAGTTTTCCATATCCATATAGACTCAGCTCATAGTGGTAAACCCTGACCAAAAATTTAAAATTATCCATAATTTGAAAACTATCAGTTTTCGGACTATGAAGACATTTCTTCATTTCGTTGAGATCTACAAAATAAGAAAATCTCAGTCAAATCCACCGGAGGCAAGGAATGTGCAGGGTCCTTTCAGAAAATATTGCTTAAATTAGAGAGTCAGTTCTAAAGAAAACCTGTAAAAAAACTTGTTTGCTTGCCCACTGGAGTCTTCCTTGCATATTTCAACGCTTGTTCCAAATTAAGAAATTGGTAGGTAGGTAAAAGTTCTTAGCAGGTTCACTATGGTGAGGTTCGAAGAGCCACTCTGTTAGACAATCACCAAAGTTCAAAGTCCGTTAGTTTTATCAATCGCTTATTTGTACTATAGATTAGCGAACTACCCTACTGAGTGTTCCAGAATTAGTTCTTCAACCTAGAAAAATCATTTTTTCAAATATTATATGTGTAATAACTGAGCAACTCTAATATTGTTATAAAGTTAAATTTAAAATTGGCCCTGCCGCTTGAAAAATGTGTCAACACCGTGTTAAAGTAATGTTGTTACAGCACTGAAATTATTCCAAAACAGTTGGAAGGTCTCGAAGAGCAGACACAAAACAATGAAATTTATAGAGTTGTTTTGAATATACTATAGACTCCGTATCTTGAGGAGACTGTCAAAAGTCATACGTGGGAAGTACTAACCGACGCATTTCCGTAAGAGCAGAGGAGCATAAACTTAGCATCAGGAATTAGCAAACGACATCGGCCTTATACCAATTTATTCTTTCTTATATACCAACTGCCATCATGGACAACAGCTGAGGTAATTCGAAGTGCAGTCTATAAAAGTGAATCATCGGAATATATGATTTTCACGAGAATTATATCGATTTGATCCACGATTCCATAATAAAATGATTAATCCATCAGTTTCTGACTTAGATGACGGTGGATCAGTATAGTGTAAATGATAAAAATAATCAAAATAAAGATAATGTCAAAATATATGCAATTTAAAGTAATAATGAAAAACAATTCAGATGACAACAGAACAGAACTTGGACTGGAGTGAACAGCTAACATAAGGCATTTTTGCGTTTTTAACTTTTGTTTGGGTATAATACATTATATGATGATAACTGGTATATCCCTGTCATTTCCCTGTATTTATGCCAATGGTCGAGTAGAGTTTCTGACTTATTAATCATACTGATATAAAATTCATTTCACGCTGTCAAAAATTAAGAAACCTAAATTAATCGTTCTGATAAAAACATTTCCAAAACGAAATGAAAACGGCTGGCTAAAAAGCATCAAGAATGGTAGTACTAATGTAAATGGATGTAATAAGCTAGGATGTTCGAACGAATAAATCCTATAAGACACGGATATGGATATTCGGTGGGTGGCAGTTTTAGTTGGAGCAGCGTGTAGGACATCAGCTGATAGTATTACAAATAAGAGATTTTATTTTGGTAAAAATCAAGACTTTAAGGTGTGACTGGATATTTGTAAAATTCAATCTACGGAATCTATTGCATTTGGTGTCAGAAGAGGGATTAAGAGCAAATAATATCTCTAATTGATTTATGGCTATAACCAGAAGTATGACAGAAATGGACGAGACCAGCAAAAGAATGTAACTTTGAATCCAATGTATTCCAGAAGGTCTGTACGATGTTGGGAATCAAGAAATCGAGAACCACTTCTTTGCATCGCAAGTCTGACGAAATAGTGGAAAGATTTAACAGGATCTTGGAATAACTTCTACCCAAGGTCGTCAGCACTAACTAGCGTGATTGGGATGAGCACCCTATTCCAGTTGACCTATCGCTCAGTTGTACATAACAGCACAGGACTGACTCCAGTTAGGGTACTATTCAGAAAAGAGTTGAGGTTACCTAGTGATTTGCCTTTAGCTTACCAGAAGAACCGCCCCAAAAAGTCAACCATTATGCCGACCAACTCCGACAGAACATGCTGGCAAATCATGAACTAACTCGAACACAGATCTTTGCCACCAGCGATTGGATGAAGACATGTTATAACCATCAAGACTGACAGATCAGAGAACAACGGGAAAACTGTTCGAACGAATGAATATATATAAGACACGGATGCTCGGTGCGTGGCAGTTTGAGTTGGAAGCAGCTGATAGTATTAGTCACGGTGTCTTGTAAATAATAGATTTTATTTTGGTAACAATAAAGAAGTTTAAAATGTGAGTGAATATTTGTGAATTTAAACCCACGGAATGTATTGCAATACCATAGTTCCGAAGTCATATAGTGTCACGAAAAAAAAAAACAGGTAGGTATGGAAATAGCAGATATTACAAAAAAGTAATACACTTATTTTATTTAGAAACTAAAATATCTATTTTTGTCAAACTTTTAGTAGACATTAATTGAAAAGAAACCGCGAAAGAGAAAGAACAAATATTGTTAGGACTAAATATGGCTAAATGGAAGCAATGTTGTTACACAAGTTTGGCACGATATATTTGTTGAAAATGCTTCTTAGGGGGTTACAAACGGGGTCCCTAAAAATTACAACTGGTCAAGATCGCATTTTAGTTATCGCTTATACTGGAGGAGATGAAGGATTTTTACATCGATGCTTGTTAAAATTATAATTAAATATTACTAGCCGTTACCCGCAGTTTCACCGGCATACGGAATGTTCAAGCCTTCGCAAAAAGAAATAACTTATGAAACATATGGCTTATTCTAAATAAAAAAATTTCTAACTTGTTTAAACCACCCTACTTAACTATAAATCCACCAATCCCTAATATATATCACCCAAACTGCAAGTACTTATGGGCCACCGAATATAACAATTTTATTCGACATTTTTTTGTATGCTGTTGTTTATTTGTCATCCAATATAACTTTTTGAACACCTGACTATAACTCTTCACTACCCTATATTTCAGATATGCAACTGCTTATGGTCCACGCTGTATACAATTTTACAGTAAAGTTTCTCTTTACTCTATAATTTCATCAACCTTTATATGCAGCTTTTTCAAACATTTTGTTAAACACACTCCAAAACTATAATCTTGCTTCTCCCCATATGTCAGATATTCCATATAGTAGAATGCAACTGTTTATGGTCTACCCTATATAACAATTTTTTTTTAACTTTTTGATCCATTCTAATGGAAATGATGTGGAACCCTTCGTGAGTCACAAATAAAAAAACACAGTTTTGCACCCTAACACCAAACTTTTGTTTAAACTCTCATCTAAACTGCAACTGCTTATTGCCACCCTATATAACAATTTAATTGAAACATTTTTTTAACCAGTTTGTATAACTAACTCTACTTCCTTCTACATTAAAACCATCCTGTATACACCACTGCCAATTTGTCAAACATTACAACTTATTTTTTAACCATCCTGTATAACCATAATTTTACTCTACAAAATATTTCAACCACCCTGTATGTGCATCTGCTTAGGGGCAACCAAATATAAAATTTTTAAATACTTCTAATCACACTGCATGAACTATAATTTTACTTCGATCCAAGTTTCAGATATTGCATATATGCAACAGCTCATGTTCTATCCTACAAAAAAAAATTTCCAACCTGTGTGACTATAAATCTACTCCACTCGCTATTTCAACCACCTTGTATTTGCAACTACTGATCGGCCACTCATTATAATATTTTTTCTACCACCCTGTATAATTATAAATCCATCAATGCCAAATATATTTCACCAAAACCGCAACTGCTTATGGGGCATCGAAAATAACAATTTTGTTCAACATGTTTTTGAATCATCTTGTATGTATTACAACTACCCTGTATACGCTACTGCTTATTGGTCAACCAATATAACATTTTTTAAATAATTATCATAACACTTCTTCACCCTATGTTTCAACTTATGAACTATGCTATGTCACATTTTTTCTCTCCACACTTCATTTAAATCACACTTCATTTACAACTTTTTCTAATATTGTTTGAATGACACTATATAACTATAACTTTACTGCGCACCATACTTCAGGTACTCTATATATGCAAGTGCTATATAACAAACATTTTCTAGCATTTTTTACCCACCCTGTATAATTCTGTAAGCTACCCTATATTTCAACAAAATTGTATGTGCAACTACTTATTTGCCACCAAATATAACATTTTGTACTACCCTGTATCCTTAGAACCCTACCCCACCCTATATTTCAACCATCCGGAACAGTTTGTAGATCATACTATTACTTTACAATAATTTTAAACCCACCTGTATAGCTGTAATAATACTCCGCTACAGATTTCAACCATCCTATATATGTAACTACTTGTGGATATAAAACAGTTTTTAACCACAACATGAACATAATTCCACTCCACCTTATATTTGAAACACCCTGTATAAACAACCCATTTCGTAACTATAGTATCTTATGAACATAATTCAAAGATCCTAACTGCTTACCTGACACATTTTTTTAAGTTTTTTTTATTCACTGTATAAATGTTCTACCCTTTTTCAACCACTTGATATATGGAACTGTTTATGTCCCACTCAATATAACACTCTTGGACCACACGGTATACCTAATTCCACTCCCCCTTATTTCCACCACATCGTATATATTCAGCTGCTTATAGGACACCAAATATAACTTTTTTTAGATTTTTTAAATCCATGTACTTCTACTCCGCTCTAAGTTTCCTATATACAGAACATCACTGTAAAATTACGCTTGTTATATGTTCATTTTTGTTAAATCGAAACATGTTACATCTGCTCATTCCGAATTTTGAATAAAAGCTTAGCCAGTACGCCAGTATCTAATATTTTGTGCGTGCGGTGGAACCAATTGAGTAATTGAATTACCCAACATAGTAGAAGTTTTTTTCGCTATATCAACCGTTTCTGTTAATTTAGAGAGATAAAATGTCTACCAGATTTTAAGTCAAACTATAGGCTTCCCAACAAATAAAGATTCAGCAAAATCAGTTAAGTAGTTCTTACGTGATGCCCGAACAAACAAACAAACAAACAAACAAACAAACAAACAAACAAACAGACAAACTTACAATTTTATAATAGTATAGATAATTATGAACAATTCCAGCTACAATTCCAGATTAAATGAACCGTTACCTAAAAATAAGTGGAAAAAACTAAGAATTCTTGAATTCCTTAATTAGCAAAATAAAAACTATTTCTCATTTATGTAAATTACAGTCTTTAAAATTTAAGACGAATGCTAAGTTCAGTTGAAGTAAAAAGGAACATTGTAAGGTGTTGAGATCTACACCTTATCACTGTGTTACTGAACTAATCTTGTCTCAAATAAAGAGATATGTTGCTAAAAACAATTAACATTTAAAACAATTAAAATTTAAAATGTTAATCAATTATTATATGTCTTGATATAAAAAAATTCTTGTGCCATTTGGCAAAATGCTATTTCTTGTTGTATGGAACAAAATTTACCAAAAATATATATATATAGCCAATTATTATTTCTGAGGAAACTCATGGTGATATTTGCTTATCCGAAGAGACCAAATAATTTTTTCAGATTTATGTTTAGTTTATGTTTGGTTAGTATCCAAAAGATGCTCAATATCAAAGTTTACGACAACTCTGTTCCCATTTTTCATAGCGTCTACATAATATTATCCGTTACCGAGACGTACATTTAATTAATCCCTTATATTTAAGAAAGTATGTATTAATTATTATAACTTTTTTCTATTTTGAACAATCCTATTGAAATACAGTTTGAACCTCTACCATAATAATATTGCTAATGTATATTTTCAAATGACTAGAATTAAATAATATTTTGTTTATTAAGTTGGATATGAAATAAAATCTATTTTGTCTATTTTATGTTGGTACAGCACAACAGGAAATTTCTGATTTCCTCCATCTTATCGATTAAGACGAAAGTATACCAATAAAATTAAACAAATTGTAAAATTTTAAAAATGGATTGGTTAAAAATGCAAATATCTAAATCTATAGCGGTTTTTTGAGGTTACGGTGCTAATAAAACATGTTTTATTGGTTTTTAGTTTAAGAGTTTGTTTAGAATTATTAAAGAGTTTCTACATTTAATATCAATAAAATAGTGTCCACATTAATATATTCATGTAGTTTTCTTTCAGAACTTCTTAAATATTGTTCAGACGTTTATCTTGCAACAAGTGGAGTTCCCCAAGGATCAAATTTAGGACCACTATTATTTTTATTATTCATAACCGATTTATGCAATGTTTTAGAATGTAACAAATTACTTTTTGCGGATGATTTAAAATTATATATGTCGATCTCTTCCTCAGAGGACTGCATTAAATTACAAAAGCAGATTGATATGTTGCAAGACTGGTCTGAAGAATCAACTGTATTTGAATATATCCAAATGTAAGATCGTAACTTATTGTCGTAAAAATACAGCGGTGAAACATCCATACTCAATTAACCATATTGTACTAAAGCGCACGAATACAATCAAAGATCTAGGAGTCCATTTTGACAATCAACTTAAGTTTAATGATCATATTAATATCACCGTTAATTCTGCTTATCGTACTTATGGTTTTATATATAGGAACTGTAGAAATTTTGACAACCCCTCGGCACTATCTGCCTTATACGTTAGCCTAGTAAGGTCAAAATTGGAGTACGGAGGCATCATTTGGAACTCAATATACACACAATATGCAGATGGTATTGAGAAAGTGCAGAAAAAGTTCTTAAAATTCCTAAACTTTAAATAACGGGACACTATCCACCAAGAGAAAGCAACTATCTGAACTTGCTTCATAGATTTGGCTTTGTGTCGTTGGCGAATCGTAGATGTCAAGCATCAGTTACATTTCTACATAAATTGTTGAAAGGTAGTGCGGATTGTCCACAACTACTATCTCAAATTAATATTTTAGTCCCTAGATTGAACTCGAGACGAAGTGATACATTTTTATGTAAAACACCTAAAACTAATATATTATTAAAATCACCTTTGCATTTAATGTGCAGAAATACAAACAAGATATCCAATATTTGTGACATTTTTACATGCAACTTGATGATTTGAGAGAGGCTTGTCGTATTACATTTAATTAACATCTTATATTAAGAAAAAAGTTCTTTCACTAATTTTACATTTTGAGTCAAGCAGATATTACTTAGTATGTTATTATCATCAATATTTTACTGTTATTAAATTACTGCGACCAGAGAAATATTATTCTGTTTTTTATCTTGTTTATACTTATTGTTATTAGGTCTGTTTATTATTACGACAGTACTGTCATCATAATTATATTATTATATATTTTAGTATGTATGTTTTTACATTTTTATTTTAATTTAACTTTTCTATATTGTTAATATTTTTAGATACGTATTTTAAATTAAGATTTCATTATTTTTGTTCTTTAATTTACTATTTTATTTTAGAATTATTTCATTGTAAAATTGCTCTGTAAATGGGAAACTGTTGGGTAATAAACGCTATCCCGACTTGACATACAATGTATGGCATCACACTCCCTATAAGGCACGATATTATTATTATTATTAAATAACTTCACATCCGTACCCTTTCCCACAAACAATCTTTTTAAGTGACTTCAAAAAAGCGGACGCTTCCCATTTCGTCTGTGTATGTATTTATATATCTTTAGCCATTACTTGCAAAACGATTTAGATAGTTTAAACTGTACTCTATTAAGAAGGATCCATATAACGTTCTATCAATTTCTGTTCGTGCTGGCGGGTACACCAAATGTCAAATTTTAACCTTAACTTACTTTGAACCGACTTCAATAAAGGTGGAGGTTCTCAAATTCGGTTGTTTTTTTGTTTCCCACTTCAAAAAAATGAAGGTACCATAACTAACTTTTTTTTAGGAGCGGATGTGAATTTAAAAAAAACTTGCTGTGTTTGAAACTGGACCTTTACATTCAATGTTGAAAATTAAGAATAGTTGGTGACATTCAAGTTCATGAGCAAGAAGTGACCGAGTTTTCATGCTTCAGGGGGCGATCCTGTACTAAATTTAGCTAAATATAATTTTAAACCCATATTTCTTGGACTAAATTTTCTTTTGGTCGGTGTTTTTTCTGGTCATTTTACAAAAAAATGCCATCAGAACATTTTGTTAAAGAGGTTTTCAAAGAAGAATTTTCATGAAAAATTTAATTTTAAAATCAAAAACCTCCAGCACCACCTGAGCTTTTAAAACCTATATTTTCCGTAAGTAAACTGCGGGGCAATGTGTGAATGTCCGGAAGGCAGGCCTCAAGTGTTCTGCAGTGTGAGTAAATTGTTCTGAGGAGATATGCAGCAACATGATGGAGTTATCAAAATTGATCGAGAAGAATGATTTTCAAGATAAACTGCCAACAATGACGTCACTTCATTCTCCATCTCCATATTGTGAACCAGATCCGAAGTCGCAGCTTGGCCCATCAAACAGACTGAGAACACATTAGTTTGGGAATACGGTTATTTCAGCGTTTTTGACGTGCCTAGTATTCCTGGAAATATCCACGTTGATTAAACATTATTATAAAATGAAATAATTTGAAAAATTTTGTGGTGGATGATTGTATAAGGTTCGCATCGCTGTAAAACAGTAACAAATAAATGAAATTTGAGAAAATTTTTGGAATGAAAACTATTCTTTGAAAACCTCTCTATCAAAATGCTATGATACCATTTGTTTGTAAAATGACCAGAAAAAATACTACGACGAAAATAAAACTTATATATTTTCGTTAATAACTATGGTATTTTTGGTTCTACGACAAAAAATCATAGAAACAAAGTTGAAGTGAATTTAAATTGCAACAAAACATGTTTACAAATTTCCTGTGTGATAAATAGTTTGCCCGATATAGGGTGAAAATCATTTGCACCTCACTTTACAAGATGGCAGCCGGAGGTTGCAACCCCACAAACTTGGATTTTATTTTACAACTCACCCTTGCCATCAAACAGATGAAAATGCGAGCTCTGACTTCCTCTGTATTTATGTTTCATTTACATCATATGACACTCTTGTGGAGGACAATCTATAAGAGCATTTTCAACAATCTGTCGGTTATCAATGGCAAACAGAAATAGTATTTTTGAAATTAAAGTGGTACTTTTTAATGAATGTATTGAATTAAAAATAAATTAAACTAATCTGTTATTATAATCTATTATTAATTGTTAAATCCTATTTGTCATCACTTGAAAATTTTTATCGCCTTCGAGATTTTATTATAAATAGGTCTGGCAGGGTAGATTTTACTGTAAATACGTGATTTACTTGCGTTAATGATGACGGTAAAACCAGAAAATACCAATACCTCTTATGCACAGAGAGCCTTATGGGTGTGCAACACATTATTTCACAATACCGTCGCCATCATTACGTTTTTTATATTATATATTTTATTTAATTACAATAAGATTGAAAGTAAAGGATTGTGGCATGCCTTTTGGTGCACGATAGCAGTAAGTCAGTCTTCCTATTTTTAAAAATTTAATTCCTATGTTTAGTATGAAAACTGATAAATTCTGTTGCAATCTTTGTTAAGATATCTATTGATAATGATACATATTGAAAGTATATAGAGTTATTGAATGAAACAAATCCATGATTTACTAAATCAAATTATTTACTAGTAGTAAATCTCATATACCAAAGCACTATTTGTATTTTATTTACTATTTCTTCTGAAAAATAAATGTTTTCTGAGTAAGCAACATTTGAGATAGCAATAGATCAACTCTAGATACATTTCGTACAAATTATATCCAATAAACTGTAGTAGAAAATTAATAATCAATTTCTTCTAAAATTGACAAAATTTATTTCTTTATTTACTTGTTAATTTATTGACATGGCTATTTACGCTTTACATTTACAATTTTATTTAAAATTATATTAGAGTTTGTATAATGAGAATGAAAACTATATATTAAGCAAATAATATGTTCATGTGCTAACATTTTGCCTACTTCCGGTTCTAAAATCTGAAAGAACAGGTATCAGAAAATACATTTGATTTTTCATTGGTGCGTGAGCGTTTTGACTTTTTATGTTTTTGAGATTTTTGACATTGGATAATTTAGTTTTGTTGTCTTTGGTATTTTAGGTAATGTTAATATTTATTGTCATAATGGTTTTGGAATTTTGATATTATTGGCATTTCAGGTGTTTTTTTTAAACTTGAACTTTTTTAATTCATATCTGTCATATTTCCGACTATTTTTAGATGTTTTTGAGATTGTCTGTGTGATTACACAGTGAATTTCCTAAATTGTTTTCATTCCTTTCCCCATAAAAATTTAATATTCCATTGAATAGTTGAATAGATAGTTGCAAATTTATAGACCCATGTTTATTCATTTTGGGAAAAGAGTGTGCATATATGAATATTCATTTGCTGTTTTCACAATATTTTGATCTCGAAAAACAATTATAACCCTTATACAAAAATTTTTTTTGCAATCATTCACATAATTGACATTTTGCAATATGTGTATACTGATTTTTATTTATATGTAATCATCATCATGATATGCATCTATATTCAACCAGTTTTTCATGGTGTAGCCCCTCTTAAAAAATAAAAGATTGCAAAGGACCTTGAAGAGCTGTGGAAATGGAGCACGTAAGGTCTTGAGAAGAAACGAAGAAGAGCTTCCGATCTGTGAGAAGGATAGAAGGACTATATTGAAGAGAATTGAAGATAGGTGGACAACTGGTCTTTTTGATTTACTGCAATGAAGAAGAAGAAGAAGTGTGGGACTGAAAAAATGAAGAACTGGCTCGAAGAACTGAGAAGAAGACCATATTTTTTGCCAGGGAACTCAAGGCTAGAGGCTGAGCAATTAGCCTTTGAATAACTAAACGCGTGAAGAAATGTATTACTGAAGAGCTGATAATAGTCACTTAAGGTCTTGAGGGAACAGATGAAGAACTTAAGTTCCTTCTGTGGGAAGAATTGTCATGAAGGATTGAGAAGATGAAAAATATTTTTAGAATTTTACGGGGGATATGAGGCATACCTCACCACGTGATTGAAAAAACCTTGACAGGGCTAGAGTGATCTTTTATAATTGACAGGAAATTCTCCCGAATTTTCGATGGTTATTGCGTTGTTGGCGTAGCGTTTTGCCGGAATCTTGTCGAATTTTCGAGTCGACCTTGGGGTGGTCCTTTTTTATTGCTTCAGCCGGCGATGTCCTTTTCTTGTCGGAATGATTAATCTAGAAGGAGTGTTAATTTTCCATAAGCGTAAATAAATTTTATAACAATATATAAACATATTTCAAATAGCCCTCAAAGTTTTCTTTTGCCTTAGGTGTCAGATAGTAAATTTTTCTTTGTCTACTATTTTATAAGTAAAAAGAAATATCAGATTAGTCCGTTACCAATAATATAGGTTTATCAAATCAAACTAAAACAAAATAAGATTGCTATTAGGGACATTCAAAATGACTAGACTTTTTACTGTGATCTCCAGTTCATTCAGTTGCTTTACTACTATCTGTGCTGTGGGTATCATAAGATGTTTTTATCTTTACGTTAAGTTTACTGCAACAATCTTTGGGTTTGAAGTGATAGGAATAAATAAGTAAACAGAAAAATTTGAAGAGGGTACTTGATTTTTTTTTAAATTTGTAACATAGCGTTATCAAAGAAATAGCGATAAATAAAAATATGCCTTCTATATAATTTAAGAAAATTAATTCTTCAGTGAGGAAATATTGCACATACACTTTCAAAAAAACTAGAAATAAATACTCTATTGCAGTTGTTTTTTAATATGTGGAATTGACCTTAACTTTTACTGAGAAAGTAAAATTGAATTACATAATTTTTTTATTGTTCTAAAAAAATGTTTTTCGAGAAATAAACAATTATTGTACAGTAAAAATAAGCAATAAGTAAAGTTTCAGTTAAGACTAATAACATTATATTGTCTAACATAGAACAACTGTTTTAGCTTTTAGCTTCTATTTCGTTTAATTACCCTGCGGGAATGTATGACATCGGGGTGAGACTTTAAATTCTTTATTTTAGGTTTATTTTTCCCGGTCTTCTTAACCTTATTATTTTCACACATTTTTTCTATTTAATATAATTTCCGAATTACGTTTATGTGTGAACTCCATTTTTTGTCCAATATTCGCGTAATTTAGATCCAAACGTCTCATTGCTTCTTGATTTGTTTTGTCATTTTCTTATCAACTGCATTAATTTAACTTAAATATTCAGTGTAGTACTCGCTTACTTTAATTTAAATTATTAAATTTATTGTTGTTGCTCTAATCAGTCTTTCGGCTACATCAATTCGTACACGACTTTCCTCCTTTATTTTTAGAGTGATTTTCGTAATAAATACAGTAGAGGAATACTATATATTCATTTGGCCACCCGCAGCCCTTTGGTACCAAAGTGTCGAAAATAAAACAAACTTGATGTTTTGATTGCATTTTGTATCTAATTCATTATTCAAAAAATGTTGTTTATTGGAAAAGACAGATATTACCTACAGTTTGTGTAATGATGTGGCTGACCCTGTATGGCTTTTCGATTGTCTACATCTTTCATCCTGATTTATTTTTCTCGTCTACTATCACGTGACCCACATCCTCAAATCGAATTTTATAGGAATATTTCCGCTCTTTTATATTGTCGTTCATAAATTCAGATTGATGAAATGTTTACTCGCTTACCTCGTCCGCTATTTAGCTTTACTGTCATCTGCGATAGCTGATTCCCCCATTTGCATAAGAGTAACGACTGTATACGACTTAATTCTACCTTTTTTATATACTTGCAAAATTGAATATTTGAATTTACAATAACCCTGCTGATCAGAAATTTATTCCTTTCACGATGATTCTGTAGTTGCATATTCCATTGTCGTGCAAATCAGCCCCTCCCATGTGTTAATTATACTAGAGCATAACTTTTGACTAAGAAATTTGAACATTCCTTTTTGCTTTCCTGTTGTGACTATTTGCATCTACTAGACGCCTCAATTATCACAGAATTATCCTCCTATCCATCTAATTACTTTTTTGTTCATTGTCAAAAGAAAAATTCTATTACCACGACATTTTTTTCTTAATAACTTCGAATGTTTTATTATATATACTAATTTTACGGCTGTAGTGCGAACACCCTTTTCTTTCAGCAAATAGAATAACCCGTCCAAAGAGAAGTAGTCATTAAATATGCGTTGGAAGATGGTTTCTGAACAACTGACAGTATTTCCAGTACAACGAATTCTTTCAATTTCAATTCGCTTTTATCAGTGCGTTTTTCCCACCAGTATTTTTTGTAAACAATCATATGAACTACACCATAGATTGCAATTAACCCTAAATGGCTATCACTACATGTAAATTTGACATATTTGTTGACCAAAACCTATCTGGAGAAGTATGGAAAACCATTGATATTTAATGTTCTACCTTCGCCATAACAAAAAAAAAAAATTTTTTTTGGTTGTTATTCAATATTTTACTGATCATTATATACCTCTACTGCGAGCGAGGCTCATATCTACCCAGCCCCTAGCTCTGAACCAGTAAGTGAATTGGTTGCCTTAGCCCCCGGCAGAAATGTAACCAACCAAACCGTACACCCCCTCTAGATCAGAAAATGTTCCATGGGCTCCCTCCTAACCTTCTCAATTTAATTACCGATTTCTCACAATACGGAGTTAATTCAGAACCTCTTCCACCTCGTGTCTCCGTACGGTGTTTGATTCCTGCAAATAATAATTATCTGAAATACTTGCTAGCTGATCAGCTAATTTCAAAACCTGGTTCAAAAGATCATGTAAATGACTCAGGAGTGAATATTGGATTGGAAAATTCGGATCCGCATGTAAATGGTCAACAGCATTCGGTGGCAGCAGCACTAAACGTCAGTCATTTAGGTTAACACCTGTCTCAAAATTACAAAATAAAAATATTGATCTATGTGTTAAATATTTCACAATTTCTTCATCGATGGACATATTATGAGAGAATTCTGCAATTTCATGTTATTTATATTTTGGCCTTTATGTTTTAAATGTAGGGTTTACTTTCTAGAATCAAATCTGTTCAATATACCGAAATATCATTTTATTCTAGTTTTGTCCCACAGTAAAGTCTTTCTGTGCTGTAAGTTCCTCAGATCCTATAGGCAGGCCGACTTGCTCCCCACTAAATGTACCAGACTGCAATAAACCTTCAACCATATACAGAGTAGTTATGAACTCAGCAGTTGACAGATGCCTTTTAAAGTTTACTCAAGATATCACTATACGAAAGGAATTTATTGTGGTATCTTATAATTTATTTTTATTTTTTTGGCAAATATCGCTACACTTGAGATTAAGAACTCTATATTTAAATATTCAACATCTTCAAAATCTGGGTCTGACCTCGTAAGCTGTAAACCTGAAGTTGAATGTTTGTCAAAGATCAACAATGGCCGGAAATGTCATCAGAGTGGTAGCTCCTCAAATGACCGAAATCTTAAACATTTAGCTATTTATTTGAAACTTATTTTAGCAAATTATCTAAATATAAGTAGTGAAATGATAATATGTACCTATACAAATTTAAAAGCTTTTTTTTTCAGTATGTTCCACTTATGGCAGAAGGTTTTGTACTATTTTCCGAATCAAATAGTTGGACATTGAAAGTTAGGCGAAACACCAAATATTATTTACATGGCATTGTCTTATTAGTTAGTGTGATAACAGTAACTATTGGTATCGTCTTGGATTATCAACAGAAAGAAAAATTCAATGGAAAACATTTTACATCAAAACATGGAAAAACTGGTAAATATTTATCTTAAAAAACATTTTTTATATATAGAAGACCAAGAAAATGCTACAATGGATTACAAATCGGTATGATGTATATGCAGATCTATTGCAAATAAATTCAAAGTAAAATGAAATTGAAAATATTAAAATTTTAAATTGATGTGATCTAAATATTATATAACAACTTTATAGTTTGGAAGTTGACTCCTTAAAAAAAAAATAGATTCTTTTTCAAAGCTCTTGGTACCACAACCTCATGGGTAGTAAAATTAAGGGTTGACAATAAGGGTTTTGCTTAATAGCTTCATTTATTATTATTTAAAAAAATATTAACATAGATGGCAGCATGTCTATTATTCTTCAGAAATAAAGTATGGTATTACTTATATTAAAATTAAAATGTGAATCTGTGGAGCTTTGGCACTAAAAATATATTTATATTGATATACAGTATGTCCCATAGTACCAGAACGGCTAAATATCCTCACTCGGACTGTATTTCAGACAAAAATGTTTTGAATAAAAGTTGAAGGATTTTTCCCTGGTTATTCCTTGGCTACTTTAGTCTTAACCTTGATTTCCAAGGTCATTTCAAGGTCAAGTTTTGTTTTTTAATATGGATTTGGAAAGAGTGGAAAATTTTACGTTTGACCGTGAATTTGAACGTCACTTCCAAAGGTTATCTTAAGGGCAAGATAATTTCTTTCATTAATTTCGACCTGATTGCATTTTTCGTCACTGCTCGTTGGGGACCTTGGTCCTTTTTCAAAATAGGAACTCAGAGTAGGAACTGTTTTTTTATGGTTTAGGAAAGAATTGAATTCTAGATTTGAATACGACTTATGCGTGACCGTGGGTATAACCTTAATAAAGGTCATGGTCAAGGTCATTCATGGACATTTTGATTCACAAACTAATTATTGTGGGTTCATCTAAGGGTAGTGAGAAAGGAACCGTGTGCCCGGACAGTGAAAATAAGGCGGTATTTCCCGGCCAATTAAGGCCACGGAAAAATTGTAAAACCTTTTTCTCCGAGTGAGATATTTACTTCTTCCAGTACTTTTGGGAAGGTTAGTGAAGTGATTAAATGTATTTATTAATTTTTATAGCAGTATTTCATTCATTAGAAGAACACATGAGCAAAGAATAGAAAACAATATAGATTTTGTAGCATAATAAGCATAATGTAGGAAGATACGACGATGTAAATCGACAAAACGTAGATATTGGCAAATAAGAGTTATCTTGAATTATGCAGTTTTTCATGTATTCGTACGTTCTAATATATAATTATTTGCAAAGAAATCAAGTCGAACTTGAACATTTTATAAACGCGTTATTTGCAACTGCTCGCGGAACATTTAGTAACAACCGATATAAACTAGTTATCGGATACTGAAGTGAATATCTACTTATTTTGGAAACTGTCCCTTTATATTTAATAAGCTTATTAATTATAAAATCTCTATTTGTAGGTCTTGCATCATGGATTTTGTGCTTCATTTCCATCCTCTTCGGACTATTTGCATTTTATTCGCAATGGTTGAAAAAAATTATTCCACCAGTTTATTTGAAGTTTATACACAACTTATGTGGACTCGCAGCCTACATTGTTGGAATTGCTAGCTTATGTCTTGCACTAGATTACAGAACTTTTAGCGGTTTTGTAACTCATGATGGGAAAAATTACACTTTGTATACCATAATTGCTATAACAATATGGAGTTCACTTGAAGCTCTAAAATCGCTTTATACTCAAGTCAGAGCAATGTTTTAGGAAAAAATCTCATAAGTTTGTATCGTAAGATATACCTGTGATATAATATTTATATTAACTTCAGAAGCTCTGTTAATAATTCCAGATGTGATGTTTTTTAACCCGTATGTAATATAACTAAATCTTGATATTTAAAAATAAAGTTTATTAAAGATGTCTAAGTATTGTTATTTTAGTAATTCTAAAACTTATATGAACAATAAACTTCTTGTTTATTTTAGATTTTCTTGGGAATAATACCACATCAGAGTTCAAACTTGTGTATATTTTAAAACCAAATGTTTCAAAATCCTGTCGGATTTCGTTTTCAATGGATATAAATTTATAAAGTAAAATTGAAATATATGACAATTATTTTGACAAATATGTTTGAAACGTTTGGTTTTAAAATATACCCAAGTTTGAACTCTGATGTGGTATTATTCCCAAGAAAATCTAAAATAAACTAGAAGATGCCACAAATAACATTCAGAAAACAATTAGAAATAAACTTCTGATATACGAATACCCCAAACTCAACTTAGTTTATCGTTTTGAAAAGACAAGTAATCAACACAGGTTTTTTACTAAATACACCAAACGACTTCGTTCTTAGGTATTGTTAAAAATAAGAAAATTAATTTTTCAAATTGTTGTAGATCTTATTTTTTTTATAATATCAAAATATGTGATAAATACATTTTTTAGTATACGTTCCCGTAATAACGCAGAATTAAATAAGTGATCAAAACAGAAAAATTAAGCTGGAAATTTTTGTTCTCCTTACTAACTCTCAATTGGGGAACGTTAGGATATCAATAAAAGACTCACTTCTCCTGAACAGATACAATCCTAAAGAGTTACGGGATGTGTTCTCGATTGTATGTTGCTTTGCCAACAAAACCCTGTATATATTCCATGAGATTCATGTCTGTCCCTAAAAATATCGTGAGCTTGAGTCTGAGTTGAAGTCTAGGCTATGCTTATTGCACCATTTATTCTTCGGTTGTCGTGAAGGTAGTCCTATAATTTGTTTTTCTTTTCGGATATCGCTCTGGGGCGACTTCTAACAGACATTCACGCCACGTTGCCAGTTTCCTGTGAAAGCCCCACTAGGCGCGTTAAAGGCTAATTCAGACTACGCCAGTAGTTTAGTGGAGTGGCGAGTTATTCCAATGATTACTGCCCTAAAAACGTTCGTACTGCGTTCGAGTGCAGTACACAAGTTTAGTGAATTCTGCAAGTGGAAAACCTGCAACTTAATATTCCATACGCACTCATATTCTAGATATTTGAAAACAAATTTTAAAGTTGTTTCTTCATTCCAAAGAAACGACATTTTTACAATACCTAACCAACAAAACGATAGCTAATAACTTCACAGCTCAAACAGTAGTTGAACTCGACTTATTGAAACGTTCGGACTTGTTTAACCCATGAACCAGTGAGGAGTGACGCTTGGTGGGGGACGCTACTCGACCGAAAAATAGAACAAAATCGATCGGCTCGACTAAATTGCTTGCTAAACTACTCGACTAAATTTTCGTTGTTCAGACACGGATAGTTACAAATTACTCGCCACTTGACTAAATTACTAGCACAGTCAGAACTACGCTTAAGTCAGTCAAGTCAGTGATATATTCAGAGAAACCCTCTTGACGGGAGGCCACTAATCTTGCCTCAACTGAGAAATTGGATTACTTTGTATTCTATACAAAACTTATTTGATAAAATATTTTGTTAAAATAGGATTTGTATTTTTATGACATCTGTTTTGTAAATAATAATTACCAATATTAATATATTTTATTTATTATTATAAATAATATATATATATATATATATATATATATATATGTTCTGAGAGGCTTCCGCGGTCATTATTATGAACTAAGCTAGGTTCCGGGTGAGAACCGCGTCTGAATTTATTGAATACTCGACGTTTCGACTCCTGCTTCGGAGCCATTATCAAGAGACAAAAGTGAAAAAGAGTTTCAGAGTCTAGATCGAACTCGGAGCCTCAATCTGCCTACTCCCCAAGAGTCACTAGGTAACTGAACTGAATTTGAGTCTGCTCTGCTTCTTTTATTTATAGGTAGCGCTGGGTTAGAAGAAGATGTCACGTGATGAGGCTGTGTTGTGATTGGTTGGGTATTGGTGGGCGTGTCTGCTTTGTTTAATCTGGCAATTACGGAGGTCCAAGCTGTGGGAAGGCGAGTACTGTCATCGCGTACCTAACGAGGATCGAGGAGTTTACGAAATCTCATGTCGCGATTGCCCACAAAGCTACATCGGTCGTACCAACAGGCGCGTTAACCATCGAGTATATGAACACTCTCTGTCAGTTCGTAAAAAAGATCCGACTTCAGCTCTCGCGCATCACCATATCCAAACAGGGCACTCTATCAACTTCGAGGACAGTAGGACTATCATATCTCTCAATTCTCTTAGGGCATCCACTATTCGCGAAGCTATCGAAATAGAAAAAAGACCTCTCTGTCTAAATAGACGCGATGACAGTACTCGCCTTCCCACAGCTTGGACCTCCGTAATTGCCAGATTAAACAAAGCAGACACGCCCACCAATACCCAACCAATCACAACACAGCCTCATCACGTGACATCTTCTTCTAACCGAGCGCTACCAATAAATAAAAGAAGCAGAGCAGACTCAAATTCAGTTCAGTTACCTAGTGACTCTTGGGGAGTAGGCAGATTGAGGCCCCGAGTTCGATCTAGACTCTGAAACTCTTTTTCACTTTTGTCTCTTGATAATGGCTCCGAAGCAGGAGTCGAAACGTCGAGTATTCAATAAATTCAGACGCGGTTCTCACCCGGAACCTAGCTTAGTTCATATATATATATATATATATATATATATATATAGTGCGTCAGTTTTAAACTAGAAACGAGGAAGTGTGTAATCAAATTAGGTTTGTGAATCTAAAGTAAATTAAAAAAATGTTGTAACTGGTTTATTAAGGGTTAAAAGCTACGGATCGAAATGAAAATAATAATACGAAACTAGTAGAAGACGACGGACCAGACTTCAGAGTGTATCCCATAAGCCACAATAAGATAATAGACCTTTGAAGTTCAGACTTTGAACAATTAAGCCCAATAATATTGCAGAGGTGTATAGTTAGTTAATAGATATTTCTATATATAGGTTTGTCGATTTTGCTTTTAGAATGTTATTTTTGCCTTTTTTCTCATTTAAAAAATACACATTAATAAATTCGGAATTTTTTTTTAACAGATTGTTTATAAATATCAAATACATTATAAACAAAGTTATTATATATACCACCTTGCCGAGAATTGGAAATGATTAAGAGTTAAAATATGTTCAGAAGATTTGTAAATTATCATTTTATGAGAAATCTGCCAAGCGTTTTTTACCACAATTTTTTAATTATTATCTATTTAGTATTAAGAAGTGATTTTAGTTGCTATCGCTACTTGGAGAGAATTGTAACAGCTTATAACTATAACAATAGAGGAGGAGTTCCCGAAACGTTTATTGAAGATTTTTTTCGTTTAAGAATGATTCGTTAATGATTGGTTAAATCTTAATAGTACTAGTGTTATTGACAAAAATTAAGCAATTGCTCTATACAGTATATTTTTAAAGATGTAATTCCCAATGTACGGAGCCTTGGGTCATATTTTTAGAAGAAGTTGAACTTGAAGTTAACAAACCCAATTAACGAGTATTAAGACCTATTATACTAATCATTGGTACATATTAATAAATTCGCTCTAGCGAGCGAAATTTGGATTTTTCACAGATTTCGCGATAAGTTGTTTCTTTTACTGACAATGAACAATGTTGCATGTCTGTGTAGGTACTTTTGTCATATTGATTTATACTTATCTAAGCTGAATAAACAACTAAATGATTTATCATATTAAGACAAGTAAAAAAATTCTCTAATCGCATTTCAATGAGTACGTGTGCGAATTTTCAAATTATGCTATTGTTTCCCGAAATTGCACTAATTATAACAATATCTCACATAATTTCAAGGACTTGTCAGTAATAAATTTCTCAAATTGTCTGCTTCGTTTTAAAATAATATTTAATCCGGTATAAAATTCCAAAAAAAGAGAGATAATTATCAGTAACTTATAAACATTAGAATTGGATATTGGTCATTAGGTTAAGTTCATTAAATGCTTTTTAATATGAAAGGTTTAAAATTGGAAGAAACAATTACAATTTTGCAAAGAGTATTATGGGTCCTAAATACCTTATTTCATCAAGTTTTGGCCATAACAACATTTTTCTTGTTTTGGATACTATTTGAGAATAATGATAGCAGCAATAAATTGTTGTGGCATGCTTTTTGGAGTACCCTTGCGGTAAGTAGATGAGTAAATCTGTTTAATTTTTTATTTATTCAATTACCCATAGAGCAGTATAATCTTATTTCTTTGCTCAGTTTTTGAGGTATTTCTATTGCCTACCTATATTAAGTGATCTAAGGTTTACTAATGCTCCAAATATCATGTTCATTAAAGAAATATATCACTATATAGAGAATTCTTCAACCGAGGGCGATATGTTAGGGATGTTAAGCATATTAGAGATTTAAAAAATTTGGTTTTAGCGGTTTTCAAGATTGCTAAAATAAGTTGGAGAGGTTATTGCAAGAATATTTTGCCTTTAAATGAAAAATTTTCATTTTGCAATTTACATCAATATTTATATAGCCATGGACAACGAAGTCAGAATAGACTTTGAAACGTTTGGTTTTCCTTTAATATACGTCGTTTTATTTCGATTGTGGTGTTATTGCCCAAAAAAACATAAAGTAATACATATACTGATTATGTTTTCTAGTATTATATCTTCATTTATAGTGATTATGCTATGTAAAAGTAAGTATTCACGTATATCTAGGTCGTAATTAGTAATTAAAGAGTAAAAATTAGAAGGTTGTATGAACCAAAAACTAAATATTGATAAAAGTCATAGAATTAAATTAAGGTTCATTAGGTTCAAAATTATGATTTGAAGTGAAACCTTATTTTCAGAGAATTTATTTTCTAATGTTAACTTAATTATATTAGCTCATGTTCGATTGGCTAAGGATTTCCTTAAGACATTGATTACACTGTCTTATGAAAATTGAAGAAAGCGGTTTTAGTTGAAATGAATAGGAGGCTTGCCTGCAAAATCATTATTACTAAACCTAAAGTAATATTCAATTTGGTGGATTTAATATATTTAGCCGCTGTTCGTTTTGGATTCCAGAAGTAATAAGGTGTCTTTTCAGGAATGTTGACTGGAGGAGAATATCTTGCTGATTTAATTTTTGCTTGAGAATTAGAGCATATATATCTATGCTTTTCACTTGTATATAGCATATAGTATATATAGCAAAGTCTACTACAAGGTATGGAACTATGACCGCTAATAATGTCATTATGAATAATAAAATCAATATGAATAATAAACTATTTAATTTTGTTTGGTCTTTGCAATTATTGCAGAAGCGGCGAATTTAGAAACAAACGTCAGAGTAGAGCAATCATTTTTCAGAGGGTGGCAATCCTTTACTAAACTTACCCAAATAGAGGGTATTTTACGTATAGAGATTTCTTGAAATATTACATTAAAATTAGTCACTCTGAGGATTAAATCTATTGAAGCCACTTTCCTTCAGGTTCTTGGAGTTGCAACTACCTCATTTTAGTTTTGCATTTCCTTTCGAGACAGGAGATCCTTCCCATGAATTCGCACCTGTATCACTTCATATTACCAGGTTCATCTTAGAGGTTACTGCATGGATAGCATCATGGAGGAGGTATGACGTATCTTTAGTAGTATACATAACCAATCTCGTTTTAGCATTTTTTGGGGTCAAATCTTCAAAACGTAATTTCGCTTATAAAATTCTCACAATAATGTTATTTATTATTAAACTTTTTATGTTCAATTATTAATTTTATCGCAGCTGACTATAATACATTAAAGAAGTTAAATCCTGCTTCCACAAAACCATAGAATAAGTATTATAATTAATTCGATCATTCCTTTTTTATGTTTTCGCCGGTCGTACATACTCATTTTTTATTTGTTTACAGTTGCCATTTTATTGAAGTATTTATTAGATCTTTGGCATAACTAGGATAACATATATATAATTTAAGTTATCCGTTGTTGTCTTTTCTAGTTGTCAAACTTTTTGCTCTTGCCATTTGCCATTTACCATTTTATGAACTTTTACCTGTGGGTTATGTCTGCCAGCACCAGTAAAATACATTGGTTAAAATGTTTTTTTAGGTGAACTGGCCTTGTAGATTGAAAATCGTCGACTCATTTCCGACTGTAGGGCGATTAGCGTCATTCTATTTAAATTTGTTAATAGATGACCCGATATGTGTATTAATAAACATGTAATAATAATAAATACTAATAAAGATATAATCGGTTTCTATCAAGGGCTAAGTTTATTTATGGTATTCTGAGAGTCTAACAGTTGTTATAAATATTAATAGCACTCTTTAGTTTTTTTTTGTTTTTTTTTAATCTAACAATAGAAACTGATTTATCTCAAATTATTAACCTTTAAACACCCGTGGTAGCCAATTCAAGATAAATACCCAAATGGAGGCCCCCAAACATTTTTAAAATTTTATTTGTATAATTTTCAAGTACTGATCACAATACAAGATTCATTGGTATATTAAAACATATATATTTAACTTAAACATGAAATACAAATTAAATTCAACTACAAATAAGGCACATAATGGCAAAAATTTTAAACGTAGAAATTGTATTTTACAAAATATTAATATTATTCATTTGTCTCTTATAAAGAATTTTTTTTATATTTAGTTTTTAACATGGGCGGCCCAGGCAGGGTTGGGGGGTAATTAACCTTCATCCATGCCCCCTACCCCTTTGGACATCTCCTGCCGACCATCAGCGCTTCATTAAATATCAATAAATTATTTATTACAGTTAATACCTAATGTATTTTAGCCCCTCCTGAACAAAAAATCTGCAAGCCTTCGCCCTGTGACATCCTTGGCTCTGAAACTGTAATATTGAGCATACAAATGTTGCCTAAAGATAGCATATATCGCGTATGTATTAAGAGCACGAACATCCAAAACGTTTATAAATACTCTATAAGATCAATCAGCTGTTATACTGTAACCTTTTTTTTGACAGAAAAGAACATTACCATATTCACTGATAGGAAAACGCATCATCATGTTTCCTTAGCCCTGTAAGAAACTATTGCCAAATTTTGAGTGAATCCAAACAATAGTTTATTCTTCTGAAATGGTACAAGTGATATATTTGTAAAAAAAATGGGATACATCACCAACTTTTATGGCAAGGTTCGATCAAACCTTTCACTTTAAGGTAGCCTTGGTTTCGTTCTACTACATCACCTGGAAAAGTTTCCAGGAAATATTTGAATATTACACAGATATGACGTTTTACCATAAGAAGTTGCTCAAATTTTGATACCATATTGTCTGGTTTGTACTTTATATATTGGTCAATGGGCATTCACCTGTGAAGTAGAGTAACTACTGGATACGCATATACCGTAATTTCCTTATGACAACTACTTTATCCTGGTCTTTACGAACTATTCTAGTTATTTGATCATCAAATCGAATGAACCTTGATAAATAATATTTCTTTGAAGGACTCTTACCTGAATATTTCCACAAAGGTATTTAGTTCTTGATTTCTAGATATTTTCCAACTACATTTGTTATTCGGCAATTCCATTTACCATATTTTGTAGAAGCTTCTTCATTTGGTAGTAAGTAACATAACAACTAATTAACAAAATATAACACTGCTAGTTCACTCGACTCTGTCAATTAGAGGCTGTTTCTCAGTGAATGCTACTTTTCGTAGTATATTCTGAATCTTAAAATTTTGTATTTATAAGTCCTGCATCATATTATTTTTCGCTATTTTAAAAAATATCTTCTTTGTTATAGTTGACTTCATTATGGGAGTTATTATTTATGTTTGAGGAATTGGCAAATTTTACTAGTTGCTGGTGTGTTGAAAAATATATTTTTATTGATGTTGATCTAAACGAGGGAGCTGATATTATAACATTGCCAATAAGTTCCAATAAACAAATGATTGGGGTTTAAAGGCTAAATTAATTATTTTTTACTAAAAAGATAGCAAAACAATTTTGTATTTTACTAATACAAAAAAATACCAAGCTCGGGTTATTGTAGACATGAATGTAGTGTAGATAATCTAGATGCACACATTATCGAGAATATGTAAACATGTGTAGGTATTTGCTGTTTATGGGGGTTTAATTTTTAAGCGATTTAGTATAATGTAGAAATGCGTTTTATCCACACTACCCACCCTTAACAAGACAATTTTAAACTTAATTACTCTCTTCTCTGTTCATCCCGACTTATTTGTAGGATTCTGGTTTTGCCTACACCTTTTTGTTCTATAACTTTATTATCTAAAGAAAGTTCAGTTTAAAAGAGTTTTTTTGAGCACCCGTATAGTATAATTTGGGGACACAAGTGAAAAGAAGAAGCCGGATAAAACGACCACCTAAGTTTACAATAGAATCACGGAAAACTGTATGAGAAACTTTCGAATATACTAGAATAAGAGGAAAAACAATTATTTGAAGAAAAACAGTAAAAAGTTCTAAAATCCATAAAAGAAGAATGGCAAAATTTGGTTAAATCATTAGAGGAAAAGTGATGAGAGGTCCAAAACTTTAAAGGAAAAAAAAAACAATAATCAACTGTACTAATCTTAGAAAAATACAAAATAAAATTGAAAACTTTATTGGGGTTCCTTTGTCAAAAGTATATTTTTATAAGAACTAAAGTTAAGGAGAAATCGGAGAAGTAGATGTAATAACCTAAATTGTTCACATAATATTGACAAATCTATTGAAATAAAATTTAATCAAATATAGATATTCGAAATAATTTTGACAAATGCGTGACACCCTAATTAGGCTGGAACTGCTTCTGGTAAAATGTTCGATATAATAATTGGAAGATTGTTCTTTGCATCCTAAAAGTTTCCGTCATTTGGGATTTCAATCCAGTTCATGAATATTAAAGAAAACTGATGATCAACAATCCTATGAAAACTTGAATCTTTAATATATTTATTCTCTTTTGTCCACTGATTGCCAATTTTTTTACCAAACACCTTGGGAAGATTGTGATGATAATATATTAATGAAATAATTAAATTCACATCAACAGAATATTTAATAGAAAATTATTGCAACTTGTCCGAAAACTCAATACTGATCTACTACATTGACTATTTTATCACTAAACAATAACAACGCTCAATGCTGAACTATCAAAGATGTTCTTCGCATGATGGACTAAAAAGAGCGTTAGTCTGTTACTGTAAAGCAACTTAACAGCATCTAACGGTCTCTCCATAAATAAATATGTTTTGACCGTCAAGGCCACCTATGCAAGATTTGGAAGGAAAAATATGTTGAATAAAAATACATTTTATTCTAGAATTGGTTTTGGTACCTAACCCCTCGTAAGGGGGCTTGACGCGGCGGTGACAGCGGCGAAAGGGCGGAAGGCGATAAGGGAGGTAGAAGGTGTAAAGGACTCATATCTATGAGTCAACGTTTTGGGTGCCGACAAACGGCTACAATCAGTATGAGTGATGAGGGGGTAAGAAAGCTGCTGAATGAGGGCAGAGTGAAAGTCGGCTGGATAACCTGTCCAGTAAGTAAAAGGGTGAGAATGAGGAAATGTTACAGGTGTTGGGGTTTCGGACACCTGGCATCAGAGTGCAAGGGTGAGGATAGAAAGCACTGATGCTACAATTGTGGTAGCAGTGGTCATAAGGCAAAGGGTGTACAAGGACACCGGGATGATATCTGTGCAAGGAAGAGGAACATAGATGGGACACTGCGGCCTGTAGGGAGGATAGGAAGGCTGTGCGTGGAAGAAAAGGGTGAAAGAGGTAAGAGAAATGCGTAGAGAGTGAGTAATGGTTAAGTTCCTCCAGGTAAATGTGATTGTTGAGCCTAATTTCAGGTTGAATATAGGCAGAAATGATGTGCTGAACGATGAAAGGGTGGATGTAGCGGTCTGGTTCTCAACTAAGAATGTGGGTGTGAGAGGGCACAAGACTGCAGCCGGATACTTGTGGGTTGAGGTCGATGACTTCTGTGTCATGGCGTGTTACATCTCGCCAAACATAAGAACGGCGGAATACATGAGGAAAGTGGATGACATGATGGAGGAAACGGAGAGGAAGGGGTAATACTGGGTGATTTCAATGCCAAATCGGCGTTGTGGAGGTCACCAGTTACGTTAGCAAGGGGCATACACTGGGAAGAGTGGATGGCTGGCAAAGACATGCTGGTGGTGAATGTAGGAAATAAACCTACCTGTAAAAGAGGGATCTCCAGGTCCTTCATAGATGTGACAATCTACTCTAGAGGGATGAATGGGAGGCTGAAAGATTGGGAGGGAGGTGATGGACGAGGAAGCCTCCATATATATATATATATATATATATATATATATATATATATATATTGAAATCCTGCTGTGCTGGATAGCTATCAAATGCTCAGAGGAAGCATAGGGAGTAGCTATAAGGAATTGGACAGGGTCTTGAAATGTGTCCAAAACGCCGGCAAGCCTGAGAGGAGAGGAAACAGAAGGATTAATGCGTACTGGTGAAATGATCAGTTGGGGAGTGCGACGAAAGAATGTGTGAGATGCAGGAGACTGCTAGGAGTAGAGCGGGAGGGGACGCAGAACTCATAAAGCTGAGGAAAAGGGAATATGAGAAGGCAAAAAAGCTCTGAGCATGGAAATTAAACGGGCGGAGAAAAGCTGGGAAAAGTTGGTGGAAGAGGGTAATAAGGATGTATGGGGGCAGGGGTACAGGATAGCCACCCGTGGGATAAAAAGATCCTGTATAGATTGGTCGATGAGTTATTCCCTGATTTGAGAGGGGAGAGAGATGAGCTCGAAGTAGGAGAAACTGCGGATGTTAGGGATTTCAATGCAGATGAGGTGATAAATGCGGTGGGCCTACTGAGAAATCGGAAGGCCCCGGGAATGGATGAAGTGAGAACGGAAGTGGTGAAGATCGTGGCCGAATATGATTCAGAAACGATGGTTAGAGTGTACAATGAGCTTCTGAGGAAGCAGGTCTTTCCAGCGGAGTGGAAGATTGGGAGAACGATCCTTATCCCAAAGGGAGGGCCAAATGAACAGGGAGTGATAAAATACAGCCCCCTTAACTTGCTAAATACCACTGGCAAGGTATATGAACATCTGATAATAGGGAGGTTATTTAAGGAGATCGAGGAAAAGGGAGAAATATTCCAACAGCAGTATGGCTTTACCCCAGGGAGATCAACGCTAGATACCCTGCTGGAGATAATGCGACTGGTGGGTGAAAGGGAGTATAAATGGGTGGTTCTAATAAATCTGGACATTAAGAACGCGTTTAACACGGCAGGGTGGAACATCATACTTGGGAGACTACTTGATATAGGGGTTAGCCAATATCTCCGAAATATCTTGACAGAATATTTTATTCAGAGAAAAATCAAGGTAGGAGAGCGGGAGAGGGAGTTGACATAGGGTGTACCACAGGGATCAGTTCTAGGGCCGACTCTGTGGAACATAATGTATGATCCGGTACTACGCTTAACGTTGCCGGAGGGGTGTCAGACGCTGGCCTACGCAGATGACTTGTCAGTGGCAGTGAGAGCAGGCAGCAAGGAGAAGTTGATGGAGAAGGGTGATGAGGCGGATGAGGAGTAATCGCCTAGAAGTAGCGGAGGAAAAGACGGTGGCGGTAATTATAAAAGGACCGATGTCAAGGAGGGAGATACAGTTTAAGTGTGAACAAAGGGTGATTGTGCCAGGCCAAACAGTCAAGTACCTGGGAGATATCTTAGATGACAAGCTGAGATTTAACCACCATGTCAGGTTTGTCAAAGCAAAGTGACATATCGCAGAACGATTAGACCGATTCTCCTAAAGGTGGCATGTGCATATAGGAGGACGGGATGGAAGGGTTGTATGTGGTTACTGGGGAGGTACCCATTGAGATTTTGGTTGAAGATAGAGAGCTAGAATCTACGGTGCAGATAGAGAGGGAAGGGTGAGAGAGAGAAAAGGAAAGGACCATGAATGGGTGAGTTGTAGGTTTTTAGTTAATTGAACTATGGGCTGACTCTAACTGGACATGGGGCGTTCAGATGCTATTTGTTGAGAATGAGAAGGGCGGAGGATGATGTTTGTATATATTGCGGAGCGGTCGACACCCCGCAGCATACGATGATGGAGTGTGAAAGGTGGGGCGCTGAGAGAGAGACGGCAGAGCTAGTGGAGATTATAACCGCCGACCGCATAGGGTGGAAGAAATGTGTTAAACATCATAGCAAGTAAAGAACGGGAGGAATGAATGTACTTGACTGTGAGTGAAGTAATGGGTGAATAGTTCTACGCCGGGGTTCCTGAAGATATATCTACGATGGGTTCCAGGTACCTAGAGGGCGATGGAGGTGTTTTAGTGGGTCGAACCCCACACTACAGTACCCAACAGGTACTGTAGTACTACTGTAGTGCGGCTGCACGTTCGGTTAGCGAATTTCACCTCCCCTGAAAAAAAAGGTACCTAACCTACCATAAGAAATCAGTAGATGCATTGAATTTCTTTATATTTTAAAATGTCAATAAATTATTCATTTTACTTAAACGTCAGCCACATTGTAATAAAAGTCACGATTTTGCTGGAATGGGCCCATGTAATCCTGGCGGATCCAGGGGGTGGGCACCCCCCAATCTTCTGAGTAGTATGCTTTTTTGTGTTTATTGTGCTAAAATCAACCTTCAGTGGGGTCAAACCCCTCCCCACAAGTGACAATCCTGTATCCGCCCCTGCCATGTAATGTAAATTATCTATATAAAGATTCTACCTTTAAATATATTTAAATATGTAGTTATTAATTTTTACATAAACTATTTATGTTTTGTACGAAAAAAATATAAAGAAACACAATGCATCAGGTGTTAATTAATGTTAATTAATACCTATTTTTGTTGGAAACTTTTCTCAATGAATGGAACTCTCATCTTCAACTTTACTAATTGCACTAAAAACTTAACTTTACCACCATACTATAATACTGTAACAAAATTTTCCTAAGCCGGCCCTGGTTTCATTCCAGTACGACATCGATCGCTTTTAGGACAAAAAAAGATCTCGAAATGGCTCGGCAGTTGTAGAACTGATAACGGATTGTTCGAGAGTTTTCGATGCTGGTTTTAAAAGGAACGACCCATTATCGCGGAGTTAGTTAGTGCAGCGAAGAGTTTATGTTGAATTGTTATTGTGATATTCGAATGAGCTGTTGTGTATATTTGATGTAAATAAAAGCTCTAGAAAGTGAGAGTAAATAATTAGTAGTCAGTTTTACAATTTTAATTGAACCCACGAAGTTTATAACAATACTCTAACGGCTAACAATATTATGTCATCATCGAACGAACTCCTCTAAATCTTACTGTCAATCTTAATGTTAAAATTTAAAAGAAAGTTCCTACAATAAGATGGTCATGGCTACCAGGGCTGCCAGAACTAACTGTATATATTGAATCTTACGGTCGTGTATAAATTTACGATTTTTGTAATCAATAGTCAAATTATGTGAATATATATATAAATTAAAAGAATTTAAATTAAAAGTATAATAATAAAATTAATAAAATTTTATTAGCAATAATTCTGATTCTAGATGACACACTATATTTACAAAGCAATGAACATTCCAAACTTGCGAAATCCCAACAAATGGCGATTATTAAGTAATATAAATTGTCCTGGTTTCTATTTCAATAGTATGACGAAGTGGAATAACTTTAGGGACAGATCCAAATTTGTTAGTTTTTCGATTAATTTAGTTTAGTCTTTCACATTCGAGTCAACTCATCTTATGATTTTTTCTCCAAACAATCTGGCAAGACTGTTACTATTATTTGTTTGAATTTGAATTTTTTATTATATTTTATTTAATAAGTGAACCGATATTATAAATTAATTTTAGCATTCTTCACTGAAGGACGTCAGTTCTAAACTAACAAAAATAAAGAAAATCGGTTGAGGGACAGAGGAGAAAATGGTACCGAACCGTTTTGTCTTCGCGTATTTATATATTGATAATTAATAAAATTACTGTAAATTGAAAGCATTTAATGTAATATTTACAAAGTTGTAAAATTCCTCGTAAACATTTGTTGACAAAAAAGTGGTGTTATGGTTCTGTTGGTGAGGAAAGCATTAACACGTTTCGATCTATTGCCGTGTGTCTTCTGGCGACACTAGCGACAAATGTCTTCTGTGACCATTAGTAAGTTCAATGTCGGCGACTCGTTTGGCCCAAACTCATATTTGGCGGCTATCTCATATCGACATATTTACACTATACAATCGGAATATTATTTATTGTCAGATCAATTTTCCTTTTTTCATTTTGCGGATCCTGTATCATATCTTTAGCTTCGCCTTAGTTATCATTTATCAGGACTATCGTCTGCAAACGTCAGGTGGTGTAGCCTTTCCTCGTCTATGCTGGTACTTTTATTATCCTATTGTAATCATTAAAGATTAGGACTAAAGATCTGTTGGACTGTATGGATTTTTCTCTTAATATTTCTAATGTAAGAAAGTCAAGATGCGTTTATACAGTTTATAGGGATTGATTAAAAGACTATCTTGTAATTTTCGAGTTTTTTGTGACCCCTTTTTGGTAAAGTAAGATTGTAATTGTGTTATTTCATTTGATGCGGATATTTTGGTCATTCACGCAAAGACTGAAAATATCTTGAATTTTTCTTATTAGCATAGATCTTTCTGTTTTCTACTGGAACTCTGTAATTTTTCATTTTATTCTAGGCATGGTATATTCCCTCCAGAGATATATATGGAATGTCATCTGTTCATACACACTTTTTGTGTGTGTTCAGGTTCATAATATTCTTGATTGGCTTTACTCTCATACGAGACGTAGTAATTCTGCTCTGTTTGTAACTAAATTTCAGTTTGCATCGTTAAGCTTAAGTATTGTTTTTATACCCTTTGTGATTTTTCTTCTCTTAACTCTCGATTTTCTCAATTGTTTTTTAATTTGGAGAATAGTTCATCAGTTGAAGAATATGTAAACCAAATAATTACAGCGGCACGCAAATTAAAGAAATATAAAATTTGATGTGGATGATGAGTGGGTGGGCACGAACATTAATACTGGTAAGATTGCCCGAAATGTATGTAGAAACTTCCGGTATAAAGATTAGTGCTGACTTGGTAAAAAATAAATTGCTACAAAAAATTAAACCATAAGCCACTACTGCAATTTATATCTCAGTTAAAATTTGTTTTAAAGAAACAGATAAAAAATGTGGATGAGTGACATTTTCAGCATCCAGAACAAATGATTTCGGGAATTGGTATGTGGAATCTGTAGCATTCATTCACATGACTATGCACAGGGAGTGGCTCACAAATGTCACATCTTCATCTGTATCATGTATTAGAATTGCAGACAATAAAGAGTTGAAAGTAAATTGCCCTATATTATTTCTTCATTTATGTTGACTAGTGGTCGCCCAGTGGTCGAAATTCGACCCTGTTTCATGAAATTGTAATTAGCATATTGTTATAAGAAACAGAGTTGTGAAGAAATCGGAGAAGTAGATGTAATGACCAAAATTGACAAATCTATTACAATAAAAAAAAAATAATAAAAATGTAATCAAATATCGGTATTCGAAATATTTTTGACCAATGAATGACCCCCCAAATTTTTGGTTGGAACCGTCCCTGGCAAAATATTCGATATAATAATTGGAAGATTGTTCTTTGCAACTTAAAAGTTATCGTCATTTGCGGTTTCAATCAACTTCAGGAATATTAAAGAAAAGAGAAGACCAGCAACCTTAGGAGAACTTAAATGTTTAATACATTCTCTATTGTCCACTGTCTGACAATTTTTTACAGAACGCCTTCGGGAAGGTTGTGATAATAATATATTAATCAAATAACTAAATTCATATTTAATATGAAAGGTACTGCAACGCGTCCGAAAAATCAATACTGATGTACTACATTGACTATTTTACCACTAAACATTAACAACTCTTGTATGCCACTTCCAGAAGTACATGCTCTAAGAATATAACAGCATCTAACGATCGCTCACTCCATATATAATTACTCAATGTTTTGAGTTTTGACCGTCTGGCGGCGGCGGCACTGTCAGTTAGAAAATCGGTTGAGAGTCAGAGAAAAAAATGGTACCTAATCGTTTTGTCTTTGCCTATTTATATATAGATGTTTATTCTAGGATATAAAAAATGTAAAATGACAAAATTTATTTTTATGAAAAAAAGTTAATTGATTAATACTGAATGTAAATTTCCTATTAGGAGATTTTGATCGGACCCAACGTCTGCTTCAGGAAATGCGGCTACTCTAGTAATATTGTCTATCTAGATATGAATTAACCAATGAAAAATGTATGCAATGATTTTTTGGTGTCTGCAACGATAAGTACCTCGTACGTTGATTCATATTTACCAACAACGTAACTTAACAAACGCAGATTGGCATAAGAGTTTTAAAAAGTAGTAGAAGAGTTTGCTATAGTGGCTGTCCTATAAAAAGAAAAGAATTGTAATGAAAAATAAATCAACAGAGTCTTCAGTTTATCCAAACAAAAAAACTTTCACTCTAAACAAGGAGCTCGAAAACAATTTGACAGATTTCTCAAATAAATAAAATGAATAAATCTGATTTGAAAAGCATATTTTCTTTTTTTATATAAATTTAAAACTACAAGGTAAATTTCTTTTTTGTTAGGACTCAAATTATGTGGTTATTTTGATACCGAAAATGATACCTTGCATTTGAATCTAAATTCTCTATTTAACTAAGTGCATTTTTACATTTTCATGTCTGTCTTTTTTGATATCTCTCTATTTATTTCTATAATTTTGTTGCTGATTTGTCTGCTTGTCACTCTTTAAAAATCCCCTCTTATTATCTTTGTTTTAGTTTCTTCGCTAATTTTTTGCTTTTTTTTTCGTTTTGTTTTTGGACAACATTTGTTTTGCGTCTGACTGAAGATGTATACAATTTCATCATTTAAACTATTTATATCGTTTGTTTTTTGAATATCTTTTACGATTTTATTGAAGTAATCAAATACTGTACCATCTCGTAGTTGTTTTTAGGATTTTCTTTGTTTGTTTACCATCTTATATCATTCTAGTCTTGTATATATTTTGAAAGCAGCTCTAAGTCTTTAAACATGTATTTCTTATCAGTAAGGAAGTAATAGGTTTCATATTTTGTTTAAACGTCTGCACTTTTCCAGGTCCATCTCCTATGTTTTTCTATTTATTAGGTCAAGATTTTTTTTATTTTTCCCTAAATTACCAAAATTTCCAAGAGGAATTTTTGATGGATGTAGTTTTATTCCAATTTTTGCATCAAAGTCTTCGCACCGAAAGTGAAGTAGGCAGGGCTATCTTGAATAGCTCTGGATACATTATCGTAGAAGATATCTACTGCTTCGGAGTTGTGAGATGATATTGGCCCGTATATCTGTTCAATTTTTAATGTATACATTTTGTTTCACATTAGGTCGGTTTAAATTACTCTTGTGGATATCGCTTTCGTATACAGGATATTTTTGGTACAGTTTATTTGTTTATGAGGAAGCCTACTCCTCCGACATAATTTTGTTATACTCCCATTTGATAAAATATATGCTCCGATTTGAGAATTTCCAGGTTTTCGTCTTTTGTTCTGACTATATTCAGACCAACGACGTCCTAATTGATATTTTCCATTTTCGAGTCTTGTTTCTAATTTGGTACGCTTTTCATCTGAGGAGCAATATTTAGTGTCAAAGGCGTTCTAGAATGTTTTTATAGCCTTCTAAATTGAATGTTTTAGTATGTTTGCTGCCCCCCCCACAGAATCGGTGTGACTGACCTTGTTAAAAGTGTGGGATTTATCACTCATCTGGGGTCCCAATCCAACTGTGTTCTTACTCGTCATTTATAACTTCTATGTAGGATAGACGAGTTGGAAAATGGAGTGAGATACGGGAAGGTTAATTTTGGATATTAATGGAAAAATTTGTGGGAAAGAAGAGATTAGTTCCCCTTTTACAATATGGGGGAATTATAGGGCTCACGTAAGGTAGGAGGGCATCTGTTCTCTATTGGGATTATATCTACCCGCTACACTTCTTGCAAATAGCCCGTGTTATTTATTACACCAATCTGTTTTTTATTAATTCAATGATATTAAGTTTTTATTAATAATTTTCTTGTATCAACAGAAAGTGATTTACTATTGAAATCTTGTTGATTAATTAATTAATTAGTATTCAAATAGTAGTCAAAGAAAGCATGTTTTTTTAACTCTGGCTTAATTCAATCCTCCTCTAGTGTTCAAGTAACAAGGTTTCTGGACATCCCTTTTAGTGAAAAATTGATTAGTAGACATGGAGATTTACAGTCATTTGAAGGAAGCGCAACTGGTGACGGTCTATTCAGAAGTAAATTCTTATGAGTATTCTTGAGATACATACTAGATAATTTTCTCTCCCTCTCTCTCTTTCTCTCTCTCTCTCTCTCTCTCTCTCTATTTTGCTGCTTCTATCTATATTTGCTTGCTTGACTTCTTCTGGTGTGGGAATATCTTCAGTAAATTATACCCCAGCTTTCAATTCTGTTGTTTTATTAAAATTTAACTTGTCAATTATGTTTATAATATCAGCTGTGGGTTAAATCCACTAAACATTTGTATACAGGTTTGTTATTATACTGACTTTTTCAGTCATCGATCTGTTTTTTCTAAAGCGTTTGTTATGACATTTTCCATCTTATTTTTTTAGTTTGTTTGTGAATAACTTCATGGATATGTTCAGCAATGTTATGCCTCTGCGGTTTTTTGGGACATCTTTCACACATTTGTTTGACAATTGTTATGCTGCTGTGCCATTCCTTTAGCAGAGTTTTTTATCACTGTGTTGATTACACAGATTAGTTTTCCTGATAAGACTTTCTCTCCATAGTTGAGCAGTTATTTTGTCTATTCCTGGAGACTTTCTATTTTTAAGGTCGCCAAGTTTTTCTTTGACAGTTTTACTATTTACTGGGTGTTCTGTGTCTGTAAGTTCTTCAGAGAAGGACTGTTGTTTAAATTGTTTGTGCCACTCTTGTTTTGATACCGCATTGGTTTGGGCAAACTAGTTGAGTGTTTTTTACGATTTTGGAGATCTTCCAGACTTTCCTGTGGACGCCATATAGGTCGTGGCTCACATTACTGGCAAAATTTCTCCAATATTCTCTGTTGATAGCTCTTGTTTTTAGTTTATCTCAGTTCCTAAGACTATTTTATTTTGGCTAAGACGTCAGGTGTGGGTGTACGTTGGTAGAAAAGACAACTAATACATGTGTTGTTGATATTTCTAAAGTAATTCGTGATCTTAGGTACACTGCTCCTATATTTTCAGATAACTTTAGAACTTCTGAATAAGTTTTTAACTCCGTAAAGCTTCGTGTAACAAGCTGAAATAACATTTACGGAAATGAGGACATTATAATCTTGGAAACCATTCTTTCATATATTCCGTATAAGGACATAACTAACGCCTGGCATTCTTGCAGCTGTTATCCAGCTCATTTAAAGGCATCTTCGATTTACTATAGCCGAAATGAGTAACGAAACACCTTGCTACCGAAAAATGCCTGCGAGATTGTGTTTTCCCAAGAAAAGAAATATTCGAGAGTTGAAGTTTGTCAGATGCTTCGTGCTATTTTTCAAAATAAACATTCTGCTCTCGCATGGTAATGCGCGATCCTACTCGACCGCACTAACCACAGGTCATAGTCAATTCAAAAATTGGCTAAAATGCATTACACTACAGTTTAACACCATCCTGCATCCCTGAACTTTCACCGAGTGATGTTTATATGTTAGAGCCTCTCAAGTAAGGACTTGGGGGAGATTGTTTGGCGAACTATGAATAGATTGAACCCTTTGTTGCACAACTGGTTGGTAGTAAGGAGACGAACAATGTAGAAAAATATCTATAAAGTATATTTTCTTCTAAAATGTAAATTAAAAATATTCTTGTCCAAGTTTCGTTTATATTTGAATGACCCACGTATAACTGTAGGATACAATTATGTATTATTTTCCAAATTATGCCTGTTTCAGTGAGTAATAGAAAAGGAATATGCAAAAAGATTTGGTATTTGCTTTAGGTCTAAGAATAAGGAATTACCAATTTTGCAAATGAAAATAATACATTAACAATATTGCTACTTTTCTGAACTTATTATTTTACTTCTAGGCAACCAATAAAACAAAGATAATGGTAATCTACTAATATTATGCTTACTTAAATAGAAAGTTAGGATAAGTGTAATAAAACTATCACTATTTACTGCTACATAAAGTTGATTCACTCCTTAAATTTTTATTTTGGCTATAAACTCATTAATATGAATTTTAAATTGTAATAAATATACTTTCACGATTTATTTTGATAAGAATAAAAAAATAAATGGAGAAAAGACCTTTGGAAGGTCACCTGGACAAATCATTAACAGCAGGTTTATAGAAGAATTTGAGAAAAAATCTTGCATAACCTAGGTATTTTTTTAGATATTATTCTTCATTTCTACTCTCATCAATCAGATGTTTGAAGTAAATTAATAGTTTTTAGAAATTTTGGTCTTTTGAGGGTAATGCAACTGGATCAGGTCCCACTTAGTAACAATATATTGTTGACATATTGCGTTCAAATGCCTGTAAGATGTCAAAAGGTTTGCATTTTTCAGTTAACCTAATAGTTTGTTTGTACTTGCACTGGACAACTAAACTAGCTAGCATACAAGCCGTTGCAGTGCAGCTACTCGCCCTGTGTCACGGCATCACACGAATTGCTATGATGTGCGAGTTGGTTAGTACCTCGTATCCGAGTCGTTACTTAATCAGCAGCTTGGATGCAACTCGGACGAGAACTTGCAGTGTTACAAAACGATAGTAGCTCTTTTATCCAGGACCACTCTGGATCCATTCTTCTTTGCTGCATGTGTTTTGAGTAACGAATAGATGCCAGTATATACGTTATAGTAGTTTTCTACTTTCACGCTAGCAACTTGCACTTGTGTGACAGGGCGTGGCTAGTCGAGCCACTATCACGTACATTATCTCGTGTTGTGAGGCAATCAGGCAATTAGAATGTATAAAGCGGAATTTTAAACTAGGTTTCACAAGGTAACAGTCTTACACTTAGCACAAAGACCAAAGATCAGAGCGGTCGCCGTATCATGGGTGATAGATGGCCAAACATCTTGTTGTGAACAAATATTTCTAATAGGTACCAAGTAGTTTGTTAGTTCACGATAGCAAATGCAATTAGTCATGATTGTCATTATTTTGAAACAGAATGGCTTAATAATTATAATTTATCAAGACCAAAATCCACAAAAACAGTATATTTTTATTTTTATCTCTATAAGCATAGGTAAACGATGCAACATCCAATGAGTGTAATGGTGTGAGGTGAACTACCTGACAATGGAATAGTGTTGGACGCTTGCAAGTAATAGAAGGTACAGCTAACGATGTATCATTAAGGATCAATCCGCATGTCACACAGCCAAAAAAGTTTGAAATTTGCTGTTACCAATAAGAGAATTAACGGAATCGGTCATTCAACCTTGAGATTAGCTTAGTTAATGAATTGAAATGATTTTCTACAAAATATTGAAATGAAATGGATATTTTAAATTTATTACAAAATCGATAAATATTCTGTGTATAACATTAATCATAATATAATAATTGCTATGTTTTGGCACTGATGACTTTTATATGGTCTTGGATGCTATCATAAACCTACCAATTTATAGGTCTGTAGATGCTATGAGATAAATATTTAGGGTCGTTCAGTTATTTGTTATTCACTGGAATATTGTCTATGTAGACAAAGACAATCTTTACTATATTACTTAATACTTAGTACTAAGTGTATGATTGAACATTATTCTGCAACCACTAGCTGGGTTTACTATTATTTTTGGTTGCTAACATCAGTTTCCTTGTAACGTTAGTGAGCAAGAGCTTACTCGACTTTTAGGATTATTAATTAATTGCGTGTTTGTTATTTACACTTAATAAATAAATAATTATTTTTTGAGTAATTGATATTAACCAATGTGCACTAAGATCATTGTGAAGTTTTGACAGAATTGTACGTTAGTGACTAAAAATTAAATTTTTATATTTCAACTCCACCCAACAATTTTATTCAGTAAAATATGAAGAAAATAAGGTTTTGAAAATATAGTGAACTTATCCTTTTCAAAATAGCGTCGATAGTTCCCATCTGACCTTGGAATGTAGAGTATGGAAAAGCCAAATGGAATAAATCCATTATTTCAGATAATGTACATATTGTAATGTTTTTATTTTCACACTCGGGTTCAGTTCTTGGATTTATTTAAAAACACAGTCCAATTTACTCTAATATATTTCCACTACTTTTAGACAATTTATATTCACAGAAACTACTACTTACATTTTATCTCAACTGTACAATACGACCGACGAAAACGGAATGCCTCCTATCGCCAGCTGTTCTTATTTATATATTTATCTTGGAATTGTCTGGTACGTCCACGAACCATCGGGAAACTCTTTCATGTTCTGGAAGCTTTAAGGGAATTCCCAGTAACGGCAGCGGTCCGCCTGTTGAGAGGCAAACATTTCGGGTTCCCAGAATTTATCGGAATAATGTCCCTTCCACGAATTGGTTTATGGCCGATTGCACCTGCTGTCGGATGAATTCTCGTAACATTGCCCCCTCCTTAAGACCATTTCGTCCCGGAATGTTCCAGAATCCTTCCTGGTGTGACGATATTTGCAGGACTCTCCATTTCAACAACGGGAAGTATGGTGGAAGTAACAGTCAACGGTCTTCGAATCTGGGCTGCGAGTATTGAGACAGCATACCAGGATGTCGACGCCACTGAATCGAAAGATTCTTTCCATCATACTTCTCACCACCCTCCAATTCAGCCCATGCAACCCGCAGGCTATCTTTGGGACCGCCAATTTCATCAGATTCTTCTCCATCATCACATTCCTCAATTCTTCCAAAGATCGCTATATGTTGGCTTGTCCTACGAGAATGCTTTCGTTACCAAATAAAAGATGTCTCTGGTACCCACTGGTTGTTTATCTTCGAGATGAAGGACCTTCCCTACCGCTGGATCTTGCTCCCGTAGCTTCTGGAACTGGCCGTACTTTTTGGCAAACACCTTGGCTATTCCTCTGGACATCCGGAGATCTCGAGCCACACAATGAGCCAGGGCATATCCTATGGGCACCTCTAACAGGTCTTGGGGTTCCTCTGTGGTCACGTTAGAATACAGTGCCATAAACTGTTCGAATGTCATCTCGTCATCGGGTAGTTGGATGCTGCGGACTTGAGCTTGGTCAACTTCGAAGTCTTGACTTCCGGCATAAGGGGCTAACCTGTTGAAATGTTCCACCTTTGGCTTTCCTCGAGGCAGCTTCCTTATTCTGTAGACATCATCATTGATTTTCTTCACAATTTGGTAAGGCCCCTCCCAAGATCTTTGTTGCTTGGGCGAATATCCACGACGACGTTGCGGGTTATACAACCAAACAAGATCATCAGCTTGGAATTCTCCGCCCTCGGCTCTGATGTCATAGGCTTCCTTCATTCGGGCACTGGCATTCTCGATATTTAACCGGACTCGTTGGGGTTATGTCGTCCATCTCTTGACGTAACTGGCTGGCATAGTCTTCACCTGCAGTTCCTTCTCCTGGGGGACATCCAAACTTCAAATCGCATGGTAGTCGTAACTCTCGTCCCATAATAACGCTTGCCGGGGTCTGACCAGTGGACTCGTGCACAGACAAACGATATGCCATTAGAAACAAGTGCAGATACTGGTCCCAGTCTCTTTGGTGGTCAGAGACTAACTACCTTGGAAAAGAGTAGACTCGAAATTTCTACCTTGGTCTGAGTGCAACTCCAAGGGAACACCAAAACGACTGATCCATTCCTTGACAAGGACCTCAGCAACGGTCAAGGCTTCTTGATTAGTCCATCACCACCACAATGTATTTATTTCCAGAGTTGGATTCAGGAAATGGACCGGGGACATCAATGGCTACTCTTTCGAATGGACTGCCCACGTTATATTGCTTCATGGGAGCTTTTGGTCGCTTCTGAGGCCCATTACTTGCTGCACAAACCGTACATTTCCGGCACCATTCTTAACGTCTTCTTGGCAGTTTACCCAACAGAAGCGTTCTCTCAACTTCCCCAGGGTTTTCGTTACTCCCAGATGTCCTCCAGTTGTACCATCATGTAGTTCTCGTAAAACCACTATTAAAGGTAGTGAATTTATTTATAAATGACTTTTAAATTTTTTTATAATTTTTTTTCATTAGTCTTTTAAAAGTTAGATATCTCGAAATTATTGCTACTGAGATTATTGCGGATGTATTTCAACAAATATTTTAAACTATAAACTATATATAGTGTGTTATTGATTGTGAATTTTTGGTGTGGAAAATTGTTTTTTAACCCATAGAAAATTTGTAACAACATTTAGGGTGCAGATAGTTTAAGACAAAAAATATTTTAGGTGGTTTATCATTGGTATAGTGGTGGGTAAAGCTACATAATCGGTTGACATATGCTTGAAGCTTCACAAGCGTTTTAGATGTTATTCCTCAAAATATTTACACTTCGAATATTTTGTTTTCTGGTGAGTCCACTTTTACATTTCAAGATCATGCTATTCGTCATAATCGCGCTACTGGTTAACAGTAAATTCTCATTGGATGTCAGAAGTATATACGCAATACGCAAGTTAAGGAAGGGGATTGATGAAAACCATATTATTTACCAATTTTTCATTGGGGCTATTTGAATGGTGATAATTGTTACTAGGTACTTCAAATTAATGCTGCGTCAACTTTGGCAAATTTATACCTGGTCCAGCAAACTTAGTCTTGATTTTTGTAACAAATTTGAAAATAATAACATTTTATAATAGAGAAATTAGTGATGGGTAACACTTATATACGTTAACGTCTTTAACAAAAATAAGCGTTCGTACATTCGCCCTATTTTGACCCTTATATACAAATGAAACAAACAAAAACATCTACAATAAATTATATTCTAATTTGGCAAAAGTCTAGTTTTAAATACATTAAATGCAGGTCTACAGGGAACCTCATTTACGAATACTTTTACGTATTTATTTTACGAATACGTTTTGAAGTTAACTGTTGGAAACAAATCATAGGAATTAAAAAAGAAGTTGAGATAGTCAACCTCCTTGCAGTTCCGCCGTTCATAATGCACATTGAAGTCGCCAATGACTAAAATGTTCCCTGTATGATCAATTTTTTCCAAACCAGAGACATGACTTCTAGATATATGTCCAGATCGCCTTTAGATCTATATACTATTTGGGTGTGTATAGAGGAAATATATATCCCAGCTACCTCACACTGCAACTCTTTCGAAAGTTTTGACAGGTTAAGTACTTGACATTCTAAGTTCTCTCGTATATAAATACTTACACCCCCATGCACTTTATCCGATCTACAAAAGCTAGTTATAGCTGTAAAACCCTTTATTTTTAACTCAAAGAATTCATCTGATTGAAGCCAGTGCTCATTGGAGCAAAAGCAGTCTACCTCTGATTCATTGAGGAGCAATTCAAAGTCAGATATTTTGTCCCTAATACCCTGTAAATTGGCATAAAATAATTTAACGTTTTTATTGATAATTAGACCCTTGCGACTCCGTTCCTTATTTGGTGATTGCATTTGTTATACGGCCTCTTTTGAGTGTCTTAGTGTCGAGAATTCATCTGATTGAAGCCAGTGCTCATTGGAGCAAAAGCAGTCTACCTCTGATTCATTGAGGAGCAATTCAAAGTCAGATATTTTGTCCCTAATACCCTGTAAATTGGCATAAAATAATTTAACGTTTTTATTGATAATTAGACCCTTGCGACTCCGTTCCTTATTTGGTGATTGCATTTGTTATACGGCCTCTTTTGAGTGTCTTAGTGTCGAAGATGATGATGGGGAGGATAGAAACGGGATTGTCATGCCGTTTGTTTGTTTAGCTGATGAAATGGTCAATTTATGTACTTTGTCCTCCAATAGCCCAATTATTTTCTGTAGAATGAGTTCTTTGTCCTTTAATTCTTCAATAATGATGTCTTTACTTCTCAAACGTTCGTTAAAAATATCTTTATCGACCGAAACAAGCTCTGAAGATGTAGATTTTTCGTGAATAATATTCGTCCTGCTTTCAGGTTCAGATTGGTGAGAGCAACAGTTCACCACACTTTTTCGCCCCCTTATAACCAGGAGACCTTTTACTCTTAGAGCACATGAAGGATGAAACGACCCTCCACATTTTACGCAGGAGACATGAGATTTTTCAATACTTTTTTTGCAATGTTTGCAACTTATCGCGACAGAGCTTACTTTATCACGTTCATCGCCCATAGTACTGAATGTGAATTAAATATTCATAAACCACATAAACTAATTAATCACATACAGATATATTACCAATTTAAAATATAAAATTATTTCACTTTTAATTCTTAAAACGATCGATAATTTCTGACGATACAGTATTAGATTATATTTATAAATTTTTACAAACACACAAGACAATAAAATAAAATTCACAGGATAAAGAAGTACTTAAAATAAAACATGGCACAATACCTTCCAACTTTCAATACCGTACACTAGCGTGTTTCACCCTCTTGGTAGGTGCCTCATATAGAAGATCGGTAGATTCCTATGCTGGTAATTTCTGCTTGTTTTAAAGCAACTCTCAAGTGGTTCGTCTGCGATTGCCTTATTTGTCTGCTTTGGCCGATTTAATGCTGCGGCCAATTTAAAAAGGATGCAATAAATTTGGATTGCCAGTAAAATGGTTGCTCTCAGGTAGCCGTTATATGGCAATATATGTTAAAGCGTGCGCAATCACTCCAGTTATATTTATTTCCAAGAAAGAAATCTGTCAAGCTGATATATTATTTCGATATTATATTCTGGGTGAAATACCGGTTTTGTTAGTGTTAATTTAGTGAAGTATATATTTCATTTTCTGGTGATGAATTGTAAGAAAGAGCAAACTACACTGCTTTTGAATTTCATTTTTTGTTTAGTTTTTGTTAAATGTTGTAAATGTTGATATTTTTTAAGATTGCTTATTTAAATACCTTCGTTGTTGTAATATGTTAGCGTTTAGATTCATTAATCATCTTAAAACTTATTTTCTGTACAATGAGATATTCTATTTCTTGTGTCATAATAACATGTCATACTCGATCTTAACACTTGCTCTTGCTTTCTGGTTAGCATTATTAAGAACAGCATACTTCATTCATATAACGATATAACACACGCACGGTATACTGTACCGACACTCCCGACACGATTGTGTCATATAGCCGGCCGAAGCCGCACTTCTAACATTTTTGCGTATGGCACAGTAAACGAGTTGATAGCTCTTTTTACCTTTAACTCAATTTTGAATAATATTTTTAAATTATAATTTACGTAATAATTAATTTTTCAATTTATTTAAGAAGAATCTATTTTATGTTGATGGTGTGATATGTATTATTGAAGATTTATTTATGAATATTTTTTGTTTAAATAATTTTGTTGTTGTCTAATTGTGCCGTTTATGTTAATTGAATGACTGAACTTTTCACTTTAATTAATAAAAAAGATTTTTTTAAGTTGATGGTGTGATATTTATGTTTGAAGTTTTATTTTTGATTAACTTTTTTACATAGTTTTGTTGCTGTCTAATGTTGGCGTTTAGGTTAACTGAATAAATTTAATTTTTTTCTGGACAACCCTTCGTTATAATTTGTTATATCATATCCAAAAAATTAAATACCGAGCTATGGTGATTAATCTGAAAAAATCTAATTTAAACAGTGCAGAACAAGAGGCATATACTTTTTAGGTAAAAGCAAATTCGTAATACAAATTAGAAATGTATAGATCGTTAAACTGCGTTACTGCTTACACTCTATTTCTTAGGCAAGGCAACAGAAAGGATGCGTAATGCTGCTAGCAGAAGTGTGACGTTTGAGCACCAATTCTAGACTTTCTAGTGAAATGTAATTTCTAGATACTACGTTTATACTTGTATGCCAATTAGCCACCCTAAAAATGCAATTCATTCAAAAATTGCGAATAAATCATTTAACGAATAAAGAAATGCACTCGATACTACCTAAAAACAGGCGGCACACTTCTAACGCTTGCTCCCGATGTATTTTATCTCTTACCTATCGTCTCCCGTCCCTTGTCTAGCTCGATCTGAGCGGCGGACATTCGACACATCCTTTCTGATAAGCAAACACACACAGCTTAGCCACAACTTATAACGGACATAACACAAAGTGTCGAAGTGTCGTAAAGTGCTGTGTGCTGTGCTGTGTTATTGGTGCAGTGTCAGCACACATGACACATGGGAAAGTGTTGGCACGAAAGTGCGGCACGGCACAGTGTTACATATGACTAACTAATAGAGAATGCAGATACCTTTCAAACTACATATCACAAGCGCTTACTTATCGTTTATAAAATTGGATTCAGTGAAGGTCCGAATTTTTCTCGTTGCAGGATGTCAATATTGTAATGTTTTTATTTACTCTTCGGGTTTTTGGACAGAACTATTTACTATTTATCTTGAACACCCGATGTTTCCAATAAGGCCCTCGAATACTGAATGAATCTGTCCGTCAGCTCCGTATTTATATATTTCTTCTCGGAATTCTTTAGAAGGTTTCTCGATCATTCGATGAGATTTGATGAATTTCTATAGAGCCAGCCACCGATCTCATGTTGCCAGAACAACAACATTTGACAAGGGCATCAGCAATGGTCAAGGCTTCTTGATTTAGCAAAGCATAAGTTTGTGCCCATTCACTGAAATAGTCCATTACCACCACAATGTATTTATTTCTGGAGTCAAATTCAGGAAATGGACCGGCAACATCAATTGCTACTCTTTCAAATGGACTGCCCACGTTATATTGCCTCATGGGGGGCTATTGCCCGCTTCTGAGGGTTATTACTTACTGCACAAACGGCAAATTTCCGGCACCAAACATTGACATCTGCTTGGTAGTTTACCCAATAGAAGACCAAATGACCTCCTGTTGTCCCATCATGTAGTTCTCGCAAAACGTCCGGTCTCCTATTTTTGGGAATTACAATCTGTTTTTTGTCCTTGCCCTGCTGTGGAGTTTCCGGCACGTGCATCAGGAGTCCGTTCTCCAGGTTGAGGGAGTTCCACTGAGATATGTAGGGTATGCATCGGGAAATCTCTTGCCACATAGGTTTGCGGTCTTCTTCCCTCCACCGGATCTCCTCTGATTGTCAATGGCCATCGACTGCGGTGGTTCTACAAAGAACAGCCCCTTTTTCCTCAGCTTGCTGGCCAAGTTTATATTTATTAGGGCCTGGGATTTTCGATAAGGCATCAGCATTCTTACAGCCCATTCCAACGCGATGTTCTGACGAGGAAGTCGGTTGCTCCATTGCTACCCTTGCAACGACCCCTTATATGTATTTTTTCGGTAAGGATTTTCCCGACTATCTTCCTTAAAGAGACTTTATCATTTCCGCCATATCTTCTGATTCTCTTTCTCTGCCCTGACCTCTACACCTATTTTTAGTAGCCTCTAATTCCAGAGCTCCAGCCAGTGCACCCACTAATTTAGTCGGTAGAGCTAGGGAAATGCTTGTCTGGCTTCATGGTCTCGGAGTCCATCCAAAAACGCACCATTTTGTCACATTTTCTGCTGTGGCTTGATAGGCAAGGTGAACCAGATGGGCAATATCAGGTTAAAACCTGTGTAGGGTTTCATATGATTTCTGACGGCTGTTTTTCAGTTAGGAGTGATAAACGTGCTCCAAATGTGTCCATACTTGTTCTAAATACTTGACAAGTTGTTCGTAGTCTTCTTGCTCGAAGGTATTTAACTCTTGGAAAATATCGGTAACATCTCCTCTTAAGGCGAGGATTAATGCTATTGCCTTCTCCCCTGCCGACCATCAATTTAACTTTGCTGCAGCCTCGAATTGGCGTCGGTAATTAGTTCATGACGATTTCCCATCAAATTGTGGAGGTTTTATTTTGTGTCTTCCTCCCTCGAGGCCGATTTTCGATTCCACTACTTCAGGACTGTTTCTGCTTTCGGTCTTCGATGGAGTTTCTCCCCTTTGTATTGTGACTACCTGTTCTTTTGTTGCTTTTGTTTTCCTGATCTAACCCTCCATTATCCGTTTTAGCTTTTCTATCCGCGTTATATATTTGACTGTTGTCTGTTTCAGCTCTTCGATCTGAGCTTCATTATCGACAATTTTCTCTTCCAGTATTTCTGAACTTTTCTGTACCAAGCTTTTCAAATTTCTTCAGAGGATTTAGAATTTTCTAATAATTGGTCTCCTAGGATTTTAGAATTTTCTTCTAACGTTTCTTTAAAGTTTTTAGAATTTTTAGAAGTATGGGGATTGTTATTTATTAGGGCGCCTGGTAACCGTTGTGTTAATTCACTTTTCTTTCCACTAATTTCTAAATCCCGTCTCTCCAATCTTTTTTTTAAATCCGTCACTTTCACTTGGTCCAAACACACCGCTTTAAACATTGCTACTCTATTTATTTTCCACTTCTATAATTCTAGAAATACACCTACACCTGTCACCGGTGTAATGTTTTTATTTACTTTTCGGGATCTTGGATTTACTTAAAAACATTTTTTAAATATTTCAGGTTTTTTTATATTTACACATCAATTTAGAATTGTCTTGAACACCTGATGTTCACTATACTGCCATCGAATTACTGAATGATTCTTTCCGTCAGCTCTCTGTATTTATATATTTCTTTTCGGAATTCTCTAGAAGGTTTCTTGATGATACGAAGAGATTCGATAAATTTCCATAGCTCCAGCCTCCGTCCTCGGGTCGCCAGACCAACAACATTTCAGATTCCACAATATATAATCTAAAATTGACGATTTGCGGATTTTTTTATAAACATCTATATTATCTGAAACAATGATATTTAACGTTTGATTTCCTTACATAAGAACCAAAATGCGAAAAATAACACATTAATTCTTCAAGGTCTTATAACAGAATAACTTGTAAATACAGAAAATTTGCTATAGCATTTTTTTAAGTTTTATTGTTAATTAGTTAAGGGTCACATTGCCAAACCTCTGTTCATATTTGGGCCTATTAGTAAAGGTGTCTATAGAAGATATACGAATGAAAGAGTATCTTTCATACTAATTTCAGTGTATTTTTATTGTCAGTTCTGTTCTTCCATATTACCGCTGCTTTATGTAGATAATTAACATTTGTTTTTAGTATTTACCTCTTATGGCGGAAGGTTTAGTATTGTTTACCGAAGCGAATGTATGGACTCTTCACATGTCAAAAACAACAAAGAATTATATTCATGGAATTGTTCTTCTAGCCAGTGTAGTAGCCGTTTCCATTGGAATTATTATAGATATTGAAAGAAAAAATGAAATGAATGCCAAACATTTCCAGACTGATCACGCCAAACTTGGTAAGAACATAGAATAATTTTAACAAATGATTTAGTTATATCACTATTATTTTTTAGGTTTAGCATCTTGGGTGTTCTCTTTAGTTTCTTCAGTTTTTGGGTTACTGGCTTTTTACCCGAATAGTTTCAAACGTTTTATACCATCAGTTTATTTAAAATTCTTTCATACTGTAACAGGTTTGGCCGCTTTTGCCACTGGAATTGCTAGTCTTATTTTAGGTTTAAATAAAAGAATGTTTTCTAGGTTTGTCAGCGAAAGTAATGTACAAACTACAATAAATTGTATTTCACTTATAACAATATTTTGCGGAATTGATGCACTTTTATCGGCGTACAATCATATCAGGAGTATATTTGGTTTTTAAGTGTCGATTTTAATGAGATTTTTGTAATGTTAACAATAAATCTTAAAAGAAATGTTTTACTTTAATGTAACATTTAATTGCCATTTAAACTGTGCTTGGGGTAAACGCTAGAAATTAGTCCTAATTCCGGACAAAGGAGGAAGATAAGAATAACTACTTTATCCTATAAAAAACAAGTGAAAAAACTCGAAGCGAAACGCCCCCTTACCTGGGGTAGCAACAAACATCGACAAACAGACAAACAACATAAGAATCTGACTTCTGGAATCGGAAATGTTCAAGGTATAGCTACAAAACAGACCAAAGTTTTAAGGAATTGGACTTCAGGGACAAACTTAAAAAGTCTTGGAAGCAAATTTCCCCTCAAAGATTTTTTGAGGGCGTTAGAGATGTTGGATTTAGGGAAGCGAACGACTCAGTGGTATCAGGAAATGCAACGAAGTCATTCTCAGTGCTTTAGAAAATGAATCTGTCATGTATTTGTCTAAACCAAAAGTAAGAAAAGTTTGAGGCAGGTGAGAACTGCAAATTGTTTGTCAAAAACTAAAGTTTGAGTTTAAATCGTATTGTGAATTACTAACGGTAGTGGTTAATCAAATTTTTCATTAACTAGAAGACAAGGTTTTCAGCTTAATATAAGAATAGTATCAATCGATTCCGGTATTTTATTATCATTTTTCTGAAATTAAGTCAATGATAAAATTAATGGTGATGACAAAGTATTAAATAAAGATAATCCTTAGATAAGAATTATCTTTATACTCTTATTGTGCAAAATTGTTAGTATTTGAGTAATCGTTATAAATATTTTCTATTAATAGTAAAAATGTGTGTTTGATCATTTTCTGATATATCAAATTAGACTTATATTATTGATTATTCTTGCTGGGTTACCTAATATGCTAGACAAATCAGATTAGATAATACCTGAAATTAATTACAGACAATTTGTATTCAATGTTAAAACCTACAAACGTCAAAGACACGCAACCAAATGTGTGATACTTCAAACTTTTTAAAAGTTATACAACGAAAGCCCAATAGCTTTCTCACAGTTACTCGCAAAAAGGTTAAATGATAAAGTGCTATGAAGTTGGATGGAATAAGTTCACTTTTGTTGCTGGTGATTGTAAAAAAAATATTTGATATTTGTTAGTACTAGTATGTAAGTTCCAGTTGCTGTTGCATGTCCGTGACACATCCAGACAAAGCACAAATTTTGTTGTTAATTTGTTGCTAATTTGTAACATCATCCACTACTTTGCTGCACTAGCGGCTTGTGAGAAATGGTGATCACTCCATCTTAAATCATAAGCTTTAAGAAGTGAAATTCTCATCCTATGTTATTCAGAAAAGAGTTTTCGGATCTTTTATGATATTCCTAAGAACCACTGGTTATTGAGACTTAAGTCTTAAACTACATTAGCCATTCTTATTTTGGCCATAAATTAGTCTTAAATGGTTGCGAGTGTTTTATTTTGAGATGAGGAAATATCTCTAGTGGATTCGATTATTTCAAAAAAAGCTTCACATTAAAGTTGTAGGACTTAAACGGGCCATCAAATGCTCCATAGTACTGGCAGTTTGGACAGAGAATGACCTTTTCTGACAGGGTAAATTTCGAAGAAGGTAAACGAAAATCAAGTCAAAACGTCCACAATATGGAACAAATCGAAAATATGTCTTGAACAAGTGCTTGTTATTCATTTTTCTCCCGAAATTTTCGAACTCCTCCGTAAAAATGGGGTACTTCCATTAGAAAAACTCTTCTGGTCGGAAGAGGTTGTTGTAATATGGGACATTTGATTGCCACCTTACCTTTTTCAAAATAATAGGATCCACTGAAAATATTTCCGGGTCAAAAAACCACGCGGTAATATTTATAGATAAATTCTGGACAAAATATGGACCGAATCGAAAAACCAGCAAGAACAAAAAATATGGACGAATTCCATGGAAAAATTAGATATTACCAATAGAAACTTATTCCGTCGAAAAATGACCTAATACGAGCCATCAAATGACTTACTTGAAATTTTTATCTGAAACTTTTTTCGAGATATTACCTTGTCTTATTTCTTATCCATTCTATTGTTCTTCAGCCTCTATTTGTTCTTCTGATCATGCATCATTCAATCGCTTCAGTATCTTCAAGTTTTGGTATATGTTTGTTTTTTAAACAACCGTCAGTGTTGGTAGATATATAGATCAAAAACTTTTTTGTTCAGATGGATTAGCATTCTTCTGGTCTTAGAGAGTTCGGTATATTATGCACATTGAAAGTCAGTTGGCCTTTTCTTTGTTAATAACAAAATGAAAATCAAAATAGTCTGCTTCTATTTTTATAGAATTCAATTGTGCCTGTTTGCTGATTATTAAGGATGACCTTAATATCGGGTGTTTTTGAACCAGACGATGTTGGGATAGTTCATAAGGTTTTTCCTAGATATTTCTTTGTGATTTTAATGGGACCACTAATACACCAGTTTATAGAGCAAAATTGAACTCATTTTCGGACATAAAATTCAATAGCAATTCGCTTATACCATCACGTCAGTAATCGTTTATAGATAATTATTAAGATTTTAACAGCTAACTCGTAGAAGTAAACGATTTAATAAATAAAAACCCTACAAATTACGAAATTATTTTACATTATGATTGGATCATTTTTTACCGAGTAAAACTGGTCAAACGTGGATTTTAAAAAATATATATAACTTTCTGGTAACTAATACCGGAATATTAATCATCGTCAAAACTATCTTTTATCATATTAAGTTCGGAGAGTCCATCGTTTCAGTCCAATTTCAAAAGAAGTATTAATACATTTTACGGCACTATGACAAAAATCCAAGATATACAAAGTGAAGTGCATTTTATAAGCTTTCAAAATATATTTTGCATATCGCTATCAAGCTATCGTGGTTAATACGATACGTCCTGCAAAATATCTCTACAAATTATTTAAATTGTAATTCTGCAAGAATACTTAATGTACAATATTGATCTTCAGCGTTATTAATCTTTACGTTTGGAGCTATCACTAGGAGGCAGATTAAGGTTCCAGCTACTATTACAACCAAGTTATGAATTTTATAAACACTCATTTTGAAGATTTTCTATTCTCTACAATTTTTTTATTAACAGCATTATTACCAGGTAATTACTTTTTACATTATAAGTAAAAAACGAAAACACCCCATATTTTTTGGGGTTTTAAGGCTCAAATAATTTACTTCTACGAGTTTGCTGTTAAAATTATGTCAGTTATGACTTATAAACTATTATTTGCTTGCAGTTGAATTTTATGCCAACTAAAAGTCTCTATTGACTGGTGTATAATACAATAGACCTTCGAACGTTCCTAATATTAAATCCGGACAAATAAATTCGAATATGCCGTAAATAAGCAAAAAAGTGAACCATTTATTAATTAATCCAAAATCTGAAGAACAAACTCATAACAATGAGATACACTTATATCATTATGACATCACCTTCCAGCGTGGAAAAAGGTACTACCACTTGGCTGATGGGTATGAAAATGATACAATGAGTATTTTCGGATTTCATGTGTGTTATATCATCATTATTCAAATGGAAACAGTATAACTAAATTACTTGACATGGACATATTGTAGTTCCTCATAATACTTAAATTCCATTCAATAGCCAAGATTGATTTAAAACTAGAACAGTTAATTAGAAATAATTGGGAAGAAATAAATCAAGAAATATGAAACTATATATGTCTTACCCTACTAAGGAGTCGTTCGTCATTCTATTGAATTAAAAAAAGAAAAGCTTTCAAAACAGCGATGAAATTATTCGTTGCAGATTTAGTAAAATTGTTGTCAATCGTTTAGTGTTGTTTTCGAGGTTTTTTCTACAAAATTTTCGCTTTGATCTTGAATTTCTTGTTTGTCAAAATTTGACGATTGACTACGACTCCAGACTCGGAGTTGAAACGTCTCCAAACACAGATAAGTATTACATAATATACAATACATTACTTGTATACAGGAATACTGGTTGATCATTTTGTAGACATCTCTTTCTCTCAGAATAACTGTGAGGAAGAATCTCTGTACAGACAGCCAGTAATCCGGGCAATTTTACGAAATTGCCTTACTACACTTTGATCTACATATACAATTTCTAAATACTTATCTGTTGCAGAAAAAAATTTTAGAGGAGAGAAAACCCAATGAACAGACAAAATAATTCAAGACCTCCTCAACAATCTTTTCGAAATTATTCCCATATACGCTAGTCGTCGCGGTATCTCTGAACTCTCCATCGTGGGTGCTTCATTTATAAGACCAGCATAGAAAATTCTCGCAAAATCAATCATCACTCCTACCGCTGCCGAGTCTTTTCGAGAACCAGTTTTTATCTTAAAGCGATTGTTGTCGTACTGAAATGAAACAGGGTCGGCTTTGGGTAAATTTGGTAACACAGCCCCTCCTTTAATTCTGACAGTCTCGATCAGAAACATCCTCTCCATGGTAGGGAGCGAGTCAATCTAAATGAACCACCTTCAATTTAGCCTTGGGTTTTCGACGTATCCGGTAGACGACGTCATTAAGCCTCTTGACCACCTCGTATGGACCATCCCAGGTGGGTGTAAGCTTTGGGGATTTACCCTTGCCCCATTGGGGGTTGTACAGCCAGACTTTGTCCTTGTCCTGGAACCCGACTGAATTGGCTCTGAGGTCGTATCGCGTCTTCATCCGGTCACTGGTGGCCAACATCTGCGTTCGGGCTAATTCGTGTATTGCCAGCATGTTATGTCGGAGCTGGTCGGCATAATCGTCGATGTCTTGGGGAGGTTCTTCGGGGGAGCCAAATGCCAAATCGCAGGGTAATCGCATCTCCTTTCCGAATAGGACCCTGGCTGGGGTCAGGCCTGTACTATTATGTACGTCAGAGCGATATGCCAACAGGAATAGGGGAATATGCTCATCCCAATCACGCTGGTTATTGCTGACGACCTTGGATAGGTGTTGTTCCAAGGTCCTGTTGAATCTTTCCACCATTCCGTCTGACTGTGGGTGTAATGGTGTTGTTCTCGTTTTCCTGATCCCCAACATCGTGCAGACCTTCTGGAATACATTCAATTCGAAGCTACGCCCCTGGTCTGAATGTAATTCCATCGGGACGCCAAACCTGCTGAATAGTTGTTCTATTTTTGGTTGGGTATCGTATATGCCTCAGGCCATTTGCTGAATTAATCCATTGCGACCAGAATGTATTTGTTCCCCCTCTCAGACGCGGGAAACGGACCGGCGACATCGATGGCAATTCTTTTAAATGGGACGCCCACATTGTACTGCTGCATTCTGCCCTTGGTCCGGGTCATCGGGCCCTTACTGGCTGCACAGGTGGTACATTTGCGGCACCAAGCTCTGACGTCTTCGAAGTAATTCACCCAGTAGTACCGCTGGCGAATTTTGTCTAGGGTTTTATTCATGCCCAGGTGGCCTTCTGTAATCCCATCACGTACTTCGGTCAGGATGGCTGGTATCTTTTTCTTTGGTACTACCAGTTGGGACTTGGTTTCTCGTCCATCAGCGCTTTCCCAAACTCGCTTGAGCATTCCATTGTCTACTCTTAGAGAGGCCCATTGAGCCCATACCGATTTCAGCACGCCTGCGTATCTAGCTACTTCGTCCCATCGTGGCCTGGGTGCCCCTCTCGTTTTGAGTGACAAGATTGGTTCGATGTCTGGATCAGCCATTTGGTACTGGATGCACTGTTCCGTTGTCCAGTCTTCATAGGCCTGCACTCGGATCTGCCTGATGGAGATACCCTCTCCCTGTTCCGTCTTCAGACAATGTCCACATTCCGCTCTACAGGGTCTTGTGGATAGGACATCGGCATTATTGTGCAAACGGCCGGCACGGTGTTCCACCTTGAAGTCGTATTGCTGTAATTTCTCCATCCAACTGGCCAGTTGTCCTTCCGGTGTCTTCATGTCCAGCAGCCATTTGAGTGCGGCATGATCTGTTTGGATTAAGAAATGACGACCATAGAGGTATTTGTGGAAATGGTCTACAGTCCTGTGTGATCACCCTCTCTTCACCGTCTTACACCTGGGATAGGACGGTCCCCAAACCGGTGTTGCTGGCGTCGGTGTTTAAGATGAACTTGCCGGACTGTGCAGTAAAGGCTAGGATTGGGCTGGAACATAGTGCTGCCTTCAGTCGTCTAAAAGATGTTTCGCAATCCTGATTCCAACGGAAGGTCTCCTTCTCTGTGGTCTGCCGATGTAGAAAGGCGGCAATGGTGGCAAATCCCTCAACAAAACGCCGGTAGTATGAACAGAGGCCCAAGAAACTTCGAAGTTCATGCTTGTCTCTCGGGACTGGCCAATCACGGATCGCTTCTATCTTGTCCTGGTTGGTGCGGATTCCTGACTCGGAAACGACGTGGCCCAAAATCTCTACTTCTTTTTGGAACAAGGAACACTTCTTCGGGTTGAGTCTCAGGTTGGCGTTATTAATTCTGGAGAATACTTCGCCCAGGTTCTTCAGATGGTCGTCGAATGTCTGATCTATGACTAGGTTACTGGTGGAGAACGCTGTCTTCTCTCTGTCGTTTGCGTGTAGACCAACCTGCCAATATCTACTTTTTAGGTCTAGTGTGGAGAACCAAGGGGAGCCTGCTAGTGTGGTCAAAGTGTCATCGATTCATGGTAGTGGATAGCTGTCTTTCTTCGTGACATCATTCAACTTTCTGTAATCCACGCAAAATCGGGTGGTTTCATCCTTCTTTTTAACTAGCACGACGGGAGCAGACCATGGGCTGACGGATGGCTCAATAACTCCATTTTGTAACATGAACTCGATGTTTTCCTCGACTGCCTGTTGTTGCCCCAATGGTAGTCGTCTAGGTGGTATTCTGATGGGTTGGTTCCATCTTGACAGTTAAAAATTTGCCAGTGTTTTGTGATAAATTGCTTGGCTTTCTCCTGGTTCTCTGGCGTCAGGTGTGTCAAATAGTCAGCAAACTGTTGTAGGAACTCTTTACTGGGCCCTGTCTCCTTCACGACGTCTGGTACTCTTCTTCGCAATGGATGATGGTCTCTACTGGCTCGAAACAAGTTATCTCTTGACCATTGGCAACTCTGATGTCGTTGTTGGACAAATTCAGGACTCTGATTGGTATATCTCGTCCGGTTTTAACTATAGCTCGTCCAACTAAGTAGTCATGAGTTTAGTGTACAGGCCCCACCATTCCAAAGTAGCCGCCCATGAATAATCTATTCCGTTCGACCGGGAATTCTAGCTGAAGACTTTGCCACAATTTTCATGGGGTGACTGATGTGTTGACGGGCCGTGTCAATACAAATTCCTCATTTAGGAACCGAAGAACATCATATCTCGGGTCGAACATAAATCCATGCTGGCTAATTAGGTCCATTCCCAGTATAAAATCGTCCTCAATATTCGCTACCAGGACCCTATGCCGGATCATGTTGTCCACTATCTGTAGCACGACATCTGCCTTACCCTGTATTGACATGGACTCGGCGGTGACTGTTCTGAGCTGGATGTTATTGGTAACTGGCCGAATTTCTGATGCTCTCAAAACCCTGGACTTGGCAATGGGCACAGCGGCGCCGGTGTCGATGGTGATGGTATCTGCTCGCCCATCGATGGTGCCTCTGATGACTAGGCTGCCGCTATCTCGGCAAAATCCCCGGATGGATAACGTTTTGGGGGCTGGTGGAGGATCAGTCAGCATTCGCCCTCTTATGCTGACTGGCTGACGGTCCCTGGACATGTGACTGATCTGTTGGTTAGCCCTGGTCGGTGATCGTTCAGGTAGCCTCACTCGACAATCACGTTGGAAGTGTCCTGTCCTTCCGCAGCGGTAACATGCCCCTCTGGTGCCAGTTCTTTGTGACCGTTCTAATATTTTGTTCATGCCAGCCAGCAGCGCTTCAAATGGTGACTCTGACTGTTCCTGGTTGAAGGAAACTGCTCGGACTCTCGGCTTGGACATGTTCATGACGGCCTCTACTTCCAAAGCCCGAAGTAAAGCTTCATTACTCTTCTTGACGCCACTCAGTCTTAAATTTCTTTGTACTTCCACATCTCTGATGCCGTTTATGAAACTCTGTGTGGCCAACTGGCCTTTCGTTTCCTCTGGCAGGTCTAGGTAGGACAACTTAACGAAATTACCAGAGAAGTGGATTTTTCTTGATTATCCCATCCATTAGCTGTAGCCACTGCTTCAAATTGCCGTTTATACATGGGCCAAGATGAACTGCCGTCGAATGTGGGTGGTTTACTAAAGGAACCTTTGGTACTCACGCTGTAACTCCTGTTGTATTGAATTCTGTTTCTACCTTGTTTTGAATGGCACTGATTTTATCTTGTACTTCATTTACTTCACTTTGTACCTTGTTTTTAATGGAACTGATTTCAGATTTCACCTGGCTCTGGATGGAATCGATGTCATCTACTTTGATTTCAAGAGTCTCCACATTACTTTGTTGAATTTCTTCTTGATGTTGTTTCTTCTTCTTGTCACGTTTTTCTATAATCTGGGCTATTTTTTCGTCTAGTCCCTCCGTAACCTGTTTGACTATTTTTTTGGTAGTTTCGTCCATCTTTTCCATGCTACGAGTTTCCATAAATCAAATTACGATTTTAACTGCACTTAATCCTTTACTTCTGACACCAAATTGCAATATAGTCCCTGGGTTCAATTTTAAAATTATAAAACTAATATTCACTTTCACTTTTCTAGAACCTCATTTACATTAAAACAGCTGATTCAAATATCACAATAACATTCCTATATACGCTAGTCGTCGCGGTATCTCTGAACTCTCCATCGTGGCTACTTCCTTTATAAGACCAGCATAGAAAATTCTCCCAAAATCAATCATCACTCTTACCGCTGCCGAGTCTTTTCGAGAACCATTTTTTATCTTAAAGGGATTGTTGTCGTACTGAAAACAGGGTCGGCTTTGGGTAAATTTCGTAACAATATAAATATAATCTAAGTACAATATAAATATAATATAAATATAATTAATATAAATATAATATTGTTATAAGCTTTATCTACGCCATCCCTGACTAAAGCAACGAAAAGCATTATTCATTCCCATGAAACATCAATCGCTGGGATAATAATAACAAAAAAAGAACTTGAATTTTCGACTGGGGCAAAAACTGTTTATATGGACCCTGTCCGAACAAATCTAGAAAAACCAGAAAATTAGATGTAGGATATATAAAGCCTAAGTTAGTTAGTACAGCTTGCCTTATTGAGTTTATATTTGTGTGAATTGTTATTTGAAATCAGCTGTTGTAAATATTCGATTTTTTTAGGTTAAATAATGTTCTAGAAAGTGAAGTGATTATATCAGTTTTAAAATTGATTAAATTTGAACCCACGGAGTTTATTGCAATGTACATATAAAACAAGAGAATTAAGACAAATATGGGAGAAATTTGTATATTTATTTTATTTTTATATAATTTTGTATATTGTTACCGTCAATTAGTTTTAGCTTTTAGTTTTAAGAATATTAATTAGAAATTATATTCTAGTTCTACGCACAGGCAACTAGAATGCCTCTGTAGCTGATCAAAAGTGTCAAAGGACAAACACTCCCAAAATCAATCGCTAACCCCTCATGGCAGTCTCAAACCCCCCAAGTACACTTTCACAAAATCAAATCTTCAAAGCTACGATACTATTGGCAACTGCTCTTACGGTTCATTTCAGAATAGTTGGAGAATGATTTCATTCGCGGTCACTTTCATTGACGAGTTCTCATACATAGTTCTTTCCAAAAATACTTTCAACGTATTTTGATTTTTAGGACTGCTTTGAAATCATTTTTTTAATTAACGAAACGAAATATGTTTCTAATCATTTGATAATTTGTCTTGTTTGCAACGATACATTCCAAAGCAGACTCATGCTTCACATTGAAGGCGATGAAAACCCTGCAAACAGGGATATTGCTACTGGACGTCGAGATATGGCATAACACGAAAAAATGCTTCAACTGTGATGATATATCAATCAAGAAATTGCTTTACTTGAACAGCACCCAATAAGCCTGAGAATTCCAATTCAAAAACCAGATGTAATAGTCTACAGTTGCCGAAAGTGAAAAGAGAAGTAGAGACAAAAGATGCCTTGTCATAGCCATTAAATTGTTTAATGAACTCCCAAATGAGTTCAAAACACTCATGGAAAACCACAGAAAAAGGGAATTAAAACAATGGATTCTGAACAACGTTTCATAATTTATATGATTTTCCTTAAAGTAAATATCATACAAGAGTATTAAGAGTATAAATGTAATATAAATATCATTAATATAAATATAAAATAAAAGATATAAATATAATATAAATATAATTTAAATATAATGTAAATATAATATAAGTATAAAACAAAAGAATTAAGACAAATATGACAGAAATTTGTATACTTATTTTATTTTTATATATTTTCCTATATTGTTACGTCTATTAGTTTTAGCTTCTAGTTTTAAGACCATTAATAAGGTAAGTGCAGTAAATTCTAATTCTAATTTTGTATTAGCGTATTACTGGTTTTCAAATAAAAAAAAAATTAAAAAAAACAAAACAAATGCTAGTAAATGTCTTAGTTTCCTATCATAGTCGCTTCGGTGTAGTTAAGTCATAAGTCGTTATTTTTCTTACTCGACATAATGTTTTACACGGTAGCGGAAAAAAATTAAATTATTGTTCTTTCAGAGTAATAATTGTGCTGGAGAAACTGCTCGTAATTTCAATGAAAGGCATCCAGAAAGATTAGTAAGACATAAATACATTTCAGAACTGTGGAACAAATTCAACGAAACCGGATGCGTAGTCAACAAGAAACGCGAGCCAAGAAGAATCGATGACGATGAAGTAACAGTATTAGGACACGTCATAATGGAACCGGAAAAATCTTTAGATAAATTGTGTTAACGTCAGATGTTCCACGAAGTAGTGTTCACAGAATTCTGAAACGTAATACAAAATCAGACTTGTTCACGAATTAAATAAAGACGAAAAATAGATTTCTCTGAAAGTTTATCCGGTCACATAAACAAAAATCCCAATTTTTTATTCAATACGTGCCTCTATGACAAAGCTTCCTTCCAGTTAAATGGTGACATAAATCGTCATTAAAATTAATCCATAGTTATTTAAAGAGAATCATACTCAGCAACCTCTAAAGATATGTTGGCAGAAATCCTAGGTGATCATATCGTTGGATCCTTTTTCAGAGATGGCACTTTAATTGGAGATAACTATTTAGACTGACTTGCAAACGCTGTCGACCCAAGAATAGCTGAAATTTTGAGTACGAGACGAACTTGTTTTTCAGCACGACGGTGCACCACAACATTTTGTTTTGCCAATTAGATAGTGGATTACCTGATAGATGGATTGGAAGACGAGGTGCCATCAAGGTGCCATAAGCGAGTTATCAGTTTTAATTAATATTCGTCAATAACATCAGAAATAAAAAAAATAGGAATCACGTATTAATTCGCAAATGCCATAAATGTTGATGGAAAACGACACACCTTTAAATTTCTTTTTAAAAGAGGCTTTAAAATGAGGTGTCACTTATGGTAGGGTACCATTTTAAATAATTCAGTACCTAGCGCTGGGGTGTTCAGTGTGTAATTTAATTAACGGTTAGTATGTCCAAATATGTCCTCTTAGTAAATCTGTTGACGCGTTTTTGCTATTTTTAAAATAATGAGTATTTTGGGAAATATTCTAGGTGGTTCGTTTTCGATAGGATGGTATAGTGTGCACTTAAGTTGGAATCATATGGAAATCTTTCTTATTAATAATGTTTAGAAACAAAGTTATTCTTTATAAAAAAATCTGTATGGTTTGAAACCTAACACGAAATCATCATATATCACTTTTATGAATAATTGTATACCAGTATTGTCAAAGCAGATGAAATTTCCTTAGGGTGTTATTATCTAACATAACTTAGTTATATCTAAACTGGTTATGAATTCAAGTAAAGTTTTCAAAGAAAACCTGACTAGTTGGCTAATACATTATCGTTATGCAGGATGTTTTAACAAATGTTATATATAGCAAATAAGCAGTTGCTTATGCATATATAAATTGGTTGAAACATAAGGCCTTCTAGAATTATTAATTGTACATAGATATAGAGCGGCGTGGAGAGAAAAAAATAGTTTTACAGGATGGTTAGAAAAAAGCTGAAATTAATTATATAGGGTGGCTCATAAGTTAAATACATATAATAGTTGAGCAAATAATTGTTATGCGGGGTGCTTAAATATGATATAATATGGGTAGCCTCATAGCAGTTCTATAAAACTTGAAAGATATGTTTAACATAGTCTATACATATACTTTATTAATTAATAACAGAAGTTATTTATTATTTATTTTTTAAACATGATTATGTCTCTATGTAAAATATCCTTATATATATATATATATATATATATATACATTTGTTTTTAAGTTTTCGCGGGCACTAAATGTGTTAGGTGGTTTCCTGGAATTCATCCGCGTAGTTGATAACTGATCCCTGCGGGGATCGATGGTAAAATGACGACGTTTCGGCAGAGTCACATCTGCCCTCTTCAAGTCGGTTTGCATAATTCTCGTACTTTGAATACTTTGTATTCGAGTGACTAGAAGCGAAAGCAGAAGGCTAAGTAAGTTACTTAGGATCTTTTGAGAAAGCCAAATATGATTTTGGCGAAACGTCAAGTGAATTTTCAAACGAATACAGACGAACGGATGTACACCGGAATAAATCATCAACCACATATTTCCATCCGTGAAACAGTATACACAAACATATATATATATATATATATATATATATATATATGAAACAGTATACACAAACATATATATATATATATATATATATATATATATATATATATATATATGTTTGTGTATACTGTTTCACGGATGGAAATATGTGGTTATATATATATATATATATATATATATATATATATTAAATTATTTTTACTCTTCAGTGTCATTTTTTTAAAAACTATTTATTGGAAGTCTGTTAAAAAAGGGGTGCGCTTCAGGTCTATGAAAACTGAAATTTCTCTTGTCGTTTTTATTTATAAGCATGATACTTCTAGAAATTTACTGAAAATCAGATTATTTAAGAGAAATGTATGTGATCTCACGATGACAAGAAACTAAATTAATTGGTTTTAATAGATCTCTCCAAACATATATACTGATATAACGTCAGTTTTATTAACGCCTTAGATTATCATTTATACCCTCCATTTTTGTCAACATAATATTCTTACTAGGTTGACGTTATATTCCAGTAAAAATCTGTCATGGCGAATGAACCATTTTTATGGCCAGTAATTAGGACTATAAACCAAATATGATCTGTACGGAATGCTCGCTGGTGTTAAGTATAGGGGGATTTTGTTTTATGAGAAATAAAATGTTATCAGCTATATTATTTTGTACCTACTTTTTCGTCGAACAGTTTGTTTCATTTTGTGCGGATAAAAACGTTTTAGTGAACAAGAACCAAAATGCAAATGGATTCAAAAAGAGTGTTTCATTTTTTAGAAATTTGCAGTCAGGTTATGCTGCTTGTTTTTGTGTTCCTCATATTCTGGGAGATTTTTAAAATTGGCCTTACAACATTACATGCCTGGCACATCCTGCTCAGTGTATCTGGAGTAAGTATATAAATTTGATAAATAAATAAAATATTGTACCAGTACGGACTTTGCGTACAAAATTTGCTTGATAAACTATTTAGCTAGCCATTTAGCACTTTCGTGTATGTACAAGTGTATATATAAAGAAGTTTTCGCTTCAAAGATTCAATAAAAAATGTCGGGCAAAAGAATATTAAATAAATACGTAGTTATTTAGTATTATGTTCACGCTGCATACCATTACCTTGTACCCATACTTTATGTATATATATTGCTACAAATGCCGCACTTTGTATACGCATACCTCGTATATGTATACCCTGTATATTTACATCATGTATAATACATGATGTAACTGCTACCAAACAAACATCCTCTGTTCGTACCCTATGTAGAGTACAATCCTCTAGAATTACAAACTATACATTTATACCTCTTGTACGTACCCCCTGTAAAATTATACTCTGTATGCTACCACCCTGTATACTTACACCGCCTAGTATGTTCTGCATACTAACTCCTAATATCCTTACATGTTTAATGACACCCTGTATATTGGAGTCCCGCCGAAACACTACCAGCAAACGATGAGAGTGCTTGCTTGGAGTGCTTACAATGCCGTTGTCAGAAGCTCTCATCCCGAATCGTTTTCGCGTCCTTTAAAATTTCCCGTTTACTTCCCATATACTGCTGCATATATTTCACCCCTGTATACTTATACTCTGTTTACTACCACCATATATGCTTTCGCCATGTAAACTTACACCATGTATACTTATACCCTCTATGTTCCCTCTTTCATAGGCCCCATATATTATACTCAGTTTAATAACACTCTGCAGAGTGCGTATAGATGTGCCACCCATGGCCATATCTTGCCCATCCCCCACCAATAAGAATAAAATTTAATACGATTACATGAAGCCTAGGAAGGTTGTGTAAAATCATCTAAACTAATTAGCATAAAACAGAACTGCCATATTTACGGCGGAGGAAACTGTCTGTTAGAAATCGTGATTTGATAGGATTTTATATCAAGGAAAAAGTAAAATAAAATCCATAATGAATAGAAATTAAAACAATACATTTTCTTACAATAATATAATGTTAGAATGTTCTACTCATTCTGGTGCTTGTTTGTTATATCCTCATATGATAACCTTTCCATATCTCACGAAACGATAGATATTTTGCTAATGTTCTGTACAAGATATAATAACTGCAAAACATATAAAATGCCTGTTGGTATGGAAAAATAAAATACACTAAACGTATGTGCTCCTGTTCCTAGACTAAACATCCTGTATATTGGGCTCTACCCCAAATAGCAGGCCGGGTTAATGACGTCTAAACATATAGATTTTCACATTTATTATCGCCATTTCTGAATTTTCTGATTTTTCTACTCATCCTTGAGCAAACAAAACAAAAAAATTCAATTCGACCAAATCGTCTTTGAGTTTTAATGAGGCTAACGAAAAACAGTTGATTTTTATGTATTAGATAGTTTAATATTTTACCAAATGGTTGTTAAATTTATCTTCTTGGTTCTATTTACTCATATTGAAAGTTTTTGGAATTTTATATCTTTTAACGTATTGTTATAAACTCCGTGGGTTCAATTAATGAAAATTTAAAAACTAATATTCACTACCACTTTCTAGAACTTTTATTTACATCAAATATACACAACAGCTGATTCGAATATCACAATAATAATTCAATATAAGCTCTTCGCCGCACTAACTGACTGCTGCGATGATGGGCCGCTCCTTTTAAAATCAGTATCGAATCCTCTCGTACAATCCAGTATCAATTTTACAGTTGTCGAGTTATTTCGAGGTAAGTTAGTTTTCCCATCCTAACCTTACAGCTCTTCTTTTTTTCTACCGCAGCGATTGATTTCTCACGGAATGAAACCAGGGACGAACTGGATAGATTTTTATAGCAGTATGAAGTTATGATATTCAGGACTATAAAAGTAAAGGTATTTAAAAGAATTAATTTTAGAGGGGAGAAATAAAGGAGTTGATAGGAATGATTAGCAAAAAAAGTAAAATGAATAAGTACGCAAGAAGTGACAAATTATCTATCATTTAAATTATTATCATTTTATTACTAGGAGTTTCAAGTACAAAGCCCGCCGCATTTCTAAAATTACTAGTAAACAAGTGAAAAGTTATTTATCTTTAGAATTAGAAATCGCAATGGTAACTTTTCAATTACAAAACTCAAATTTTTATTTTTGGGGAAATAAATTTGAGCATTAATATCTATTTAAATGACAGATATGGAAATATTATAACACATAGGTGGTGTCTACTTTTGAATTTGATAGAAATATTTAGAAGAATGTAAAATGAAAAGACCTTGAAGAAGCGACAAATTCTTTATCATCTTAATTATCAGGACAATTCATTTTATTAACAGGAATTTCAAGTCCAAAGACTGACGAAATTCTAAAATTATTAGTAAACAAGTGAAAAATTACTTAGCTTCAGAATTAGAAATAGCAAGTATGACTTTTCAATTAAAAAACTCAAATTTTTATTTGTGGGGAAACAAACTTGAGCATTAATATCTATGTAAAATGACAGTTGTGGAAATAATAGAACTGTCTTATATGTAAGAAAATATAGATTACTAGAGAATTAAATAAATTACCAGATGCTTTCACCATATATGACTAAAAAAGAAAACGGGAATTGTACTTTAGAATAATATTTTGAATGAATCGCACGGTATACATTTACTAAAAACGATATTGGTACTCCAAAAAGAATTAGATGGTTTTAATTTGAACTTAAAATTATTAGGCAATGCGTTAAAGATGTTAACAAGAAAACATCGCATTTTGCTGTATTTAATAGTTTAATATTAAATAATTTAGGAACCAAATGTTAATCAGTGAGTAATTATATCACTCACTGATGTAATATGTATTTTAACTCGTGTTTGAAGTAACGACCGTCACTATGAACACATTTTTTGCCATCTCCAATTTCGGCTGGAAGCACAAAAGCCAGCGTAATATTCAAGGAGCTTACTAAATATTCAACAATTAGACAATCTTTGTTTCCAAAATTCCTTGACAGTTCACAACTGGTAAGTACTCGTAGAACCATCCATCGGTCTGAAATATTATGACATTCCTTTTATTTTGCGATATATCTAATCAGTCATTTGGTATATTTTTCTACAAAAATTCCAACTCATTTCCATTTCTAACTCTAAATTTACTTTGAAATAACGATTCTTTTATAATAAATGAGTTTTCAGCAACCCAGAAATGTAAAATATTTGATTTTAATTACACCTTTTTTTTTGATATACTTGAACGTTATTTGTATTAAGTTTACAACCCAAACAAATAAACAAATTACTGTATCTTTTAAATATTGACTTTTCCCTAAATTGATCTTTAATCCTGCCTTATCTAACTCACCCACAATAACTTCTATCTGCTTAATGTGTATTAAGATCATTTGAAAAAGATTACTATGTCATACATGTAATGTCATATAAACTTATATTTGTCAATAATGAAGCAGGCGTGCTATAAATACCCAAAGGCCATATCATAAATGGATATATTTTAATGGGTTTAAGCAAAAATTAAATTTTAAATTTATTTTACGATGCGCGTTTTTTAAGTAAGTACCATTGTGAAATTAAAAACAGACGTGCAAATATATATATGAATAATTTTACTTTTTACATGAAAGTTGTACATTCATCTACTTTATACATAATTTCCTCAAATGTTGAGGCACTTGTCATAACGTTGTACAAGTTTCTGAATACTTTCCTCATAGAAGTCTGCCGCCTGACTTGTTAACCACTGCATCACAACTGTTTTGACTTCATCATCATATTGAAGACGCTGACCGCCCATGTGTTTCTTCAAGTGCAGGAACAGATGGTAGTCACTGGGTGCCAGATTAGGGCTGTACGGGGGATGGTGTACAGTTTCCCCTTAAAAAAATTTGATGAGGTCTTTGGTCTGATTAGCCACATGCGGACGGGCATTGTCATGCAGCAAAAGGATGCGCTTGCTCAACTTGCCACGTTTTTTGTTCTGGATTGAACGGCGCACATTGTTCATTGTCTTACAGTAAGCTGCTGCATTGATTGTCTCATTAGGAGGTAGAAATTCTACAAACAATACTCCTTTTCTGTCCCAAAAAAGTGTGTATATGCTTTTCCGGACATTAAGTGCTTAAACTTTACTTTACTGGGTGAATCTGAATGCCGACATTCCATGGACTGTGCTTTGATTCTGACTTAAGAAATCATCATCGTCGTTGCGGTCCCGTTCAAGGAAGCGCAATACACTGCCTAGACGTTTGGTTTTGTGCACAGTCGTCAACATTTTCGGTACCCACCGTGAGCACAATTTTTAATAATTCAATTGCTCGGTCACAATGCTATACAAAGCATTACGAGAAACTATAGGAAAGTCATCACACACGCAGGAAATCGCAAAGCGTCTGTTTTTTCTCACCTTACTGTCCACTTGCTGCACCAAACTTTCATTAATGATCGAAGGTTGTTCATCATGCACATTTGTGCGGCCATCTTTAAAAGCTCTCACCCACACTCGCACCATTCCATCACTCATAATGTTTTGACCGTAAATTGCATAGATCTCACGATGAATATCGATGGATTTTAGGCCTTTAGCACTAAGAAATCTTATAACACAGTCACAGTCGGCGGGACTCACGATTATTGGAGGCATCTTAAATACTCAGTAAACAACGTAAACTAGGAAGAATCAGACTATAATGGCGTCAGTGCATAGGGAAGAGAAGTAGGTACCCTGTGCTAATGCTCAGAATGCCGACCGCAGCGCGTCGTGGTGTGGCAAAATGATAATTACTTAAAAAACAAGCCTCGTATTAAAAATTGTTGCATTAGTGATTTTACAGAAGTAGTATCTACAGGCATTCAGAGGGTAATCACATTGTCGCACACCTAATTTATTCATGCATATTTCAAATTATCAAATCAAATTATTATCACCAGTGGAGTTATATAGCCTGAATTTGATATTTAAATAATATCACCTACTGATATTTACCTAGTTTCTTCTTATATGTGCTCTGTACATTTATATTAATGTATTTAATTTCTGCTTTGTCTCATATTTGCTTTGGATTTATTCAAATTTCTTCAATTTTGTTCTTCTTTCATCCCTCTATTCTCTTATTATTTACTTTTAATATTCCATATTCAATCTTAATGAATTTTTGTTAGTCAACATCTCCATCAAATTTATTTTTGTTTACGTAAATAAATATTACCTTCAATTTTTTTTAACATTTTTTCTAAATTCAATTTCCGTAACGGCTTATTTATTTGCTTTATACATTTATACAATTTCGTATATATTTATTTCTGAAATATTTATAATAATTTCTGTTTCTAATTTAATTGAAACTGGTTAATAGTATTTTGGTTTAATAAACTTCCTTCGGACCCTATATCCACCTTACTTTTCCCTTATGAATAATCTTAGGTTTTCTTCAAATTATTCTCTGATTGTTTTCACTATAAATTTCAGTGGTCTGAGCTTTTAAATATTATTAATATTATTTTTCTGATACTCTTTATTAGTGCTCGGTGACTTCATAATTTTTACCATAAGACTCAATGCAGATGAACAGAAAGCAAACAATTCTCAACTGCCACGTTCAAGCTTTGTCTGCACAAGGCAGATAAAAGTCCATCGCATCCAATGATGTAGGCTTCCATAGGCGTACATCCAGGTTGACTTGTCTCCTTTAATGTTTTTTTGTAAAAATCTTTGCAATTGCTTATGGTTTCTTCAGGCTCGAAACCACCTTCTTTTTCACCAAAGGCAATCCGGATATCATTGTTTGACATATTCAGCACTTGAATAGGTATGCCTCAACCAGTTTTAACTATAGCTAGTCTAAGTAATCATGACTTAACTATTCTGGCTACAGCATTGCAATCCTTAACTATATCGTTAAAAAATGACAGAGAAATCAAGATAAACAAAAGTTTCATTGGCTAATTTAATTCTGGGTACCACAAAATTGCTCAATGTTACTTCTACTACCAATTTCTGTGTACATTAATGACTTGTTTTCTATCCAAGCAGTTAGAATGAGAGCTATTTCAATCGTAAATGGGTTTAGATGTCACCTGCTTCTTCCTTTTTGTAACTAAAGTAACAATTTATTAGAGTTTTCAATTCTTTAAGTGTCGAAAGTAGAATCAAAACTGTACTTTAAACTAAAATTGGAAAATATATAGTGTGGGGTAATAATCGATTTACACAAAAGGCAGCATCTAGATTGGACATGTAATTCGCCCGATCTGATTCAAGCCGATGTCGAGCCCCAAACTGAAGGTACAAATAAATAGCATGACAAAGACACTTCATGGTATTCCTATTTAAATTGTGTTACCTGTAGAGAAAATATGCATTCTTTGTGGAACAGTTATTTGGAGATCAGTAGTAAAAACATGTACACAAAATTAGAACTCATGAAAAGTTGAATTATTATAATTGTATTTAATTAAAATAATCTGTACTCATCCGATCTTCTTTAACAAACCATCGAATGCTAGGCAACAATAAGCATCTCAAATTTTATTATTTATAGCTACAGAACTAAAAATATACTTAAATAAAATAAAACAAACGACAATACAAGACACATAGCTTATTTTAGCCTGAAGGTCGTATACAATGTAACTTGCTATTCGGAATGTCTTTGAACTTCCTTCGTCTTGAATCTCAAAGCTCTCGAAACGTTCTGGGAGATCAACCAGATTCAAGATTTGAAGTCGATTGACACTCCAAACATAACTTATGTACTAATCTCTAAACAAATCTGCTTAATAATAAACTTATTATCTGTATGTAGAGTAAAAAGTATGTTGAAGAAGAGAGAAGCTTTGCATAAGTCAACTGAACGTGTTTTACAATACTTCTACATATTCAGAGGAAAAATGAAAAAGAGATATATTTAGAAATTGGAATAGGGCAGGGAGAATGAAGAAAAGAATAAGGAAAAAAGGCAAAGAGAGAAAAAGTAAGAGGGTAATATTAGTTGTAATAGTTCTTCTCAATTCATGATTTTTAGTGTGGTAAGGTTAGGAACGCGGGAATCCTCACCAGACCCGGACAACAATAGCTGCTAACTAGGCGTATTTCGACAAATCAAAGATTCGCCAATAGTTGACATTGAACTCTTGTCACGCGCCGTTTTTACTGTTGGTGTACAAACAATTCTAATTAAAGGAACAGGCAGCGCCTACGTGCACAAGATTTAACAACTGTTAACTACTGTATTTTGTAATGCCCTTAAATTTGCTTTACCAACGTTGGTGGTCATTCGTATGGACGAGGGGCGTGTATAATCGCACTGTTGTTGTTGTTCTGTAAGGATTTTAATAATACATTTTTATATGGTTCGTATTTCAGCCAGTCTTTCCCCTCAGAATGGGTAGAAATTTAACAGTTTGGCCATCTTTTACGTTTACGTGTTTACGTTGTAACAAACTTATCCCGATAAGATGTTGTGAAACAGTGGTATTACCAAAATATTTTAGATCAATGTTTCATTTTGGCAGTCAAGTATCGCTTTTGATATTTAGTTAGTGTGACTTTTGCTGCTACTTATTTTCTTCTGTTTATCACAATGGGGACTTCGGGGATGTCCTGCCTAAGTGCGCCTCCGTACCAGAATTGTTCTGGTCCAATTTTCATCACCTTGCCTAAATGTAAATCTTTTACTTAAATATCAAGGTTTTGATATTAGCAGTTAGACTGTTCGTAAATAACCAGTTGTATGCTAAGCCTAATGTTTGCACAACTCTCACGTTGTGATTTATGAAACAAAACCAACAATTTCCAATAATACAAGTTTATCTTTTACATCATTCGAATTATGAATGCGATAACCTTACGTTGAAAATTTGTCATCGTTGTGATTATATCTCTGATAATTAAAACGATCACAATAAAGGTGTAATGTGTAGACGTCATTTTCATTACATTCTAAAGGAAATTCAGTTTCATTGAGTACATAATACTATCTGGGTTATTAGTTAGTGCCTATTATTTGTATTTGTGTAGATATTTCACAGGATTGTTTAAGTCAAGAGATATAAACATGTTGGATTCAAGAAGATTTTTTCATTTTGTAGAGATTTTCTGCCAGTTGATGCTAGTTGTTTTTGTGTTTCTTATATTTTGGGAAGTATATAAGGTTGATCTTGGAACATTCCATGCTTGGCATATATTGCTTAGTGTATCGGGGGTGAGTACAAGACAATTTATATTATTTCATGTCTTCATGTTTATATATACCAAACTTTCTTCATTGAAGACGATTCACTGGATATATATATATATATATATATATATATATATATATATTTGTTTTTAAGTTTTCGCGGGCACTAAATGTTTTAGGTGGTTTCCGAGAATTCATCCGCCTAGTTGATAACTGATCCCTGCCGGGATCGATGGTAAAATGACGACGTTTCGGCAGAGTCACATCTGCCCTCTTCAGGTCGGTTCGCATAATTCTCGTAGCCTTCTGCTTTCGCTTCTAGTTACTCGAATACAGTATTCGACTATATATTAAAAATGAACTGTTGAAGAAATAAAATATATTTCGTAAGCTCTTCATAAGTAAAAAGAGTACTCTTGTTATTACTTCCCACATTTTTTCTGATATATATATATATATATATATATATATATATATATATGAAGAACCGTAACAACGCATTGAGAATGCCAAGTGAGACCTTTGCGAAACGTCTGCAGGATTCAAACATGAATCAATATAACGAACGGATGTATTCCCAGATAAATACTTCTTCATATTGTTCCATCTGTGAAAGTCTACGACTAGATATACAAGTATATATATATATATATATATATATATATATATATATATATTTGTTTTTAAGTTTTCGCGGGCACTAAATGTTTTAGGTGGTTTCCGAGAATTCATCCGCCTAGTTGATAACTGATCCCTGCCGGGATCGATGGTAAAATGACGACGTTTCGGCAGAGTCACATCTGCCCTCTTCAGGTCGGTTCGCATAATTCTCGTAGCCTTCTGCTTTCGCTTCTAGTTACTCGAATACAGTATTCGACTATATATTAAAAATGAACTGTTGAAGAAATAAAATATATTTCGTAAGCTCTTCATAAGTAAAAAGAGTACTCTTGTTATTACTTCCCACATTTTTCTGATATATATATATATATATATATATATATATATATATGAAGAACCGTAACAACGCATTGAGAATGCCAAGTGAGACCTTTGCGAAACGTCTGCAGGATTCAAACATGAATCAATATAACGAACGGATGTATTCCCAGATAAATACTTCTTCATATTGTTCCATCTGTGAAAGTCTACGACTAGATATACAAGTATATATATATATATATATATATATATATATATATATATATATTTGTTTTTAAGTTTTCGCGGGCACTAAATGTTTTAGGCGGTTTCCGGGAATTCATCCGCGTAGTTGATAACTGATCCCTGCCGGGATCGATGGTAAAATGACGACGTTTCGGTAGAGTCACATCTGCCCTCTTCAGGTCGGTTCGCATAATTCTCGTAGCCTTCTGCTTTCGCTTCTAGTTACTCGAATACTAAGATTTTCTGAAGCGAGCACGCTGTTATAGAGTCGCGGCTCGGCGCCTATCGGTTGACACCGTGAACGGCTGCGTGTGATTGGCCCTTGGCGCTCAGTGGGCACGGCTCCATCCTGCTGATTTGTTATTTCCGGTTGAGTTGTTATAGGACGGGTACGGGCCGGTACGGTGTTTAATAGGATTTTCCAACAATTCGATAAGTTCTGAATTTCGTTGCGTGCGTTTAGACTGTGAGGTCTCTTCGCTATTTCAATTGCCTCTCTTACGAGTCTTGATTTCGGGTGTTCTATATTTGCCAGCACTCTGGTGTTCTCAAAGTCTATTCGGTGTGACATCGTGGTGGCGTGTTCCGCAATGGATGTTGTTTTTTCCTGCTTTCTTACAGCGTTCTGGTGTTCATCACGTCTAGCTTGAATTCTTCTATTAGTTTGCCCCACATAGGTTTTATGACAGTCTGCACATGGAATCTCGTACACTCCCTGTTGTTCTAAAGGGATCCTCGTCTTCGGAGTCCTCAACACCGTGCTTATTTTTCTGTCTGTATTGAAAATAGTATCGATATTGTGTCTCCGTAGAATTCTTGCAATACTGTCCGTGGTCCCCTTGACATACGGTAAATAAGCCTTGGTTATTGGTATCTCATGCTCCTCGTCTGTTTGTCTTGGTTTTGACTTTAGGGCTGTTTGTATATTTCGGTCTGTAAATCCGTTTTGTCTCAGAGCTGTTTTTAAACTGTCCATTTCCTGTCTGATGTTATCCTGGTCAGCTAGCCTTTGTGATCTGGTTACTAAAGTCTTGACGACGGCTTGTAGTTGGGCTGGGTGGTGATAAGAATTAGCATGAAGGTATCTGTTGGTGTGAGTTGCTTTCCTATATACTGTATGGCCAAGGGTTCCATCTTGCTTCCTATTTATGAGAACATCAAGGAATGGCAGTTGATTGTTGGCTTCAACCTCCATGGTAAATTTTATTTTGTGATGGATGCCATTATAGTGATCTAAAAAGTATTGAAGTGTTTCCTACCATGAGGCCAAATCACAAATGTATCATCCACATATCGCAACCACAAACTGGGTTTAAGAGTTGTTGTTCTTAGTGCCAACTCCTCAAAGTTCTCCATAAAAAGGTTCGCTATAACTGGTGAGAGTGGCGATCCCATTGGAGCTCCTTCCACTTGTTTGTATCGTTGGTTCTCGTAAACAAAATAGGTGTTCATCAGACAGTGCCTTGTTAAGTCTACAAGGTGTTGAGGTGGTTTGTATTTTTCTATTATGATGTCCAAGGCTTCGTCGATAGGGATGTTGGTGAAAAGGGACACTACGTCAAAACTTACAAGAAGACACTCTGGTTGTAAGACCGTTTTTCTAAGAATTTCGATGAAATGTGTCGAATTTTTTACATATGAGTCTGCCCCCTCTGCAAACGGTTGAAGTTGTTGGGCTAGGTATTTGGCTAGGTGTTGTGTTGGGGATCCAATTGAGCTTACTATTGCAGTTGGAGATTTTTGTCGATCCTACTTGCTTAGATTTTGGCCTTGGTTGTTTTCTCTAGATAAAATGTTGGGTCAGTAGTAATTTGTTTATATGCTGGATCTTGTAGCAATATTTGAATTTTGTTTGAATAATCTGCTGTATCTAAAATTACAGTCGCATTTCCTTTATCAGAAGGTAGAATAACAATGTCCTTGTTGAGGCGCAGTTGTTTCAAGGCCTCATTTTCTTTTCTTCTATAGATAGGTTCTGTTTGGGTGGTTTAGACTTTCTTAGAACATGTGACACATCTTGTCTAATTATTTCAGCGGTGTTTGCATCTAATTTTGAAACTGCTGTTTCCACGCCACAAATTATGGTCTCTGTTGGTATGTGAGAGGGAGCAATAGCGTAATTGAATCCCTTAGCCAACACGCCAATCGAGGAAGTGTTCAATTGGACCGAAGATAAGTTATAAACTGTTTTATTCGTTTCCAATTGCCGTGAGGTTAGACTGTGACCGTTATTTTCCGAGACAAATTCGTTTTTGGGCTTCTGTTGGAGCTTCAATTTGTTAAATTTTTGCCTGTTGTTGCATTGTTGTTAACTCTGCATTCGTTTCGGCCCTAAATGCGCTAATCTCATCGAATTTATCCCATATTATGGGGTGGAGTGTATTGCTTACCTGTAGGTGGATATCTAGGAGTTTAGTATTAAGAACATCCAAATCACTTCTGACATCACGTATGGCTTCCCTAAGTAGGGCACAACTAGCTTTCCATAAGATATTCTGTGTTTTTCTGTTGTTCTTCCAGAACTTTACCGTCATGTTTTTCGGAATAACTCCTTCATCGCGGCATCGTTGTAAAAAATGTAGATCGCAGAAAAGTTTGCTTCTTTTCGCGCGTATATTCTCAAATGTTTTACACAAATGAAAAGTATTCTCCCCGTAGAGATTCACTATATTTGTTTTTAAGTTTTCGCGGGGACTAAATGTTTTAGGCGGTTTCCGGGAATTCATCCGCGTAGTTGATAACTGATCCCTGCCGGGATCGATGGTAAAATGACGACGTTTCGGCAGAGTCACATCTGCCCTCTTCAGGTCGGTTCGCATAATTCTCGTAGCCTTCTGCTTTCGCTTCTAGTTACTCGAATACTAAGATTTTCTGAAGCGAGCGCGCTGTTATACAGTCGCGCTGTTATATATATCACACCGAATAGACTTTGAGAACACCACAGTGCTGGCAAATATAGAACACCCGAAATCAAGACTCGTAAGAGAGGCAATTGAATAGCGAAGAGACCTCACAGTCTAAACGCCCGTACCCGTCCTATAACAACTCAACCGGAAATAACAAATCAGCAGGATGGAGCCGTGCCCACTGAGCGCCAAGGGCCAATCACACGCAGCCGTTCACGGTGTCAACCGATAGGCGCCGAGCCGCGACTATATAACAGCGCGCTCGCTTCAGAAAATCTTAGTATTCGAGTAACTAGAACCGAAAGCAGAAGGCTACGAGAATTATGCGAACCAACCTGAAGAGGGCAGGGATCAGTTATCAACTACGCGGATGAATTCCCGGAAACCGCCTAAAACATTTATATATATATATATATATATATATATATATATATATATATGTTATATCACACTTCTCAAAATAAATTTTTTAAAAAGATTTTTATTAACTTTAACAAAATAGTAACTTTTTAAAATACAAAACACAAAATAGAAATAATGACAATAATAACTAACTACAGACTGAGTAATAATGAATAACATGAAGATTTTACAATATATAACCTAATATGCTGAATCGGCACTGTCGACACGGCGATTCCCACGGATGCTCGGCGGAACTGTAATGTGATACTCCACGTGTCGCTGAGTCAGCTGGGAACGACGAAATATAGTTGTTACATAAGTTCACACAAAGTTCATATTATAAACATATATAACAACTTCCATCCACTTGAAAAAGTTGATGCTGTATCATCAACTTTTAAGTTCTGAAGTTCTATGTCTTCGGTAGGGCTTAATAGTCTGTGAAGCTTTCCTCTGGAGTTACTGTTTGCTGGACATGGTAGTGGTGCTGGCTCGCTAGTAGGGTCAGATTTAGTGAACTTACTCATTTTTTTCCGGATTTCTCTGGCGGTGAGCAGGAGAACAACAATTATTGCTAACATGATTGCACTAATTGTGAACAAGGAGGTGTGCTTCTCCAGGAATGGTTGGTTCATCAGTTGACCCAGTTCTCTGGAGTACTGGCTGAGTTTGTGCTTGGCAATGTTAAGGTCTCGGACATCTAGTTCCTGTAGTTTTAGGGGTTCAATACTGGGAAGTTGGCTGACGGTAGGCATGTCGTCGCAGCAGTTGTAGGGGATATTTACTGGATGATATTTGAGTGTGATGCTATTTTTGGTGATCCGCCTGGCGTGGTTAGTGTGACAACATCTTCTCCCTTGCATGTGATGGTGATGGACAAAGGTCTGGAGATGGAGATCAACCAGAGGTTTATGTTGATCTCTTGGATATTATAATCTTCTGCATATAATATCGAAGTTTTGCAGGTTGCGGGAAGTGTGATTGGCTGTCTGAGTAGTTGTCCTTCGCAGATGGCATCTTTGTCTATTGGATGTGGAATTGACTTGGAACAAATTTTATGCTGTGTGTTTAATGGATTGCAGTCACTCAGGTCTTCGAAGGATGTATATAATAAAAATCGTCATCTCTCGCGATAAATTTTGTTTTTATTGAAAGTATGTGATGAAACCCTGTTCGATCATCCAAAATTGGGATAGGATAAAGGTGATAAAGATTGTAAATCTCAGGGTCAACTACAAAAGTACACAAAAATGATTTTAGTGTTGATTTGAAATGCTTCCAATTCTATCAAATCGATGTACTGAGCAACATTTGAACTGTAAATAGGAAGTGGTAAATTATTTTCATGGAGTGACAGAAATTTTTTGAAGGGAATCGACCAAATCTATTGGGCTTATAATCGAACTATGTAAAATTTTTAAGCGGGCAAAAGAGACTGCAGTTAAAACATCGTTTAGAGTGTTTTCGACAAATATATAGCTCATTAGGGTTTCACACAGATCCAATATATTGATTTGGAATTCATGAAAGTCAAGATCATTCGAAATGTACAGAAGTGACTGTCTTATTTTTTTCGATATTATTTGAAAATAGTTTCTCTTCCGATTGGAATTTTTGTAAGGTGTTGTTAAGGCTTGTGATGACTGAAGAAGTTACAGATATTTGTTTTTTTACTAATTCTTGAGTTTGGTTTTGGTCTTTAGTAATTTTGGTTATACAGTCATTTATGTATTAACCATTTGCCGCATCTAAGTTTCCTGAAATGGCTTTCCAAACTGAGCCCAGTTCGTTAATAAGTTTGAGTGTCAGCCAAAATGTCTGTATATTTAGAGTTAACGGATTTTGAAATTTGTTTCAAAAGGCTCACATGTGTCTGTACTTTTGGTTTAAATGATTTTGTGTTAGTTGTGTTTTCATTAATAGTTTATAGTATTCGGTTTAGTAAAGCATCGTTAGTTGAAATAGCATCTCTGAAAGGGTTGAGGTTTTTGAAGACAAGAAGTGTCCATTTGTCGTTAGAAATTTTAAGTGTGCCTTCCTCATGGAATAGTGGAGCCCGTACACTCAACTCATGACCACTTGTTGGACTGCTATAGTTAAAACCGGACGAGATATACCAATTAGAATCATGAATTTGTCCAACTACGACATCAGAATTGCCAATGGTCAAGAGTTAGCTTGTTTCGAGCCAGTAGAGACCATCATCTATTGCGAAGAAGAGTACCAGACGTCGGTGAAGGAGACAGGGCCCAGTAAAGGGTTCCTACAACAGTTTGCTGACCATTTGACACACTTGACACCAGAGAACCAGAAGAAAGCCAAGCAATTTATCACAAATATTCATTTCAGATGTTATAAATACTTCCAACATGTAAGATTGGTCACTTCTCGTTCTAGAACAGTAGTCACCAAGTATATTTTAATCAATTATTTTCAAATGTTTTAAAGTTTAAATTAAATAAAATAAAAGTTTTTTAAAAAGTTTTAATGTTCGGCCATGACCTAACATATATGTTAAGTTTTATACAACATTTTAGGAGAAAAAAATCATCATATTAAAAAAAATGTAGTTAGTACGTTCCTGCTTATAACATAAATAGTATAATTATATTTTTTTCCGTGACAAGAAAAACTATAAATTTCTTAATTGTTTTTCTTCCGTGTTATATGGAAAAATCTAAAATAAATAGAAATTGATAAAATCTTAAAAATTAATATTTTTCCTTGAACAATACGTTGTAATGGCAATATGTGATTACTCGCAAATTTTTAACAGTCAAGATGGAACCACCGGTCGCACCAACATCATCCAGCATCGAATAGATACCGGAAAGGCCCAACCCATCAGAATACCACCTAGACGACTACCATCGGGGCAACAACAGGCAGTCGAGGAAAACATCGAGTCCATGTTACAAAATGGAGTTATTGAGCCATCCATCAGCCCATAGTCTGCTTTCGTCGTGCTAGTTAAAAAAAGGATGGAACCACCCGATTTTGCGTGGATTACAGAAAGCTGAATGACGTCATGAAGAAAGACAGCTATCCACTACCCCGAATCGATGACACTCTAACCACACTAGCAGGCTCCCGTTGGTACTCCACACTAGACCTAAAAAGTGGATATTGGCAGGTTGGTCTACACGCAAATGACAGAGAGAAGACAGCGTTCTCCACCAGTAAAGGGCTGTTTCAGTTCACGGTCATGCCCTTTGGGTTATGTAATGCACCCACTACATTTGAGAGGCTCATGGAGTATGTACTGAGCGGGTTAACATGGAGGACGTGCTTAGTATACCTTGACGACATTCTAGTCATGGATCAGACATTCGAGCATCTGAAGAACCTGGACGAAGTATTCTCCAGAATTAACAATGCCAACCTGAGACTCAACCCGAAGAAGTGTTCCATGTTCCAAAAAGAAGTAGAGTTTTTGGGCTACGTCGTTTCCGAGTCAGGAATCCGCACCAACGAGGACAAGATAGAAGCAATCCGTGATAGGCCAATCCCAAAAGACAAGCATCAACTGCGAAGCTTCTTGGGCCTCTGTTCCTACTATAGGCGATTTATTAAGGGATTTGCCACCATTGCCGCGCCTCTACATAGGCAGAACACTGAGAAGAAGACCTTGCGTTGGAATCAGGATTGCGAAACAACTGAAGGCAGCACTATGTTCCAGCCCAATCCTAACCCCTATTCTACACAGTCCGGCAAGTTCATTTTAGCCACCGATGCCAGCAACACAGGTTTGGTTTGCACAATAATACCGATGCCCTATCCAGAAGACCCTGTAGAGCAGAATGCGGACATTGTCTGAAGACGGAACAGCGAGAGGGTATCTCCATCAGACAGATCCGAGTGCAGGCCAATGAAGACTGGACAACTGAACGGTGCATCCAGGACCAAATGGCTGATCCAGACATCGAACAAGTCTTGTCACTCAAAACGAGAGGGGCACCCAGGCCACGATGGGACGAGGTAGCTAGATAGAGAATGGAATGCTCAAGCGAGTTTGCGAAAGCATCGATGGCCGAGAAACCAAGTCTCATTTGGTAGTTCCTAAGAAAAAGGTACCAGCCATCCTGACCGAAGTACATGATGCGATTACCGGGGGCCATCTGGGCATGAACAAAACCCTAGACAAAGTTCGCCAGCGATAATACTGGGTAAATTACTTTGAAGACCTCAGAGCTTGGTGCCGGAAATGTGACAACTGTGCAGCCAGTAATTAGTTTAGTTAAGTAATATGTATATATAATGGTGTAGTTAGAATAATAGTTTGAGTATTTTGTGAAACTTGATAAAGGCATTGTTGCCGAAACACGTGTCGTTTATAAAATAAAGTGTAAATCTCGAAATATAATTTTCGTTTTTGTGTTACCCTGTATATGTCACGAACAGTAGTAGAAATTTATTGTCTATGCAACAGTATAACATTTCCTTAACCTAACTATTCACGTTTCCATGAAAAACGCACATTCACAGAATACTGACCAGTTTTAACTTATTTAATATTTAACAAAATAGCTATGAGAATTTGACGGTTGTTACAAAATAGACTATACGATACATAATGCCACCAACGATGTTAGGTACGAGATAGATGAGAATAATAAGAAGAATCATGGGGAAAACACTACAAGATCGAGTAAGAAGTGATGAAATCCAAATAACACGCCTAATTATTAAACGCCGATTACCCCGAACGATGGAACGGCCAAAGTGGAGCCATGGACTGCACAGAGCAATCTCCGAATCTTATCCCATTAAATATTTTTCTGTGGGATTGCTTCAAATTGAAGGTATATTAGATGAAACCACAAACTATGGATGACTTGAACCAGAGAATTGTAGAAGATTGTGACATTATTATTATAAGATGTTATAGAATGATGGAGAACAGATGCAACATCGGTTATACTACTACAGAATATTGGTGAACATTTCGAATAAATTTTAAACTATAATTTTGAATTATTTTCATCGTCACAGTTTAAACTCTAATACATTATTACTGTCAAACTATTATTGCAATATATTCTTGAAATCTGAATAAATGAATTGACAAGGGGGTGAGACTTAATGGTATTAAGGTTTACACGGCAGTTTCGCTGTTATACCAATGATGTTAAGATTCTGAAGATTTACTAAAGTATAATTTACACATATTTTTTCAGATTTTCATTTTGACATTTTCGTGTGGCGCCCAGAACTATACAGCTGATTTTTATGTGTAACTGCTGCCTTAAAAGTATTTTTAGATATGGTGAAATCATGATGTTGATAATTCTCATATTATGATAAATTACTTTTGTTGGTATTGTTTTGGTTATAGTGATCATGATGATAAGATAATGTCATGATTTTTGACGATTTATTAATGATTTAAATTGAATTTCTAATAATTAAGAGAAGATATAAGTGAGCCTGTTGTAAAGAACACAGTTGGATTAGGTACTACTTTATTTAAGTATGTAAACCAAATAATTTTCAACGATTATTGGGGAGATGAATAACTTGTTTATTTATTCAGGTTTCCTCGCAAGCAAATTTCTGAAAATAGATAGCTAAAAGAATATTAGATCAAAATCTCGAGGGAGAAATTATGGGAAATTGTCTGGAATCAGAGTTTTATATGAAAGCATATAGTTTTCAGGAATTGCATTCAGCCAAGTCACTGCCATCATAGCAGTGACAGATCAAGCCAGCTCCTTTTCTGGACACTGAAAAAAGTTATTTAATTAATAACAACAAACAGTAAATAGGTAACCAATAACGTAATAAACTGAGGAAAAATAGTTTAATACCCACAGATAATGGATATGTATATAATTATCAAGTTCCCAGAAAAACAACATCTAACAGTATAATTCTTGTTAATTTACATCTTCATCCTCAAGTAAATGCTAGATTCCGCCCTGCTTCCTAGTCCATGGTATTTTCATGATATACCGTTTGTACTGCTCCTACCGTAGAATTCAATCGTATTTGGTTACCGATAAATAAGGATGAAATTAATATTGGTTATTTGCTTTAAATTCCAAATCAACTGATTTATTTGCTCGCATTTCTGGCGAATGCACTATTTTATAACACAGGCGCCCCTTGGGGCGCCACCAACAAATTCTGAGGACAACTCTCTATATGGAAGTCAAATGGATCTAGCTTTCAATTTAAAATTAAGGTTTATTTCTGATTTTAATGAAAATCGTTCACAACGAAGTCAGAATAAAACTCAAATGTTTAAATTTTTTGAATTTTTAGCCATTGCTTCTACAGTGTTTTGTTATTTATTTCCTAATAAGACAATTAAAAGAAACTCGAACATGACTACCTTCATTCAACAAAATGTTAGAGAATGATAATTAGGTAGTTTCGTAATAATTTCATGTTTTGTATCGTTACTATTATCTTTTGTCATGATACATTATTACCGTTTAAATTATAAACCTTTTCCTAGATAGCTGAAGCTAACTATTAGTCTTTTTGATAGTTTTTAAGGGGTAAATATTTTATCAAATTCCGTTATATTTTAATCAGGTTTATTGCATATATAGGAATTACCCCCGGAATATATGTAAACTAAATATAAATATTTCAAATAAATCTTATTAAATAAAAATCGTGGTTCGTCCAAAACTCCCCAACCGGGGGCTTGTGAAGGTGAGTTCAACATTAAATTGATCAAATCTTTCATGGAAGAGTTTAAAATAAAGTAATTTCTATGGATTTACACAGAATAATAATTTTTAATATACATGTTCAAGCAATATAATATATCTAGAACCTAGAAAAGTCATACCTACCCCCTCCCATCTTTGTTATATTCTCCCTCTCCCAGTGAGGCACTAGATGCCCACTCCTACTGAGGTTTTTCTCTGGATCCGCCCCTACATGTAACTTGACAATATCAAAGTTATATAAATTTTAAAGTATTTTTAGCACCATATAAAAATAAATTAAAGATAATATTTATTTATTTTAGGTAGCACTTTACGTGGCGGAAGGAGTTCAACTGTTTAGGAGGGTTAGTTTGTTCTTTGAAGATACTGATAGGACCAACAGAGTATTACCTCATGGAGTGGTAATGGCGTTAGGCTTCATAAACATGACCATTGGCATAGCTTTAAAAATAAACCAAAAGCAATCTTCGGGAGTAAAACATTTCGAATCAGCTCATGCTATAATTGGTAATTAACTTTTTTTACTGTAAATTAAATATGGACTAGTACTTTAATTAAACACAGTAGTTCCAGCAGTTTCGCTATTTTATAGCTTCTTCTGGCTGTGATGATATTTTACAAAAAGTAAAGTTTACATAATATTTAACGTACAATTAATGAAAGTTGTTATTTGTCATAATAGATTGCAAAATTATAATATTATGACAAATTTGGGAATACATTAAGATATTATAAGTACTAAAGCCGGAGTACAGTTTATATTGCAAAAGTCTACGAACTTCAGCCAAAATGTAGGTTTTTAAGTTGTGAAGCGGAGGGCCTGGATTTAAATATGTTCCATTTAGAGCTAGAACAGAGTATAACGGTGAATCGAATGGAGCTTACTCGTTTTGTTAGTGTTTTTTTACTTAAAGATTGATGTTTCAATCTGGAGAGATTGCGCTTTGGAGATTTCTAATGATGCCCGAGATTTCTTGAAAATTATAAATCCAGGATCATTAGGACAACTATAACAGGGAACCATCATTTCTTGAAAAATTTACCACCCAGTGTCTCAAAATTTCAGACATTTAGGACACACCTCAATGGGAAGTTTTTTCATAAACTGAACCCAAGAATTACTTCTTTATATAGTTTACATACATTACTTTTGAAATAAGTATATTCTTTCAATAATCCAACTGTCTATGCTCTTCGTTACTCAAGACAGTTTTCCTCAGATTCCTTTTTCTGTCTCGCTTAAAGTTTCGGCATGATCATCGTCAAATATTCTACAGCCAAAACCCTGTCGTTCCCCTTGTCCAAAATAGCTGTATTTATACTTCTTAAAATTTCTTTGGTTTTTACTCATGATTCCTATCTCTGTTAAGTTAATTGCCAACTCTCATCAAGGATGTTATGGAATATTTTATTCATCCCAAAATCGCAATGCGTTGTATGTGAATGATATCCAATGAGGTCCATACATAGTATAAAATCAACTTAAATTGTTGTCACTATAATCTTATGCCGGATGCTGGTCCTCCACATTTTCTTCACCTTGTAGTAACTTCCGTTTTCTTTCTACTAATTTTATATTCACACAACTATATACAATTTATCTTGAACTCCTGCTATTCACTAGAGGGCAACCGAAAACTGAAGGAATCCTCACGTCGGCTTCCTGTATTTATATATTTCTTCTCAGAAGGCTCTAGATGGATTCTCGAACACTACAGGAATTTCGAAAGCGCTAACCGCCGGCATCGGGGCGCCAGATCAACAAATTCCAGGAAATATCGGATGAATGCCGATTCTACGAACTATCGGATGAATTCTCGTAACCTTTCCCCCTCCTTAAGACTATTTTGTCCCGGAATGTCCGAAAATCCTTCAGGGTCTGGCGATATTTGCAGGATTCTCCATTTCGACAACGGGACGTTCAGTGTAAGTAACGGGCTATGGTCTTCGAATCTGGGCTGCGAATATTGAGACAGCATACAAGGATGTCAATGCACTTGAATCGAAAGATAGTTTCCATCATACTTCTCAGTACCGTCCAATTCAGTCCATCCAACTCACAGCCTATCTTTGCTACCAACAATTTCTTCTCCATCATCATAGTTCTCAACTCTGTTCTGTTATTTTGCTGATCACACCTTATATTATATGTTTAAGTCTTCTATCTGAGTTTAATTTTTAACTGTTGCCTGCTTCAGCTCTTCGACCATTGACTGTTTTAGCTCTTCCATCCGAGCATCATTCTCCAGTATTTGCTGTTACAGCATTTCTGAATTTTTTGTACCATACTTTTAAAATTTCCTTCTAAAGATTTATAATTTTTCAGTAAGTGGGCTTCTAAAGATTTTTTCAGGGATTTAGAGTTTTCAAGTCTTCTAGACTTTTAGTAATTTTCTTCTAATGACACTTTCAAGTTTTTAGAATTTTGTAGCATTTTTTCTTCCATTTTTTTGCTATAGCATACTCATGTCCCCATTACCAGAAACTGCAAACAAATAAGTATCAGTATTGATTGTTGCCTTCATATATTAGGGCATCTCGTAGCCGTTGTATTAGGTTACTTTTCCTCCCACTAATTTGTAAATGTTTTTACTCCAGTCTTTTTTAACTCCATCAGTTTCATTTGATCTAAACTCACCGCTTTGATCGTTGTTAGTCGATTTGTTCTTATCTGTTCTAAGGTTCTATAAATACACTGGACACCTGACACCTCTTGTAATGTTTTTATTTTGTACTTTGGGTTCGTGGATTTATTTAAACATTCCGCCGAACATACTATAATTTATTTCCACTAATGTATTTTCACACAACTATATACAATTTATCGTGAACACCTGCTGTTTACTAGACGGCAACCTAATAGCGAATTAATGCTTTCGACGGCTTCCCATATTTATATATTTCTTCTCAGAAAGCTCTAGATGTATTCACACTCGAGGAATTTCGACGGCGCTAGTTGCCGGGCTCGGGGCGCAAGACAAACAACCTTTTGTAATGCACAAAATATTGGATGAATTCTCGTCAAAATACCACTATTTTTGTATTCACATATCTCAATAGGTCAGATATTATTTCGTCAATGCCTATATTGTCATACATTCTGTTTCTTTCTACTGCACGGTATTTCGTACTTTATTTAGTTTGCTACTATAGTACTTACTTCTATTAGTGCAATTAAGTGTAAATTATTAATGCTTCTTTAGCGTTCTTATAGCAGTTTTGATGTTCAGATTAAGAATTAATCTGATTTAAATTTTTTGTAATTTTCTTTATTATTTAATTACAGATTATAGTACCTAGTTGTTTGTTTTCATTCCTGTTCTGTTGTGTAGGAATGCCTTTTCTTAAAGAGTTGATTCTTCTATTAGTTTTATTGTTATATTTCCCATTGATTGTAAATAGTTATGTATGATGTATAGAAATTATATTGTTTCTTTTCGGTTTCAAATAGTGAGAGATATTGTTTCCTTCCAGTTTGTAATTGTAATTTTTCTGTTACTGGCCAGTCGGTGACAACTTTCTGTCGTAATTTGGAGCTTATTTAGTTGTTAAAGTCTGAATTGTTCTGAAACAATCTCCCTGCAATTCCGTTGTTTAGCTTATCATCGTTTCCTTAGAATAGCTGATTTTAGGGACGATAAACCAGGAACGTAATTAGGATTCTGCAAAGGATAAAACATTTTTTTGTAAAAATACAATATTTACTTAAACATAACGTATTGAATGTTTAAGCCTTTCTGGGAAATAACAACATGTCAGGAAATTACTGTATATTTCCAAACGTTTCGGGGTCTAGGCCAGACCCCGGTGTCAATGGCAAAAATTCTATGAAAAATGCACAATTCTAAAATGTAAAATTAAAATGTTTGACAATTTTTAATTTTACAGTTTTGAATTGTGCATTTTTTCATAGATTCGTTGCCAATGACAACGGGTTTTGACCTACACCCCGAAATACATGAAGGAAGGTGGAACATTTTGTTCAAAGAGCTCACCCTTAAGTTATTCGGTAACGAACATCATTAAAATAATTTCTTAAATTAAAATAATCTATGGGCGGAGCCGGGAGTTGCAATGGGTTTCAATGGTTTATAGGAAAAAATAATTACTCCGAAACAAAATGTTATACAAGAGGCAGATGGGGGGTACTTTTTAGAAAAAAATATTTTTGGGGATGTTAATTACTTTAAATGAGACCAAATTTAATAAATGCAATAGAGGAAAATTTTGTTGTCTCAGAAAAATAAATAAATTGTCGGAAATATAAAAAAAATACATATAAAATTTTCTGAAGTGAAAAATAATCACCAAAATAACAAAAAAATTCAAAACGTAATAATGTCAAAAAAAAACAAAGTGAAAAAATTGAAAGTTTTAATGTACGTTTAATTAATAAAAATTTTGTTTACCGACAAGTATTTTAAAACAAACCTCTCTTCTGTTTCTTTTCCATCTAACCGCACTATGCCACAGGGACATGTGGCCGGGTATACTAGTACTTTGATGTTAATAGTGATATTGAAATGCAAAGATTTAGCAACTTATTAATATTTTAATTTTAGATGTAAAATTTACTAATAGAAAAATGTTTTAGGCTTGATAGCTTGGATTGCAATATTCATAACAGCATGTGGAGGAATATTTTTGGCAAAGTTTACATCTGGAAACGCTCGACTTATAAAATTCTGTCACATCATTTTGGGTATTTCTGCATATATTTTAGGAATACTTGCTATAGGATTCGGATTGCCGAAACTGCTGAATGAAAGAGGAAGTACTGCCTTAATCGTATTTATGAGTATTTATGTTGCTTATAGCCTTATTGGGCCTTTGAGAACTTTAATAAACTTATTTAGATGAAGATTAATATAGTAAAATAGTTATGGACTAATTATGTTTGTACAGTTATATTTTTCAATAAATTTTTATTTTTTCTAGATTTTTTTTGTTCTGAGAGGCTTTCGCGGTCATTACTATGAACAAGGCTAGGTTCCGGGTGAGAACCGCGTCTGAAATTATTATATACTCGACGTTTCGACTCCTGCTTTGGAGACATTATCAAGAGACAAAAGTGAAAAAGAGTTTCAGAGTCTAGATCGAACTCGGGGCCTTAATCTGCCTACTCCCCAAGAGTCACTAGGTAACTGAACTGAATTTGAGTCCGCTCAGCTTCTTTTATTTATAGCTAACTATAAATAGCTATAGCTAACTATAAATAAAAGAAGCAGAGCGGACACAAATTCAGTTCAGTTACCTAGTGACTCTTGGGGAGTAGGCAGATTAAGGCCCCGAGTTCGATCTAGACTCTGAAACTCTTTTTCACTTTTGTCTCTTGATAATGTCTCCAAAGCAGGAGTCGAAACGTCGAGTATATAATAATTTCAGACGCGGTTCTCACCCGGAACCTAGCTGGGTTAGAAAGGGATGTCACGTGATGAGGCTGTGTTGTGATTGGTTGGGTGTTGGTGGGCGTGTCTGCTTTGTTTAATCTGGCAATTACGGAGGTCCATGCTGTGGGAAGGCAAGAGCTGTCATCGCGTCGGTTTAGACAGAGGGGTCTTTATTCTATTTCTATTGCTTCGCGAATAGTAGATGCCCTAAGGGAGTTAAGAGATACGATAGTCCTACTGTCCTCGAAGTTGATAGAGTTTCCTGTTTGGATATTATGATGCGCGAGAGCTGAAGTCGGATCTTTTTTGCGAACTGACAAAGAATGTTCATATACTCGATGGTTGACGCGCCTATTTGTACGACCGATGTAGCTTTGTGGGCAATCGCGACATGGAATTTCGTAAACTTCTTGATCCTCGTTAGGTACTTTATCCTTAGGGTTCCCGGTTAAGTTAGCTATAGTTTGACTAGTGTTGAAGATCGTCTTTATTTGATGTCGGTGTAGGATTCGTGCTATTTTGTCAGTGACTCCTCGAATGTACGAAAGGAAGGCTTTCGGGTGTTGTTGGGTGTTTCTGATGGGGTTGGTGTACTCGGGGGTTGTTGCGATTGACGAAATATGCGTGCAATGTGGTCTGGATGATAACCGTTTTGTCGAAGGATTTGTTGAAGATTATTAAGTTCGTTTTGTCTATTGTCAATGTCTGTTAGGCGAATAGATCTAAGGGCCAAAGATTTAATTACAGGACTTAATTGTTCAGGGTGATGATGTGATTGGGCATTTAAGTATCGATTGGTGTGGGTTGGTTTCCTATAGACTGTATGTGAGAATGTGCCATGGCTGGTTTTTGTTATGAGGACATCAAGAAACGGGAGCGAAGAATCGGATTCGATTTCCACTGTAAATTGAATGTTAGAATGTATAACATTGAGGTGTTGAAGAAAGAAGTCTAACGAATTTCTGCCATGAGGCCAAATGACAAAAGTTTCATCAACATATCTAAGCCAGCAGGAAGGTTTTAAATTAGACGAGTTTAGGGCCTGGCTTTCTAGTTGTTCCATGAAAATGTTAGCAAGAACTGGAGAAAGAGGTGACCCATCGGGGCCCCACGTACTTGTTTGAACAGAGTGTCTTGAAATGAAAAATATGTGTTAGAAGAACAGTGCTGTACCAGTTTGATGATGTCAGAAGAGATATTGTGTTTAGTTTTTAGAATATTTAACGTTTCTGAAATGGGGACATTGGACATACAAGATCTAAGCTAACCAGGATATCATTTTCTGAAATTCTATAAGCGCCTAACATATCTAGAAAGGAAGAAGAGTTTTTTACGTACGAGGATGCTTGTTCAGCTAGAGGTTGAAGGGTTGTGGCTAAGTACCGGGGTAATTCTTGAGTCGGGGATTGTACCGAACTGACAATGGGCCTAAGAGGAATGTCAGGCTTATGAATCTTGGGTAGCCTGTAAATTTTGGGAATTTTAGAAGATTTTTCACGAGGAATGATGGTCTTTTTGACGTCAAGAGGAAGATGTGTTGTGTTGATGAGTTCCTTGGTCATTTTCTCTAAGTAAGTAGTGGGATTATTGTTAATTATTTCGTAGTCTGGAGTGTGGAGTAGAGATTTCATCTTGTGAATATAGTCCTTAGTGTTGAGAAGAACAGTCGCGTTACCTTTGTCGGCAGGAAGAATAGTTATGTCACCGTTGTCACGTAGTTGTTTTAGTGCATGTTTTTCGTTAGAAGTTAGGTTTGATTTTGGTGGCTTTGATGTGCGGAGTACTCTAGCAATGTCTTGACGAGTATCTTCAGCCTCAATATCTGCTAGTTCAACCAACGCTACCTCAACTTGAGAAATGATTCTTTCAGTTGGGATAGTTTTTGGCGTCACTGCAAAATTGAAACCTTTGGATAGGACGTGTAAACTGGTTGAGTCTAAGGAGAAGTCAGAAAAGTTGTGGACAGTCGTCTGAGGGAGTGAGGTGACAGAAGGTTTTTGTTTTGTAATAAGTCCTGTTAGTTTATGTTTTTGAGTCACTGTTTTCTTTTGAGCCAAGTGTGCCGGTTTATGGCTCGAAATGCGATCAAGCTGACACGCCCACCAACACCCAACCAATCACAACACAGCCTCATCACGTGACATCCCCTTCTAACCCAGATAAAAAAAAATAAAAAACAGAGCAGACTCAAATTCAGTTCAGTTACATAGTGACTCTTGGGGAGTAGGCAGATTGAGGCCCCGAGTTCGATCTAGACTCTGAAACTCTTTTTCACTTTTGTCTCTTGATAATGGCTCCAAAGCAGGAGTCGAAACGTCGAGTATATAATAAATTCAGACGCGGTTCTCACCCGGAACCAAGCCTTGTCCATATATATATATATATGAAATGGAAATAGACATAGACCAAAAATAAAAATCAAATCAATAATTATATTTAGATAAATGAAATAGTATAATAACAGATAGTAAATAATGCATTGTAACATGTAAACTAATATTAGAGGCAATAGAAATTTTGTTCTAGTGATTCAAGTAATGTGAAAGAACTATGATAAATCAAATGCAATTTAAAGTTCAATACATGAATAGAATTGATTAAATTATAAAACTAGACCCTAAACAGGTAATTTGGAAATGATTTATATAACTAAAACCGAAAAGCAAATATTTTTCTGAAAATATCAAATGTGACAGTTTAAAACAAATTTCTTAAAAAAACAATTAGGATTTGAAATGAACGTATAAAAATAATTTATAGGTTTGATGTATTACAATGAAAACATCTACCAAAAAGAAAATAGAAAATTTACCTTAAATTCGAAATGTAAACAACTCATCTGACAGGTATAGAATGCTGTCGTCCAAATATATAGTAACTCCATATTTTAGGCACAATAGGGGTAATAATTCAAAATTTTAGGATCTTACTAAAGTATTTTGGGGTAAATAAACTTTGAAAACGCATTATTTCTACCCAAAATAAACAATTCAAAATTAGCTGTCATGATAAAACTTTGGAGCAAGATTCTGACAATTTTACCGATCGAAATACATTGAAATTCATAGGACAAAGAAAATACAGAACGAGGAATCAGGTGATAATATGTTTCGTACCAACAATGAAAACGTTATTAAAATTTTAGTACAAGTTAAACTCAAAATAGCTGGTGCGCAAATGATGAGCACGAAACACAAAGTAAAAATTGCAATTTTAAAGAAAAGTAAAAGGTATTTTAGGAATCTGTTTAGATGGGAAATTAAATATAAAAAAATGATTAATATATATATATTATATATATATATATATAGGGGATTTAAAAATTGCTGATTTAAAAAGTTTAAAATGTGCAGTTTTATGTCAAATTAGAAACTATAAAAGCAGGAACTGGCAGCATGTAAAGGAAAGTCTAAATTTGCAAGTGTAACAATAAACATTGTTAGCGAGTACAAAGTGACAGCTATTGTCAAAAAGTTAAAATTTATTAATTCAAAAGTTTGATGGAAAAGTGATTGAAATTTGAACAAAAATAATTGTATCCAAGGATAGTGAAGGTAAAACAGTACAAGTAAATGGTGATGTATTAAAAATCCAGCAGCAGAGTAATCAATAATTGACATCAAGTGAAGGATTCAGTTTTGGGAAGTTGAAAGCAGATAAAAATTTTACACTCGGACAAACATTATTTGGCAGTAAAAGTATACACAGCAGCAGAAATAATTACCAGTAACGAACAGTAAAAGTCATCAGGGGAACATTAGCAGTTGATAATAAGGTGAGCAGAAGTCATCAATAAAAACAATTTGAAGGAGTAAAGTGAATGCACTTTGATTAAAGTTTGAAAGTGAATCAGGTATTTACATTTGAAGTTTAAACCATTTATTATTTTGATTTTCATATATATTAAATATTAGATATTTTAAAATTTGGGAAATAATCATTTTAGTAACAGTATAAATTTTGAATATTTTGAATAACATTGCGTTTGAATGCTCATTGGTCTCATTGCTCTTGAAATTTATTGTTGCAAGTAACTTAATCATTTCGAAGCGCAAATCTTTTTGGATTAATTGAAAATTTAATTATAAGGTGTTTTGGTATTTATTTTATTATTCTTATTTTGAAATTAAATTGTTGATATGATTTATTCGTTTATTATTTTGTCTGTTCATTGGAAATAAATCATCACCACAAAGTAAAAATTCCATTACAATATATATATATATATATATATATATATATATATATATATATATTTGTTTTTAAGTTTTCGCGGGCACTAAATGTGTTAGGTGGTTTCCGGGAATTATCCGCGTAGTTGATAACTGATCCCTGCCGGGATCTATGGTAAAATGACGACCTTTCGGGAGAGTCACATCTGCCCTCTTCAGGTCGGTTCGCATAATTCTCGTAGCCGTTTGCTTTCGCTTCTAGTTACTCGAATACTAACGTTTTCAGGAGCGCGCGCGCTGTTATATAGTCGCGGCTCGGCGCCTATCGGTTGGCATCGTGAACGGCTGCGTGTGATTGGCCCTTGGCGCTCAGTGGCCACGCCTCCCGCTTGCTGACTGATTATATCCGGTTGAGTTGTTATAGGACGGGTCCGGGTCAGTACGGTGTTTAATAGAATTTTCGATAAGTTCTGAATTCATTGCGTTTAGACTGTGAGGCCTCTTCGCTCTTACGAGTCTTGATTTCGTATGTTCTATATTTGCCAGTACTCTGGTGTTCTCAAAGTCTATTCGGTGTGACATCGTGGTGCGTGTTCCGCAATGGAACACGCCAAGGCGAAAATCCAAGCAAGTGGGATCGACAGAAATCTCCAACTGCAACTCATTCCGCGTGAAAAGTCATCGAGATGTCCGAAATTCTATAGGTTGCCAAAAGTACATAAAGAAGGTGCACCTTTGAGGCCAATAGTAAGCTTTATTGTATCCCCAACACAACACCTAGTCAAATACCTAGCCCAACAACTTCAGAGAGGGAAGACTCATATGTGAAAAATTCGACACATTTCATCGAAATACTTAGAAAAACTGTCTAACAACCATAGTGTCTTCTTTTAGTTTTGACGTTATGTCCCTTTTCACTAACATTCCTATCGACGAAGCCTTGGATATGATAATAGACAAATACACACCACCTCAACACCTTGTAGACTTAACAAGGCACTGCCTGATGAACACCTATTTTGTTTACGAGAAACAACGATACAAACAAGTAGAAGGAGCTCCAATGGGATCGCCACTCTCACCAGTTATAGCGAACGTTTTTATGGAGAACTTTGAGGAGTTGGCACTAAGAACAGCAACTCTTAAACCCAGTTTATGGTTGCGATATGTGGATGATACATTTGTGATTTGGCCTCATGGGAGGTAACACCTCGACACATTTTTAGATCACCTTAATGGCATCCATCACAAAATAAAATTTACCATGGAGATTGAAGCCAACAATCAACTGCCATTCCGTGATGTTCTCATAAATAGGAAGGAAGATAGAACCCTTGGCCATACAGTATATAGGAAAGCAACTCACACCAACAGATACCTTCATGGTAATTCTCATCACCACCCAGCCCAACTACACGCCGTCGTCAAGACTTTAGTAATCAGATCACAAAGACTAGCTGACCAGGATAACATCAGACAGGAAATGGACAGTTTAAAAACAGCTCTGAGACAAAACGGATTTACAGACCGAAATATACAAACAGCCCTAAAGTCAAAACCGAGACAAACAGACGAGGAGCATGAGACACCAATAACCAAGGCTTATTTACCGTATGTCAAGGGTACCACAGACAATATCGATACTATTTTCAATACCGACAGAAAAATAAGCACGGTGTTGAGTACTCCGAAGACGAGGATCCCTTTAGAACAACAGGGAGTGTACGAGATTCCATGTGCAGACTGTCATAAAACCTGTGGGCCAAACTAATAGAATATTTCAAGCTAGACGTGATGAACACCAGAACGCTATAAGAAAGCAGGAAAAAACAACATCCATTGCGGAACACGCCACCACGATGTCACACCGAATAGACTTTGAGAACACCGGAGTACTGACAAATACTACCGTAAGTCATCTAGTTGGTTTGTCCGGCTTCCTCCTCCTTCCTATGGCTATTGCCTGCATTTTTCCCGCGTTGATCTTGATTTTCCAATTCTTCGCTCATTGCTCCATGTCCTCAATTTCTTGTTGCAGGTAGTTTACCGCTTGGTCCGCCTTCCATGATGTTGCCATCTTTGCTGTGTCGTCCGCATAGATATATGTCCTTGTGTGCCTTGGTCCTCTTGGTATGTCGCTGGTATAGATGCTGTATAGCGTCGGTGATAGTTCTGATCCCTGGGGCGTTCCTCCCCGTATCCTCCTTTCCGTCGATGTGGAGTCGTTGATCCTGATGCTGAATGAACGTACGGTTAGGTAGTCTTGTATTATCTTGATGATCTTCCTGCTGAATCCCTGTTCTTCCATTTTTGCTAATAGTCCGCTTTGCCATATCTTGTCGAAGGTTCGCTCCACGTCGAAGAATATGATGACGTTGTCTTCTTGTTCTCGATGTTGGTCATTGCGTCTTCTACCATCCTCATTACCTGTTCCTCTGTGGAATGTCCTTCTCTGAATCCTCTCTGTTCGTCTGGAATGATGTTTAGTTGTTCCTCTTGCTCCTTGATCCCAAAATGATCCTGTCCATAATCTTCTTGGAGTGGCTAGTAGGCTAATTGGTCTATAGTTCCCTGGTAGTTTCTTGCTCTTTCCTGGTTTTGGGATCATCACTATCTCCGCCTTCTTCCATTCTTCTGGGTATTTTTGCTCAGAATATGATTATATAGTGTTTTTAGCCACTTATCTGTATATATCCTGGTGCTTTTCTGACTTTCAGATTTCCTATAATGTCCTTTATCTCTTTCATTGTCGTTTCATTAATTGGATCCTCGTAGGGCGTCGTGTTCTAATTTCTTCCATTTTTTCCTCGAATTGCTTGTTGTCTCCCTGATCTGGGATGTACTGTTCCTCCATTGCGTCTGTGAATATTTCTACCTTGTTCTTTGTTCTGTACTTTAGTCCGTCTCTCCCTTGTAATGGTGTTGTAGTTTGCATGTCCTTGTTCTTCCTCATTCTTCTCATTATTTGCCAGTGTCTAGTCCTTGTAAGTAGTGGTCCTATTTCTCACTTCTGTGCTCCTTCAATTCTTCTCTTATTTCGCTGCTCAACCTGTTGATTGTTTGTATTATCCTCGGATCTAGGTTTATCTGGTATCTTCTCTTGTTCCTGTTCCTTTCTCTGATTCTTCAGTTGTCTAGGGATGTCCCCTGTGTAGATTGGTCTCTTGGTCGTCGTAGTGTTTGTTTCGTGTGCTGTTGTTATCTCCTCTCTGCTTACCCTTGCCTCTTCATCAATCCAATCTATTATTGGTGTTATCCTTGCTCTTTCTGCCACTGTTGTCCTGAATCCTTCCCAGTTGGTCCTTGTTGCCGTCCTAGTTGGCTGCTCATTCCTCCATCTTGTTGCCGTTAGTGTCACCCGGTCGTGATCTGATGATAATTCCTGCGACCCTTCGATGTCGTAGTCCATGTTGGTGTTCTGTAATATGAATATGTCCAGTCGTTCTCCTCTGACAGGATAGTGTGTGAGGTCCGTTGGTCCTATAACGTCATACTGCTCCCTTTCTGCGTGGTCCTTTAGTTTCTTGCTGCTTGTTGTGGTTATTCTTGAGTTCCAATTTGTGTGCTTCAAATTTAGGTTGCCCGATAATCGTTGGCTTCCTGTTGTTTCTGAAAAATAAATTTAGATCATTACTGTTCAGCTCTTTGTTTGGAGTTGCGCTTCTCCAACAATTATGTATGTATGTGATATATATCGTTAAATATGTAGACGGGAAATGTAAGGATGGACATCTAGAACTTTGGGGGAAACTAAGCCACAGAGATTTCGAATGTGGAGCCCCGTAACCCCTAAGGTAGAATGTCAAGAGAAAATTTTTAGGTTAACTTCACCTGTGAAAGGTCATGAAAACTTCGAGGTGTCGTAACTGGACCACTTTAAATATTAGTTCATCAATTGTATCTCAAATTAACTTCTGAATTGTTAAAAGTCAGAAACACAAAAAGGCAAGCATCCTACCTATTTATTTATATAAACTTTATTTATAAACTTGACATTGGGTGTTTTTCGAAATAAACAGAGTACCTTAAAAACCAGCTGGAGTTCTGTCCTAACCCATTTTAAGAAATGTATCTAATTTATGGATACTGTATACTAATACGCCAAACAAGTATTCTTTATAAAATTATAAAGTTATTTACATAACATATGAAATAAAATTATTGCGTGACAACAACAAAGTAATTGGGTATTCCCGATATGTCCGTCGGAATACAAAGCCACTCGAATGTATTGGTTTTTCACCGTAACTAATATTTATGCAATTCAAGATTATTTCTTAAAAACGATAAGAATAAATTAATCAGTCTGTATCGTTATGTTTATTTTCTCTGTTAGTATCGAACATAGGCAATATGCCTCCACAACGTGAGGATAAATTTGGTAGTGTTTCTACAAATGGCACACGGTAAGTTTTTTTAAATTACTATTTTGCCATCTAATTTAAGGTTGTGTGGAAGATCAGTTATTAATATAAATTCATGATATCAATAATGATGCTGCTTTGTGAAAATTTCCAATTGTTAAATAAAAATAATAATAATTATATTGGCTTATAGTTCTGAGTTCAGGTTTATAAATTAAAATGACTTCACATGTAACTACGATCGAGCACATAAAATCGAACGTTTTAAATATGTACGAGTATATCACTTTACTATATACTTTAAGCTGTTTGATTTGCAACAGTATAAAAAACATGTTGTAAAAATATTTACAGAACTCTTTTAAGAGATTATGAAACCCTCGTATGGAAGGCAATATTTTGTTTATCAGAGACTAAGCAACCAGTGACTTAAAATCAGCAGTCTGCTTGTGTAATATGAGCAAGAACTCTATTAGGGTTCCTTATATTTAGTGCACGGAAACCTTTATAAAATCACTCCTACATTTGTCCACCTGTCCTCAGCCTAGCTTATTTTCTCCGAAAAAAATAGTCCAAAATATTAATTTTGTGAGTAAATTATCGAACTAAGGCACTATGTAATATATAAAATAAACGGGATCTTAATGAGAAACATAAACATCTCTTTTCACATTTTTAAAATAATTTCTTGCAAATATGTTAGCACAAATATGCAAAAGTTAACTCATTCCTCGCTTTAACTTCGAAACTATAAAATCTAAAATTTGGAAAATGAATTAAAAATAAATGGTCTAACTTGATCTTTACACTAAAAATATAGGGAAAACCTTAATATTGAATTTGGGAGACAGAGTGTCGAATTAAATGATAAATTATGTTAAACTTATCATTCAATATACCAAATAAAAGAGCTCGTTATGAGGAATATTTACAACTGTATTAATTCATATTTATAAAATAATTTGTTTCAAGTTATTAACAATAATATACAAACATTGACACATTTCCTCTCCATTTTTTCTCCAACATAAAAATTTAAATTAAAAAATATAGAAATATAAGGCCTCACTTCAACTCTATATGAAAAATAAAGCGAAAAACCTAATACCAATTTTTAGGGGGATATACTAGAATTAAATTAAAAGTAAATAGCATGTAATATATCAAATAAAACGAAATGAAATTTACACAAATTCACCCTTTTCCCCCAGACCCACTTATTACCGAAACTATAAGATCTAAAATTTTGAAAAGATATCGTAGTATAGGGCCTCACTTGAACTTTACGGGAAAAAATAAAAACAAAACCTTTATATTGATTTTGAGGAACAAATTGTAAAACTTAATAAAAAAATTTCAAGTGCGTCATGTAATATAGCAGATAAAAGGGCAATAGAATTGTAAATACTTTTTTAATATAATTTTAGAATAATTAGATTAACACTTAATTATCTATGCTTTTGTAACATAACTGACCAGTAGTGTCTAGCAATAATTTGAAGGAAAAGACACCAAAAACCATTTAAATTAGTAAAAACTTTTATTATCATTTACTTTAGTATTTTAGGTTTTATTAAATATTTATTTCAAAAATATTACAAATAATATTTTTGAACAACTGTATAAGAGCAAACATTTCATCTATGGCAAAACTGTTTAGAAGTTTTAGATTATTTTTGAAGAACCAATAAAAGAACATTTTTATCTGTTTATAGCATATTTAGATGGTTGAGCAGCTTGTGTAGCCGCTAAATGATAACCCGGCAACTCTTCCTTGTTGCGTTCGTATATACGATGCCTTACTAAGTTGCGATTTTCCGTTAATTAAATCATTTTAGTTGGTTTTAAGTAGAAATTAATGTTTTCTATATAAATAGCAATGCGATCCCAACATCTGAAATTTTTGTTTTTCTCTTGACTTTTTAAGAGACCTTGTATTTTCATTATGAAATCTCAGATCTTAGTAAAGAAGCAGATCTATTTTATATTTCCAAATCGTCTTCTAGAGCCGCAATAAAAGACCTATAAATGGTTTGATTAATTTTGTAACACTCTGTGCACTTCAGAATTGGTTTGCTTCGTTGAAAATGAGCTTGAAACTTTCTATCAGATCCACAATATCTTGTCCTGGGGGAGGAACCACTTTATGAATACTACCACCGCAAATTATGTTGTGTAGAGGAATTCGACTTTCCTTATCATATTCGGATTTCCATTTTGTTTCATTTCTGCTTTTAGTAGTGGAGCATCATCACTTTCACTCCATAATTGAATATCGCCACTGTCATGTGTTGGTTCTTTTGCAGTACTTCCCCCTTCAGAACAGCTGTCACGCACTAAAATATCTTCATCTTCACTTTGATGAAAAGCACATTAAATTGTCTTCCCAGCTTGTTTACTTTTAGCCATCTCAGTGAAAAAAACAACAGCACAACTGATAAACATAACTAAGCACTGAAACCAAATAAACCAAATGACAGAGTGGCCAACTAAGAATATATCTGGGAAACTATCCATCGTAGAGTCTTGCGGCAAAAAAACTTATTACTAAAATGGGCAAGATAAAAACCTGGAAAATAATTTGAAGATTCTGAAAAGCCCGCTAGGGGCGTAACTGCAATCTTAAACCTAAAAAAGTGAAGTTTTTGTAAATTCCGCTATATTAACATAAGAAAAAATACGTGGTCTTTAATGTCGAGGATAATGTAAACCTTTTTTGTTTGACAATTTTTGTTAAAAATAAAGTGGTGGGAGGTATTTAAATGTTTTCGTAACATTTGAATACCCTGTATTTTCGAAACATCTGAGCCGATTTAACAAATATGAGCTACTACTTACTTCAGTATTATCAATTAGGAACTTAAGTGAAATTATTCACTTCAACTCTCACGCGCTAATATTTTGCGCAGGTGAGTGAGAATATTTCAAAATAACCCGAGAGACACCTTATCTCAGTGTAATGAAAAAAAAATAGTATAAGAAGTTCTTTGAATGCTACTATATATCTTCTAATTTATTAGAAATAGTTTTATTTTATTTCAGATTTGCTTTAAACTATACAGTTCGCTTTGTCATTGCAGTCTTGGTTGTCTATTGTTGTTGGATACCTTTTCAAAATTTAGGAAGTTGGTTTTCTTACCATGTTATTCTCTGCACATTTGGGGTAAGTGAAGTAGAAAACAACACCAATCAAATATTTTAATTAGTATAGCGTTTTAATTATATTTTAAATCTGTTTTGTTTGTAGTATTTTCCTTTATTTTTAACCGAAAAAAAGGAGGAGGTTTTCAATTCGGTTGTAACTATGAACCGATTTCGATCTCTTTTTTTATTTGATAGAATAGACTTCCAGATTGGTCCCATATTTTTTTCAATGATATGGATTGGTCCCTTTTGCAAAAAAACTTATGAGTCGCATGTTAATTTGAAGCACACATGAAGGTGAGTTCTATGTGTCGCTATCATTTCGTGCGATTAATATTGTTACGAGAATTCATCTGACAGCTGGTGCAATCGGCCATCAACCAATTCGTAGAAGGGACATTATTCCGGTGCTTCTGCGAATCCGAAATGTTTCGTCTCTCAACAGGCCGACCGCTGCCGTTACTGGGAATTCCCTTAAAACTTCCAGAACATGAAAGAGTTTCCCGATGGTTCGTGGACTTACCAGACAATTCGGAGAGAAATATATAAATATGGGCAGCTGGCGATAGGAGGCATTCAGTTTTCGACGGTCGTATTGTATAGTAGATAAATGTAAATAGTTTTTGTGAATATAAAGTGTGTTAAAGTAGTGGAAATAAATTAGAGTGAGTTGGACTGTGTTTTAAAATAAATCCAAGAACTGAACCCGAGTGTGAAAATAAAAACATTACACTATCGTTATATAAATTTATCATTATCTTTATACAAGATGGCTCAAAAAATGTTATACGTAACAAATAAGCAGTTTTATATGCTTATATAAATTCGTCGTATTTCCTTATATGTAAGGCGATATAAAATTACAATTATACAGGATGGTTAAAGATACGTTAGAAACTAAATGTTTTATTGGGTGGCCCATAAGCAGTTTATATGCATGGAGGTTAGAATATAGAGTGGAGTGGAGAGAAATTATATTTATACCGGATGGTTAAAAAAATATCGCGAAACCCACAAGCAGTTGATTACATATGATAGTGGAAAGATACCGCGGAGTATAACAATTGTTATACAGGGTGGTTACAAAATGGTAAAAGAGTGTTATACCCATAGGGTAGCCTCTTAACAGTTACAAACACATGTTGGTTGGTGTATATGATACAGTGGAATTAAAGTTAGACATTGACAGATGGATATTTAGGGGGTTGACATATATGCTCGAGTATAATTATACTTATGTAGCTTGATTTAAAAAGTGTGAGGGCAAAAATGCTATATTTGTAGCCCATAGGAAGTTGCATATAAAGGGTGTTTGTAATATATGGTGGAGAAGAACTGTAGTTACAGATTGATTTAAAAATATTTAGAAAAAGAGATCATTTATTGGATATCCCACAAGGTTTTGTATGTATATGATGGTTGAAATATATGGCGGAATAAAAATAAAGTTATAGTTGGTGGTAAAAAATACAATAGGCCGTGTCACATACAGAATGGTTGTAATGTAAAGTATTATAGTTATACATGGTGGTTGCAATATAAAGTGTTATATAGGGTGGTTCACAAAATATTAAGAAAATAAATTAATAGGCCCATAAACATATAGGGAGAGGAAAAATTATATTATGAAATTTATGAAGTGGAGTTATTTTGAAGAGTGTCTCAATAAATTAGAGAATTGAAATTAAACTGATTCATTTCGTCTTAGGAACAAGTTTTTTACATAGCATATTTGCATATATGTACCCACATTTTTACGAAACCTTAAATTTGCGAGTGAAGTTCTGTTACAGAGATATTAACATATTAATTTCAAAAAATATATATTCTTCGAGTTCTCATAGTTTTCATCTGCGTTGTCCGGAACCTGCAATAAAATAATCACATGTCAGTTTTTCATTTTATTCGAGATTCGTCAAAAATATGAATTTTGTCTAATAGTAAAGTAGTTTTGCCTATAAAGTAAATATGGTAAAAAAAATCTCCTCATTCTTTTCATGCATGATCACATCTTATGCTCTAAAAACGGAATTTAACATGTAAATAAATACAACACATAGCTTTTAAATTTAATTAAAAAACGATATTATCAAAGTAACAACAAGTACAAAAAAGTGAAAAAACACCACGGACTAAGTTTTACTGAGAAAAATGTTAATTTTACAGTCACAAGTGATAGAAATATCAGTATATTATCTCATTATGGTAATATAATTCAAGTTATTTTGTAGTTCTTTTTCATCGTTTCCATGGAAGTTTCTTGACGAATCGACCAACAAAATTCAGCAAGCTTTGCTTCTGACCATTTTCCATTGTAACGTCTTTCAATATGCATAATATCCTGATGAAAAGTTTCACCCTGCTCATCTGATACGGCACCGAGATTTTTCGAGATCTAAATGCTAGTCCAAAAAATGAATTTTGAGTGACATATTGTAACCTAAAGCTTTATAAGCAGAAAGAAGCTTTGTCGATAGTTGTCAGCTTTTGTATTACCAAGAAAATTATGATACACTTTTACAAAAGCCACCCAAGTTTTCTTTCAATTTCGCGTCACTGATTTAAGGAAGCATCATTATACCTAATCTTTTTTTTTAAAAGTAACTCTTAAAATCTTCTTGTCTTGTGTGAAAATATGAGACTCTCGTATTTTTATCCAATAAATTCCAGTTTCAATCTTGATTCGAGTAATTGAGATTAGATTTTGATAGCCCCAAGGCTCTAACGAGATCGATCAAATCACGTTGTTTAAGAAAATAAGGTTCTTTTGATGGTCTTGAAGATCCATATAAAGTTTATGATGATGAAGATGAAACTCGATTGGGGCTGTAGACTAGAAATATTTCCATTTTCCGTCTTCTCGCTATTTTTTGGAGGTACTGGAGGTAAACTGACTTCACCACAAGGAACTGGTCTCTTTGCAGATGCGATGTTCGGATATACAGTCTTGTTTATATTGTTATAAAAATCTATCCAGTCCGTCCCTGGTTTCAGTTCGTGAAACATCAATCGCTGGGATAGAAAAACAGAAGAGTTAGAAGGTTCGGATGGGAGAAAAACTTATCCTGAAATAACTCGGTAACTGTAAAATTGATACTGGATTGTACGAGAAGATTCGATGCTGATTTTAAAAGGAGCGGCCCATCATCGCAGCAGGCAGTTAGTGCGGCGAAGAGCTTATGTTGTATTATTATTGTGATATTCGAATAAGCTGTTGTGTATATTTGATGTAAGTAAAAGTTCTAGAAAGTGGTAGTGAATATTAGTTTTTAAATTTTAATTAATTGAACCCACGGAGGTTATAACAATATATTTTTTTCGAGAATCCTCGTGTTGATGTCATGCAAAAATAAGAGTCATTTTGATGATTCTGAGGTTCTGTCCAAAGCATTGGCATCGTAAACGGCATAGATTTATGACTTCTGTCAAGCCAACCTTTCAAAGTTCTTGAACAACTGTTACAGCAAATTTATAGCAACCAACTTTTATCCCTCTCATCGACAGAAAATCCAAAATAGAGCTGGTAAGCTTTTTTAAGAAAATCTGTTATCGCATTTCGCTGTTTTTAGAGTATACTCACCACAAATGTAGCAAAAACAGTCTCACAAGCAGGCGACATTTTAAAACCTAAAATTAAAATGAGATTTATTAAAAAAATTAGTTCGTTTTTTATATTTATTATCACTGTTCATAAACAAATGGATAAACTACGCATAAAATATTTGATATAGAACGTAAACAATTAAGTTAGTTTTCAAGTAACTGTTGTAAAGTCACAGGGAATACTGCACTTTACTTCTTACTCTTACGACTAGCGTCAGGTGAATGATCATTCATCTGATGACGATAGCAGATACAAAGCTATTGAAACGTGGTGAGATCAACCACTTTAAGACGATGGAAGTCCAAGGAAACTTCGAGGAACGAGTTACATTGTCTACCAGCTTCAGACTAACAATTTTAGATATTAACAAAAATAAAGATCCTTCACTTTTAATCAAAATTCCAATTTGAAGACAAACGTCGTCTACAGTTAAAAAAGTGACATGGAATGATTATAGTGTACGTTTTAGACCATGAAAATCTGTTTGTGATAAATAACTTTTTTTCTTAAAATTATTAACAAAAAGAAATCGTTTGATTTATGAAAATATGCAGACTAATCGAAAATCTTCTTTGAAGTTGATTAACTGACATTTATTTTGATTAATTCAATTTATTTACAATTTACCCCGAGTTCCGAGCAGAAACATTTTCATATTTTTAATACCAGCAACTCCACCAAAGCTTACTGTATAAGAAAGTCGATAAAAAAGATTTTCCGATTTTCTAAAAAACGGTACAAGCTATGTTATTGAAAAAAAATATGGGATCACTTCGGGATCCTCCGGAATTAATCCAGTTTCTTTTTAATTTATTATACCCCATGTTCCGAACAGAATTTTTACCATATTTTTAATACCAGCGACTCCACCAAAGTTTACTGTATAAGAAAGTAAAAAAGTTTTTCCCGATTTTCTAATAAAGGGTACAAGCTATGCTATTGAAAAAAATATGGGACCACTTCTTGATATTCCGAATCTAATCCATTTTCTTTTCATTTTATCCCATGTTACGAATAGAAAATTTTCCACATTTTTAATACCAGCGACTCCACCAAAGCTTACTATATAAGAAAGTCGGTGAAAAAGTTTTTTCCCATTTTGTAAGAAGTACAAGCTATATTATTGAAAAAATATAGGAAATACAGACGAATTGAGAACCTCCTTCTTTTTGAAGTCGGTTAAAAAAGCTATTTATCTGTTATTAAATAATCTCGATCCTGGTAACCTCTTTAATATGATCCAGCGTGTATTTTAGCTTATTTGTTCATTAGTTACCATTTTAGTCTTACTTGTGTGGTATATGACGAATTCGAAGAAATATATAGACAGAAATAGACAATTTCACATTTAAAACTCGTCTTCTATCTTCAATTGACTGAGCGTTTGGATTGCCTAAACCATCCTTAATTTACTTAATACTTGTGTTATAGTGTCAACCCAAACGCTTAGTTTACTAGTAAATACTTAATTTTCTTTTGGAGGCGATGACAGTGGGTTACTTGTATTTGGGAAAGTTTTTAATGACTGGTCATGTAAGATGTTACTTTTTTTATATTGTTTATACGATTTAATAGCTTTTATATTTGCTGGCATTTTGTAAACCCTTGGGGCATAATAGAAGAAAGACGTTTTTGTTACATTTTTTTTAATTGCTCTGTTTTTACGTTTAAGTTTGTAATTGATCTTGTTCCATTTTCTGTTACTTGTGTTTTGTCTTGATCGTTGAATATTCGGAGTAGACATTGGTTTACATAGATATTTTGGAGGGTTAAAATATTTGTTCTGTTGAAAATTTTCGACATTTCCTAAAAATTATTTTCACCAGTAAATTTTGAGCAGTTTGTAGTTTATTAATTTTTGTTGTATAGGCTCCTCTCCAGACAGTTGTGCAATATATAATTATGGGTTCTGCAAATGAAGTGTACAGTATGGTTAATAGGTTCCTGCTTAGAAAATCTCTGAGATTATAGAATCTGTGAATTAACGTCCTTATTCTTTTTGATATGTGAGCTACATGTTCTGTCAATTTTAAATGTTGATCGATTATAACTCCGAGATATTTTATGGATGTGGTTTTAATTAGTGTTGTACATCCGCAGTTTTTAGTTTATGTACAGGATGTATTGTGTAGTTTTATCTGAAAACTTCCCGGTTGATCTGGTATTGTTGGCGAGAAAGTAATATATTTCGTTTGTTCTACGTTAAATGTTAACCTATTGCTATTTATCCATAAGCACATGTTGTTCAAATCTTTTTCTATGTTTTGTTTTGCTATATCCCAGGTTTTTTCGGTACTCATTAGCACAGTATCATCTGCACAACATATGAGGTCTCCATTAGCAATTTTTATTTTAGAGATGTTATTTGTGTATATTAGAAAAAAGGATTGGTCCTAAAACTGTGCCCCATGGCACCCCAGTGTTTATAGTAGCTTCAGAGCTTATTGTATTTCCAATTTTCACTTTTTGGGCCCTATGTGATAGATGGTTTTGCATAAGTTTTAATGTTGGTCCTCTAAAGCCATAGTTTTCTAATTTAGTTATTAACTTTGAGTGGTCTACTGTGTCAAATGCTTTGGCTAGGTCTAAAAACCGCTATACATTTCGAAGAATTATCATAGCCCTTACTGCTGTCCTTACAAATTCATGAATGGCATTTGCGATGTTTGAGTTTTTGATAAAGGCAAATTGCCTATTTGTGATGATTTTTTGTTTGTTTAGAAATGATATTATTGTTTTTTTGCGGATAATTCAAAAATCTTCGCAAAGTTATTTATATATACCTATATATTTTTTTGTTACCTATCTAATATTTTTGCAAACTTGTAAAAAAATAATGTTCATTTATTCACCGATTCTATATTTTTCAATTACCCTCAAAATAAAATCAAGCTAATGGATGGCCTCCCGCCGCACCACTTGGCTAGGGATTTAAAACACACGATGAAGCTAGTGACTGACTAGATAGCTTGGCACAATGGCACAATAGAGAGGGGATTATTTAAAAATCCAAGTTATCGGTTGAAGTCCACAAGTCCATCGTAGTTTTCCCAGATACTTTGAAATGTTGGCTTTGCTCTGGGCGATTTGGATAGATTGATCGCTCGTGAATGGGGGCTTTAATCAGGCCTTGCGTTAGAATATCACCGAAAAAGTGTAAAACTCAGTAATTTTGGAATTAACAAAGAAAAAGTTCATATAATGTTGCACTATTCAATCACTCCAAAGGAAAAGGAATTGAGAATAAATATGTTTACTGACCTTTTACACAACATCGATAAGGATTCAGAATTGTTATTTAGGAACAATAGTTTTTATTTTCTTAGGTCAGATCGAAGAATAAAGTGACAAGATTTCAGAGCATGGAAGCGAAAGGGGTTAGTGTTGTCAATTTAGCTAGAAATGATTACTTTTGCTTATGTCTTAGTGCCAAAAATTTTCTGAACCCAGAAATGATTTAGCGATTTATATGACGACTTTGGAGTACATATCAAATTGTTTTATGCAATGGATACGTTCTTTGTCAACGAAAAACAAAACTAATTTGAAATTTTTAAGTATTTAACTATGGAGTAGAAATTACACTGACTCTGGAGTAACAATACACTAAATTAGAACATCGCATTACCTGCTAATGAGTTATCCTTGATAACTTATCGATCTTTATTTAAAATTTTGGAATTATTAACTGATTAGGGTTCCCTACATCTAATAGACGGAAACCCTTGTACAATCATTCCTGCGCCTGTTGGTCTCTGAAAGTACAGGAAGAAAAAGTATGAAATTAGGTATCAGTGCACCAGGTCGGGAGTACATATTGTTAATGAACAAATGATTTCCACACGCTTTATCTACGAAACTATTGAGTCTATAATTTTGAAAAAAACTTTAACGAGATGTTGCCCAAAGTTTACAGGAGAAATAAAGCGAAAATACTGAAATTAATTTTGGGGGTCAAATCGTAGAATTAAATAGACAATGAAACATAAAATTTTTTCAAACTTATCGTGTAATATATCAAATGAATGGAAACATTATGCGGAATACAAACACTTTTTTAAAATGATTTGGTTAAAAGAAACTATAAGACCCAAAATTTGAAAAACAATTACAGGAAAATAAGGACAAAACCCTAATATTAATTTTGTGGGCAAATTATAACATTAAATACAAAATAAAAATTAATTGTTTTTCAAATGTATCATGTATTATACCAGATGAAAGGAGTCATTATGCAGAATAGAAACAATTTTTTTCCATATTTTTAAAACTATTTGTCTATAATGTATTAACAAAAATGTACAACATTCGAAAATGCGAATATAGGGCCTTAGTTAAAATTTACAAGCACAAATATTTAAATTATTTTGGGAAATAAATTTAAATGGAAAATAAAATATTTAAAATTTGACCTAAATCTGCTAAATTCCTGAGCATAAAATTCAGGAAGAAGATTATAGAAGGCTTCAATAAAAGTTTATTGGTAAAATATAACAAAATCCTATACTTAATTTTTGGGGGCTAAGGTAGAAAAATAAAGGAACATTTTTATAAATTTCAAACTCATCATGTAGCAGATCAATTAAAAGGCTCGTTGATATAAATAAAAGTACATATTTTTTGTAAATTTCAAACGCATTTTTGAAGAGATATTAAGGCAAATATTATAAAATCCAATCATTTAACTTGTCTAAAATGGGAAAATTAGAAATATATATGTTAGATTGTAGGCCATTACGGATGGAACAATATGGTTTCCAATATTGTATCCGGTGTACATCCGTTTCTTTGTCTGTGCTCTTTTCAAATATCTAGAGCGCATAGGATAAATAAGTTGCAAAAAGTATTATAAAATTATCATTATTTATTAACATATAAAGGGATGATGATAATATAATTAATTTTCTGTCTAACAACACCATTTCGAAACGTTAGCACTAAATTTCAACCAATGCAACTCGAGAGCAATGCGGTCGGGGAATCGCCATTTTATAATGTTTTTTACGCTGAACAATGAAATTCTTTGGATCTCAACAAGCTTTGAATAATTAAAAAAATGTGTATAACACTGTAGAAATCGCCAAGGAAATACACCACAGAGTAAGCTGAATGTGATAAATATTGCAACTTAATTTGTGATCAGTAAATCGTTTTGTAGCATAACTGCTTGCTATTAAATTGTCACGCCTCTTACTTTCCTATATTTTGAGAATTCCATAAAGAATATGTGATTAGGATTGTTATATGGATATCCTTTAAGTACTTTTATGTTTTTTTGGGCAAAAACACCACAATCGAAATAAAACGACGTATATTGAACGAAAACCACACGTTTCAAAGTCTATTCTGACTTCGTTGCCAATGGCTTTATATTTATTGATGTAATTTGCAAAATGAAAATTTGATTTATGACATTTAAATTGACATTAGAAAATTTGTTGTTTTTAGATATACAGGTAGCACAAAAAATTCTAAAGATCATGTATTATAGTTAAACAGCTTTCAAATTAGAAGAATTTGAAAGAGTTGTCTATAGAATTTATAAGTGGCGTTAATAGGTACAACTTTGTTATAAGATAGCGCATTCGCCAAAAATGCGATCAAAGAATTCTATTGTTTCAGTGATCCTATTAACGTCATAAGGGAAAACCTAGGAAAAACCTTATGAACTATCCCGATTAATAATTTCTTCCTTAATTGTCGGTAACCAGATACGATTAAGTTTTACAGAAGTAGAAGCGATACAATCGTCTTCATTCAAAAGAATTAAGGCAGACTCTTTTATTTTCCGTTTTGTTTATTGCCCAAAAAAACATAAAAGTAATCAAGAATATGTCACAAACAACGTTCAGAAGACAATTCCTTTCTTATTAGTTATATAAAAATGGGTTTTAAATAAAAATATTGTTCTCCTTTAGTACTAATACAGTATGATGCATCAAGTATGGGAATCAGAGCCAATAATGATTCCGCCAGCTAAATATTGGCCTGCAATAGCTGCGGCAAAGTGAATTCTGAAATGATGATCCCTTAAGAAATTACTAAAAATTTGGATAGCTTTCCTAACTCTGATCTCAATTAATATGTCTATTAATCGAAATATTGTAGCTGATGAGAATATCAAAATGCTATAAACATTATTTCAAATTGAAATTGTGTGATTATTTGTTAAAATTGGTGGTAGTAATTAGGTATCATAATGAATTTTCATTACGTATTCAGTGAATTAATTCAGTATATCGTATTATATTTCAGTACATTCCGTTAATGGCAGAAGCTATAATGCTCTTCGTCGGTGATGACATCTGGAGTAGACAGATTAGCAGAAGAGCGAAGTATTTTGTACATGCCGTCCTTATTTCTGTAGGCACATTCTTCATCATAGTTGGAAATGCTTTAGTGTTCCATTATTTATCTCCTGGATATCATCTGTATACAGCTCACGGCATAACAGGTAAAAGTAATTGAATTTACTATTTCATTTAATTCAATAAAATGTTATTCTAGGTCTAGTTTCCATGATAATTCTTATATTATCTCTGTTATTCGGATTGGCAGCAAGTTACCCAGAACAAGCGAAGAAATTGATTTCACTCTCAGCAGTTTCGTACAAATTTTTGCACAATGGGCTAGGTTTACTAGGTTATGGCATAGGAATTATTAGTCTTTGTTTTGGCTACTATACCAATTGGTTTATATATTACACTGGTAGCGAGTCAAGATTAGTTGCGACAATTTTAACAGTATTTATGTCATTGTGGCCATTGAATGGGGCATTTATATCTGCATATCGCCAAATAAAAGCATTAGTGAGCTGACATGACTTTCGCACTTACCAATGAACTATTTCAATTTGGAGAGTCATTTGATTGCCAAGTCAATAAGGCAGAAACGAAACGCTACTTTGCCAAGTTAAATTAGTAGAAAAATATGTTAAATTGAAGAAAAAACCTCTATTCGTCTAGAGGATGATGCATTTTCTGTAGGGATATGTACTTGGTGGAATTGTAAAAACACAGTTTTGCACCCTAACACCAAACCTATTTGGTTTGATTCTTAAAGATGACAACTTAGAGTTGTTGAAACGGCGTTGAGTGATTAAAATAAAGGTTTGGTGTTAGGGTGCAAAACTGTGTTTTTACATTTGTGACACACCAACGGTTCCACAGCTTTTCCATTGGTGGAATTGGTTGTTATAACAAGTAATTTTCTATGAAACAATATATGTTTTAGTTTTTGTACAAAATAAAAATTAAATGATAATTTTGTTATTAAAGATATTATTTAGAACTTACCTGAACTGGTTAATAAATTCAAAAGAAAAAATATATATATATATATATATATATATATATATATATATATATATATGTTGGTTCGATGCTTTCAAGATATTTATATCTTTAAAGCATCAGGAATCAATTATCAACTACTCGGATGAATTCCCGGAAACCACCTAATATATTTAGTGCCCGCGAAAACTTAAAAACGTATATATATATATATATATATAGAAATATTTATCCGGGAATACATCCGTTCGTTATATTGATTCATGTTTGAATACTGCAGACGTTTCGCCAAGGCCTCACTTGGCATTCTCAATGCGTTACGGTGAACTGTAACAACAACAGACAGTAGGTTAGGAAAACAGTTCTATGTAAGTTTTAGCAATAAATTGTCTATAAAAAGAACGTCTCCTTAATAATATGTGTGTTCCCTGTGTTATAGTCTTCTTTTTAGTAATTCCAAAGGTGCTTAATTGCACTGATATTGGGGCTATTAGCAAGCCAAGCCGTAATTGTGATAGTGGATCGTAAAACTAGTCTTGCAGTTACAGGCCATGCTTTATCCTGTTGTAAGATGAATTCTAGTCGACAATCTCACCTAGGTATCATTCAGCACTAAATGTGTCTTTGTCTTAAAGCCGCGCCGTTAGCTCCCATTTTATGACGGATCCTATTCGCAAAAATTAATTGTTTTTCTCACTCCTGCACCCAAATGCCATTTATTCAGTCTTCTGTATTTTCGAACGTCATTATGACTCGAAAACGGGTTGGGCGTGACTCCATCTGGATCCACGCCCAAGTGAAGATGTTCTGAGCAAATATCCTTCGTTCCTAAAATTCAAATTTGGTCATTAATCCTACGAAACTAGTTCACAGAGAAACTGCCATGTTTCATTATATAGGGTGTAAGTAAGTGTTGTAGAAAAAAATTACAAATTTACACGATTTCTCTCTGGTTCTCAGCTGGTAAGTATCGATTTGTCCTTGACCATGACTGTGGGACATTTGAAGGTCAATGTCAGCAAGTAGCGATTTGTCCTTTTCTCCTATTATTCACATTGGAAACAGAAAAAAGACGAGAAATTTTACGTGACCTTGAAGGTCATTTCAAGGAGAAGTTAATTTCTGAAATATTTTTTTTCAACTGGAATACACGTTGATGTTGATTATGACCTTGGAGGTAATTTCAAACTCATGCACATTTTTTAAATGAGAACCGTTACTTTTTATATTTTAAAGTATATAATATTTTCTAAGGCAGCTTGAATCATACTTTGACCATAACCATTATGATCTTTTTCGAACATGTTGTATTCGTCCGCCAGCTTGTATTGACCATTTTGAATTACTAAGATTTGATTTCAGATTCGGAATCAGCGCCCCGGGCAAAAAACCCGTTATTGCAACGTTGCATTCAATTTCAAGAAATAGTACTAATTTTGTCAACCATGTTGTATTCGTCCATCATAGTTATTGATCGGACATTTTGAATTATTAAGGTTTAATTTCTGATTAGTAATCAGCGACCCGTGAATGCAGCTTTTCATATAATTTTAAGAAGAACCGGCAAGGTGCTTGTTTTCGTTTTTTATGTATAGCTATTCAAATGCCCCTGGAGATCATGATCAAGGTCATAGTCAAGACCATGCTTGAAAATAGGGTTTATTTAAAAGTTTTAAAAAGCACACAGATTCAAATTGTCAGTTATGCTGTTTCAGGACGTGTTTATGTGGCGTTTATGTTTTATAAGTAATTAGTTAGATAGCAGCACTTTGACCGCTTATATCTTAAAAATTTGGCAATTTAGAAATTGGTGGCCATATGATTTTTTTGTTCTAAATCCTAAAAACAACAGGTTAAGTTAAGTTGACTGAGAGACAATTTTCGTAAGGAACTGGGCGGAGTTCTTTGATAAAAGTAAAGACGCCTAAAGTTTTAATACCAACAGTGACTTTAATAATAGAAATTTTGTTATTCAGTATTTTTCTGTGTATTTTCATTCATAAGAAGTGGATATGTGCACCCTTGTCTCTCTTTTATAGGTTTAAAACGCAGATCGATTTACTTTTAATGCCAGAAAACAATATGCTTCGGGGGGATTGGAACCTTCACTGGGCGATCTAGTCCTTACCATCTATTTGGGGGAGGGGCTTATAATATTTTGGACACATAGTATTACATGGGATATTATAATAAATCTAGTGGATCTGAGGCACAACTCATAGAAGTTACTTTCCTCCAGGCTCTTGGAGCTACGATTACATCGTTTTAGTCTCAAACACACGAACTTTGAGGCTCTCGGGTGAACTGACGATCTCCCCCTCCCCCACGAATCAACCCCTAGCCCAGTCGAGTAATTTCAAAGGTTGAACTATTCTATTTGAGTTGTGTATCATTTGTAGGTAATTCTTAAAATAACTAAAAAACATGTTACTGGTGAAAAAAATCTTTTATTTTTGATAAATATATGGTTGTTTAATACTCATTCTTGTTTAACCTAAAGTACATTTAGTTATAGAAAAAAATGATAGATACAATTTGGCAAGTGCGCAGTCGTAATGTTGTTACTGATATCGAACATATAGGAGTAATAATAAAAATAATTTTAAAAGTAATTTGGCAGTGCTAAGTAGAAACTGCTTTATTACTTTTTTCCTACAAACTAACGTTAAATAATTTAACAGAGGACAATCACAGACATCTATTTCTAATTTGAATATGGAGTATTATTGAGAGTGATGAATTTTTTTTATCGCTTATGTACGAATATTAAATACAGGTATAATTCACTGGTAGTTAGAGTTTTTTGTATGTCATAGTTTAGTAATATAAATGCAAGATCAGTCATACATTTCTTTCACTATGTTAATACAAAATATTTATTTTATTCGACTATAAAATTTCTGTTACTACAGTTTGAATTGTTCAAACTTAGAACAAGGTTTCGAACTTTCTATTTTTTGTGAGTTTTTCATTTATAGAACATATGAATGATAATGCAATATAGGAATACAATTTATCCAAACTTTTAACCGCCATACAAGTTTAAAATGATTTTTTACTTTCATTTATCTCTTGCGGTAATCAAAACTCACACCTTTACACATTCTCTCGCGGTACAAAATACTTCTAATTTCCTAGTTTAGGTAATTTTAGAATCTTTTCAGTACACTTTTCTCTTGACTACACATTTATATCCAATCACAGATTTATTCTAACAGATCTTGTGCTTTTCTACACGATTCACAGCAGTGTGTGATGTAGTAGTGGTAATGGCACAATCGAGCTTGGACTGCTACCTTGCATTTCCTGATGCGATCCACACATGATCCTGGAAATAGTTCGAACTGTATTAATGCCAATCATTTTGTAAAATTTCTTAAATAAAAGATAAAAACGTAATGATGTTTTGAAATTATATTTGTTACCTGAGATTAGATTAATTTAATTGATGAACAAACAGTGTTATCATGAAATCTGTTTAAAAACCTAGATAAACGATATAGATTTTATATTGGTAACAGTAATATTGAACAACAAGAAATCCGTTTTGCAGCCTTAAATTAATTCTTATTTACATTTTTTCCAGTGTTATCCAGCTTTTTCTCCATTGTATGTAACTGCATATACAATACTGTAAAGTGTCGATTAATTTACAGAGGCTACTAATTTCAATATTGGTACAACATTTGAGTTTTACGCTACTAAAAAGAATCATTCTCGAATTTATTAACAAAAACTACCTCTCCGAAATAAACAATTAGAACAAAACTATCCTGCTGAATATACAAATGACAATGAAAAAGAGTACTGAAAATTGGGTATTTGAATCTTTTTCATAAGCCATCATAAATTATCAATATTGTTCTAACTAAATAGGGAATTAAATTCAAATAAAACTAGAGACTGCGTAAATGCTTCATTTTTTATGTGTGACGTAAATAACGTGTACTTCAATAGGGCCTTTCATATTCGGAAATTTTTAGTAGGCATGCGTTGACATAGGTTATACACATTACGTTGTTGACGTCACGATTAATTTTAGCTCGTGTTTGATTACGTGACTTTACTATTTAAAATGTTAATTTCTATTATTACAAAATTAATTGCTATTTCTTTAAAAAAATACATAATATGATAATAAATAATAATTTTCTTTTATGAATTCACCAGCCCGAACTATATTTTTTAATATAGTCAAATACCCAATTCATCAAAAACTAGTCATTAGACAGTATCCATCTTAAGCTCATATAAACTCCAGTTTTAATTAACATCAAGCTATGAATTTTTTAAACATCACATTTTAACTAGTTTTTCTATCTTTTTTCGGTGAATAATCAACCAATGAGGACTTACAAAACGTCCATTATGAAAGATTTTTTGATTCTTTAAAACTTTTCCATTGACTGCATTTCTTTATTACCCCGCATGATATAAGCAAAAACAAAAGAAGTCTATATTTTTGCGGATTTATTTTACTTAAATAATTTACTCCTACAAATTTGATGTTAAAATTAAAATCAATTATTCCCTATAAACTGTTACTAAAGTGATGACATAACAGATCTGCTGTTCAATTTGTATTCCAAAATGATTACAATTTTGTTCTCAACTGGTGTAGTAATATGAGCCTGAAATCACCAATTAAGTTTAAAACAATAAATATTTTGTGATGTTTTTATTTTCACATTCGAGGTTTTTGGATTTGCTTATGGTGTTATTACTGTATGTTGTGTGTTTCTGACTACTGAGGAAACTGTTGAACAGTTCCCCAAAATTGTTCTTTTCTTTAACGCAACCGAGTAAGAACTCAGGTTCATTACTCTTAATAGCACAGTGTTCGCGGCAGGAAACATAGTCTTTTCCAGTGCGATTCCTCTGCCCATATTTCCATCGTTAAGTTCGGGGTCAAAGGTCATTACTGTTCCAGCTTTGGCTTCCCCTCTAGGCAAGCATCTACAATAATTTCAGCTCTTTTCGGAACATTTACATTATTTGCTGAGATTGCTCGCACCATTATATCATCTTTCCCATGAAGCATCACTTCTTCGTCATTGACTCGCAGAACGCCATCATTAAATTCCCTTGGAGCTCATGACATCCATTTCAATAATGACCTCATCTTCGGTGTCCGCCACTAATGCCCGATATTGGAATATTGTATTTCCCAATATCATTTCAACTCCTATTTCCCCATGGACCTGGCACCTGTCGCTGTTCGCAGGTGCCATTTTGTTGGTTTTATCATTGTCTACAAAGACAGTGGTAGCGGGGTGTGGCGAAGCGACATTTGCTATTGTTGATAGTTGAGGCTTTTTGGCTACAGGTCGACGATGGCTCCTTCACATCGACCTTATTTAGTTTTCCCGATGAGGAAGTCGGTAAGGCGTTGCTCTACTTGCAACGTCTTCCTTACAGTGGTTTTATTATTTCTGTCATCTTATGATTCTACTTCAATGGCTGATTCGGACCTGACCTCTACAGGCGACAATTAATCCATGGATGTGTCATTTTGTGTGTTGTTCCCTCGACGCTAATTTTCGAATCCGTACTGTTTTTGCTGCAATTTTTCCTCTTTGTATGTATGTATAAATTAATCAGTGATTTATTTATTATTATTGTTAATGAGGATAAATTAAAATTTTTTGTTTTCATTAATTGTGACGTAGAGGTCCAGACTACCTGTTCTTTTATTTTGTTGATGTCACCCTCCATTATTTGTTTTACCTCTTCTACCCGCCATTCATTTTTGACTGTCGTTTGCTTTTAACTCTTCCATCCGAGTTTCATTCTCGACTATTTTCTCTTCCAGTATTTTTAAATTTTTCTGAACCATGATTTTCAAATTTTCGAGTAATTGGGCTTCGAAGGCTTCCTTCAAGGTTTTAGATTTTTCTAATAATGTGTCTACTAGGGTTTTAGAATATTTTTATAATGTTTCTAGATTTTTAGAATTTTCTAGTAATTTATTTTCCAATGCCTCTTTTACGTTTTTAAAATTTTCTAGCAATTTGTATTCCATTTGATTTAATAGCATATTGATGTCCCCATTACCATTACTAGAAACCTCAAACAAATAAGTGTTGGGACTGTAACCTTTACTTATTAGGGCATCTCGTCGTCGTTGTATTAATTCTTTCTTCCCACTAATTTCTAAAGCCCGTTTTTACAGTTCTTCTTTTAAATCAGCCACTTTCAATTGGTTTAAATTCACCACTTTTAAAGTTCCACAAATACACCGAATATCTGAGACCACTCTAATGTTTTTATTTTCTCACTCTGGGTTCTTGGATGTATTTAAACACTCAGTCGAACTTACTATAATTTATTTCCACAACTATAATTTATATTCATATTGCTATATGCAATTTATCTTGAACACCTACTGTTTACTAGACGGCAACCGAGTACTGATTGAATGCTTTTGTCGACCTCTCGTATTAAAAAAATACTCTCAGTAAGATGTAAGTGCATCAAGTTCAATGGAGAGAACAATTCTAGAGTCAAACTGATTAAAAAAACAAGTCATGGGCAAGCCAGGCAACTTACGTTCAGAATGTGACCAAGGGACCTGTAATCTGAACTGGCTTTAGGCAACACACGTCGCACCTCACATAGACAATTTATGTAACAAAATAGCCACAGGAGGAATAGATAACAAGCAATGGGATTTCTGCAGAAGCCATCGATTATCTTATTTATATAATTGTCCTGATTAGTAAGAGTAGCCAAAAAAATATATATTTAAAAATAGTTTTGACACGGATCTTGAGAAGTATTTATGTAAGGTCGTAAATTCCTTACAATCATCAATGTGCTAATAAGATATTTGGCCCTGAGGTATATTTCAAGAGATGGGTAGAGTAAACAAGGATACAAGTACATGGACTCAAAGGATAGTTGTTCAGTAATCCCGGATCAAGGATAATTTAAAAAGGATTGCTCGATAGATGTAAATTTTTCGGAAAGCATACGTCACAAAGTGACTGCTATTATTTGCACGTAACCTTTTCTAATTAAGTTGTTATCAATATCACATTAAACAGATGAAACAAAATACGTTACAAGGTGGCTGTTTTTTCGAAAACTTTTAACATTGATCAAGCAATCCTTTGTAAAATATCCTTGATCCTGGATTACAAACAAACAAAAAAATTTTTCTTCGACATTCTTAAATTTAAAAAAACCATCCCTTCTGTCAAAATTAGTAATATATATAATCAGGTAAGGATTGAGCTAAGCATAAGTTTAAGTTATATTAATAATATTAACAATTAAATGAAAAATTGGGCTCAGCCGGCATTTGAGCCCGGAACCTCTCGCACCCAAAGCGAGAATTAATTTACTTGATAATTAGCAGTCAACTTAAAGCACATAATATAACTATAATATTTGATCGTCAACTGAGGTTGTGATTTCAACAATAAAATAGTTAACTAATAGACTTGATAGGAGAATGAAACAAAGTATTGTGTTCTAAAAAGGATACTGAATAAGGAAGGTTAGTGGTATAAACTACATGATCACAATTCAAACTTTTGGAGAATATAATAATATGCAAAGGTCTGGACAATAAAAACTAAATGGATATAAATACATAACTGGCAAGATAATTTTACAGTTCTAGTAGTTACACACACCCCAAACAGAAACTCTAGAATACAACTACTGTGAGACTCAGAAATATAAAAAGTGAACTTGTATTTATAATTTAAAATGTTAGTAGATATGCAAGTGAATTCTATACTTGAAGAACGTGTAGAAGGTAATACTTAGGAGAAAAATTGTATTACCAAATTTTAACAAAACAGTAGGTATGCAATAAATTGAAACATCTAATACCAATTGTTTTCTGAATGATAGCATCTCTAGTTTGTATTTTTCCGAAGGAGTTCTACACGTACAACCTTAAAATCATAGACGCCTGTCCCTGGGAGCACCTCATGGGCCTTTTATGTTATTGCTTTTTACTTAATTTGTAATGGCTGGTTTAGATTATGTCGAAGTGAGCAGGGAATTAGGCAGGGCAGCCGGCAGTGCGAGAATGTAAACACTACACTTGTCTAGTTAATGCCTGTGCTGCTGCCACTCCCTGATACTCGTCAAAAGAGCGGTTATTACGCAAGTCAAAGGACTGGCAGTACGAGCGAAAGTGAGTGTTTACATTCAGCCAGTGCTCGATTTTGGATTTTAGTTATACCATAAATATCCATATTTTTATTGATCAAAATACTTACTCTTGAAGTATATTTAATACTCCACAAAAAGGTTATTATTATTAACATTAAAATTAAGAAATGTCTTTTGTAGAGTATTAAATTTCCTTTAAGAGTAAGTACTTTGACCAATAAAAATATTGATATTTCTGGTAGTTTCAAAAATCCAAAATCGAAACAAAAAATTGAAAAAACAAATAAATTTTTAAGTTTAACGATTACAAGAAAACTCGTATTATTTCAATTTACTGTTTTGGGTAACGAAACGCGATTACTTTTAAAAAACCTATAGTCATCTCTTAATTTCACAATAGTTTTTTTGTCCTTTTTTGTTACAACATCGAAAAGGCATTGAAACACCGATACATTGTTATATTAAATGTTAAGTTTTATACAACATTTTGGGAGAAAAAAAAACATCATAGTAAAAAAATGTAGTACGTTCTTGCTTATAACCTAAATAGTATAATGATAATTTTTTTTCGTGACAAGAAAAACTATAAATATTTACTTGTTTTTCTTGCGTATTAAAACGATGTATATGGAAAAACAGAAAATATTTAAAAAAAATCAGGTTTTGTTTTAATGGCAATATGTAAATACAAAAATTCTAGGTAACAGCAAGATCTATGGAATAGAATCGACACATTTTCTTTTTACAACAAAAATGAGTGTAAGAGTCTGGTTAATGCGTACTTGTGAATTAATTAAATTTACTATAGCACGAGCCTAGAAAATGGAAAATTCTAAGAGACTTGCATAATTTCGCAACACAAAGGCAGTCACCCGGTTTCAGTAGTTAAGAATTTTTTGCAATCTGCACAGCAACAAAACAATATTTTACAGCTTTGATGCTGTCATTCGATAGACCTTACTTTTATTTACATTCAACTTTCATAAGCATATGTTTTTACTCTAACATACATTTTAGAAGTGATTAACGAGAAACTTTGATTTTCCTGATTTCACGATTTTTCACTTAATTTTGGAAAAAAAAACAACAGCTGAAATTTTGTTGATATTTTATAATTTACCAATTACATGGCTTTAATCCAAAAGAAATAGAACTCCAAAATAATTTCATATTTTAAGTATGCTATGTTTGAGTTTATTTATAAAATAAGTAAATATCTGTTAATTTTAAACACTAGTCTTTGATATTTTATTTAATAGTGATACTTTTATATTATATAACCCATATCACCTAATTATTAGCTTTAATCTTTGGATTCTATTATAACATTGAAATATTTAATTAAAATTAACTTATACTATATATATAAATAGGCAAAGACAAAGCGATTTGGTACCATTTTCTCTCAACCGATTTTCTTCATTTTTGTTTTGTTTAGTAGCTACTGACGACCTTCAGTGCAGAATGCTAATATTAATTTATAATATTGGTTCATTCATTAAATAAAATATAATAAAAATTCATTATTTACGTTCATAATGTCAACGCCAAAGAGTTGAATGTGCCGCCGCCGCCAGACTCAAAACATTGAGTAATTATAGATACAGAGACAAATGCTGTTATATACTTAGAGCATGTACTTCTGGAAATGTCATGCAAGCGTTGTTATTGTTTAGTAGTAAAGTAATCGTTGTATATTATAATTATACAGGGCGATTCTAGATATGTTAGAAATCATTTTTTTCGTGGGTGTCACATAAGCAGTTGCATATATAGGGTGTTTAAAATATAGAGTAGAGTGCAATTATAACTAATAAAATAATTATATAGGGAAGCTATTAGCGGTTGAATTTACAGGGTTCTTGGAATAGAAGGCGCAGTAGAATTACTGTTATACAGGGTGGTGCAAAAAATATTATACAGAGATGTATATACAGGGTGACGGAAATGGAAATACAACATTTCGTAACCCATAAGCAGTTGTATATATAGGGAAGATGAAATATAGGGCGAGAGGAATTATAGATATACAGGATGATGATAAAAAATGTTAGAAAAGGAAATGATTTATAGAGTAGCCCACGAAGAGTTCCATATATATGATGATTGAAATATAGGTCGGAGTAGAATTATAGTTACAGAAGATAGTTAAAAATTTCATAAACAAAAAGAGTAAATACGCTGGCTCATAGGCTGTGGCATATACAGAATGGTTTACCGGGTGGTTCAAAATGTTAAAAAGTATTATGCGTGGTCCATGAGCAGTTGCATATACAGGGTGGTGGAAATATATAATGGGATGGAATTATTATAATGAGGATTTTAATAAATGTTAGAGAATTGAGTGCAATTATAGCTATACAGGGAGGTTAGAAAAAATTAATATGTAGGGTAGCGGTTGAATTGTTGTCATATTAAATTAAGAATTACGAATTTGAACACAAATAAAGTCCTATGAATTATATCTGAAAAAAACTTGAATTTCGTTACTTATTTGTAGAAGCGAGATGTAAGACCGACATCTAGGATTTTTGGAGAAACTATCTCACAAAGGTTATGAATCTGGATCCGTTCCATGTAATAATTACTGTTCTCCCTAAAGTCCTAGGATAGAATGTCAATATAAAATTTTCAGGTTACTTAACCTGCCAGAGATATTGACACAATTTGTCGAATTTCGACCACTGGGCGACAACTAGTATTTTTAATCCAACTACTGAACCTACAGCTCCCAGCGTAGATTGGGTGTTAAAATCTACATTATTAATACTAAAAATGTTTAAAAGTAAAATTAAACAACTTAGTAGTATAAAAATTGACTTGTTTGCCTTTTGTTTAAAGTATTTTATTTAAAAATTGAGGAAATTAAACTTAGTGTAGTTCATTTTGTGGATTTTTAATTCTCTTCACCAATGTCCATTATATCAAAGACGATTTTACGATTAGATTTTGCACAAAAAACAATAAACTAAATGTTTGTCCTTATTTGAATGTTTTTATTGTTTAATAAAAAAAATCCATTGACAAAAAATGTTGAATTTTGTGGCAAATGCTTACAATTGTTTCTTTGCAGATATCAATTTTGTCCAGCATATATTTAAATCACCTGGACTATAAACTGTGAATGAACGGGCCCGAGTCAGACCATAAAACAATTTTCTTCAGCAATTGTTTAAATTACCTGGACTATAAACGGTCGATGAACGGGTCAGTCCTTTGACTGCCGCTCAAAAACCGCTCTTTTGAGGAGCATAAAGGTTGCACTCCAGTCGCAACATTAGGAGAAGTATGGTGTTTACATACTGCTCTTCATACTGACCTGCCTACTTCCCGGTACACTTCGCCTTAATGTAGACGAGATTTCGACCCTATTTCGGCAATAATTTCGATAGCCTGCCGGCAGCTCGAGCAGCAGGGGTTGGGGATAATGTAAACGAGCTATAACAGCAGTACAGTTAGCCAGGGTCGATGCTTGTGTCATGCTTAATAATTATTGGAACAAATATATTATTTATTTTGAAGCTATATAATGCGACTCTGTCCACCATAAGCTTTTGGATAAAAATTAATCTACAGAAACGGTCAAATTAACGAAATTTTGGGAATCTATATTAAAACAATAGTTTTCAAAAATTCTATATGGCTCAGACAACGTTCCAGTATAAGGAAATAACTTTTGTAGAGAATTGTAGATATGCTTCTATAAAGATAGAAGCATATCTAACAAAACTCGGTAATTATAACCCTTTCACAAGTCATCAAGCATCATTAAAAATGCCTAATCAATAGTAAATCCTAGGCATACATAACTTGAGACCTACGAACTCTGGGAAAAAGATTCAGCATACCTTCCATTAATTAAACGATAATGCAAGTAAAGGTCTTTGAGATAGAACGAGTTAACTAAAAGTTCTGCTCTCTCCCAAAATTCAGAAAAAATCTTACACTTACTTTCCATTGGTTGATCTTGCGCAGGTTTATACCTGTCCACGTCTCTATTATTTTCCTTATTTTCACAAGAACATGTTCTTTTGGACACAGGCATGTTTTCATCAAAGCATTGATTTGAAGTACCGCCCTGTATGTCAAGACAAGTGACACGTCTCTTTTGAACTCCTGTTGGACAACTACCTTCGCATTGTCCCCATTCTCCCATGTACCAATGAGGTGGACAAGAACCTTCACAGGGTTGTTCTTCAGGAGGTTTAAGATGAGCTGAACATGTCATTTCGTTTGTAATATGAGCCTGACCCTTGATTTTGACGATACAGTACACTTCCCGTTTTTGTCGTGGTCTGTTGGAACAAGAATCTGAACAGGCACTCCAAGGACCTAAAAAAGAAACAAGCAAGTTTCAATCTTCTGGTTTAACTTTAACAATATTACTATAGATATTTTCTTCTTACCTATAAACCATTGTCCTCCACACTCTTTGTCACTAGAACAAGCTCGCGAATGTTCAGGTTTCTCTGCTGCCTGGCAATTGTGTTGATCTTCGGTTCCACAAACTATATAGCGATTTTGTGTACCAGTTCCACAATGTTCTGAGCACTGTGACCATTCCGTCACTAGCCAGAGTGAGGTAGAATGTGTTGTTTGAGACAAGGAGGTGACTGATGGTGTCGAACAAAGACCCATGGAACAATATTCTGCATGAGCTGGTCGATCTTCAGATCTGCACCTTCCCGAAGGACAAGTCACTGATCTTGTTCGGTGACCAGTGCCACAAGTAACTGAACACTAGAAAGATATAATAATAGTTTTGTAAGCTGGATTATCTGAAACCACCGATTAAAACAATTTTTTAGATGATATTCTATATTCACTAAATCATTTCTTACATACAAGAAAGTTTAAAAATAAAGTAGTACATTCACGGCAACGCCTATAAATCAATGAATGCAATTTAGGTTTGATGAGATAATTTACTGTTTTACTTTACTTGCATATTAATACCTTGTCAGGCAAAATACTATTTACTTAAACCGAAATGTACAGTTAAGGCCATAATTTCAAGCAGTACGAAATTTATTGCAATCTGTTTGCCGATTACCTGATGGTCTTATCTGTTGTTTAATATGAAACTCTCACTTATCTAACATGATGAAAAAAGAATAAGTTACTAGTCGCTAGTGCGAAAGTAAGAGTCGATTATTGTAAATGTCTATGAGGGTGTAATATTGCTCAGATCATCTTTTTTAAATGCAGTCATCTCGGTGTGTGATTTCCTGCTAAGTGATACACTTTTGCTACATTTACCTATTCCAGGTCCTCGAAGTTTCCTTGGATTTCCATCGTCTTGAAATGGAAGATCTTACAACGTTTCAATTTTGTATTTGCTATATTCATCAGGTGAATGATGGGAAATTCAGATTATCTGTCGTTTTTATACCCTTAACCGGTGGTGCGTCGTATCTGGCGGTTGGTTGTCGGTGATACGTAGCGGCAGTGGCCGAAGAAGGCCTCTCCAAATGTTTTAATTCGGTGCTGGGCTTGCTAATTATATTCTCGTTCGAGATTATGTATGCTGTCTCTATAAATTTTTTTTATACCAGTGCTCTTCCTTGTAAATTACACTGGCCTGGTCCGAGTTGATATTATGGTGTTCAGTACATGCGTGATTAGCTTTTTTTTTTGCCGAGGTGAAATCCTATTACGGATTGGCCATGCGCTTGGTTCAATCACGACATGCTGTATGTGAGGCTCCCGGTGACCCGTATACTCACTAAAACACCTCCAATTGCCCTCTAGGTACCTGGAACTATCAACGAAGATATTACGTCAGGTACCCCGGCCCCTAGTCCCTAACCTACCAGTTCCCTAATTTCAATCACCTCCCTCTCCTCTCTCTCTTTGTCCCTTACCACCCTGGCCAGGAACTCTACAATCACTCCCCACTTCCTCTCGCTCTCCATCAACCGTTCTACGACATTCCTCGCCTCTAGAGCGCACCCCAACTCATTCTCTGCTCGCATTCTATACCCCTGCCATCTTTCACACTCAAAGAAAGTATGCTCAGGGGTATCCACTTGTCCACAGTAAACGCACCACTCATCCTCCTTCCTCTTGAATCTGAACAGATACTGCCGAAAGCACCCGTGTCCAGACAGCAGCTGTGTCAGATAATAGCTGGACTGCCTATGTGGACAGCCAACCCACGCTTTCTGGTCTCTGACGAGCCTCCTCGTCCAGGACGCCGTTCCCGCATCCTCACTTCTCCATTCCCTCTCCCATATATCTAAGGATCTCTCCCTCTCTTCCTTTCTCACTCTCATTCGATCCTCCCCCCTCTTGACCCTTTCAAAGATCCTACTCCTTTCATCGACCTCGATTCCTATAGGAAGCTGCCCCGTGATGACGCACAGCCCCTCGTACGATACCGTCCGGTAAGCACACGCCACCCGCAGAAGCATCTGTCTATAGGTGCCCTGAATCATCCGCGCATACGTTCCCACTCTCATAACCTTTTTCCATACTGGTGCGCCATAGAGCAGGACAGACCTAACGACACTACACAACACCATCCTTTTCTGCCCCCGCGGACCCCCGATGTTGGGGAGTATCCTTCCGCCACCACCCCCTTGGCTTTCTGGGTAGCCCTTCGAATATGCTCATTCCAGATGAGCCTATCATCGAGGGTGATCCCCAGACATTTAATAAATTTCCTAGGGACCACCCTCACCCCGGCCCAAAAGAAGGCAACGCCTCCTCTCTTCCCAAGGGGGCCCCTCAGAATGACGCATTCCGTCTTCTGAGGAGCTACCCTTAGATGGTTCCTATCGAACCACTCCCTGATGATAGCCAAAGACTCGTTGCCCTTATTTACCATCTCATCCAGACCCCTGGCCCTCACGACGATTGACAAGTCGTCTGCAAAGGCCAGGCTAACGCATCCCTCTGGCAGAGCCAACCTTAAGATCGGGTCATACAGCAGGTTCCACAAAGTTGGCCCAAGGACCGAACCCTGAGGGACCCCCTGCGTAAGTCCAATCTCGGTGTCTCCCACCACAATCACTCTTCCTGTCAGGTATTCCTTCAGGACATTTACAACCCCCGCATCCATTCCCAATTCCTTCGCTCTTTCCACGATTCCCTCCCATCTGGCCGTATTAAAGGCATTCTCAACATCCACGCCAATAACAGCCGCCCAAACGTACCCAGGATCCATAGCCAGTTGCAAGATTTTGCTCACAGCCTGTATTGTGGACCTTCCCTTTCGAAAGCTGTACTGGTTGTCCGAAAGACCTCCAGCCGCCTCAATCGCTTCCTCCACACGTCCCCTGATAAGATGCTCGTATACTTTGCCGATTACGTCTAACAGGGTAATCGGTCTGTATTTCGTAACGCCCCCTTCCCCTTGACCTTTCGGGATCAGGACAGTTTTCCCTCTCCTCCAGGTTTCAGGAAATCGTTGTCTCTTCCATAGTTCGTTCAGGATTTGAAGAATCCCTCCCGAATCGTGCCGAATGATCGCCCTCACCGTTTCTACGAACACTCCATCAGGCCCAGGTGCTTTACCCGCTTTCAGCCTTCCACATGCTTGCTCCAACTCGTTCTCTGTGAAAAGCCTCACCTGGCAGTCCTCTTGCCGAGTGAAGCCTTCCGTTTCATTCTGAACGTTAGGGAAGAGTTCCAATATGCGTGATTAGCTAGCCCAGATTTCGTTAGCTCCGCCCTTTGAATAACTATGCTGTGTTCCGTAACCCTGGTGTCCAGTCGCCGCATTGTCTCTCCAATGCAACATTGCCACATTAACAAGCTATGATGTATATGCCGTTATTTGGTATTGCTGGAACGTTCGACCTCGTTCTGTAATCATACTGCTCAAGATGTTGCTGCTTTTGAAGATCATTCTGATTTCATATATGTATGCAATTCGTCTAAGTTTCTCCCAGAAGCCTTTAGTATATGGTAATAATAGACTTGCTATAGTGGGTTCCTCTTCCTGCCTAGGTAGTTTGTCCAGTTCTTCAAACGCCTTGTTAATGATGGTGTCCGGATATCCATTAGCCAAAAAATCTTCTTCTGGTGGGCTGCAGATATCTTTGGCTCTTTGGATTAGTGTTTTGATGATGCCAGTTTTCGTTGCTGATGAGTGGTTAGAAATGTATGTGTAGCCTTCCTGTAGACTGTTGTTTGGACTCCGGTCCTAGTCATTTGACACTTAAATCAACGAAGGATAGGCACCCACTCTCTTCCATCTCCTTCGTGAATATAATGGATGGTTGTGATCGGTTTAGGTGTTCCAGGAATGCCTGTAGTTCTGTCTCTCCGTGTTGCCAAATAATGAAGGTGTCAACGACATACTTTAACTATAGCTTAGGCTGCTTCTCGTACTTCTTCAGTGCATATTCTTCGAACCATTCTATGTAGATGTTGGCGATGGTTGGTGATAACGGGCAGCCCATGGGCAATCCATCTTCTGGTATGAAGAACCGGTCATTCTCCTGAAAGTAGCAGCTCCGTCCTCTCCACCAGGGTTTCATCTTTATTTCTCACTATGTCGAGAGATTTGTCTAATGGTACCTTCGTGAAGAGGTTTTTAACGTCGAAACTTTCTAAGCGATGTTCTGGCCCAAGTACCATGGTTCCGATGATTTCAACAAAATTCTTTGAATCCTTGACATGCGATGATGTTTTGCTCTCTAAAAGTTGGATGATTGGTAAAAGGAATTTTGATAGTTCTACAGTTGGTGAGTTGCGTGAACTTGTAATCGGTCTGAGACGTAATCCTGCCTTGTGTATCTTGGGTAGTCTATAAAGAAGTGGTGGTTTGCTGTGATGCTGTCCATCTAGATAGTGCCATTTTCTTTGTCAGCTGGTAGAATGATGGTAGATTTGTCGTCCTCCACTGAGCTGATGATATCTAGTACTGATATCTTTTTTGGAGCTACAGCGTAGTTTAGGCCCTTTGTTTGAAGAAATTTGTTTCTTCAACTGCTGTGAGAACTATGGATGACAAGTTCACCACTCTTTCCCTGTTGGTGTATTCTTCGGCAATTGCTTCCTGGTAACTTACCAGCTTCTACTACCTATTCCAGTGTTTTAAATTTGTACAATGACACTTCTGCTTTCTATATTTCCTTAAGGAATCAATTGAGGCATTTTGTATTTGGCCCCTCTCAGGATATGCTAGAGGTAACATATTTTTATTACAGTAACGACATATTTCAATATGTGGACATACTCAAGGTACACCGCACGATGTCTTTACGGATTTCTGCATACAATGATAAACATAGTTCTTGACGCATTAATTTTAAGGTCGATATTCTGTTCCAGTTGCTGCTGCAGATCTTTAAAATCTCTGTTACCAATAGAGCATCATCAGTATATTTTATGATGGGCATAGGGATACCATTTATTTTCTTTCTATTTTATTTCGCAACTGAAAACCTCAAACTGGTCCGTGTAGCTTACTTAGTTAAGCCCGATACGCGCCTTCTAATTCTACTTCAAAGTCTGTAATTTCTGGTCTTTATAAAGTAATCCGAATAAATGTCGTGGTTGATATTTATCCTTTTCGTAGCTTTTAAATGGCCAATAAGTCTTTTCCAGATAAATTTTAACAAGTATATTTAAACAATAAACTGCCTCTCACGTTCCCAGTCCACCCATGAAGCCCAATTGCGTCGTTTCACACTGTTCGTCCAGCTTCATGAACATATTGATATGTTGAATAAATAAAAATATATTCAGTAGCTAATTAGTCGACGATATTTACATTTTGTGTGATCTTTGACTTCTTTTGAAGCATTTCAAACGTGGACTTGTACCTAATTAGAGGGTATTCTCGAATGATTAGAGTAATTATTATTTCAGTGTTCTTAATATATAACAGATTTCGTTCTTCAATATTTATTCCAAGTGGTCTTGAATATTTAGCTACCTTGTTTGCGCACACTATGTTAATCCAGATTATTAGAAGTCCAGCTTAAGCTTGAGTGAAAAGAGAACTTGTCGGCCGAATCGGTCTCCGGTCCCAAAAAGTTTTCAGACGTATTTCTTTCAGGAATTCTTGTTCCCTAAAAGACTCCTTTTGGTGGTTTCCTAATGTGAGTTTGTGTAATTTTTTGTAAATATTTCTCGTTTTTTTACTTTCTGTTGTAGCCTGAAAGTATCTTGATACTTTTGCAGGTCTTCTATTTCAAAGCATTTTTAGTCAGCTCCGAGATTCCTTTTTACGTTTCTTGTTTCTAATCTTGTTCTATATTTTCATATTCGAATTCACAATAACTTCTTTCATATTTTCACACAAGTTTTCAGTGGCTTGTATTTGGTTTGTTGTCTTAAATTCCTCACCTTCAGCTTTGCCAAATGTTTATGTGAGGTTTCTATCTGTCCGAGGATAGGCGGCGACTCTTGTACGAAAGGTTAATTAATTAGAATAATACGTCGTGTAGTCGGATTTACTATGTTTATGATCCCAGTGGATACTTGTAGTTTCGGCCATATTGCTCTACTTAGCTAATTATTATATTCAATTTCTTTTTATAAATTTCTGACTGTACTTAATAAATTAAGTGACATTTTGAAAAATAAATTCTCATTTTACTAAACTGCATAAATGAATTGACTGCAATAGTGAAATGAACATATTTTATAAACGAGTGAGATAATGAAGGCCTTGAAGATTCACTCTTATGTTGAATGCAAATTTTATGTTAAATTACTCTACTCATTTTTTTATTGCATTTTTTGTTCTTGCATTATTTTCTTGTCATGTTGATGAGCCAAAAATATGAACTTCCTGTCTTTAATGTAAAAAGTAGGTATTAGATTTTACTCGTAATGCTGAAATTTTTTAGTAATTCCCAAATTATCATTATCTCTTATTTTATTGAATAAGTAAATAGAGTTCCATAGTAATAACGTCGCTTGTCAACCATAATGATATACATTTTAATAAACACTTAATAAAAATTTTAAAGTTAGGAATTTAAGTAATGAAGCCAACACTTACCTGTGACCAATTTTCCACAGACCATTCGTTTTTCCCTCTAGTTTCTTCAATCACACTTGTCAATTCGTTATCCGCAACATTATCACAAGGACTTTGTCTGCAGGATCTGGTTTGTGGTACTGGTTTGGGTTTATGACACAACGATTCACTCACTTGTACCTGTCCACTGACAAGATCTTGTTTGCATTCAGGAATGTATTGCTGAACACCTTCACCGCAAGTTACACTGCATTCGGTCCAATGCGAGTCCCATGCTGGGGGACATGGATCTATGTTGCACCGAATAGGAGAAGGTTGAGATTGATCCAAGTGAGAACATCGTTTGTCGGGAACTGGGATTTGGTTGTGTAGCCCAAGATCTCGGATGCATGATCTCACATAAGTCTGAATACCTACAAATAAAAAAAAATATTTGGATGTTTATTTGATGTGATAAGAGCGACGATTAATTATGAGGTTTATGTAAATGACATTTTTAATAGTAAAATATGCAAAATATGAGTTAAAATGTGCAAAAGACCAAAGTGTTTGAATCCAAGCGACAAGTCATATTATAGTCAAGAATGGGATATTTCATATGATTATATCATATTATATTCAGGTTTGTTATTCTGAAACTCTTAGACAATGTAACCTGTTTCTCGAAGTTTCCTTGGACTTCCATCGTCTTGAAGTGGTTGAAGTGAATGATCATCATCCACCTAATGACGATGGCAGATCCAAAGCTGTTGAAACGTTGTGAGATCAACCACTTCAAGACGATGGGAGTCCGAGGAAACTTCGAGGATATTTAGGTTTCCTATACACAGGACAATTTTAGTAGATTTTGGGAAAATGTTGAAGAAACAAAAATGGTGAATACACACCGGTATCAATTGGTATATTAATAGTAGCAGAATATAGTCAACAGTTTTATGACTAGACACTAGTAGGATGCATAAAATATTTAGCAAAGTAAATTGTAAGAATAAATCAACTGTGAAATCAAGAAAAGAACGAGCGAAGACACACCATTCAATCAAATGCTATGCCAACATTACAAAATAGAAAAGGAAGAGACGACCATAAATGAATAGATGGTGCTAGGAAAAGACCTTTATGGTTAGTATACTCATATATTGGAAAAGTTCTTTCGCCGCGTTATCTGAAGAAATGTGATACACGTTGGCTTTCAACGTTAGGTAACAACATTCCGGTGATAGCAGTTTCTGAGGTTACTTAACGAGTAAGTTCTCTACAGAGGCCATTCGTAGATTATAAGAAATAGTGACACTGTGAGCCAAGGTGTGTACAGTATTTGTATTAGTAGAGTGAGTATATGAAATCCGCCTTCCCGAAGAGGCTCTAGCTATCTGGAGTCAGATATATATGTATGTAAATTATACATTAATTTATTGCAAACATTCTTCTTGTAAGTAGCACTATTTTACCCTCAAGAAAACTCTCCCAAATGAAACAGTATATTACAGTTTGGCTTGTAACATAATCTTCCAAATAACCAGTTAACGTTAACTAAGGAGTACACCTTTGGTAGATTTGAATTACTTTTATTTGGTTGTTTAGAACTTTCACATGGAAGATGACTTACGTTATGATGATATACATGAAATTCGCAACCTTACAATATTGCTGACTTATTTCATACCAATATTAAAAAACTTAACGTGTTATGTGATTTCTAAACATGGATTAAGTTCTATTTGCTAGCTCCGTGAAAATGAGCACCTACGGATCGACGACCTTTCTAGGCCAGGACCCACACGGTCCTCTAAGAGTAGTGTAAAAAATTCAATTACGGGAGCAAGACGTATTCGGCAGGGGCTTTAGCCAAATTGTTCTTGTGAACGATCGAAAAAAAATATTACCACTTAATAGTAAACAAGAACACGAGAGAACAAAGCATAGATAAAATATGATTAACATTTTTCACAATATATACCGGTATCCCTAAGTTAAAAATAAGACTACACTAACACCAGTAGAAAATGTGCTTTTGGTGTCAGAAACTACAAAGGACTTCATGTATGTGAAGAATATTTCAACCATCTGAAATAGAGGTTAACGCTATAAGCCATGGAAAATACCTAAAAATAAATGTTAAGAAAATGAGGACATTGTAGAATAAACTAGTAGATACTTAAATTATCACAAAAAGCAACTCAACTCTGGAACATATAAGCTATTAGTAGAAATAAACAGAAAGTTCAAACTTGTATGGATGCCGTTAGAAAAGATCTTAAAGTCAATGATCGTAAAGTCTAGAATGCCAGTCCACCTCAAGAAAAAAGTAATCTCATGATCTAATTAAATATAGGTATATGGGGACATGCCTGGTCGGAATAACAAGGACCCAAATAGAATTTAATGAACAAGAAATATGTCTCAGGTACTAAATCTCATCCTCAGAGTAGATAATAATGATAATGGCCAAGAGATTTAGTAAAACGATAGGATAATAGGTGGATAACAAAAATCAAAAAGTTGTTAAGGGATGACAAGCATTAGCTAAAAATTAGATATTAACAGAAATAGTAAGTCAACCCTTACCTCCGCCACATGATTTCGAACACGCTGTCAAGCCAGTTATCTTCCAATGAAAATGTCTTTTCCTAATTCTAGTTCTTCTGTGAAGAGTTGGTGATGTTACAGTGCGAGTTCCTTCGTCTTTCTGGTGATAAGAAACATTAAATGGTGTATCGAGTCGTCTTGTTTCGAGAACAGATGGTTCCACAGGTCGTTTTATAAAAGGAGGTGCTATAATAGGGGCTTCAGGTACAGGTAATGAATATCCATATTTTACTCCAGGGTTTGCTTGATAGTTAACAATCTGAAAAATATATATTTATTTATTTACAACAGATCCACTAAATTTGGTAAAACACAGTGGTTGGTTTTGGTTAATATGGAAACAGGACAGAATAAAATAAAATAAAAAATTCATAATTTACGTCTACACTGCCACTGCCAAACAGTGCCGCCAGATTGCTTGGAGAGAAAGTCGTGAGATGGATTGACTCGAATGAGAAAAACGAACTAAATTAAACGAAAAACTAATAATTTTTGTTTGGTTCTGAAAGTTATTCTACATTATCATGCTTATCATAATTTTTATTGTGTGGCAACTGATTTATGTTTTTCCGATAATATTTTATTATTCTAACTTTATACTTTTAATTTATGTTGTTTCTATTTTAAAGATTAATTTTAAATTTTAATTTTTTCTATTTTAAATTAATTAATTTAACTAAGATTACATCGCCCATAATATAAATACAAATAGTGAAATTGAAATTAAATAGTTAGATCTGACATCATGGCAAAAATTGTAAAGTTTACGGCCAGTTCACGGTCAACCTCATTGTAGCGGATTAAATTTCAATTTGACAATGTTAACCGCTAGGTTAAGGTACCTTCTCAATGCAATGTGAAAATTATCAATATATTACTATTAAAATTTCAATTTTAATGAACTTACAAAAATTGTCAATAAATAAAGGTATTATTTAATATAAATTAACAGCAGGTGCATTGTATTTCTTAAATGTTTTGATATAATCCCCATGAAAACTTTTACGTAAGTAAACTAACTATTTAGATATTCTAAAGCTAATTTACACATTTTACATCAAATACTTACAAGTTTTGTATGTTTTTTATTTTATGACATGTGCAAACGAAACTTGAATAAGTATTAGTAATATATTGCTGTTTTATTCTATATAAGGAAATCTTTTAAATTAATTTTAACATGTCGTCTAAAATATTAGCAGTCAGTCAAAACGAGATCTGATATGCTGCAAATATATTTTTACTTATTTATCTAACAATATAATACATATAATGTTTGTTTATTTATACATATCTAATTATATGTAATTGTCGCAAACGGCACTGTCGAAAGTCGAAATTCCATATCGGGATTTTCGCGTCTACAAATCTATTGTCCGTGAAAAATCTTATAATAAAAAAGAGGAGATTGACAATAATTATGACAGCTGAGTTTTGAAATTACGAGTTTCAATACAGGGTGATTTGGTAACCTACTTGAGGTTGAAACTGCTCTTGAAAAAGTTTCTAATATAAATTGATGTGTAGGATCTTATAAAAGTTTTATCACTTATATTTTTACAGCTGAATCCTTCAGGAATTTAATGTAAAAATGCTGCTTAGGAGATTTTTAAATGGGTAAAAAGTTCTCATGTCCTAAATTGACTGAGATATAAGACGTTGTAGATTCTAATTATATAGGGTGATTCCAGATATGTTAGAAATCAAATGTTTCTTGGGTGGCACATACGCAGTTGCATATATAGAGTGTTTAAAATATAGGGTAGAATGCATTAGCGGTTGAATTTACAGGGTTCTTGGAATAGAGGGCGTAGTAGAATTACAGTTACACAGGGTGCTGCAAAAATTTTATGCAGAGATGCATATACACGGTGGCGGAAATATGAGCTGGAATAGAATTGTAGCTATAAAGTGTGGTCTAAAAATGTTAGAATAAAAATGTATTATTTCGCAACCCATAAGCGGTTGCATAAATAGGATAGATGCAATATAGGGTGAGAGAAATTATAGATGTACAGGATGATTATAAAAAATGTTAGAAAATTAAATGATTTATAGAGAAGCCAACGATAAGTTGCATATATAGAATGATTGAAATATAGGTCGGAGTAGAATTATAGTTACAGTCGCATATACAGAATAGTTGGAGTGGAATTATAGTTTTACCGGGTGTTTCAAAAATGTTAAGAAATATGATGCGTGGTCCATGAGCAGTTGCATATACAGGGTAGTTAAAATATTCTTACGTAGAGTCGTTAAAAAAATGTAATCAAAAATTTTGATTTTGGGTAGTCCATTAGCAATTACATGTATATAGTGTGGTGGAAATATATTAAGTGATGGATTTATTATATTGAAGATTTTAATAAATGTTAGAGAATTGAGTGCAATTATAGTTATACAGGGTAGTTAGAAAAAATAATTATATAGGGTGGCCCATTAGCAGTTGAACTTACAGGGTTATGGAATAGAGGGCGCAGTACAATTATATTTATACAGGGTGTGCACAGATATTTGTAATATTAAATTAAGAACTACGAATTTGAACAAAAATAAAGTCCTATTAAAATTATATCTGTAAAAGAACTTGAAGTTCGTTACTTATTGTCACAATTGGTGGAATTTCGACCACTGGGCGACTGCTAGTTAATTTCTAATAAACCATTATGATTTACAAACTATATTCCTGCACATTTTGTTTGTAAAATAACCATAGAACTAAAAATATATTTCATGAATTACCTCTCAAAATATACCTGGTGACCCCCCCATTTACCATTTTTGAATTATATATATATATATATATATATATATATATATATATATATATATGTGTGTGTGTGTTTTTTTTTTTTTTTTTTTTTTTTTTTTTTTTTTTTTTTTTTATCCGAAGAGGGGGGAAATACATTGCGTACTTAGCTAGCACGTGCTGGCCGTCGTGCGGGACTCCCGATGTAATGACTTCAAAGCATGAGTAAATCGTTGCATTGAAACCAGTACACCGTATACCCGCTAAAACCCTAACCTCTTTCTCCTACAACCATGGTCCCCTGCGGCACTCTTACTCAATACTACTTCGCAAGGGTGGTTCATTGCAGATGTTTACTGCCCTTCCATTGAAAGCTTTTAAAGCCTACTCCTCGAACGTATCGCGGAGTTCTTTGAGGATAGTTTCCGCGTAATCTGATACCAAGTTCCAGGCTTGGGGGCCCTTCAGCATGGCTTCTACTAATTGTTCTGGGACGATATTAGTCTCCAGAATCCTCTCCACTTCAGCACGTTGATCCTGAAACCGGGGGCAGGAGAAGAACACGTGTTCCGCGTCCTCTATCACGTCCGTACAGTGTGGGCAGTTTGGGGAGTTTGCCCTCCTGAACCTGTGCAGGTATGCTCGAAAGCATCCATGTCCAGTCAGGAGTTGAGTGATGTAGAACCCAACCTCCCCATGCTGGCAGTTGACCCAACGACTGATGTTAGGTATCAATCGATATGTCCAACGGCCTTTAGTAGAGCTGTCCCACCTCTCCTGCCATTGCCCTAGACTCATGGCTCTTTCATCGCTGTTTCCTGTCGGTTGGTCTTTTTCTAACTTTCTGCGATAAAGCCGTCCCCTTTCTGCAGCCAGGATGTCGATTGGCAGGGTAGAGGCAATCACACTCACCGCCTCGTAAGACACAGTGCGGTAGGATGATGCCACTCGAATCGCTGAGAGCCGCTGGACTGATTTCATTTTCCGGCGGTACGATGGTAGCTCGAGCGATTTCTCCCATACCGGTGCCCCGTACAACAAAACAGAAGTAGTTACTGTTGCCAGTAGCTGTCTTCTCATCTGTCTAGGGCCTCCGACATTAGGCATTATTCTAGATAATGCCCCCTGTACCCCAGCTGCTTTCTTGCTGGCCGCGATTATGTGCTCTTTGAAGTTGAGCCGTGTGTCCAGGAGCACCCCCAAATAGCTGATGAAGGGCTGCGACTGTATGTAGGTGTCGCCTATTTTGAGGGTGATGGTTTCCCTTGCCTTTCGACTGCTAACAAGAAGTGTTTCGGTCTTTTGTTCTGCTAAACTCAAGTCCGCTGCGAGCATCCAATGCTGAATTGTGGCTATAGCGAATGAGAAGGTTGTTTGTATCTCCTCTATGTGCTTGCGCACTATGATCAATGCCACATCATCGGCGAATGCCACTAGCCTGACGCCCTCAGGCAGACCGAGCAGGAGAAGGTCGTTGTACATTACGTTCCATAAGAGGGGGCCAAGAACAGAGCCCTGAGGTACGCGCCACCTCCTGTGATCTTCCCTCACCTGCCACGAAGGATAAGCGGGTAGCTCAGGAAACAAGTGAGTGACAATGCGGTGCAATGATTCGGGGCAGTTGTTGATGTCATGGGAGGGGCCTTATTTTCATCACGTTTGGTTTTCCCCATGGATCAACTTCGTCAACAACTCCTTCCAGAGGATCTCTTGCGGAGAATCCTTGAGTTGTTGTCTTTTGATCTCATACGCTGTTCTTCTGTTGTGACCCTGTCGCGTCTGCGTGCTCGTTGAACCTTCGTGCTTTGAGACACTTCTCGGTGTTGTGAGATCGTGTCGTTCCAAGTACTGAGGAACTTCCATCCTGGCAAGAGCCTCCAAAATGCGGTCCCAGCGGGCCGAGTTAAAGGCGTTCTTGATAAACCAGTCCCGTATACCCGCTAAAACCCTAACCTCTTTCTCCTACAACCATGGTCCCCTGGCTCTTTGTCATTACTTCGAAGGGTGGTTCAGCAGATACTTTTTTGAAAGCCACTCCTCGAACCTCTTCTCCATCTCTTTCCCGAGATAGCCTCTCTGGCGATGCTGTCCGTAACGAGTGCAGGTATGCTCGTCACGGCATCGATGGTTGATTTCCCCTTTCTGAACCCGAATTGGTTGGTGGAAAGTTTTGGCTCAACGTAGGGCTCCAGCCTATCTGCTATTATTCTTTCAAGGAGTTTTCCTTCTTATCTGTCTAGGGCCTCCGACATTCGGCATTATTCTAGATAATGCACCCTGTACCCCAGCATTATGTGCTCTTTGAAGTTGAGCCGTGTGTCCAGGAGCACCCCCAATCTGATGAGGGCTGCGACTGTATATAGGTGTCGCCTATTTTGAGGGTGATGGTTTCCCTTGCCTTCCGACTGCTAACAAGAAGTGTTTCGGTCTTTTGCTCTGCTAAACTCAAGTCCGCTGCGAGCATCCAATGGAATTGACGATAGAAGGTGTTTGTATCTCCTCTATGTGCTTGCGCACGATCAATGCCACATTCGGCGAATCTGGAGGAGCAGGAGCAGGTTTCTTTCCATAAGAGGGGGCCAAGAACAGAGCCCTGAGGTACCCCTTTAGGCCCATTTTCAGGAAATAGGCTGAAACCATTCTGCAAGTACAAGACAAGAGCCTCCAAAATGCGGTCCCAGCGGGCCGAGTTAAAGGCGTTCTTGATATCAGAGTGGCTTAGACAGTCTTTTTCCACCTCTTCTCCATCTCTTTCCCGGATAGCCTCTCTGGCGAAACGAGTGTCACCCGATGGTTGATCCTTTCTGAACCCGAATTTAGTTTCGCAGGTCCAGCCTCTGCTATACCTTTCAAGGAGTTTTCCCGCAGAGTCCAACATACAGAGGGGACGATAGAACGGTTCGTCGGGAGGTTTCTTTCCCCCTTTAGGGAGGAGCACAAGCCTGTTTTTCACTTACTCGGGAAAACCCCCTGCTTTAGGCAGGTTCATACATGGTAGAAACTAGGCCTGGCGCATTTTAGCGCGATGTTAGGTATGCCATCTGGACCGGGAGCCTTGCCGTTTTGGAGCCGGTTGCACGCGCCCATCAGCTCATTCATAGTCACTGATGGTATATCTTCGTCCCTCACCTGCCACGAAGGATAAGCGGGTAGCTCAGGCTTCGCAGGAAACAAGTGAGTGACAATGCGGTGCAATGATTCGGGGCAGTTCGTTGATGTCATGGGAGGGGCCTTAATTTTATGCATCACGATTTTATACGGTTTTCCCCATGGATCTTGATTAACTTCGTCACACAACTCCTTCCAGTAGGATCTCTTGCTTGAGAGAATGGCTCTTCGTAGTTGTTGTCTTTTGATCTCATAGTCGAGCCTTAGTTCTTCTGTTGTGACCCTGTCGCGTCTGCGTGCTCGTTGATGCAGCCTTCGTGCTTTGAGACACTCTCGTCGGTGTTGTGAGATCGTGTCGTTCCACCAGTAAACTGGTGGGCGGCTGTTGTTCTGCCGTCTCCTTGGCATGGATGCATCGCAGGACTTGACAACGCTTGTCATTACCTCTTTGGCAGTGGCTTCTGCGCTTGTTGCTATTGACAATGGTTCCTGCTCCATAACCAAGGCGAATGAATCAGCATCGAAAGCATTTTTGTTCCAACCGACTGGCTGGCTGTGTGTGTGTGTGTGTGTGTGTGTGTGTGTTATCGGTGGTTTCCGGGAATTCAACCGCGTAGTTGATAACTGATCTCTGCCGGGATCGATGGTAAAATGACGACGTTTCGGCAGAGTCACATCAGCCCTCTTCAGGTTCATATAATTCTCGTAGCCTTCTGCTTTCGCTTTTAGTTACTCGAATAACTACGATTTTCATGAGTGCACGCGCTGTTATATAGTCGAGGCTCGGCGCCTATCGGTTGGCACCGTGAACGGCTGCGTGTGATTGGCCCTTGGCGCTCAGTGGCTACGCCTACCGATTGCTGATTGGTTATTTCCGGTTGAGTTATTACAGGACGGGTCCGGACTGGTACGGTGTTTAATAGAAATTTCCAACAATTCGATAAGTTCTGGATTTCACTGGGTGCGTTTAGACTGTGAGGCCTCTTCGCTATTTCAATTGCCTCTCTTACGAGTCTTGATTTCGGGTTTTCTATATTTGCCAGTACTCTGGTGTTCTCAAAGTCTATTCGGTGTGACGTCGTGGTGGCGTGTTCCACAATGGATGTTGTTTTTTCCTGCTTTCTTATGGCGTTCTGGTGTTCTTGACGTCTAGCTTGAATTCTTCTGTTAGTTTGCCCCACATAGGTTTTATAACAGTCTGCACATGGAATGTCGTACACTCCTTGTTCTTGTAAAGGGTTCCTCGTCTTCGGAGTCCTCAACACCGTGCTTATTTTTCTGTCTGTATTGAAAATAGTATCGATATTGTGTCTCCGTAGAATTCTTGCAATACTGTCCGTGGTACCCTTGACATACGGTCAATAAGCATTGGTTATTGGTGTGTCATGCTCCTCGTCTGTTTGTCTCGGTTTTGACTTTAGAGCTATTTGTATATTTCGGTCTGTCAATCCGTTTTGTCTATGTGACAGCATCTCTTATAACATTTTCAAGGAATACTTTAAGCACACCTCTAGTTTCCTCGTATATCAATCCTGATATACGTTTAACATTACCAAGTCTTGCTAAACGTCTTATGGCTGGTTTGTTATACCTTGGATATTATCACGCAGCACTTTACGATGACTTTTTGCGCCTCCTTTTCCTAAACCCTTGCGAGCTGTTTTTAAACTGTCCATTTCCTGTTTGATGTTAGTGGTAGAAACTGGGTGAAGATGTAACCTGTTGAAACTGAAACGTATGAGTACTTCAATTTACCTTTTCTACAAGTACCAGAAATGTACCAAATTATCTCGTTCACAGTTTTAACGGTAGAGTAATAAACAGATATGAAAAGCTGTAACTTATGACCTAATTAGAAATGTATTAAAAGAAGTTCCTGGAAAACAATTACCTGCTTGGAAAGGGACAGCGCATTAAAATACTTTTACAATCATGGTTTAATCTCCCTGTATACCATGAACATTTAATAACTTTTATCAAAAATATATTTTGTTATAATGTGTAATATACATTTTTTTAAATTTCTATATAAGTTATTGGTGCACACTGTAGATGTCATTTTGAAGGGGAAATTGAAAATTCAAAAGTGTAAAACAGTGCCCACATTTTTGCTTTAACATTCTATTCCAATTTGAACTGCTGCTTTTCAACCATTTCCAGATCTATCAGAAACCAATTTATTTTGTTTTGTCCCAATATTTCCAATTTCCGATGTTTTATTAGTTTGTAGCATTTGTAGTAAATTTGTTTCAGCTTGTGACACAGAGGTTAAAATAATAGAAATTCTCATATCTCAGTTTACATTTCACGAAACAAATTCTAGCCTAAGCATATAAGTACAGATATAGCAAGTTATTAATTGACGGATTTGATTTAAAATAATTGCTTCTGCTCAACAGTACTAAAAAAACAATCAGATTTTAATCTAACTGACAACGAAGTCAAATTAAGACTAAAACGTTTGGATTATTTTGAAATATTTCGCATGTGTGAGGTTATTTACCCAAGAAACCATAAAATATGTTAGAAGACGTCACAATGAAGCTTCGGAAAGCAACAAACATATCTATACAATTTTGTAATTTGTAACCGAAAACAAATAAATCAGTGTGAAATATTACATTGCTCCAAGAAGTTAAACCACCAATAAGAAACTAATACAAATCTAGATTAGTTGATTATCTATGCAAAAGTAACAACTATATCATATAATTGTTACCAAATTACTATGGATAAACTTAAGATCTGCTACGCTATACAGTTTTAAGAAAAAATAAATCACAAACGAATGAGGAAGGACAAGTGGAATTCAAACGACACACGTAGAGAAAATTAGAGGGTCAGGTGAAGCAAGAAAATATGTTACAAAGAAATAAAATTGAAAAAATTAAGATACGAAAACTAAGCCAACATACTAAAAATAAACAGAAGAAAAAACTAACCTATATGAAATATAATAATTTGGTCAATATTTTGGTACTTAGGGTTCCGTACCACCTTCAAGATTCTAATATTCCAGTTTCAGACAAGCAGGGATATTTACCTTTATATCTTTTAAAGAAAGCGTTTTAAATTTATAAAAAATATACACTCTGATTTTCCACACATAGACTTTTTATTTTATCTGCTGCAGGATTCGCTTGATTTTTATCAGAATACATATGTATTTAATTTTCTAATTTGGCCCCCAAAAATTAACATTAGAATTTTATTTTATTAATAAACTTTCAGAGAAGTCTTTTATAATCTACTGTCTGAGTTTTGAGGCTCTGTAGACTGGAAGATAAAGGGCAAAATAGGTCAAGTTTTAAATTATAAATTATTAAATCTGTTATTCAAATTATTAAAAAATGCAAATAAAATATATTTTTCAAAATTTAAATAGTTTAGTTTCTAAAGTGGGAATTATGTCGATGTTTAATATATTTGTTAATATCTTTTAAACAAATGATTTAAAAATATGACATATTTGTAATTCACATAATGAGCCTTTTATCTGATTATTACATGATGCGTTTGAAAATTGAATCTTTATTTTCCATTTAATTTTATAATTTGTCCGTAAAATTACTATGGGGGTTTTCTAATAATTTATTTTCCGTTTTATTCTATTATTTGGGGGCCAAATAATAGAAGTGGGGGTTTGTTTCATATTTTTCCTAAAAAGAAAAAAATTGAGGTCTTATAGTTTGGGGAATAACGGGGAGAATGGGTAATGTTTTAAAAATATTTTTGAAATATATTTTAAAATATTCATTTTAAAAAAATTAAAAAAATATGTTTGTATTCGTCATAATGAGCCCTGTGATTTGATATATTACATGACCCATTAGAAACAATAATAATTTTTTGTTTTCCATTTAATTCTATAATATGCCCCCCAAAATTAATATTAGGGGTTTCTCCTTATTTTTCCAGTAAAGTTCAGGTGAGGGGCTATACTTCCATTTTTTTCAAAATTTTTTATCTTATGGTTTCGGAGATAAGGGGGGGGGGAATGGGTAAAATTTTTTATATTTTTGTCAATATCTATTAATTAATTTATTTTACAAAAATTAAAAAAATATATTTGTTTTATTCATCATGAGCCCTTTTATTTGATATATAATATGATGGGTTAGAAACAATTTAAATTTTATATTTTCCATTTAATTCTATAATTCGCCCCCAAAAATGAATGTTAGGGTTTTTTCTTATTTTTTCAGTAAAGTTCAGTTGAGGGGCTATACTTCCATTGGGTAAATTTTTTTTATAATTTTGTTAATATCTTTTAATTAATTTATTTTTGAAATATGAAAAAACATATTTGTTTTCGTCATAATGAGCCCTTTCATTTGATATATAACATCATGGGTTAGAAACAATTTTAATTTTACATTTTCCAATTTTAATTCTATAATTTGCCCCCCAAAATAAATATTAGGATTTTTTCTTATTTTTCCAGTAAAGTTCAGGTGAGGGGCTATACCTACATTGTTTTTTAAAAATTTTCCAGCTTATGGTTTCGGTGATAGGGGGGGGATGGGTAAAATTTTTTTATATTTTTGTTAATGTCTTTTAATTAATTTATTTTAAAAATCTGAAAAAAATATATTTGTTTTCATCATAATGAGCCCTTTCATTTGATATATAACATCATGTGTTAGAAACAATTTTAATTTTATATTTTCCATTTAATTCTATAATTTACCCCCCAAAATAAATATTAGGGGTTTCTCCTTATTTTTCCAGTAAAGTTCAGGTAAGGGGCTATACCTCCATTTTTTTCAAAATTTTCCAGCTTATGGTTTTGGAGATAAGGGGGAGGGAATGGGTAAATTTTTTAATATTTTTGTTAATATCTTTTAATTAATTTATTTTAAAAATATGAAAAAAATATATTTGTTTTCGTCGTAATGAGCCCTTTCATTTGATATATAACATGATGGGTTAGAAACAATTTTAATTTTATATTTTCCATTTAATTCTGTATTTTGCCCCCCAAAATTAAAAGTAGAGGTTCCTCCTTATTTTTCCAGTAAATTTCAGGTCAGAACCTATACCACTATTTTTTTTCAAAACTTTACGTTTTATAGTTTCGGTGATAAGGGGGGGGGGAATGGGTAAATTTTGGTATATTTTCGTTAATATCTTTTTAAATAATTTTTTTTAAATATGAAAAAAATATATGTGTGTTCCTCAGAATGAGACCTTTTATTTGATATATTACATCATGCGTTTGAAATTTTTTTTTAATTTAAAATTTTTATTTAATTCTATAATTTGCCCCCCTTCAATTAATATTAATGGTTTCTCCTTATTTTTCCTGTACAGTTCGGGCAACGTTCTATATTTCCTATTTTTTTCAAAGGCTCAGTAGTTTCGGAAATCAGGGGGGGGAACGGTCGATTTTTTTAGTTTTTCCCCCCAGAAGTACCCCTAAAATCAAAATTTCTTCATTTACGATATGTACTCCTGATCGGGTCACCAAATTATACACTGATACCAAATTTCAACATCTTCCGTTCAGTAGTTTAGGAGAAAATTGCTGTGATGTGACAGAGGCAGAAATCCTGAGTGATATTATAAGGGTATCCGTATATTGTATATACGAAAAAATAAGAAGAAAAGATTTATAAAGTTACCACGACACTGAAGTGGAAAGGGAGATTATTTCATTAACGATGGAAATAGCTATATTGGGAAATGCAAAACCTACTGGTACAATACGAGGTCTAAGCCTCGAGACACTTTCTTTCCAAAATTGATAATATGTACTCTAAAGGGGTTTTCAAAAAAATACATTGGCAAGGTAGTAAGTACAGCCAAATCAGCCGGAAAAGGCTAAATGACCTCAGATTTACCAATGATATCATTCTTGTGGAACCTAAACATGAATCTAATAATAACAAAAGTCATGCATAGTAGATCCCTATAATAGAATATAAAAATATAAAAGCCAAAAACTATAAGAAATAAAAATAATGTGTATTTACAAAAATTAGAAACTAATAGAAGAAGACCGACTTGGGCTGCCTTGGTGAAGTTAAGCAAAACAAAAATTTCATATGGAGTTCCGGCTAGAGTATACGATCAATGCAAAGCGGGAAATGTTGGGCAAAACAGTAAAAGGTCACAGGAAACATTTGGATAAGCAAAATAACTACAATATTGACGTCGCGGAAATGATGGCCGAAATGAAGCAGAACTAAACAAGCAATGTGACAAGAAATAAGAATGAAACTAAAGCCCCATAGATCTGACAGACTTATGTGGATCCGAGAAGTACAAGATATAAGCAAACGTTCAGAGCTGTTTTAAAAAAGAAGGCTGAAGAAATGAGTACATTAATAGGTTTCATATTATTTACATAAAAATGCCTTTATTATAATGGCTATGTTTTTGTTGTTTGTTAATAATTGTTTGTTGAAAATGAGGCTATTTTGAAAGAGTCACACACAAAAGTCAGAACAGCAAAACGATGCAAAACTCGTTTGCAAATTTTACATAAAGTTTTGACACCAGAACTATTTTTCAGTATCACATTAAATATAGCTTAAACAAAAATGTATTGAGTTCCCTCCACTAGTTGTATTATTAGTATCGATCAAACGGTTCCCTTAATGGATAGTAATGTAATTTAGTTTTAGTTATAATTGTTTCTGCATTTTTGAAACAACTGATTGCAAAATTCACATTTTCAACTCCAAATCGGTTCAATTTCTGATTAAGACTTAAGCCACATCCGACAGAGTTTTTCCGAAGTGGTTGAAGCAATTAAATATTATTTGGGACAGTAAATGAGTAATTAATTGGGAACAAAACCCAGCACCCAGAACAGAGTGACATCTTTTTTAGTTTGTGACGTATAGCCTACGTCCGATGTAGCTTAAGTTTTAACTTACTTCCGATAGAGTTTCTCCGACGTGGCAATGAAATATTATTTGACGTAAGACTCACTAGATATTTATGGTGAAAATGTGACATTTACATTGAAGTTTGCCGTGTTTTTGCAAATATGTTTACGATTTTTGGAAAAAAGGTATATTTTACGTTATAGTTAATTATGAGAAATCAAACTGGAATATCTCTCTGTAGAGTACAATTTAAAATATTCAGATTGGTTGAGCCATTTTAGAGAAAACAGTGTAGATTTATTGAAATTCACTGAAATGTAGTCTCTTAATTATTGTTTTGCCTGATTCTCTGGAAAACTGTGAATCTCACGTTATAGAAAATCATATGAGACCTTTCAGTAATATTTCTTAATACAATGCCGTTTAAATCATCAAATTTGCACGAGCCGTTTTTGAATAATCACTGAGCATACATAAAAAAAACGTGACGACGAATTGATAACCTCCTCCTTTTTGGAAGTGGGTTAATAAGAAAGAGTATACCTACGACTTAATATTTCTAGAAAAGTAATTTGGGTATGCATACAAATAAAAATACCATATTAGTTAAAATATCAAGTTATATATGACTGAATTGAAAATTAAACCTCTATATTGGTGTCTCTTTCTAGACAGGAATAGTGCTATGCATCTACACTGTTATAATGAAAATTGAGTATAATTTCTTTTGTTTAATTCAGAAAATATTGTTATTTTCCCCTACGAGTTTGTGTGTCATTTTTTGTCACACAGCGACGACTTCTCTACTATTTTAATACTCCTTTCTTTGAATATAATCAGGAATATAAAAAATTAAATAATATGCAGGATGTCCTATTTAAAAAAGCGAAACTTACGCCTATTTCCGGTAAACTTTATAAAGTTTTAAAATCATAACTGTAAATTTTCAGACTTCAAACATTTGTGGTTGCCATAAATTATTCAGGCAAACAAAGAAATGAAAAAATAAAATTCACTTTTTTGAATGTAAATAATTCTCTAAAATCACAGTTAGATCCTATGAAACGCATAACATTATTATTCCCTTTGAAATTTTAATCAAAATTAATACTTTAACATCTTTTTTTTTAATTTTAAACAACCTCTCTAGACGAATTAACCTTAGCGAAAACATAAAACAAACGAAAAACTAATTTACCAAAATGTCGATGCTGTTGGCCAAAGGTCCTGGTGAACTTATAGTCTCCAAGGAGTTATCGTCCTGGCGGACATATATGAACTTTGTTCCAGACCCTTGAATAACTCTGCTGTTGCTGAATTTCCAGTCTCCGTTTACGATGTATGTCCCATTGGTATTTTTCAAAGCTGTAAAAAATCTCATTGTTAGTTTACTGCTCGAAAGTCTCGGTTTTCAGGATATTCATTTTTCTGCTAAACCTTGTTAAGACTGACTTTATATTAGCTCATATAGTCATTGAACACTTTTCTCCTTGCAAAAATCGTGCAAAAATTCTCATTGAGAGAACTAAAATTACGTACTTTTAAATGAAAAAATATTCCGTCGTTTTCGGCCTCAAATGTTTTCTTTCATTTGTTTATATAATGAAAATATACAATTGTTTTTAAATTTTAGAGCTAAATTTTATGTACAAAATTGGACCTAACAATTTTTCGACATTGAAATTAGTTGCAGATACAGGATGTTTTTATATTCCAGCGTAAATGCTCTATTGAAGAAAACTGTCGTTGATTGATGAATATTTATATAGGTCCATCTGGTCCATGTATCAAATTTGCTTTTTAAAGCGATATTTTTCTATTATTTCTAAGTATGTAATTTATTTTTGACCAATTTTCAAGACGGTGGAGTTTGACAATTCGGCCTGAATATAACATGTAGTTTTTCAGAAAATCCCCGAAACATCTAGTGATTGTATCAAAACCTCTATTAGAAAATTCTTAATTGACATTTCCTCCCAAATATTTAAATTCCAAAATAATAGTTCCGCACTGTTGACACTGAATGTTTTAATCGTGATTTTCTATATACATCCCAAGCATAGATAGAGTACAGTAAAATTAATTTTATTCAACATATCTTTGGCTCATTATATCAACGAGAACGAAGCTCATTTTGGTTTTGTATTTTGTATACCTGTTAATTATCGATTTACATAAAAAATTGCATTCTGTGATGATGGAGCTATAGTGTCACCAACTCTACGCCAACTAGAAAAATATCAGTGACAACCCTGGCCCTAAACATGGCTTGGCACACACTTTAAAATATACGAGATAGGTAGGTAATTAATTTTCACCTTTGAAAGTTTACATTTTGTACAGTTAATGTGTTATTTAGTCTACAGAGATATGTTTTGTTAATAATTTTCAACTGTTTAGTTACACTTTGAAGTTTCTTACTATTTTTTCAAAAATGTTTTGTTTTCAATTTAGTTTATATTACATACTAACAAATACAAAGAGACTACTTACGATTAAGAAGAAAGCAAAAGTTCTAATACAAGGTGTAAATATGGGCATTAACAGAAATATGCATAAACAATCCAAAGAATTATGGAAAGAGCTATATTGGGTTTTTAAGTTGAAAGATAGAAAACCGCTAGAGTGGTTAACAAGAATGGGCGATGCTGGTGAAATAGTTATGAAAGGCGAGTCACATGCCATATTTTTTATAGTTTATGTAGTTGTCAAGACCTTCTTAATTTAAACCATACAGTTTAAAATTAATTTTTCGGTAAAAAACGAGTGTTTATTTTGAATAATTGACCAATGTGCTAATGACCTCTTAAGAAGATCTAAAATACTGCACATTTTACACTTGTCAGTATTAAAAGAAGGCTGAAAGAATGGTATCTTTATTAATTAAAAGAAATAATGTTGAAAGGTCACCAATAATAAGCCCTGTACTCTGAAAGAGTCGATATTAGATAATATTTCTGGAAGACCATATTTATGAACTCGTACTCTAGATCGGGCACTCAGAGTGGAATACTCTAATAAAACATTTAAAAAAATATATAACCGACTTCCACCTATAACTAAAAAGCTAAAAATAATATAACAAAATACAACTCTAGCAAATAAATAACACATTCAATGTTGTTAGGTACCTACCCAGGAAGTAAAAAATGTAAACATTAAAAGGTGTTCATTCTGTACAAATTACTTTCCTACCAATCTAGTATATTTTTGAAGTCAGTGCCAAGCAAATTTAAAATCCTTCATTACGTACTTATCTACTACTTCATCAAACTTGATTGTTGCTTGGCACCGACTTCAAAAATATACTAGATTAGGTAATTAATTTGTATAGAATGAGCACCTTTTAATGTTTACATTTTTTACCTAACAACATTGAATGTGTTATTTATTTGCTAGTTGTATTGTGTTATAATTATTATTAGCTTTTTAGTTATAGGTGGAAGTCGGTTATATATTTTTTAAAAATGTTTTATTTTCAACTTTTTAGTTTTTTTGAACTCAGGTAGTTTTCATTCTTTATTTTTTATTTTGTATGTATAACCTTAATAGACAGGACCAGGTAACATCGAAAGCCTCAACATTACACAATGATACCTTTTCATTTAAATTGACAGGTAAATGTTTAAATGTGTACTAGTACGCGTTGACTTAATAAGCTCAAAATATATTTATGCCTTATGGACCACGCAATGTAACCTTTTTTCAAATTTTTTTGACAACTCTGTATAACTAAATATAATTCCAGTCCATCCTATGTACCAACCATCCTGTACATAAGACTGCCCATGGACAAGTATAAATTTGTTAGCTGTCTTCTGTAAACTATAGGACGGAGTAGAATCCATCCCATATATACGGAGTCAAATCCCTCCTATATTTCAACCATAGTATATACCTCCTTGTGGTCTACCCCATAAATTATTTCATTTTTGACATTTTATATTATCGCCCTGTGTAACATTAATTCCTCTCCACACTTTATGCGACTTCTTATGTGCTATAAAATAAATAATTTTTTAATCACACTGTATAAATATAATTTAACTTCAGCATATATTTCAACCATCCTGCATATGATTTGTTTACGTCCATATCATATAACAGTTATTTAATCATCCTATATAACTTTAATTTCACATTATTTTCACCATTTTTATACCACCAATCGTCCATTCCACCCAATATGTCATACATCATGTATATACCTACAGCTAAACGGCCTAACTTATATTTTAATCATCATATAAATGCAACTCCTTCTGTCACTTTACTTTGTGATTTTGTTTGCTATAACAAAACATCCTGTGTATAAACCCACAAATAGCAGTTTAGATTGACATGTGTTGTCACTGAATTTTCTATTAGGCCGGGAGAATGTGACAATCAAAAGCACCGTCTTCGCAAAATGGAAAAAAAATCATTTAAATAGGTATTTGCCGGGTATACAAAACAAAACGAGCTTGGTACTCATTGATTTAAGGAGTCAAAAATACTATGCTTTACTACCTATATGCTTGAGATGTACATAGAAAATTTTCATATTCGCAATTAAAACTTCCAGTGCCTAAAATTCCCGCACTGTTACGTTGAAATTAAAATATTTATGAGGAAATGTCCGTTATGTCATTTCGATGAAATTTTTGATAATAATTTTGGAATTTTCGGAGATTTTCTGCAAAACTGCAAGAGAAAAGTATATGAGATCACCTAGGGATCTTCCTTAATAGATTAAACGTTAAAAAACTATACACATCCATAAGGAGTTTTCGAAAAATCGACCAATATGTTAGGGATATTGGTCGATTTCCATGCACGCATGTGTTCATTCACAAATTTCTTCACTTTACCAATAGAATTCTTTTCCCAAATTTGAAGTTTCACCAATCCGGATATATACTCTATAAAACAAGACCATATTCATACAAAACGGTTCACCACAGGAGAAGAATTCAGGTAACATACATACAAAAAAAAACGCGACGAATTGATAACCACCTCCTTTTTGAAAGTCGGTTAAAAAACAAATGTTACATCCTTACAAATTCGCAAGTTTAGGGTACGTGGAACATTCAAAATGATATGTTAAAAAAATGCCCTGACAAACGAAATTGTCCAAGATATGTATTGTATACTCACGAGACGATCTTTGTAGAGAAGGCACTTTTCATTTTAGATTTTTTCCATCAATTCGACACCAAAGCATTAATTTTTTAGCTCATGTAATTCTTAACCAAAACACTGTTAAAATATTTAACGTTGGAGAGAATACAGTACTGCAATATTTTTACAATTATAGTCGTAATATTTAGGAAACCAGTCCGACACCAGGTGGTGCATTTCCGTGTTCATTTCGTAACCTAAGCTTTAGAATCCGCGTTGACTTCACATCAATCGAACACTTGTTTTGCATAATTTGGTCAAGTGCGAGTTGGACGCACATATTAAGGGTTCCGTATCACCTTTGATACAATTTAGGTGAACAAAGTATATATTTTTATTATATTCCAGTTTCAGACAAGCAGGGAATGAGTACATTTTTTTATATTTACCCTAATATCTTTTAAACTAAGCGTATTAAAATTATAAAAAGTATAGACTTTTATTTCTTACACAGAGACTTTTTATTTTATCTGCTAGATGATTCGCTTGATTTTTATAAAAATATTCATTTAATTTTCTAATTTGCCCCCAAAAATAACATTAGGGTTTTATTTTGCTAATAAACTTTCAGTGAAGCCCTATATAATCTATTGTCTGAATTTCAGACACAGTAGATAGGAAGATAAAGGGAAAATGGGTCAAGTTTTAAATAAGATAAAGGGGAAATAAGTCGATGTTTAATATTTTTGTTAATCTCTTTTAAAGAAGTGATTTGAAAAACATGAAAACAATATATTTGTATTTCTCATAATGAACGTATTTATTTGATATATTATATGACGTATTTGAAAAATATATATATATTATTTTCCATTTAATTCTATAATTTACCCTCTAAAATTAATATTGGGGTTTTCTACTAATTTTTCTTATAAAGTTTAAGTGGGGCCCTGTACCCTAATTATTTTCAAAATTAGGTAGTATGGTTCCGGAAATAAAGGGGGAAATGAGATTTTTTAAATATTTTTGTTAATATCTTTAAAACAAGTAATTTTAAAAATATGAAAAAAATATTTGCATTCTTCATAATAAGCCTTTCATTTGGTGTATTGAATGATGAGTTTAAAAAAGTTATTTTTTTATTTTCCGTTTAATTCTATAATTTGCCCCCCAAAAATTAATATTATTTTTCTTGTAATGTACAAGTTAGGCCACATAAGCGTAGGTTTTTTTTTAAATGTTAGGTTAGGTCCTATAGATCGAAATAAAAGGGGCGAATGAGCATTTTTTTATATTTTTGTGAATATCTTTTAACCAATTTATTTTAAAAATATGAAAAAAATGCCTTTGCATTCCCGATAATAAGCCTTTTTGATGTATTGCCTGAAGCGTTTAAAAAATGTATGTTTTTATTTTTTGTTTATTTCTATAATTTGCCCCCAAAATTAATATTAGGGATTTCTCCTATTGTTCTGTAAAGTTTAAGTGAGGCAATATACGCCTATTTTTTTTAATTTTAGGTCTCATAGTTTCCGAAATAAAAGGATGAATGGGTACATTTTTTATATTTTTGTTAATATCTTTTAAAATATTTGTTTTAAAAATGAAAAAAATATGTTTGTATTCGTCATAATGGGCCCATCGATTTGATATATTACATAAAGCGTTAGAAATAATTTTTATTTTAATATTTATCCTAATTTTTCCGGTAAAAATCGGGTAAGGCCGCCCTATATCTATAATTTATTTTTTGAAATTTTACGGCTTATAGTTTCGGAAATAAGGGGGGGGGGAGATGTGCATTTTTTAAATATTTTTGTTAATATCATTTAAATAATTTATCTTAAAAATATGGAAAAAATATATTTGTTTTCGTCTTAATGAACCCTTTCATTTGATGTATTACATGATGCCTTGGAAACAATTTATTTTTTATATATTCCATTTAATCCTATAATTTGCCTCCCGAAATCAATAGTAGAGGTTTCCCGTATTATTCCGGTAAAATTCAGGTAAGGCCCTATCTCTCTATTTTTTTCAAAATTTTGGGTCTTATAGTTTCGGGGATAGAGAAGGAAACGGGTAAATTTTTGTATATTTTTGATAATATCTTTTAAATCAATTATCTTTTAAATATGAAAAAAAAAAAATTTGTGCTCCTCACATTGAGAATGACACTAAACGGATCAATGGCGTTGTGTTTCGAATACAACGGAACCTAAGAGCCAAACTGAACATTTTATATATGGTCGTAATATCTATAAACGGAGGGGTGGTTAAAATTTTGTCCAATTGGTATGTCTGAATATTTTAAATTTGAGGCAAATTAATATAGGCTATTAATATAGCCGGTATTGTGACAGCATACTATGGCTAAGTTTGTCGATTGGGTGTTCATTTTTTTATTTGGATTGTTTCTACTTTGCTTGCATTTCAATTTTTTTATTTGTTTATATCTTTACAAGTGTACGTTTTTCTAGCTGTTGTGGCGAATCCCCGCAATATCTTTATTTCGTGTAGTTTTAATGAATACGTTTTGAAGAAGTGGCTAGATTAAACAATTATTAGAAGAAAACTATAAAATATATATTTTTTTTAATTTAAGACTTGAACTTTGCCAACAGCATTGAAGTACTTATAAACAAAAACAATGATTTATAAGTGTGTTTGTAACATACTGATATAATACACATGGTCATCAATATGAAATGGACATGAATTCTTTGGTCAAGGTGTAAATTGTGAATTACCACTCTACTTAAAAAGTTTCGAATCACTCCCTATATATTTCTAACCTACCAGTACACGAAAATACTATTATACAAAGATAAATTCGTAACACGTTAAACAAATTAGTGTGGAATTAGAACACACAATTACAAGGAACTCGGTCTAATGGGGTTAATTATTAAATTACTCACCTAGAAAGTTTCTGGAATGCTTCATCTGTTGGATGAACACCCGACAAGCCCCAGCAGGAATTTGTGCAACTAATGAATATCCAGGTGGGAGATCAGGTCTTGTATAAATTCCATTTATGCTTCTGCACGAGCCCTTTAAACATGCGGCACAGTCTTCTTGGTCATTGTCCAGACTACCAATTACCCCGTGAGTGTTCACAACCTGAAATTAGAATTCGTATCAACAAATATTATTTGAAAACATAAAATTGATATTAAAATTCTGCAAAATAATTACCATAACGCGAAAGTTAATGTAACAATCTAAGCTAGATGTTTATTGTTTCTAAATCATTTTATAGTGGATGATAGTTGCGATTTTAATAAGGTTTTATAGTCAGTCTCTATTGAATAAGAGTATTCGCTATAAAAGCAAATTGGAAGTGATGTAGACAATGTCGTTTATGGGAGCTCAAAATTACACAAATCTTATGATGATTGCGTGGTCTTAAAACTGTCAGAAATGTATTATAGCTTGATAATTAATTATTTTGTTGTAAATCATTTTCTAGATTTATTCCTATCTTAGCTTGGCTACGAGTGTCATTTACATCCATAAATAGAATCGGTTTATATTTTATATTTAGTGTAGTTCGTAAATAAATTTACATCAGACTTTACCAGTTACATTGATGATGACGGTGAGACTAGAAAATATATTGTATTGTAAAATAAATTAAAAAACTTAAAACACTTTAATTTTATGAGATAACAATTTGAAGGTTAAGTGGTAGGTACTGTCCTAAATTATATTCTAAGGTATTGTTTTCACCATTGCCTGTGCAATATTATCTAAATAGATTCCTTGGACATATTTTCGAAACTCTAATTTCCAAGCTCAAATAAAATAATATGTCTGAATAATAAAAGATTTTGTTTGGATCATTTATTTTAATAATGTTACAAATTTTCTCAGTAGCATAAGGACACATTCGTTTTACGTTTCCATACTACTTTATTTCTCTACATTTTATTCTTAACGAAGTGTTATATAACTCATTCCGATCTCTGTCTTTGTCCAGTTCTCTAAGTTGCCGTATATTCAAGCACCATATGATAGAATTTATCCAAGGAGTGTTCCATATAAGTTATTTTCGTTTTGAGGGATATTTATGGTTCAGCAAACTAATTACTTCTTTACCTTGTTGAGCTTTATTATATACAGTGAGGACGCGTGAGTTGGAACATATTCATTTAAAATTCAGGTGTTGGTTTTTTGGAAAAACGCTCGGACACGTCGGTTTTTTTTGGACTGCGGTTTTTGTGATGATAAACTCATTTATACAAGGTGGGCCAGAAATAAATTGCGACCATCTTCATTTTTTCAAATGGAAACATCTGTTTTTTATTTTATTTTTAAATTCTGCATTAAATTCTAAGCATTTGTCATGTACAATGTCCTATACCTAAAATTAAAAGTTTAGAAAACAACGGTAAAAATAAGGTGTTTGTAGGTTTAAACCTATTTATTTACGTCTGGTTTTTATGATTGTTTTTAATGCTGGAGTTTTTAACACTTGTTTATTTCCATAGAAACTGCACTATAGTTTTATTTTAAATAAGCAGTTGTCAAGTGCAGTTGCAAAGTTTCAAAGTATGGGGCGTTTAACTGAAAAGCAGCGAATAGAAATTTTGACGATGGTAGGATATGGCGACAGAACTCGAACACAAGCTGAAGTTTGGGAATTGTTTAATATGAACTACCCGGAGCGGCCTATTACACGATCGGTAGTTAGTAAAATAGAAAAAAGCTTCTAGGATTTGGCCACGTAAGAGACAATTACAAAATCAAACATCTTCCAGAAGATACACAATTAAATGTTTTGCTCGATTTACAAGAAAATCCTCACAAATCCACTAGACAAATAGCCGCAGAACAGTCAATAAGTAAATCTTCTGTTCTAAAATGCTTGCATAGAAATAAATGGCACCCATACAGAGTTCATTTTGTTCAGGAACTTACTGAACATGATTTGAAGTGGAGAGTAGAATTTTGCGAAATAACGATGGATAGATGCAATGCCAAACCGCACTTTTCAAGTAAGATGTTTTTTTCAGACGAGGCAACATTTTGTTTAAATGGTTCAGTAAACAGGCAAAATTTTCGATATTGGGCATCAGAAAACCCACGTTGGATTATGGAAAGTCATACACAGTTTTCCAAGAAAGTTAACTTATGGGCCGGAATTGTGGGTCCTCTATTTATTGAGGGAACACTTAATTCGGAAAAGTATTTAGACCTATTACAAAATGACATAATACCCTGTTTAACCCCCAGAACTTTACCCGAATGGTGAAAACCCCAATATACTGGCAGATTCGGTATGGTTTCAATAGGATGGAGCGCCCCCGCACTATTAGCCAACAGTGCGAGATTATCTTGACAATATTTTCCAAATAGATGGATCGGAAGGAGAGGTTATATCGAATGGCCAGCTAGGTCTCCAGATCTATGCCCGTTAGATTTTTACCTTTCGGGTTCGGTTATTGAGGAATTAAAGAATAGAATTACAAACGAATCCTGTCCACAAAAGCTAAATGCAGTGTTACGAGAATTTGAAAACCGTCTTAGGTAATGTCAGAAAGTTAATGGTTAACAATTTGAACATTTAATTTGATATGTTTTTGTTTTTTTTCTTCAATTTTGAAATAAATGTAATTTTTTAAATAACTGTTAATTTTCGGTATAAGACATTGTACATGAAAATACTTAGAATTCAATGCAGAATTCAAAAATAAAATTTGAAAAAATGAAGTTGATGGTTGCAATTTATTTCTGGCCCACTCTATAGGTATAAATGATATATATTATCATCACAACAACCGCAGTCCAAAAAAAAACGACGTGTCCCAGCGTTTTTCCAAAAAAACCAACACCTGAATATTAAATGAATTTGTTCCAACCAACGCGTCCTCACTGTATATCTTTCATGAAACTTTTTTCTTTAGATACAATATCCTCCGTTGAGTTATCTTGGCATATAATTTTTCCCTACAGTCAGCCACTATCACGTGATTGTCCATAAAATACTGGGTCAATAAATTTCATTGACCAATCCCTATTCTTTCTCATCCAGTTTTCCTTTGCTTCCTGGAGGTATATTTTAAAAGAGCTGGGTGACGAACTGCACCCTGTATGACATTCCATTGTTTAATAGCATTTTTTGAATTGTTTTCTTTATCAGAATTCATTTTTTTAGGATTTTCATGTTTTACTTAATACTTTACTTTTTGATTTTATTACAGTGTTTCAAGGGAATTTTTCCAGTGGATGGATAGATAGCTCGTGAGCAAAATTCACTAAATACATGGCCACTAAACAGCATCATTCTTTGTAATTTTTATTTGCAGAGTCACCTGATTAACCTTAACAACCTAATTTATTTTATTGGAGTGGATAATTTGGAAAGCCTCAAATTGGCAACAAAATTGAAATGGTGTATTCAATTTGAAAGAACATGCGACATTTGGGAGAAATTTGCATTAACACTTTCTATTTGTTTCTTTAGAGTTGTATTTTGGTATTAGTGAATTCGATTTAAATATGTTTTAACCTCAGAAATTTGGTTATGCATTTTACTGTACTTCCCATATGCCTAGTATAGTTTGTAGGATTTACCGGTATTGTAATAGTTGACAGAAATGTTTACAAGTGTGAACTTAAAGAGTGACCAGCCAGATAAAAAACCTTGGGAAGTTGAAGATGGCAGATGTGCCTCTCCCAAAACGTATTTCAGTCGGGACTAATTGTCTATAATATGATAAAACAGAGTGGGACGAGAAAATATCCAAAATAAAAAAATGGCAAATCATATACTAACTGATAATGGACTGGGCCAAGACAAAGATGTTATTTAAAAAAACACTAAGAAAAGATATTTCAAAGATAGTATGCTGTTAAATTATGAAAAAATTGGGACACCCTCTATAGAGATAGATGTACCATGGCAACAGATCTTCAAATGAACATCAAAAAGGAAACTAAAAAATCAAACTATCACAAATTTCTTCAAAAAAATTGACACTATTAGACTACGATTCCTGAGAATCAAAACCTTACATCACATTTAAACATAATATACAGGAAAACTAGTTGAGAAATCCATAAACCAGCTTTCTATCTGCAAATTATACGAGAAATGAACTAGTGCCCCGGGCATTTTCCACAAATTTCCCTTGCAACCCTTGTATTTATAATTATTTAATTTGTTTAATTTTTCTACCTAAAAAACTTGCATAGCATGTACAAATCACAGCTGACAACAAGTAAATAATTCAACTTTGAAAAATTAGTCAGTCAATCCACGGATTATGCCTAGTGGCGCTAGTCACAAGTCACAATACTACACATTGAAACGCACCAGTATTTAATAAAAACATAGTCAGGCGTTCCATCTAGATTCTACAAACACAAGGAAATATAGCCAACTATTTTTAGAGATATGATTTGGTCTTTAGTACCAGAGGGATATTTAACCTCAGTAGAAGTAGAATCTACAATTAACGCATCTCGCCATGAAGCTAAAAATGCGTATTTCAGAGAAATTAATATCAAACATTAAATCGCTTTTATATTTTTAGAAACTTCAATTTCATTCTTTTTTCCATGCTTCATGACAGGAATCATGGATACTTCTTTTGGATTTAACTATTAATTCACAAATTCCCATAAATTAAATGAAGAACAAATTTTACCAAAACCTATTATTACACTGAGATTTACTTATTGTATTAGTTGTTATTTTCTAAAAACTATTCTTCAGCGTGCTTCTGACAATAATTATAATAACGAGAAAAAATAAAGAATCCGATCCCAATAGTTGTAACTTAGGATAAGGTTCTAAATCCAAAATAATTTATGCAAAGGTTTCTAAAACATTCTTAATTCATAAACCTGTTGTTTCTCACTTAACCATGCGAGAAAGTTTTTCTACAGTGTGGAACAGCCAAAGGGAATAAATTCGATAAAGAATAAAGGAGTGCTTGTAGCGAAAAACGCTTGTATTTTTAAATGCGCATTTTTTCAACAAAAAAAATATATAGGGTGTCATGTGACAGTGGCCAATCCCAACTTTCTTATTTTAAATGTAAACCCCTGTATATTATTTATTTTTTGGAGTCTACAGAAAATTCGAGACATAATTCATGTAAAATGTCCTGCATCTATCTTCAACTGTTTCGGAAATATTAAGTCTTTTCAGATTTGTTAAAAAAATTAACATTTAAAAAAGAAAATTATTTTATTTCACACACTCGGTACATTACACTTAATACTTAATTCCCATTTAGCACTTGATATTGAGATAGTAAGCAAAAACCATTCTTGCGTTCCTTTTTACTGATTTGTTTATTTTCGTCAAAACTGATAGCTTTAGCATCTTGTTGTCTGTCTGCATGACAGTAGTGATCAGCGTCAGTGCTATTGCCGTTTGAATTTCGTAAACTGTACGTAATAATATCAGAAAAATGGTTCATTTAACAGAAATGCACAAAATAACCATTCTACAAATGATTGGTTATGGAGATAACACACGGACACAAAGTTTCTCGCTTATTTCACGAAAATTTTCCAAATTTGCCGCCTGTATCCCAAGGAACAATTAGCAAAATAGAGAAGCAGTTTCGCGAGCTTGGTCATGTAAGACACCTAAAAAAAGTAGCTGCCAATGCTCTAAGTAACAATACGAAATTGGATATTATGCATGAGTTCCAAGAAAACCCACATAATTCTGGTCGAAAAGCAGCTCCACTGTTCAACGTTAGCCACACATTAATTTTTCGAGTATTAAAGGAAAGTAAAATGCTTCCCTATAAAATGATGCCGACTCAGGAGCTCATGGAAGACGACGATTTCGATAGGAGAACATATTTCGGCGAACAGTTGATGGTAAGGTTAGATAACAACCTGATCCAATTAGAAGAAGTTTTGTTTTCTGATGAGAGCACATTTACACTTCCCGGTCGTGTTAATCGTCAAAATTGCCGCTATTGGTCTAATGAGAATCCTCATTGGTTGACAGAGAAACATACACAATATCCTTAAAAAGTTAATGTTTGGGCAGGAATTGTTGGGAATCATATCGTAGGTCCCTTTTCATTGTTGGCAACTTGAACGGAGATAAATATTTAGAACTGCTCCAAAATAATGTTGTGCCAACTCCAATAAACCCACAAGTGCCTGCCAATACAATATGGTTTCATCAACATGGAGCACCGCCCCATTACGAAATCAATGTCCGGCGGTATCTTAACCAAATTTTTCCAAATTGGGAGGCGCGGATCGATAGAATGGTCAGCACGATCTCCTGATTTGAAAAAGACGATTCACGCTTGCAATTAGATCAGTCACGCCTGAGATGTTGAGTAACCGTAGAAGACATTTCTATACCAGATTAGCCTGTTGCCAAGTCGTTCGCGGCGAGCATTTTAAACATTTCCTACATTGACATTAATGGTTTCTTTTTATATTATTAAGAACTAATCAATATTACTTATTAGACTTTTAGCGAATTTGTGAAATAATATAATTTTCTTTTTTTTAATGTTAATTTTTGTAATAAATCTGAAAACACTTAATATATCCGTAACAGTTGAAGATAGATGTAGGACATTATAAATGAATTATGTCTAGAATTTTCTGAAGAATCCAAAAAATAAATAATATACAGGGGCTGCATTTAAAATAAGAAAGTTGGTGTTGGCCATTGTCACATAACACACCCTATATATTTTTTTTGTTGAAAAAATGCGCAGTTATAAATACAAATCGACGTGTCCAAGCATTTTTCCCAATACGCTTTCCTTTATTCGTTATCGAAATTATTCCATTTGGCTGTTCCACACGTATAAGAAGGCAACTAATTTTCCGGGCTATTTTAACAAATTGCCTTTATTCCACTTAGATTTTCAATTATTTAACTTATTTATTTTATCAGAAACCGTTGGGTGGGGAGAAAATCCAAATGTAAACTAGATATTTACCTCCTTAATCATTAGTAAATTACTTAACGAAATACGTTATAACATATAAGTCTCTAAAACATGAAAGGCAATTTGAGTTATTTTATTAACAGACGTGTTTGGTTCTCATATATAACTGTGATGTAATGCCGTCATGTAACAGTTTATAGTTTAATTTTTGCTACCTGAAAAACATGCTTAGCAAGTACAAATTAAAGCTGACAACAAGTAGTGATTTAAATAATTTAAACAAAAATCAGTCAGTCAGTCCATGGATTATGCCTAGTGGCGCTAGTCAGATTACTACACAAATGAAACGCAACAGTGTATAATTAAACATAACACCTAATTTACTAACATGTTTTATTAGGATTAATACGTCGGTTCATAACGTCTGACTAATCGGATTGATTCAGTTTATCAGCCATTAGTCTGCTCCTTCATATTAATTATTTTTCTTCGCCTAAGAGAAAACGTGAGGCACGAAATCCCCGACATTATCAGACAAAAAGTATTAAATGATGAATGTTATTGATGCAAGAGCAGTTGTTGGTCTTATTCGACTGATTTGCAGTAGCCGTTTATTATTAGATATTGATGAAATAAATTGAATATTTGTTGATAGATCGCAGAAACGCGACCACACACACATTCTGTCTGTACATGTAGTTTATTTTCAAAAACGCCACCTATGAGATAATTGGAAATTGCAGTCAAATAATGTAACGGCGCCTGTAATTGAATATAACTGATTTTATATTTGTATGGATTTTAAAAGGGATAAATAAACAGACAGTAACATGTAGATATTGCTGAATGTGTTTTTATTATATGTAAATTATTAATTAGCTATTTAGTATATTTTTCCCTTTATAACATTAATGGAAATGTAGTGGCGGCACCTTTGGTGAGTTACAAGTGTATAAAAATACAGGTATAAGATGAGTTACTCATTAATAAATTAGTGTTAATAAACCCGTTAGAATTTTTAAACTCTCAGGGAGTCTTAAAATAAAAAATGATAAATGTTCGCGATTAAAAAAAGTAACACATATTTCAATTTATTTAATTGAAATGTACCTATTTGTTCAAATTTGATTTGTTTCATGAGTAAATTCATGTGTCCTAGATTGTTTTATGATAAAAGAATACTAGCATCGATAATTTTTCCATTCATGAAATGAACTACACCAAAATTAAGAGGTCTGCTTATACTATTGCTTAAATTGCCATATATAATCGTTTATTAGCCTGTTAGTTATCTTGCACCCAAATGATTCAGGTGTATTTATACAAAATACACGAATATGAGGAACAAATGCACACTACGTTTTTAATTAATTGTCAGAATTTAATGGTCTATATGGTTACCCAAGTAACTTTCTAAGAAATTAATGTTCCACTCTACTATATACCATACGTGTTAGATGGCAGACAAATCATCTTATTAATGTTTAAAATGATTTGAACAATTCTGTAGAAGAACAGTTTAAAACCTCTGTCATAAAACTGTGCTATTGGGCATTTCTGAACAGATTATAATTAAACAATATTGGTACTGCTGATTTGTTTCTTCCTGGAGGTCACAATCTGACGATTTGTTCCCTTTAAGCCAACAGAGGGTATGTCCATCTATGCCATCAATCACAAAGTTTATATTATATTTGGACATTAATGTTTAACTCACGAATCTTTGTACCTACATAGAATATATAAGTGATGCAATCAGTAAAAATTGTATTGTGGACTCTATTTATACAGATTTACAACGAGCATTCGATGTCGTTAATTTCGGTCTCCTTGTTAGGAAGCTCTCGGCCTATGGTTTTCATGGACCATTACTACATTGGCTTGAATCTTTTTTAACAAATAGAAGTCAAATTGTTAAGATTAAAAATTTCGTGTCTGAACCCTTTGATGTCACATCAGGAGTCGCTCAAGGCTCCCATCTTGGTCCCCTTCTATTCATACTTTTTATAAATGATTTAAATCAAGAGATAAAAAATTCTCAAATTTCTTTATTTGCTGACGATGCGAAACTATATAAAAGCATTAAATCAATTCAAGACAGAATATCCCTACAAAGTGATCTGGACTCGTTATCATGACTTTTGGTAAAGACTCCCCTAATATGTTTACGTATAATTTAAATGGAGCTAATCTTGGGAAGGTAGACGTAATTAAGGATCTCGGGGTATATATCGACTCCAATTTAAAATTTAACTTCCACTTGGATTATGTCGAATCAAAAGCCACTAAACAAGTCAACTTCATCAAGAGATTTCCAAGTAAATTCACTAGGTTTGAAACTTTCAGAATTTTGTACTACGCGTTTATATATCCTATTCTATCTTATTGTTCAGTCATTTGGAGACCCCATTGGGATTACAATATTAAATCACTTGAAAGACCTCGTAGATCATTTCTTCGTTATGTTTCTTTCAAATGTGGTCAGCCAGGCACTTTACAAACCACAACTATTGTAACATTGCACAAACACTTAAAATTCCTGATCTGTACTCATCATTGACAAGAAGGAAGTGATATTGTTTTTGGTTTTAAAATCATTAACAACAAAATAGATTGTATTGACTTGTTGGGTAGGTCTAATTTTCACGTTCACATCTTCGACACACTTCTTATTTTTATGAGTCTGAATATCACTGGTTATTGCCAATAGAAAGAATATCGGAACTTATGAATAATAACTGTTCGTGTTTTGATTTATATAATTGTAATGTTGCTAATGCTAGAATTAACTCAAAAGTTATATTTAATTATTCTTAATCATTTAAGTGTTGTTTTATTTTAGTTTCTTAATAATTATTGTACCGTTCCTTGTATTCTTATACTTTGATTTAAAATTGTATGTAATGTAAATGGGATTTTACCCCGTAACTTATAAATAAATAAATAAATAAACTCACAATGTTAAACATTTTTAATCGACTTCGAAAAGGATGAGGTTATCAATTCTTTGGAATCTTCATTTCTTATGTATGCTCATCAATTATTTAAAAACGGCTTAAAAAGTTTCTGCGATTTAAACTGCACTGTATTAAAGAATATCCCGAAGAGATACCATGTAAATCTCTATAACGCAGGACTTACGATGGCTGTTTCGGTTAATATCATCAGATTTCTCTGAATCGTCTTAATCAATTTAAATATTTTAAAATTTGTACACCGTTTTATAGTACATAAAATATTTTTGTTAAAAATATTAATTTGACTTACCTTTTTGAAGTCAAATTTTAATTTTTCTATAATTTCTTATTTTATAATTTTTAAGTATAATGACATTTGGAGGCGGTGTTTAAGTATAAAAATTTTCAATATTGCCCAAAATGTTACTTTTCGTTTAGATAAAAATTGTATATTTTGACGAACCTCGTATACAATTAATAAAGTGGCATGTGCTGATTTAAGTTTCTAACTAGTACTTAATTAACGCAAATGGTGTATATGTAGACGAATTGATAACCTTCTTGAGGTCGGTTAATTCTCATTTATTTTGATTTACTTCCAATCTATTCTTAATTAATTTTACCGTAGATTTCGAATAATTTGCATTTGCCAAAATTTATTGATAAGTATTGCAATTAAAAATAACATTGAAATTGATTCGTAATTGTTCTAAGGTAACAAAAATAAAAAGATAATAACAAGTTGAGAAGATCCTCCTTTTCTGAAGTCGGTTAAAAATAAATTAGTATTTAATAATTAAGTAAATATATGTTTTTGTATTTTGAATCTCACTATGTTGATATTTGATTAATACCCTTCTGCAACCTCAAATAAAACCTTCCCTAATAGGCTAAAAAAAAAAAAATAAATTTCATCACTTTACATCTAATCTAAATTCTACAATTTATCGACGTTGTCTTAATTGATACTTATCTACCACTGAATACGGATCATGTATACCCTAATTGACCACAGAAGCAGACTAAACAAACAGGTAAAACCATTTAAAGAAGTCAACAGTCCGACTGATGGCTTTATCTTGATTTATTGTCATTCCAAAGAACAGATTAAAGATGCTGAAAGATTAATGAATGAATTTGTTACCTAATATTCTGGGAATGGATTATTAATCTTATTGAAAGATTATTGAGGTTACAGCAATTAATGAAATCATTTTATTTCTTAAGATGATGACAGGGGGAAAATGGAATGATTTAGCGATCTTGTGAAGTTAATTCTTTTTTTATTGTATTGTAAAAATGTATGTTATGCTCGTCTCGTATTACGAAGCGAGACAGATCGCAAGTTTATTGAATGCTATGTATAGATAATGCATTGGATAGATGCCTTGCCAGTGCCATTCTTAATGATATAATATAAAAAAAATTCAGGTACAAACGTATGACAAACATATATTGAGTAATATGTATCTTTAGTTTGACTTTCAATCCAGTTATTGTAGGGTTTACATCTCGGAAAGATAAAATGCTATAAACTTGTCATTGTCTAGTTATACCCTAAATTTCGATGAAGAAAGTGCATTACAGCCTTGAAATACCTGAAGGTTTAGAAGCGAAGCCAAATGATAGCGAGCATGATGAATGAATTGGAAATTCTTGAGCCACCGGTAGAACAAGACAATGATGAAAAATAATAAAATTATAATTGTTGTAGGAAGTAAATTGCATAAGCAAAATGTACAAATAATTGGTGTTTTCTGAATGCTAATTGTAGCATCTCTGGTTTTTATTTTTTTCTGAGTTCTTTGGAAATAAGACCACATAAACTTGAAAGTCTGTATATTTCAAAAGTCCAAACGTTTCAAGGTCTAAATCAGACCCCGTTTTTTTTATTGAAAACGTTATAGAATTATATGGTACTTTTCTGTTACATTCCTTAATGCAATTGCCCAAGCCGTTTTTGAATAATCACTGAGCATACATAACCTCTTCTAATGGAAATCCTGTGGAACCTTAGGTGTGTCACAAATGTAAAAACACATCATCAAGGAGTAAATCAAACTCAGTTTGGTTTACTCTTAAAGCATATGAAGCGAAAATTGATTTTTATAACGTTTGACCTTGAATATATTAAGACGCTGACACAAGACCTTATGATGTTTATAGAAGTTCACAGCTTATTGTCTATCATTTACCTCCTCTTTTCAGGGCCGTATCGTCTCCTCCGAGAGCATGAAAGTAACTGAGTTTAAAACGAAAATTGGGAAAGTTTTTATCAAAAAGCCTAGAAGTAAATCACTTCTCTGAGTTTAATCCACAGATCGAGTAACTTTAATGTAATAACCCAAGAAATAGAATGTGTCCAATATCCCTTTATATGTAAATTCGGTACAAGATCGTCCTAGTGACGTACGAGATCGCCCCCAAGAAGCTGTTTTCTGGATCCGCCTTTTCCAGGCTCACTAAATACAACTATCTTCAAAAGCTTTTTCATTCAGTCCTTTTGCAAATAATTTTTTTCCCGGAGAAAAACGATGATTGACGTTTTCTGTTCCTTTAAAGTTATTCGATAGTTAACAAATTAATGTTTCCTCCAGAAAATTTTTGAGTTGTGCCTACTTTTTCAAATCAGATATTGTACATATTCAGTTAGAAGCTGAGTTAGATTTTTTATTAGGTTTCTGCAGTTTTCGTTCAGAAACTCTCGTGAAAGTTATTTAGATATAAAAGTTTTTGTCTGTACAATATTTAATATTACCTTACGTAGTACTAGAAACGAACAAAAATACAAAAAATGATATTTTGATTAATTGATTGAAATATAGAAGAATACCATCTAAAGAGTTATAAATAGCAAAATCACTGATGACATTTTCTGTTAGTTTTGGCAATACTTTTGTAGTTACTTTGGCCTCAGCCTGGAGATTACTTGTGGCCATTGCAATGGGTGCCTTACATTTAAGGACCCACATAACTTTGTTCACGACATAATTCTTTCATTACTTTAAATTTAAGAGGAGCAAAAGAGCTCTTATGTTTCCATTCTCCTTTTGTGACTGACACATATTGAGTCTCATTGATCCCCACCATGGCCCATAACTTCTGCCATTATCTGTTTCCAGTAACTCCAGGCGGATAATGCTCTACAAAATTATTATTTGATGACAAGATGGTTGGTACAAATAACTCAAAGCTAAAAGAAGCTAATATTGTATAAACGACAGCATTTCATAGCGTTCTGAGGTAGAGTGCCGTTTTAAAAAGAAAACGGGAGATTGGTTATATACTTTTTACCACCGATGGGATTGGAAGAATAATATTTTGAAATATATATATATATATATATATATATATATATATATATATACAGGTAGAGTTGGGCTGGCCACCTTGCCAGGATGTCGGACAATCGTATAGTGGCGACAACACAGCTACAAAGGAAGCCAGGGACGCCCACAAACAAGATGGACCGATAATATAAAAAGACTAGTTGGTACCAACTGGGAACACCAAGCCCAGGGTACAACGTGAAAGTCCTGTGAACAACCATACGTACAAAAATGGACAGGAAACTAGGGAAGGCACAATATGACTATGGATATATATGCTGCTGATGATGATGATGGTAATGGTCAAGGAGGAATTTGACGATAATAAGACTTGAGAATGTACAGATTACCTATTTCTGAAGTAAGAATTTTTCAAAATTCGCATAACATATAGGCATTTGCAGAAAATGTTTGATTTGATGCCTGTTATTGCCATTTAGCGGTTACTTAAATTGAGTATTTCGCAGTTACCGGTCTAATAAAGAATTAATATCAATTTTAACTGATGCTAGAACAAGCAGCGTCTATAAATGGTAATATGCAGATACTGTGGGCATACCTAAAGAACACAATAAAAAGTGTAAAAACAGAGTACGTAGGGGTAGAGTATCTGTATAGAGATTCCACTGAAAATTAATATTGTCATGACACGTAAACATTTTTAGCCAGTTTTGACTAATAGTTTGTCATATTTTTATGCCTTAGTACGGTAAAATTTGGTAATTTCTATTTAATGAATCAAATGTTTCACAAATTTGTTAATCCCATTAGCACTTCGTAATAAATAAATTTACACTTATACCAAGTTAAGTCAATAAAAAGTCAACTACCACAAAGGGGTGCACGCCGATTAAGTTTTTGTTCAATTTCAATTCTGTTTGGAAAGTCTATACCTGACTATTAAAAAATAATAAGAAGAAAATTAACTTGCAGGATATTCATAAAACTTTTCGAGGTTGCTTCTGGAGTATTCAAAGCGAAAGACGAAATTCATAACCAAAATTCTCGTCAAGACTCGGGTAAATTTTGTAATTTTATCACGTACTTTCGCTTTGTGCATCTACTGTCATTTGCTTTTGTGTTTAATATCCAGAACTATGCATCGCCCACAAATAAACCCCATAAGGGTTTATGACAATTATGGTTAAAATTAATGTTGCGTACTCACACAGATTTCCTTTTAAACGTACAGGGAAGTGCAAGAAATTCTAATTATTATCTCGACGCAGACTTGGCGCCATGGTTTTGTATAAATTGTAATTACTAAGCCGCTAATTATTTGGAAAACGTAGTCCTTGAGCACGCCCAGATTAATTCAGTAGATTGGAAAAAAATATTTGGATAATATATATTTTGTATAATAGAACGTCACGAGTCACGACGTGGATAAACTGATAATTGGTAGATAGATAAGTGTAGAATTTCTGTTAACAAGACACAACATCAATTAAAACACCGAAATAGGTGCGAAGTTAAAGATCTTAAAATTCGAAAAACCTCCGGTAATCCGTCGATTATGCGGTCAGAAAACAGATTAAAGAAAACCGGCAGGTGACTTAAATAGACGTTATCTTATCCATTGGTAAACTTTTACACTAAGAAAAAAATTGTGTTCTGTGGCGCTTGTGTGATTAAATTGGTGGGGTAGATAAAACTTTTTTTTTAATATAACCGACTCCCACCTATAACTAAAAAGCTGAAAATAATTATAACAAAATACAATCCTAGCAAATAGATAACACATTCAGTGTTGTCAGGTACCTACCCAGAAAGTAAAAAAAGTAAACATTAAAAGGTTCTCATTCGGTACAAATTAATTACCTACCAATCTAGTATATTTTTGAAGTCGGTGACAAGCAAATCTAAAATCCTGCATTGCGTACTTGTCTACTACTTCATCAAACTTGATTGTTGCCGGATAACCTCCTCCTTTTTGGAAGTGGGTTAATTATAGTAATAATTCACTGGTGTTTGGTTCTAGCTTCATGAAATGTATACTAATGAGTTTAAGTTATGTTTTTATTTATTTCTAATATTCTTACATTATAATCATCATATTAAGTTAATTGATACTAGTATACATGTTACTGAATTAATTGATTTTTCTTCTATAAGTTGTATACTATTATTTAGAATAAAGAAATTAGCGATTGATGGAGAAATAAAAAAAAATGGTTAGTCAAGTATTCCTGCCCAAATTAGTTTAAACAGTTGGTATATCTAGAAATATATGAGATACAAATTAATTCATTAGAAAAAGTTGTTTTTGGATCCACTCTGGGTGCTGTATTCTGTACAAAATACTATTATTTATTGAACTCCTACGCATATAGAGGGTTATAAGTTTAAGGTTTGAATCTGTGTATTTTTTTGTATACAGTAGCTGCCAAATGGACGAAAATGTATTGATTTATTTTTTTTTATTTGAAAGGTGACTTCCGCATGTCTAATGTATCTATTTGAACTCAATGACTAAGTAATGATAGATAGTAATAGAGAAATGATTATAAATTTGTCAATTATTTAAAGCACTAGGATATGTTATTTTGGTATACGATGTAGTATCGTTTGTGAAATGAGTGTATGTTATTGAGTGAATAAATAAACAGGATTTGATATGGTAGGATGCTGAATATAACATAATTAGTATTAATTGAAATTATTATTAATTATACTTACACTAGAAAGAGAGTATCTATGAACTCGGCCTAAACTTTAGGTAGTTTAAGAAATTATTGGTAACCAATTACCCTAAGTTGTCTACTACATTGAATTTATGCTCCTTTGTCAACAAATATCAAAGAAAAGAAAAATGTGGGAATACAATTTCGGACTAAAACTTAAATCCGCATGTGCGATATTACATTGTCAAAATATATCTATTGTCAGAATAGGTAGTGAATGTAGGGATTGTGGGGATAACGTATGTAAAGTAAAATTCGTAAATGGGTAATAAAATAAGTAGTAAAAAAGGAAATAAGTAGCAGACTGATCTAATGTGTTTCAACAAAATATTAGACACAATTACCAACTAAAACGAATGAAATTAAAAAGGTTCCATTAAATTCATAAATGAATAATACCAAATGAATAACTGAACATACGAAAGACTGCATATAAATTTATAAATGATTATATAATATAGTCAATATGAGACCTAAAAGATATGAAACATGTGATGTGTAGTTGAGATTAGGTATTTCTTAGTGTACAATGGACGCACCAAGATTAACACACATTTTGTCGTTTACTAATTGGCTATGTCAACAACACTCCTAAATTGCCAGAGTAATTGGGTGAAACCGATTACTGAGAGGCCAAGAAAACTGGAACCGGCCCTATTTATATGTAAATAATAGTGAATGTCTATAATGGAGTACAAATATATAATTAAAGCGGGAAAGTGGATATGGGTGTTCTCAGGGTATTTCAATGTTTGGTTTTTTTATAAAAATGAATTTACAGGATTACAAAACATATTACGAACAATTATTAAATTTGAAGACGCGAGATGTAAGGGCCGACATCTAGGATTTTCGGGGAAATTATCACATAGCGGTTCCGAATCTGGAGCCGTTCCGTGTAATTGCTGTTACCCGTAATTCCTAGTTTAGACTGTCACGATTTTCAGGTTAACTTCACCTGTGAGAGATATTTAATACTCTCTTCGAGGTGTCATGCTTCTCCAGATTCGGAACCTCTATGTGCTAATTTTCCCGAAAATCCTAGATGTCGGTCTTTACATCTCGCGTCTTCAAATTTAACGAAATGTATCAAATACATAAAGAAGTGTCGAGATGACATTCAATTGTGAGAAGCGCAACTGATGAAGGTTCCCTAACCAGAAACAATATATATTGTATATATTGTCCAGCGTACAAAAGGATGACACCTCGAAGAGAGTTAATGATTATTAAGTTCGAACTTATGGTATCAATGAAATATTGGGAGTGTTTATTTTTTTTAAACATCAAAAATTCGCTGTATAGATGTTTTAAACATTTTTAATTTATTCAAGATACATACTGTTATTTTCTATTTTCACCTAAAAATCATTGACTCAGAATTAAATTCTTCTGTTTGTTGTAGCTGACCCATGAGGAATTGTTTGGCTACTACTGGATAAATCTCCAAGTGATGTCTCTACATCACCTGGAAATAAAATGAGCGCTATATCATGTAACATAGAACCATTGTAATAAATTGTAGAATCGAAGAGAAACTTGAAAACAGTGGTTGGATGATGCGAGGACAAGCAAAATGAAGACAGTGCTTAAAAATTGGATCAAAATGTAACACCGCTCAGCGATATACAAAAATAATGTTACTGTGCAAAGAAAATAAACTGACTTTCCGTGAGAATCCTTATGGCATGTTGGAAATTTTCATACATGGGATAAAACAACTCCTGCATTATCTAATTAGATAAAACAAAGCTTTAAGAAACAAATTCTTTATATAAATATTCATTAGATATAGAATGGCAAATTATATATCTTGGTTAATATATTGCAATATAGCCCATGGGTTCAATTTAAAATTATGAAACTAATATTCACTTTCACTTTTCTAGAATTTTATTTATATCAAATTATACAGAACAGCTGATTCATAATAACATTTCTAACTAACTCCTGCGAGGATGGGTCCTCCGTTTAAAATCAGCGTCGAATTCTCTAGTATAATCCAATGTCAATTTTACAGTTGTCGAGTTATGATCGAGATAAGTTTTTCTCCCGTCCGAACCTTCTAGTTTTTTTTATATTCCAGCGATCGTTGTCGTGCTGAAATGAAACAGTGTCGGCTTTGGTAAATTTCGTAACAATATTTTAAATATGACTAAATATAGGAAATTTCGTGACAAAATGATTAAAAACTACTAAAAAAACAGTCTTAGCACGTTCGACAGGATTTCAGAAAACAAGATTACGGGTGAAACAATTGCTACAAGAAGAAAATTTGCAAATTATATATTAAAATTATGAACTGAATATAAAAACACAAGAGTTGTGGAGTGAACATGCTATCAAAGCTGACAAGCGTACAGAAGTAAAGAACATTTTTAAAATAAGGTTAATTTTCATGCATTGACAACATTTTAAACACATCTATAGTTCCAAGAATTATGTATATGTTTGTGAGAGATGTGGATAAATCAAAAGTGTTCAATCACCAATAAACGACTCCCCATGATAGGAGAATTGTAAAATTGGATAACAGTTTGTTGTTGCTTAAATGATAATCTTGAACCTTCAGTTTCAACCGACCAGTGAAATTGGTAGCATTATATTTATTTGACAAATTTTTTTTTCAAGAATTGACTAATGCCAACGTTTGTATATTTGGGACTGAAGTGTTTTTCTACTAAATAAGTGTACACAATATAAATACTTTTTGATAAGTGCACAACTTGGTTTGTAACTTTGATTCAGGTACAGATTCAGAAGTCTCAGTATACATATAGATATTCATCTTGGTTTCCCGATCTTTCGTGGTGTCCATTCCTTTAATATCTGCATCAACATATTTTCACCTGGTACATTATCAAATGGTTCCTGGGGATCAATAATTTCATGCATGTCTTTTCTCACTGAGTTTTCGACTGATATGCATTATGTCTAAACATATACTACGCTTAATTTACTTAGTGACCACTTGCACAATCATCTCTAATTGGCTTTTTGTACTGGTGTCTATTTTTTTGAAGCAGTTCTGTCTTCAGTGTGTTTTAATTGGCGATACATTTCATTTTTTATTTCTTTTTGAATGGTGTGTGGTATCTTAACTCTATAAACTTATTGGGAAAAACACAGCAAAAACTTGTTGAAAATTTGGTATATTTCAGTAAGTTAGCCCGAGATCTTACAAATATTCTTCTTTGAAGTTACTGCTACGTAGCTATCTTCAATATAATAACTTATTTTCCCAAATATTTGTACGCAGTTTCTTGTTACCTCTTCCAGCCACTCATACTTTTCGTGAGTTTTCTTCATTTTCCTCTATCTTTTTTGTTATGTAGTTCTGTCAGATCCTTTATTGGGTTGTGTTTTTATATTATATTAACATTCCATTTTTTTCCGGTGTTGGCCACCTTTCTTTTATCTGGTTACGATTTGTATTTTGCTGTTATTACAACCATATCGTTTTCTATTCTGTTGATCCACTCCCCTTTCCATTTCGATGGCTACATTTCCACTTAGCATGTGGTTCTATATTCATCACTTCTTAGTCGACCACTTATTATTTTCTCCGTGATTATTTGTAGTATTCTCACCTCTTTCTTGCATCTAGCCTTTATGTTTTTCTTCAATTTTCTTTGTGCGTGGTCAATTTCCCCTATGGGTGTTCTAGTCTTTTTCTCAGATGTGAATTCTGGTGTTTCTTGGTCATTTGGTGAGGACGGTCGTCCTCTGTATATAATCTTTTCAAGGAATCCATCCCCGTGTTTGTTCTATATGTTTTACTTCTGTTAAGTCGGTTTCGTCAGAAGTTGCTCCAATTTTATGTCTCATTTTGTCTTCAAGTCTTAGCTGAATTAAGAAAGATATTGATCCGTAATACCTTCGTGTTATAAATATAAATAAATGTATTAATTTGCATCAATATTGTTTTTACTAATGAAATATAATACAATTCTAAATATATTTCATTTGTTACTCAAATAAATTAAAAATCCAATACTGAAATAGCGTATTGCTTTAATCGAAGTAGGAATATAAATACACAGTTTATTGATTTAATTTATACGTAAAATTAAAAGGCGTGCATTGATGAAGAAGACATCTCCTAACGTTTGACACATGGAAATACGAACAGCTGAATATTTTGCAGTGTTCAAAGAGCACTTATTATTTCTAAATCGAACACGCCTCCGATTAATAATTACTTCCTTATATCCATGATAATTTCTTTCGAGCCGACAAACGAAGACAATAAGTCCATGTTTTTCACACATTAAGCGTGATCTCTGTAATAATAATGCATCCATTTATGAGAACATCAGCGAACGTTTCGAAACCTGTACTTTAATCTCATCCCAAATAATCATATCTGATCACGGCCAAATAGATTCGACATTGGTACTGACGGATACCGCTCTTAAATTAGTGGATCTTTTATTTTCTTCTTTTACTTTTTGGTGAAATTCTTGTACCTGTTTTTTGTTTGTTACCGCATCCGAATATCGATGACATTAAGTTATTACGTGAAGATCTGCCAGTGATATATTGGATTTATCCCCTGGGTACCTACTATTGAACAATATGTCATTATATGAAAGCGAGCGAAGTTTGAAAGACATGAAAAGATTTGAAAACGTTATACGATAAAATGTAAACAGATTTCCTCAAAACATCCAATGATTTCGGGAATATATGACAGGGATCACTTGACATTTTTTTACACGTGATTGTTTCTGAGGAGTTGGAATTGTTGCACTTGTCTTTTTTTCGTTTAATAATTGTTGGAAAATGGCGGTTGATCCGAAAGTAAATGATAAATTACACTGGTTGATCATTAGGCAAGACGGCATGATATGAATTACTAAATTAATCTTTTGTAGACTGATTAATTCTATTCATAAAGGTATCTGTGTTATCGAATATACAGTGTGTTTCATTAAATTAAATTAAGATTAACAAAAAATTCATCCGAAAATACTTAGTTTTCAAAGTAGACAATGTCTGTCATGAACTCTGTTGTCTTTTTTATGTTTTTTATGATTAATCTACTGAAAATAGAACTTTTTTGTCACTTGAATAATTTTAATATTTTCTTCTCCTTGTTTAAGAAAGAAAAAAATATAAACCACCTGCGAAAGAAATAACTAAGCTTTGGAATACATTAAAAATTGACAGGTTATCAATTAATAAATTAATAGTGTTTGTAAGTAGAGTTACCTTTCAAGTTAAAGTGAATTATTCCGTTCTTGGTTTCTGCCGAACTGAAGTAAAATGCTTTTCGAAACAGTAAGAATTTATCATCCGCAAAGAAAGATATAGCATAGGACCATATTTGACAATATACTTCCTCGTTTACGTCAAACTGGTTCCCTAAAACCAGCCAAATTTGAATCTGGACGCAGAAGATACTGACGAAATGTTCAGGATGAAACAGCTATTTTCAGTAGCGATCAAAATGACCCATCTACAAGTACCGGATTAAGTAATGATTGTGTCCACTTTACAAGGGTTCAAGTGCTTTGCAGAAAATTTGGCAAGGTGTTTTTAAAGAAATTAAGGCATGATACAAAATTTTCACCCATTTTAGTATTTACAGATGCAAATGCGTACCCGTCTTTTGGTTTAGGGAGCGGCAAAATTAGCAAAAAATCGCCCTAGCGGGGGGCAAATCGGAAAAAATTGTCCTATAGAGAGGGTACGGTACGATCATGCACAGATGATACATTGACCAGGTTTAAGGTTTAAGTAAATTTATTGAGAGCAGCCAATTGATAACGAAATATTTAGGACAGCTGTTTTACCTAATAGGCATAACTGCAATTCCTTTTTATAATTTTATGATTAGCCGAAATTGATTCCATTGGATCTAAGAAATCGTATGTGGTTCCATCATGACTGGGCAACATATAGCGTTGCACTGGATTGGGCGTGGAGTTCCTGATGCTGGTCATCTCCTTCACTTGATATACATCCATTGGATTTTTATTTCTGGATACGTTGAAAGGAAACTGTTTACATTACAAGAATACGCAGGATTTAGAAGAATTAAGGAAAATGTTTTTGGCCGAATGTGAAAATTCTTTAGGCGTATGCTACATGCTGAATGTTTAACATTTTCATAATTCTTTAGTTATTAATTTTTTACTATTTTTTTGGCGGTTTGTTAAAGGATAACGATATATATATATATTTTAAAAACACGTTATGTCACATTTTTTCAAAACATTCACCAACACCCTATATATCGTTCCAGTAACTAATAAGCTGTACTATACCTTCACTGCAGATAATTAATCTTCTTGCGCCCTGCTATTCAACTCACAACATGTCTAGTATAAGCGTGCTTGTTGATTAATTTAAAGGACAATTTACAATAATTTGAGAATACACTCTCTTCAACGCTTTATGGTACTCGGACGTTCAATTAATGAGGTAAGAGTAAGTTGAGAAGCTGCCCATCAGATGATGCGACACGAATTGCCTTTAATTACCTGAGTTCTTCCCTCCCCCTTGGGATATGTTAAGATGTCGTGAAATTCCCCTTCTTTACAAGAGATGTTTGCTTGTATGTTTTGGGATAACACCAAAATTACTGGAAAGTCTGTATATTTGAAATACTCTAAACCTTTCAGTGTCTAAATAAGAAATTATAAAAATTAATTTAATTTTATTTGTTTATTTATTCTAATTCAGTTTAGCCACGTCTATCGATGTAGAAAAACTTGATTGGCATAAGCTCCTACTACTATTGCATAATGAAGTGTAGCTTCATCTGGTTGAAACCATTTCCTGTTGATGTCTCCGGTGTTGAAAGTATCAGGAAATGTTGCCTTGATTCAGGTATTAAAACATTTTGTAAAAAATCCAAGTAACTCGGCTCTGTTATTTATTATGCCTGCCAAACGTCCACTTTAATAGATACTGCGTCTGACCTTTCGTCTTACAGTGAATATTTTGCGTACGCCATTTAGTTCCTAAACTAGTTTACATTTATATGGATTGTACTTCTCTTTTTCTGAAAATTCTCAATACAGAAGTTTTACTTACACCATTATCATCAGGTACTTCTTTTATAGGATTCTGTGCGTTTTCCTCAACATTTAATAATATATTCAATTTCCTTTCGCCATTCAATTTTGATGTCCCAGGATTGGAAAGATCTTTGACAGAATTTTTTCTGTATTTTATTCACCGTAGACTGGGAATTGCGACGTTCAGGATACTTTCTTTAAATATTTTGCAAGCCTGAGAATTTCGTTCTTGTTTTATCACCCATTCTCTTATTAAAAAATATGATAATATTTAGAAATTCCTAAATAAACGGCTTATTACTAAAAATTATTAACGACTTCTAAGATAAATTTAAATTTGCATTGAATACCACAAAAAATATAATTTTAAATACGTGATAAAAGTCGCAAAAAGATCATATTTTACTATTTCGGCAAAATATAAGTAATATACTTAAATCGTGACATGTATTTGACTCGGCAGTTACTATTTTGTATAAAATATCACACTCTACCCACTTTCCATTAAATTTTTTTTGGACTAGTTGAAGCATGGTAGGGGCATTAAATAGGCAAGCGGATAATTTTAAACAAAAAGTGTAGTTTCATATAGGAAATTGACCTGTAGCATAATTTTTATTTATATGCATAATTACGTACTTTAGGACCTCACTGAATAATTATTAACTGTTTCAAATAATGCCCACAGTAGCAATTTTAAAGTGTTGGCCACAATTAATTACAGACAGAACTACAACCACATTAATTTACAAATACAAATATGATTTTAACTATACTATTTTTGTCTTCCCCATAAAATAATAATCTAAATTGGGGTATTTACAATCCGGAATTGCAGACTTTTTCCTGTGGGTTCAATATGTTCGATATAGTAGATGTTATGAGCCCTAATTTTTTTCTCATGATAGATCATAAGTGTAAATAAAACGTGCGAGGGAATGAGATATATGTTTCTATATCTATATTCCAGTTTCAATGAGTTCCCCTAATATAAACAATTATATATTTACAAAATGATGAAAAAAAATATCATTAGAGTGGGAAACCTTTTATAATCTACTCTGATAGGATAGATTTGGGATACGTCAAGTTGACAAATGAAAATGCGTTTCAAGTAAATATATTTTTTATTATCGGTAATTGTAATTAGTTCTTTATTTAATATTGGCATGATGCGTTTAAAAATATATTTTTTATTTTCTGTTTAATTCTATAATTTGGCCCCCAAAATTAATATTAGGGATTTCTTTGTATTTTTCATACAAGCAAAAGTTTTTAGGTCATATGGTTTGGGAAATAAGGGGGAATGGGTATTTTTTTATATTTTTGTTAATATATTTTATATTCATTTTAAAAATATGAAAAAAATATATTTGTATTCGTCATAATGACCGCTTTGATTTGATATATTACATGATGCGTTAGAAATAATTTTATATTATATTTTTCATTTAATGCTGTAATTTGCCCCCTAAAATTAATATTAGGGGTTTCTCCTTATTTTTCCAGTAAATTTCAGGTGAGGCCCTACATCTCTATTTTTTTTTTTCAAAATTTTACGGCTTATAGTTTCGGAAATAAAGTAGGGAGAATGGGTAATTTTTTTATATTTTTGTTAATATTTTTTAAATTATATATTTTAAAATTATGAAGAAAATAGATTTGTTTCACCCTTTCATTTGATATATTACATGATACGTTAGAAACAATTTTATTATTATTTTCCATTGAATTCTGTAATTTGCCCCCGAAATTAGTAGTAGATGTTTCTCCTTATTTTTCCGGTAAAATTCAGATGAGGCCCTATATCTCTATTTTTTCATAATTTTACGTTTTATAGTTTCGAAGATAAGGGGGGGGACGGTCGATTTTTTCAGTTTTTCGCGTCAGAAGTACCCCTAAAATTAAAATTTCTTCATTTACGATATGTACTCCTGATCGGGTCACCAAACTATACACTGGTACCAAATATCAACATTGTCCGTCCAGTAGTTTAGGAGAAAATTGCTGTGATGTGAAAGAGGTAGAAATCCGGAGTGATATTAAAAGGGTATCCGTATATTGTATATACGGCACCCTAAAAACTCATCGCTCTTTGAAAATCGAAATATCATTGTATTTTTACATTCCAATATAACACTATCCACATTTATTGGGAAACATTTAAAATATTATATTTAATAAAAAGTACTATTTAGCGTAAAACCACAGAATAATCAAACCGCAGAACGTTGGCGGCCATTGTACCCTTGCATGTATTGGCGCCACCATGCGGTTGACTTTCCCTGAATTTTCCTCATATTAGTTTCAATCTGTAAATTTTATGAGATTTTAAATGTTCTGCGAACTGTACGTCATGGCAAAAAAGTATTTTGTATACATAGAGCTTATACGTTTGGAGGTAGCCTGTAATGCACAAATATCATGACAAGATTAGAAAGAGAGGGCAAAGAAAGCGCCAGAGGCTATGTATCTCGATTGGGAGCTGCTTCCAATGAGCTACGTTCAGCATGTAATTCATTGGCAGCTTCATTCCATCAAGTGAGATAATATAATGGTCTCCCTATTGCTCTCTCATTCTAATCATGTCACATTTGTGCATTGCAGGCTACCTCGAGAAATATATGCTAGAAGTTTGTATAGTAGCATAGATTTATACATTACCATAGACTGATAATTCAACCAAGTGATGACACAATGTTCACCATCGTGGTTTGTTCTATCTCTGTCTTACTTGCGGTTCTCAATATACATGTCTGCCTATATATATTAGATGTTTTAGTATTATGAATAAAGCTGTATTGTTTTTTTTTTGTTACTAACATTAAATTTGGTAAGTATTGGAAGGAATTGTTGGGGCAAACACACACACACACACACAGTTTATGTAACAGTACAAATATAAAAACATACCTTTGAAAGAATTATAGAGCTATACTATTTTACAAAATTAAAAAAAAAATTAATTATGCTCAAATTTCAACCACTGGGCGACCACAAGTAATTAAAAATTATTTAACTATCCACATAGATCGTTATATTTTTGTTGGTATTAATTCCTATGTGACAGAATGCATGTCTTAGTACGTTTTAATTTTTTTTTCTAAAATAATTAGTCTTAAGGTAACTGACCTTAAAAAGAAACAACCATTTAACAGTTGTTGACAGAACTTGATAGCGAGTCTAAATCGTTACCTACCAAAAAGCACAAAATATCAAATATCATTAAAGTGTTAAATATGAACTATTGACGACAACGATCTCGATTTAATAGTAAAACATGTATATTTTCAGTCAAAAGTGACTTTACTGGCAATTTCTTGCAGTTTCAGTTGACGTTTGTTGGTTTACTCGAAATTTATCTACCGGAATATGTTTTCAAACACGTTCCTTTCGCTTAAAATTTACGACTTTCCATTGTAAGCTGTTTAAGTCATTCCTATTCAAATCCTTCAGAAATAGAAGGCAGATAATTGTTAAAAATTTAAATGTTTTATTTATACGCATAAGACAACCAATTTTGTGAGAGATTGTATTCGTAAGGGAATTATTTGAGATAGGTCTTATAGTTTAGAGTCCTCAGCAATTCTTTAAAAATAGTTTAGTGTATATTGCATAAGCATTTTTTTCCTCGGTTTTAATAGTCATGTTCGGTCATTATTTTTAAAACAATGACATGTAATAAAACTTATAAAACTTGAAGTGAAATTATATTTATTTTGAATATCTAAATTTGAATGATATATTAATTCTATTATTACTTACACTTTCAACAATTGTTCATTATACCCGAATGTTCAGACTCACAAATCTATCTATCACAAATAAATATATCCACAACAACACTGAAGCTTTTCGGAAACGAAAAACGTAGAGTTTTTTGATGAACAATTTAAACTTTCCGAGAAACTAGGGCTACCCAATAAAAATAGGTCATAATTAACTAAATCGCAAACAAAAAATTGACAAAATATTATCTTAATGATCTTTGGTTTTCTTACATCCAGTTATTATGTTTGCTACATCACTACATATTATAAAACAAAGTCCTCCGCCGTGTCTGTCTGTCTGTTAGCGATAAACTCAAAAACTACTGAACCGATTTTCATTTTGTTTTCACCAATGGATAGAACAGTTCTCAACGAAGGTTTTAGTGTATAGTTTGTTAAGTTTTTCTATAGATTAGCTAAAATATAACGATATTAGTTGAAGGTGTCGGAAAAAAAACCGCCTGGGAGATTTCAACGAAAACGATGCCTAAACCCTTTGAGATATAACAAAATAATGGAATTGTGGATCTTATATAGGCCTACAGGAAAGTTCGCGATTACATATGTCTATCTCTTAAGGATAACATATATACTGATTGTACATTAACTCATTATACAGGGGTTTCATTTCCACTATCCACCCAAAATAACTTAAATATTTTTAAAAGAAAACATCAAAAAGACACAAGAATTAATATTTACACGTGTCGGTCACCTTGCAGTTTCAACCCTAAGCGGGGGTGAATATCACTTCTAAAAGTTTAACTACAAAGGGGTATCATGTGATACCTCTTTTTAAACGTCTTTTTTTGACAATCTTTTCACACATAATTTTTGTAAATCAGATTATTTTTTACAGAGTAATGACCTAGAAACCGTAAAAAATGAAAAATTGTTAATTGTAAATGAAAAAAGCATGAGTTTAAATACCGAGATAAACAAGTGGAAAAAATCCTTAAATGTTTTTGCGAACGATATTTGTGACTTTAAATGTAAACATGTTATTATTAGTAGTGGTTTTGTTGTATACTGACTATCAAATTTCGACAATAGTTTATTCTTTACAAGAAAGAATTGAAATAATGTTTATTTATGGGGAAGAACAACGCTGGAATTGTATTTGGACTTATTAGAAATAAATCCCCTTATAACCGAATCTTTAGAAAACCAAATATATCAAGATGGAACTTTGATGCCAGACGAAGAAAACCTATTTTTTCAACAGGACGGAGCGTGTCCACATTATGCCTTGTTGTACGAAATTGGCTTAATTTCCTGATAAATGGATTGAAAGAAGGGCCAGCAAGATCACCCGACGTAACGCCCCTTGATTTTTTTTATAGAGACATCTAAAAACTGTGGGGTAAAAAACTCAACCTCGCGATATTCCTGAACTAGACGTAGCATAGTGAAGGAGTATGAGCGGATTAAACCAGAGACGCTTCAAAAAGTGTAGGAGCAATTCGAGCTGCAACTTTTCTATTGTTTACCAACAATGGCGGACATTTTAAACGTCTATTTTAAGTACAAGGTAATTCTAAAGCTAATACAATATTAATAATGTAGATACATTGTAAATAATAAATATTTTAATCTGAAAGTTTAAAATGGCATTACTCAGTACAAAATAATCAGATTTTAAAAAATGGTGTGTCAAATGATTAGTTAAAAAGAGTTATCACATGATACCCCTTGGTATTAAACTTATATCATATACAATAACGTGTTTTTTGTTTATTTTGTTAAAGATATTTTAAAAGTTATTTTGGGTGGTAGTTCTGAAATGAAAATTGTATACTTAATAGACTTAAATCAACTTTTAAGTGAAACCTGATATAAATATAAATTGTTACTTATTTTAACTTAACTGAAGTAGAAACAAAAGCTTGTGTATATGAAAAGTAGTTAAAGTGAAAATGATAGAGTATGTAATAAGTATAGAAATAAATTCCAAAAATTGAGTAAAATATTTTATTTAATTTGTTTATTTTTTTAAAAAATTAAGTAGTGATTAACTAAAGATTGTTTATAAAAACGTAAAACTTTCATGTGAGACATTTTTTTATGATAGCTTAAAAAAATATATGTTACTACAAATATGTTGTAAACTACTCAGACTCAAAAGGCAATAATTTTAAAATTCCAAACCAGTCTTAGCTGATTTATTTGTCACTAATAGCTTACAGCCTTAACTCCTTCAATTATGTTTTTCTTATAAAAAAGTTTAATATTTAAGTGATCTACCAAGAGCAAGTATGACGATGCAAGACAAAGCCCTAGCCCCGAAAAATTTTGCACGACCAAAACCAAGACCGACACTAAGATGGCCAAAGTATTGGTGTTGCTTAATAGGCAAACGTGTCCCTAAAACCAAAATTATCTCTGTTTTTTTTTAATTTTCGGGAACAACCCCTTTATGCATCTTAAAGCTTTATATATGAAAGTGAGAAAGTTATCACGCAATTTGTTTTAAAAAATTGCAAACTATAAAATTTGTTATAATCTATTATTTATTTAATAAACGATTAAGGCAGATTTTAGAGCAAAATCCATAAATTGCATCTTTCTAAATAGCAGTTTTGTTTCGTTAATATTGTGAAAGTTTATAAGCGCCGTCAACAAAATTTATTCAAAGTTTAAATTTTTCTATTCTAATGCCAAATACTTAAGTTTGTATATGGCAGATTGTGACTACTCTATTCCTACAATCTTGACAGACAGGATACTCCAAATGAAAAGTATTTATTTAACAATTTCACTTAATTTTCTAAAGTTCCCAAGAGCCAGACACGTTCTTACCACCTAAAATGATTCTACTGTCATTAATTTATAAAAGGTTAAACAATGATCATATTCTGCTTCATTTTACGATCGAACCGATGGATTTTAATTAAAAATTCGATGACGTCTCGCATAGTTTGAACTAACAGTTTTATTATTAGAAACAAAACCGATATTGACCGGCGTTTGATCCACCCACAATAATTTACAGTTTCCAGAGTTATCTTCGTACGTAATTCGAAATTTATTGGCCATTGATAACACGCGAAAAATAATTTTAGAATATTCGAATCAATCTGGGTCAAGATCCGTGCAAAAATATTTTATGTGAGAATTTTTAATAACAGTTATACGGATATATTAAAAAATAACTGTCCATGCACTCTTTCTCTTTTATTCACTTTATTTTTGATACAGAAGTTTTGAAACAACTGATGCGAATCTATTAAAGTGACAAAACTGAAAATGTAGAAGTAATAGTGCTATTAAATATGTGTCACATTTACAACATATCTTTTTAACTTAAATTTCATTATGAATATAATACCGTTTTTCTAAATTGAACAGAAATATGAGTATGAAGTGAAAACAATAATCTTATAGTTCTAAAAGTCTAGATGGCAATGACAAAATAATTTTTTGTCTCTGTGGTTTAATTATCAAAATATAATGGCATAATCCCTGTGAACGATAATGGATAAAAGCTATCAGACGTCATGAGGTTGATATGTCTATTTGTGTTATAACTATTTTACGTACAAGTAATAAAACACATTTCCACCTACGTGTTCATCTAGAGATGTTTGGAATGAATATATCGACTTGCCTATCATTATTTTCTGTAGTCACAAACCTAGCAAATTACTACAATCTGTAAAACAGAACAAATTGACAACAAGAAAAAAAATTCATGCCCCTTTTAAAACAAACATTTTCTGCATTCATTAACAACATCGTAAATTTGCATTTCCTTTCAAATCTCGTAGGTGGACACGGAATATAAGTGTTGTATCTTTTGTGACCGTCGTTATGAGAAGTTAATTTTTATCCTAAGTAAGACATAACGTTTTTATGATTTGTTCTTGAAAAAATTATGTGTTTATAAGCTCACAACATTTGAAATAAGTTTATTACTTAATGCAAGAAATGATATATTGCTGAAACGATTTAGTTAAAAGTATTTAATATATTAGGACAAACTTCTAGGTATATAAAAAATAACTGCTGTCAACTAATTTCCGTTGTCATTCTTTGAAGAAACTGTAGAAGTTAAAAATGTACAAATACGGCTCTAGGTGTCCAGTCAATACATCTTTTTCACATATATAAGGTAAACAGTAAACTGCCGCTATCATGGCATACAATATACAGGATGTCCCCACGTCAAAAGATTTACGAAGGAGGACATATTTGGCCATACTAACCACTAGTTAAATTGTACATTCATCACCCCAGCGCTAGCTACTCACTTTTTTAATAAAACTCTACCATAAGTGAAACTTCGTTTTAAAGCCTTATTAAAAAGGTATTCAACGGTGTGTCGTTTTTGATATTCCATCACTCAATATAAACGGCTTCATTTGCACCAAATTAAATCACAATACGTTCAACTTGTCCAAATATTTATATCAACAACAATGATTCATACCCGAACAGATGATATTTACGATGCTATCTACGCCACTCGTCTCCTTCAATCCGTCAACCGTCTTTATACATTAATAGTTGTTCTCGATGTTTTCTCCCTCTGCTTCTGGTACGCTAACGTGTACAGATTCTAATACCGGAATGGATTAGAAATTCTTGATACTAGTTTTTACAATCAATGTATTTTCGGCAAATACCCCTTTTTGTGGGCATTGTTTATTTGAATGGTATTTGCAGTTTATTTACTCGTAAAATTAGTTTTAATTTAAGATTATTAATTTCTCGAAAGGTTCCTATTTTGGCAAAAGCTAAAAATTTGGTACCCATTTTAAATAACGGGGAACACAATGGCTTTGGAGTTAAAAATATCTTGCACCTTGTTAGTCATTATTACTGAGTAGTAGTACTTAAAAACATAAAAAAATATATAAAACAAAATGTTCCGTTGATAACTATTCACTCTGAATTAATTTATCTCACAGATAAAATTGATAAAAAATCCAATTGGAGAATAAGACGAAATTCTCGAAGCCATATTATACGATCTCATTAACATACTTGCGAACTGGTATCGAATCATTGGTAAAAGAATTTTGAGTGCATCTCTCAGTGTGAATAATGTTGAGAAATGACTTAATTATGAGCAGACTGTAATTTATTGTGCTCTGAAAAGTACTTTTTCACTGTAGGAATTAATTGTTATTACTTTGCCGTCTCTGTTAGCTGGCCCAGTGATCGAAATGTGTATTGGGGAGTTGACAACCTCAGCTTCATTTTATAAACAGATAGATTAATCGTATATGTCTCTTGCGCCAATTCACGTGACCAAAGCCGGACTAAGTGGAAATTCTGTGGCTAATTTAATACCCCAAAAATAATATTACTTCAATAATTACCGAAAAATTGTTGTTCCACCATTTGTTTAAATTTTCTAATCTATGGCAAGATGACCCCGTAAGTCTTGAAATTTGACATTATTCAGAATACAGTTTGAAAATTGATAATTTGTCAGAAAAAATTCTAAATTTCTACCTCTGACACGCGTGCGATTAGTGCACCATCCCTCATTTATGATTTAGATCAAGAAAATCTCGTTTACCAACCATTAAATTGGGAGAAAACTGAGATTAAAAATACAACAACAATAATAGAAGAACAGAATATCTAACTTTGACAACATTGAAATCAAGTTCATAATCGAGCAAGAATTAAACTGAAGACCAAAAAGATAAGAGAACAACTAAAAGATCCAGAAGAATTATGGAACGAAGTTAGAAAACAAAATTCGAGAAAGTTATGCTAGTGATGACGATAACCAGTCAAGAGAAGATTTAGAGAATGACGGAAAAACGTAGATGGCTAAATCAAAACAGGCAGGGGAAATAAGCGGCATATTAAAGAATAAGCATCCTCTGTATCAGTTCAGAACAAAAACCAAATCATTGTTGATGAAAACGAAATTAAAAAAGAATGGGAAAGGTGTAATTAGTATTACAAGGATTGTGTCTATGGTTCAGAGATCACGACATCAGAAGTAGATCATGCAATAAGAAATGCTAAAACTAAAAGATCGGATAAACTATAGTAGATAGCTATCTACTAAAGTGCTGGAACTGATTGACCAAGATAATATCAAAGTATTGGTAAATCTTTTTAATGCAGTGCATGGTTCTGGAGTGATACCACGGACTGGCTCAGGTCGCCTTCATGAACACATAAAGTGAGAAAATCTTTAGAATATCGGTTATTAAGTCTCAAGAGCGCCCAAAGTCAACAAATTTTGCTCAGAGTACTTTATAACAGGATCAGATACAAATGCGAATAAGATCCTTAAGAGACACAGTTTGGTTATAGAAATGCATTTAGAACTAGAGAGACATTTCTTCAATGTGTTTTTACTTTTGCCGACAAGAGATAAAAAAAAATACAAAATAATGATGTCTTCAAGTCAGTTCTTATAATTTAAATTAATATAACTATTTTCAATACGGTTTCGAATTTCTTTATATTTTTTCGATTAAAAGTAAAGGTATGTTAGAGAAATTGATGGGACTTTACATCATTAAGAGATGGCCTAAAAACTGTTTTGTTCGTTTAATCTAAATGTTTGCCTTCCTGAAATCTTAAAAGTTTCGAAAAAAAATTTACATCCCTTTAGTTAGGTGTTCACATTTTCCTTACTTTCTTACTAAATTCATTAAAATTATGCTTAAGTAATAGTATCAAGTTAATATAAATACTGCGAAACAAAGGAACTAATGACACTGATATATGGAACGCAAAACGCAAACGTAAAAACTGGAAATCTCGCCACAAAAATATCTTTAATACATCGAGGAGTAAGACACGGATGTATTCTGTTCCAAACATTATTTGGTATATACTAACAGGAGTTATTTCAAAAGCACTATCAGATCAACTAGGTATATTGGATAAAATCGACTGTTAGGTTATATATCATCAGCGGACTTCTGCTCATGGAGCTAATAGCAGATCAAAGAAGGAAATTGTTTCAGATGATTGAGGGGGAGAGGAGGTTCCTATAAAAAGAGAAAATATTGAGAATTAGAGACCAATGAATAGGGGATCAATTAGCGCAGTGGACAAAACAGCTAATCCCGGATGTGAAATATTCATTCGAATTCCCCACAGATCAAGAAACTACTAAATCATACAGATGCTCTGTCGGTACGAGTATTTGCGGTAGTACCTGAGGCGAAGATGACGATGCGTGTCCTGCGGGGAAGTGGATACAGCAGACCACACCTTTTTTCCGCTGTGGGAGGTGGGGGGAGTCTTGAGAGAGAATGAAGGGAATGGTAGGTTGTACCATAAAGGCGGATAATATAGTGCAATGTATAATGGGAGTGCGAGGCACGTCGGTTGTTACGTAATGAACTATTTCTCTAGATGACACCCCTTGGGGCTTAATGGAAATGGGTAAACGAAAGGTTTTAATATGAATCTCACATTATGTTGTCAAAATAGACTTCGCAAATGCAAGTGAAACATATCCGTGATTGGTTTGCATTGGTAAAGAAAACTTAAACATTATAGTTCCTTATGGAAGTTTGGATAAGTAATTTGGAATTGGAATTGGTATTTAATTACCCTTATACAATATACTGAAGAAAAAGGTTAAGTAATGTTAACTTCTTCTTACGGCCCAACTAACATACAATGATATCTCCTTATTATGAATAGTAGTAACAATTTGAATTTTCTGTCATTAATCTTTGCCAGACTTACATGAATAACAAGCCAAAAGTAATATCAATGAGCAATAATGCTTTTTTGGTCAGAGTTATTACCAGTGCTGGATAAGAAAGCAATTATCCATACAAAATATTGACTGATTTAAGGACCAAAAAATCGTTCAAATTGTTGATTCAACTGACTTTTCGTTTCTGATCCCAATTAGTAATACTATAAACACAGTTGCATAGTAAAATTATACACGATCGACCTAATCAAGGGGCGTATTCCTTCTGCTTTGGAATTTTATTATAGACCAGGTTAAATATGTTGTAATTTACCGATCATTATGAGCATTTTTGTGCTTGCTCACGGTCTAATATGGCCGTGGAATATAGCTTTATAACAAACCCGACTCTGTCACGGTTAATTTAGTTAACATAAATAACAGTGCCTAATGGTACACTAATATATTAGATAATGGAGACATATAAGGAGATTACCTCGTCAAAGTCCACAAGTACAATGCATAATGCCTTCGACATGACAGTGTCAAAGAAGATTTACCTTTTTAGGTTTACAATTTAGTTAATGAATCTTTTATAAGTTGAAAATAACTTAATATCGACGATGTTTTGTGTCTTAAGACTTTAAATGCAAACGAATCGTTGGTGGTAATATCGACACGTGAGTTGTGTCATTGTGAATGTGTAAACCATTATACTGTTTAAATAATTCAAATAATAGACTTGACGATGACATTGTTTTATCTTTTGAATGAGCTCGTTATTATTAATTTAAACAAATTGAGACTTAGTTTGATCAGTTAGCCGTTGTCAACATTGATAGCCACTAAAGTATTTTATTTTGAAGTGTCAAAATAATCACAGCATTTTTTTAAAAAAGTTACCTGATGCCAACATTTAAGATCCAAAAAAATATAGAGGTATTAAGGAAATATAATTTTTATTGTACATTAAGCTTACTATTTACAAAAACAAATGAGTAAGCTATGAGTACCAACAACTTATATTGGATTCGCTAACTATTCGCAACGTTTTGAAAGTAACTTTATGGCACAGTTTGGTTGTATTTCTGACTGAATTAGGTAATAATGCCATTAGACTTCGTAATATTTTCTCTATTGAGATATCTCTTCATTCTCAGTAAAGTTCAGTCATTTCTTGATAACTGTTCACTGTTTACAAATACAATGAGTAATACTAGAATTATTTTATTGAGAAGGCTGATTTCTTTTAGAGTTTACGTTATTTTTCTTTTGTTCGCTGTCCTTTAAATAGCCAGTTTTTGTTGTCAGAGCGTTTTTTAGGGCTATTGATATTTCGGGATAGCCATTGTGTTGCTTTTTTATTAGTTCAGCCAGTTTTATGTTTACGTGTTCTTTTTATCGGAACGATTAATTTAGAAGGTTTCTTTATTCCCCACTTTGGCGGCGTAAAATGAATTTTATAACCATATTTTATCTTTAATCTATTCCACATGTTCAGTTCTTGTCCGCACTAATGATTTTATTTCCAACATTGTTTGTTCTCGTTCTTGTACTACCTTTGTCAAGTCAAAGTGTTCATTTTTATTGAATCTCAGTGGTGTAAAAAATGATAGAAGGAAAAAGAAGAGAAAAGCTTAAATATTAATTAGATTTAACAAAACATTGCGACTAAAATCCTATATCCTAATACTTTGTGATATATGTCGTTAATGGATTGGTTTGTTGCTTGTACTTTGTCCATTTTTTTCAAAATATATATTAGCGATTATGTTTACTCATTATCAGTTGTTTATGCATTAATTTATTTTTAATATCAATATCTCTTTACTTTATCTACTTCCACCTTTGTCATAAAAAATAGGTGATGACTGACATTTTATTTTTACTGACAACTTAAATACTTTCAGTGTTATTTGAAGATGTTATCAATTACAAAAAACTAAAATGATATGGAAATAATGGAAAAAATAATAATTGTCGAACTTTGAAGATTCGAACTTCTGAAAACTGATGATACAATAAATGCAAGGTATGATATTGCGTATCTTTGGCACCATGTTGCAATGTCATCTGGTCAGTTGTTGAATTCGCGTCAACGGTTAACTGTTTGAATATTTGTGTTAAATTCTACTAAACGGAAGATATACTGTGTTTTTCTTTAAGAAATGTGAGTGACATTTACTGTGACAAAATGCAGTGTATTGAGTTTGGTTGTTTTGTTTATAGTCAAGCAAATACCAGAAATATGATGTTCATTAGGTTTCCTAAAAAAAACTTACTTAAACGTTAAATTAATTTATGTTCCCGAGCAAATAACTTGTAAAAATTCCAAAATATATAACTTGCATTTTTGAACAGAAAGATCTGGGCTAGTCAATTAAAAGTTGATGATTTTCCCACCGACAATTTGGCATAAAACATGTGCGAAAAGTTTTTAGATGTACTTTGGAATACGAAATTTAATCAAAGTATAATTATTTAAGCTCAATAAATGGATTTATTGTGCAAAAACGGGCAATTATTTAAGAAGCAGTAGGTAAATTAGTTGTGTAACATTGATTAAAGTAATCTTGTTTTTCTTTCATATTTGATTAATTTATTAAAATAATATACTTAACAAAACACTATGCTTGTTTCATTTATTTGCAGTTGTTTTATTAATTTCTAACTCAATGATAAAATTGTGCAAGTATAGTTCCATAACTGAACTTGATATCTGAATAAAGAAGTCAGGAAAATGACAACATCGTGATCTCATATGTTCGAATTCTTCAGAAGTCAAGAAAATAATGTATTCAAGAGGTTCTTAGTTAAGACTTCTTGAAAATGACATCTTGAAGACTTCATTTTTAGGACATGTAGAAATGTAGCCTTTTTGACATGTGTTGGCTGAAAGGTCACTTAAAAACGGTTTTATGTGACTAGTATCTCTTAATGTTACAAAATCCCTAAGAGATAGCTAAAATAATATTTTTTTTACATCAGCTAATGGACTTTTTAAGTGACAAAATTTAACAGCAAACTGCTTATACAATCACATAAATAATATTGTTATAAGCCATTATTACCATAATTTTTACAACAAAATTAAGTTTAAAATGCAAAAAAACAAACAGCTTTATAGCACCTCATATGAGACTCTAAAGAAAAAGCAATTAAAGAGTTTATATTTGTTTGAAATAGACAAAAAATGGAAATATATTGTGAAATAATTCCATAATTGAAGATTTTTTAATCCACAATATAAATTGAAAATATTTTTTTGGAATAATACATTTCTAAACATCACTTTACTGTAAATTTCAAATGATAAACACGTAACAACAATAAGAATTAATTTGAGATACAAAATTTTATCCTGTAATATAATTTTTTGGGCAATCGCTGAAAGAACTCAACATGTGACGTTATGTTAAAACATCTACGAAATTGGGATTGCTTAGTATCATACCTTTATATTAGTTATATCATGGTGAAAACCCAAATCAAATAGCCTGGAATTAGCGTCAAAGGTGCATAATTAATCTTGTAAGTTCTACTTGACTCGAATTTTCATTACTCGAACATACTGATAGCACCAAAAAAATATTTGAGAATCTCATTACTACATATCGGTCTAAGATCCCAGGGCCGCCAGGAGTTACTTATTTTCTCAAAGATGAAACGTGTTGGACAAAGTAGTGTTAGTAGGTACTCGTTGGGCATGTATACTTGCTAGCTTGACTTGTGGGTCTCTTTGGAGAGACCAGGTACTTAAGGTCGTAAAAATTAATCCTACTTTTTTCAATTCTCAAGGCTGATTTTTATGTATGTTTCAATGGATAACAGAGATAAATAAAACAATCCAAACCTCCAGACACTAGCCGTAGGTCGTAACTTTTGCCGGACACTTTAAAGCTCCCGAAAATATAATGTAACTTTACTTATATTCTCATTCTTGAAATTTATTTATGATACTCAGATAACTATTTGAATGTCTTTTGTAAACCGCTAGACCAGTTTCATTGGTTAAACAGAACATGGATTCATAGTCAAATAAGATAATCTTATAAAACACCTTAACCTTACTTTTTCACTAAAAAAGAGACTCTAATAAGGGACCTGTGCGAATTATATGACATAAAGTTATCCTTTTCAAGCGTCCACCATCCCGAATCAAACGGTTCTATCGAAAGGTTTCACGCAACAACAATACTAAAAACAAGACTATTGGTTTTACGCCCTACGAATTAATTTTTAGGCACACTTCTAGTAGACCTCCGGAAACAAAATACGATCAGGAAAAACTCATTTCCAAATACGTTAGGGACCTCAATAATACAATGAATTACTATTATAGACTTGCCCGCGCTAAAACCGACCAACAAATATAAAAATCAAAAATACGATTCGACCAACATGTTTCAACTACCCAACCCAAATACAAAGTAGACGACAAAGTTTTTGTGAAGGAATCTCAGATTAAAAACAAATCCGAAAACAAATTCAATGGACCATTTGATAATACCGCGGTACGCAAAAATTCTGCCACAGTTATAAACCTACAGACTAACCAAATAAGTAAAATTAACTTTGAGAGACTAAAACCCTATTTTGGATAAATCCCTTCGTTTCAGATTCTTTGGACTATTTTCAGTCTTCCATGAAGAAGGCACACTTAAAATTTCTAACGACAAATGGACACTTCTTGTCTTCAAAGACCTCAACCCTTTCAGAGATGCTATTTCAACTAATGACGCTATACTAAACCGAATTCTAGAAACTATTAATGAAAACACAATTAACACAAAATCATTTAAAATAAAAGTACAGACACATGTGAGCCTCTTGAAACAAATTTCAAAATCCGTTAATTCTAAATACTTATACAGATATTTTCGCTGACACTCAAACTTATTCTACTAACAGAAGAAAACGCGGACTTATTAACGGACTGGGCTCAGTTTGGAAAGCCATTTCAGGAAACTTAGATGCGGAAGATGGTGAATACATAAATGACTGTATAACCAAAATTACTAAAGACCAACACCAAACTCAAGAATTAGTAAAAAACAAATATCCGTAACTACTTCAGTCATTACCAGCCTTAACAACACCTTACAAAAATTCCAATCGGAAGAGAAACTATTCTCAAATAATATCGAAAAAATAAGACAGTGACTTCTATACATTTCGAATGATCTTGACTTTAATGAATTCCAAATCAATATCCTGGATCTGTATGAAAGCCTAATGGAGAGCTATATATTTATCGAAAACACCCTAAACGATGTTTTAACTGCAGACTCTTTCGCCCGCTTAAAAATTTTACATAGTTCGATTATAAGCCCGGTAGATTTGGTCGATTCTCTTCAAACAATTTCTCAGTCACTCCAGGAAAATAATTTACCACTTCCTATTAATAGTTCAAATGTTGCTCAGTACATCGATTTGATAGAATTGGAAGCATTTCAAATCAACACTAAAATCATTTTTGTACTCAAAATCCCTTTAGTTGACCCAGAGATTTACACTCTTTATCACCTTTATCCTATCCCGATTTTGGATGATCGAACAGGGTTTCATCACATACTTTCAATAAAAACAAAATTTATTGCGAGAGATGACGATTCGTTATTATATACATCCTTCAAAGACCTGCAAGCCATTAAACACACAGCATAAAATTTGTTCCAAGTCAATTCCACATCCAATACACAAAGATGCCATCTGCGAAGGACAACTTCTCAGACACCCAATCACACTCCCCACAACCTGCCATACATCTATATTATATGCAGAAGATTATAATATCCAAGAGATCAACATAAACCTCTAGTTGATCTCCATCTCCAGACCTTTGCCCATTACCATCAAATGCAAGGGAGAAGATGTTACACTAACCGTATCGACGAATTACTTAATAGAAATTCAGCCCCACCGCAACGCCTTCATCGGCAATACCAGAGTCCATGCCAGACGGACCACCAAAAATAGCATCACACTCAAATATCATCCAGTAAATATCCCCTACAACTGCTGCGACGACATGCCTACCGTCAGTCAACTTCCCAGTATTGAACCCCTAAAACTACAAGAACTAGATGTCCGAGACCTTAACATTGCCAATCATAAACTTAGCAAGTACTCCAGAGAATTGAAACAACTGATGAACAAATCATTCGTGCAGAGGCATACATCCGTTTTCACAATTAGTGCAATCACGTTAGCAGTAATTGTTGTTGTCCTGCTCACAGTCATAGCAATCCGGAAAAAGTTGAGTAAGTTTACTAAGCCTAACCCTACTAGCGAGCCAGCACCATTACCAGGCCCCGCAAACAGCAATTCCAGAGGAAAGCTTTACAGTCTACTAAGCCCTACCGAAGATTTAGAACTTCAGAACTTTCCCAAAAAGTTGATGATACAGCATCAACTTTTTCAAATGGATGGGAGTTGTTATATAAGTTTATAACATGAACTTTGTGTGAATACGTGCCGTATCGTATTACGATCCGAAGAACATCCGTTAGAATTGTCGTGTGTGCAGTGCTGATTCATCATTGTCAACGTTATAAATTGTAGAATTTCACTTAGTCTTTATTCATTATTACTCAATTAGTTATATTGTTATTTTCATTTCCATTTTTTAAGTTATAATTTTTGTATTCTTATTAACAAAATCTTTTTTAAAAAGTTAATATTGAGAAGTGTGATATATCATATATATATATATATATATATATATATATATATATATTATATATATATATATACCAATATTAACGAAACATATTTTCATTTGTTTAAAAATACATAAAAAAATATTCTGGTTATAAATCGAACCATCTATCTAAACACGTAAACAACAAAATGCCTTCGAAAGTGTTAAAATGCCTTCGAAAGTGTTAACTGTCATGAGTTTGCTATAAATATAAATTTTTAGTAGTTTGTTTCGTATATTTCTGTTTCTATATTCAGATTCATTCATGAAAAAAAGACGCTGAGTTTTTTAAAATGTGAGGCTTATTCTTTATTAAGTTTGTTTATATATAAATCTAATTTCACTGTCGTAAAATTATTTAATTTAAGATACATATAAAAATATATTTGTACCGGAGTGGTTCTCATTTTCAGATTTATAGACTTTCGCTGATGATAGTCTATTTTTCTGGTTGGTGATTACGAAATTTCATTGCATTAGTAATTTTGCCAGAAAGGAAATCACGGCTGTATTATAGAAGTACAAAATTTTAGAATGTTATCGGGAAGCAGCCAATATATAAAAGTATACTCTTTTAATATATTTTGAGAGCTTTCGAAAATTGTTTATTTCTTCATCAGTCAAAAACTACGATTAACACAAAAGTTGAATTATAATATTAAGTTAATCTGTAATGAAAACTTACGTTAGTTGAGATTGAATTTAGAATTAACTGTACAGCACAAATTGAACATTGGAAAGGTTATCCAGTAAAAGATAATATTTTTACATTTGAATTGTATAAGAAAATGACTATGTCAAATTGAAATTTACAGAGAAGTTGATTACTATGGAAATTATTGAAAAAGAAGGCTGCAAATTGTTGGACAAGAATAATGTTTAATACCAAGTTAGTGAAAATGAATTCACCAAGATTAGAATTAGAGTGATTAGATTTTGAAATTTTGTTATCGATTTCAAGCAAATTGCAATTTATAACGTTAAGGTTTAACAGATCAGTTTTTTTATTTATATTTTCATCAAAGCTATTAATATATACTAGCTGTCGCGCAGTGGTCGAAATTCGACCAATTGTGTTAATATCTCTGGCAGGTTAAGTAACCTGAAAATTTTATCGTGACATTCTCTCCTAGGAGTTTAGGGAGAACAGAAATTACACGGAACGGATCTAGATTCGGAACCTCTGTGTGATAGTTTCCTCGAAAATCCTAGATGTCGGTCTTACATCTCGCTTCTACAAGTAAGTTACGAAATTTAAGTTTTTTTTCAGATATAATTCATAGGACATTATTTGTGTTCAAATTCGTAATTCTTAATTTAATATAACAACAATTCAACCGCTAATGGGCTACCCTACATATTTATTTTTCTAACCTCCCTGTATAGCTATAATTGCACTCAATTCTCTAACATTTATTAAAATCCTCATTATAATAATTCCATCTCATTATATATTTCCACCACCCTATATATGCAACTGCTCATGGACCACGCATAATATTTCTTAACCTTTTTGAACCACCCGGTAAACCATTCTGTATATGCCACTGCCTATGAGTCACCGTATTTACTCTTTTTGTTTATGAAATTTTTAACTATCCTCTGTATAAGTCTACTTCGACCTATATTTCAATCATCATATATATGAAACTCTATAAATCATTTTCTAACATTTTTTATCATCATCCTGTATATCTATAATTCCTCTCACCCTATATTTAATCTTCTCTAGGTATACAACTGTTTATGGGTTACGAAATGTTGCATTTCCATTTCCGCCACCCTGTATATGCATCTCTGTATAATATTTTTTGCACCACCCTGTTTAACTGTAACTTTAACTTCTATTCCAAGAACCCTGTAAATTCAGCCGCTAATGGGCTTCCCTATATAATTATTTTATTAGTTATAATTGCACTCTACTCTATATTTTAAACACCCTATATATGCAACTGCTTATGTGCAACCCACGAAAAAAAATATTTCTAACATATCTGGAATCGCCCTGTATACTTATAATTTACAACGATTACTTTACCACTAAACAATAACAACGCTTGCATGCCACTTCCAGAAGTACATGCTCTATGTATAACAGCATTGGTCCCTCTATATATAATTACTCAATGTTGTTTGGCGTTGACATTATGGACGTCAATAATGAATTTTTATTATATTTTATTTAATTAATGAACCAATATTATAATTTAATATTAGCATTCTGCACTGAAGGTCGTCAGTAGCTACTAAACAAAACAAAAATGAAGAAAATCGGTTGAGAGACAGAGAAGAAAATGGTACCTAATGGTTTTGTCTTTGCCTATTTATATATAGATCATCTCCAAAAAATTATTTTAAATAAATTTCGCTCTATTGCAAGGATGCTGGCGTTGTCAAAGTTTGCTGTATGGCAATTATCAATACAATGACTAGTTAAAGCCGAAGAATCTTTGTTCAATCTTATATCGCTTTTGTGAGAAGTTATTCGGTCTTTAAGTCTTCTTGAAGTTTGTCCAATATAGGTGGCTGGACAACTGTTACAATTAATTTTATATATTACATTCGATTGGAAAAATTTTGGGATGTTATCTTTAACTTTACTGAACAAATGATTGACAGTTTTAAAAGACTTGTGAGAAAATTTGATATTAGGTTGATTATTGAAAATCTTCAAGATCTTGGGGGTGACCTCTTTATGGTAAGGAAGGGACACATATACGTAATTGGAATTTTGTAAATTTGTATCATTGCTTACATTAGAATTGTTATTTAATAAGGGATTAATTGGTATCTGATTTCTACGTGTAAATCTTTCGACGGCTAGAATTTGTGGATTATTGAATAATGGTTTATTTAACAATTTTGGAGGATAAGAATTATCTAAAAATAACTGAAAAAAAATTTTAAAGTTTTTATCAATAAAAGTTGCATGACAAATTTTTAAAATTCTACTTTTCATCTCATTAACAAGGTTAATTTTCATTTTGAACGGATGGTTAGAGTAGAAATTCATATACCTTCCCGAGCTTGTTGGTTTTCTGTACCAGTCCAACTTAAGGGTGTTATGGTCTCTAAAAACTCTTGTATCGAGGAAATGTACGCTACAATTATGGTCTTCTTCTTCAATGGTGAATTTAAGAAAGCAATTATATTCATTAAAAATGCGTAAAAGGTCTAAATTACAACCAAAAGGGATTCCGCAAATAATATCGTCTACATATTTCTTTAACAACTTGACTTTAAATTCAAGTCTAGAAACACAGTCGTCAATAAGATTATCTATTACGTATTGTGATAAAATGGGAGACAACTTAGAGCCCAATGGGCAGCCGAAAATTTGTTTGTAAAAATTGCCATTAAAAGAGAAAACTGTAGTGGTAAAAACAAATTTAATAAGTTCAATAAAGTTATTATAATTTATATTACAGTGTATCGAAATAGAGTTCCAGTGTTTATTGGTGGAAGATATAACTAAATCCAAAGGAATGTTAGAAAAAAGCGATTGAACATCGAGACTAACTAGAAATTATTTTAAAAATATTAACAAAACCATAAAATTTTTAGCCATTCCCCCCTCTTTATCTCCGAAACTATAAGTCGTAAAAATTTGTATAAAAATTAGGGATATAGGACCTTACTTGAACTTTACTGGAAAAATTAGCAGAAACCCCTAATATTAATTTTAGGGGGAAATTACAGCATTAAATGGAAAACATAAAATTGCAATTATTTCTAACGCATCATGTAATATATCAAATCAAAGGGCTCGTTCTGAAGAATACAAATATATTTAATGTCATATTTTTAAAATGAATATTTTAAAATATACTAACAAAAATATTTTAAAAAATTACCCATTCCCTCCTTTTGTCCCCAAACTATAAGACCTAAATTGTTTGTTTTCAGGAAAAATACGAAGAAATCCCTAATATCAATTTTGGGGGCCAAATTATAGAATTAAACGGAAAATAAAAAAATAATATTTTTTAACGCATCATGCAATATATCAAATGAAAAGACGCATTATAAGGAATACAAATATGTATTTTTCATATTTTTAAAACTGAAATTTATAAGAAAAATTAGTAGAAAACAACAATATTAATTTTGGGTACAAATTATAGAATTAAATGGAAAATAAAAATTCACTTTTCAAACGCATCATGTAATATATCAAATAAAATGCTCATTATGTGAATTACAAATATATCAAATTTTTAAATCATTTGTTGACTGATTTCCCGCTTTAGAAACTACACTATCTAAAATTTTCCCCTTTATCTTTCAATCTAAGGAGCATAAAATTCAGACAGTAGATTATAAAAGGCTTCAGTCAGTGTATTGAACCTAATAGATGTCGGTGACATCTACCGTCTAGTGAGTAATTTAAGTATATGAAGGCATACTATGCTATAACATATACCATACTCTTGACAGATGGTTCGAGTGTTTTATATAAAAACACCAAAAGTAAAATATATATACAGATATATATCCACATATTTAGAACTATATAATTCAACGTACAGCAGCTGTTTCGAACCAGGAGTTCTCATCAGATATGCTTCCTTTAATGACAAGTACTAAAGTGAAATACTTGGATGTAATACACATCAGTAAGACAACAGTCAGTGTATTGAACCTAATAGATGTCGGTGACATCTACCGTCTAGTGAGTAATTTAAGTATATGAAGGCATACTATGCTATAACATATACCATACTCTTGACAGATGGTTTGAGTGTTTTATATAAAAACACCTAAAGTAAAATATATATACAGATATATATCCACATATTTAGAACTATATCATTCAACGTATAACAGCTGTTTCGAACCAGGAGTTCTCGTCAGATACGCTTCCTTGAATGACAAGTTCTAAGTGAAATACTTGGATGTAATACACATCAGTAAGACAACAGTCAGTGTATTGAACCTAATAGATGTCGGTGCCATCTACCGTCTAGTGAGTAATTTAAGTATATGAAGGCATACTATGCTATAACATATACCATACTCTTGACAGATGGTTCGAGTGTTTTATATAAAAACACCAAAAGTAAAATATATATACAGATATATATCCACATATTTAGAACTATATCATTCAAAGTATAACAGCCGTTTCGAACCAGGAGTTCTCGTCAGATACGCTTCCTTAATGACAAGTTCTAAAGTGAAATACTTGGATGTAATACACATCAGTAAGACAACAGTCAGTGTATTGAACCTAATAGATGTCGGTGACATCTACCGTCTAGTGAGTAATTTAAGTATATGAAGGCATACTATGCTATAACATATACCATACTCTTGACAGATGGTTCGAGTGTTTTATATAAAAACACCAAAAGTATAATATATATACAGATATATATCCACATATTTAGAACTATATCATTCAACGTATAACAGCCGTTTCGAACCAGGAGTTCTCGTCAGATACGCTTCCTTGAATGACAAGTTCTAAAGTGAAATACTTGGATGTAATACACATCAGTAAGACAACAGTCAGTGTATTGAACCTAATAGAGATGTCTTGACAGATGGTTCGAGTGTTTTATATAAAAACACCAAAAGTAAAATATATATACAGATATATATCCACATATTTAGAACTATATCATTCAACGTATAACAGCCGTTTCGAACCAGGAGTTCTCGTCAGATACGCTTCCTTGAATGACAAGTTCTAAAGTGAAATACTTGGATGTAATACACATCAGTAAGACAACAGTTTTTATATAAAACACTCGAACCATCTGTCAAGAGTATGGTATATGTTATAGCATAGTATGCCTTCATATACTTAAATTACTCACTAGACGGTAGATGTCACCGACATCTATTAGGTTCAATACACTGACTGTTGAGGAACAAAAGAAAACAAATTGCACCATGCGGCAGCACGGTGTCATATCGAAACGACTTTGACAATAAGAACAAATACTTCGGGATTCTAAACATGTTAGTCCCAAATTATTGTTGGTGAGATACTTGGCTGTTCTGTTGATATGCCAAAATGAAATGAAAGTATTCAAGGAGATCTGTGAAGTATAAACATAAACAATTATAATTGTAAGTTGTGTATTTTGAGAAAAAAAGTAACTGGAGTACCATATGTACAATATATACATTTCCAGAACACTGGCCTCAAAAACAAACATGGAAGTTTGGGCTGTTACCAGAGGCGTAACTGAAAATGTTGGTTCCTTATGATTTAGGGTGTCCGAGATATATTTATTGTTCGTAAATGAGTATCTGTCCGTCAGTATATTATATTTGTGCTAAATTTGTTCAATTTTTGCGCTAATGAGTTATGGTGCCGAAAATACTGAAACCACGTGAAAAAAATGGTTTGGATATCTACTAAGTTATAATGAACGAAACAAATGAACTTAGTATTATATCACTTATTCTTACACTTTTGATGTGTCTATTTTCGGCAAAAGGCTGTGCCATAATCAAACAGGAGCAAACTGATGTTTCAATTTGCTTCTATTCTGTTCTGATCTGGCCTCGCCGTCCAATCCATCTATCTCGATATTTTTCATCCAGGTAACTTCTTACTGCACTAAATAATTCGCAGGAACACCATCTTGTTCAAATGTTATTTCCAAATTAACGAATTCATTTGAATTATCTTCCAGAGTTCATTTTCATTTTACAACACCTCACCGGTCACCGGTTAAGTTTGTATTGCGTAAAGCAGGTTCAAATATGTGTACATATTCCCAAAATGGCTGCCCAAACACATGCTTTTCACGAAAGATGTGCGGATTTGTATTCGTATTTTTGTGTTCACATTTTTATTTAGAGAAAAAGTACTTTCAGGTCTAAAACAAACGGTTTTTGTGTAGAGTTGGTTTCGATTAATTTTATTTCTCATAATCTCACAGAATTACAGTCTTCTGCCGGGGTCGTCAGCTGAAAGTTGGTGCACCATTTTTAATTTGAAAATGAGGAAATGTGTTTTTACCAACTTCCTATGTATCGTACTTTGACTTCGCAGAGAGACGCAATTTTAGATCGCCCTCATCGCCCGCCCCCCCATTGGATCCGCCCATGAGTGTAAGTATAACCAATCAAAAGATACGAGGGGGAAGCGAACTTTTTATTCACAATGCGTAATGTTTAAATCCTTAATTGAAATCCATTTTTTGCATTTTAATAAATTTTGGCGTGTTCTGTGGCAGTTGAGGTTTTAACATATAATTGTTAACTTTTACACCGTAAAGTAATTCAATAAATTTTTGGGTAAATATTACTATACTTAACTTTTATATTTCACAAAACGCTATATATTTATCTTATATTGAGAAACTCGTGTGTTTTTAATATAAATGGCGACAATGTTAGACTTTGAAGTTGTGCTCACGAGGTTGTATATAAATTATTCACAAAACTTTCCATCAAGTGCCAGACATTGATATTAAAACCAAATTCAGTCTGTTAACTGCACAAGAAATGTGTATTCAGTGGATCGCATCCGTTACTAATGAAGTCGTTAAATGTACAATTGTAAATGTAAATCAAGCATTAAGATAATTTTTTGCCGGCCATGTGTACTAGTAATGGTATAATATAAGTAACATGGTGAGATATTATTAACAAGTTGTTACTTTGAAGATGTAATTTACACCATGGGAAAAACATTAATAGTGATTTGTAGAAAATATATGCAATATGTTTCCGAAGACATTCACATTTGTTTAAGATTTTAGTCGGTAAAATTGCAATGTAGATCACACCTTCTTCATCCAGTTAACTGGCTGGAAACTATATAGTTACAATTAATTGTATTAATAGAGAGTAACCTTTAATTTATTTTAGGCGACTCCTTCTGGGTATATTGCTTGTTAGAGCACCCACCTTTATTTCGGCCTACATTCACTTCGTTACGTTTATAATTGTATAATTTAACTCGTTAGCGGTTTCTCTCTATTCTTCAGTTCATTTCCAATATCTGCATTTCTAACTCCTCAGTTCTGAAACAACCTTATACCCTCCTCAATTTCTTCATTTCTTGCGTTTGCTTATGTTGGTCTTGTCTTTTTGGTGTTACCCAGCTATGAAAGCGAAAGGAGTGTTCGAATTCTATAATTTATATTAGCAAGTATTTCCACCACGAGAGAATAACGTATTCGTTAGTTTGAGATAATCACAGTTCCAGCAGACTCTACTGATAAGACGTTTTTCTCAGCTTTATCGTATCAAACTTTTTGTTTTGCTGTTTGGTCGCTGTCCAAGTTCGTTTGTTTAAAGATTTATGTTGACTATCAGATTTATGTTGTTTAGAAATCACTTTTGGTCATTTCCTGAATGATATTTGTGGCATATTTTTCAATGTCTAAGTACTTCTTGGGAAATAACACCACAGTTAAGAAAATTGCTGTATATTCCAAACGTTTCGGGGTCTAGGTCAGACCCCGTTGTCAATGGTTAAGAAACTTGGATAAAAAGGCACAATTCTAAGATGTAAATTAAAATATTTGACAATATGTATTATTTGATTTCTGACGTAACTAAGAGAATTTTATTTGTTATATACAGTCTAGCACAGGAACATCTAAAGATCATATAATCATAAACTTCCTTTCAAATTGGAAGAATTTGAAAGGGAGATCTTCAGAATTTTATGTGGCGCTCCTAGGTGCGACTTTGTTATAAGATAGTGCATTCGCCAAAAATGCGACCAAAGAATTTTGTTGATTCAGTGATCCCATTAAAACCATAAGGGAAAACCTAGGAAAAACATTCTGAACTATACCGATATTGGGTTGTTGACAAGGACATGACCATTAGCAATTTCTTCCTTAATCATCGGCAACCAGGAACGACTGAATTCTACGGAGGTAGTAGCGATACAATCGTTTTCATTTAAAAAAAAAATAAAGCAGACTCTTTTAGTTTTCTTTTGGTGTTGTGTTCTTCTTTGTGTAATATAACTGAATTTTGAAACTGTATTTTATGACCAAGGTCCCAAGCAGGTTCACAAATTTTGGATTTTTAAAATTGTCGTTTTTTTATGATATTTTTGTGTTCGTTTATTCGAACATTTTGAGGTCTAGAGGTTTTTACAACATAGAATTTATTACATTCACAAGGGATTTTATAAATGCAATTTTTTGTATTTTGAGATGTGTTATTTGGTTAGGTTTTTGATATAGTTGATTTTAGTGTATTTCTTGTTTTAAATGATGTTTTGATATTATATCTGTTTCTCACTCTTTTTAGTCTTTCTGATAGACCCTGTATGTATGGTATAGTTATTGTATTAATGTGATTATCTTGGCTTAGCTTGGTGAAGTTCGATGTTGGTTGTTAGGGATTGTTTGGTATTCGATTTTGTTTAACTCGTTATTAATAAATTTATTTGGGTAATGATCGGCAGAAAGTACATTTTTCATAAACGTTTTTTTTTCATTAAATTTATTGATGTTAGAACAGTTGGTTTTTGCTCTATCATATAGAGATTTGATTATACTTCTTTTTACTGAATTTGGATGATTAGCGTTAAAGTTGAGATACCTGTTAGTATCTTAGAGCATTTACTTTCTAGAGATAGCCTGCAGTGCATAAATGTCGTGGTAAGACTAAGGAGAGAGAGGGCAATAGAGAGGGCAAGAGGCTATTTCACTCGGTTGGGAGCTGCTTCCAATAAAGTATGTTGTTCATTGGCTGTGTCCACCGACCATCCACCCACTAAGTGAAATAGCCTCTTACTGTCTCTATTGCCCTCTCTTTCTAGCGTTGCCATGATTTTATGCTTGACAGGCTATATCTAGATGGTAAATGATCTAAGGTTAGTATGAGTCGGTTTTCTGTAAACTCTACGAATAGCAATTTGTTATTCTGTTCAAGCTCTAGTGTAAACTGAATAGTTTGTTCTGTGTTGTTTATGTCGTTAACCAGTGTCAAATTTTTTGACAAACAACAAATTCAAAATCAAAGCGAAAATTTTTTAGAAAAAAAACCTCGAAAACAACACTAAACGATTGACAACGACTCCAGACTGGTAGTTGAAACGTCTCCATACACAGATAAGTATTACACAATATACAATACATTACTTATATACAGGAATACTGGTTGATCATTTTATAGACATCTCTTTCTCTCAGAAAAACTGTGAGGAAGAATCTCTGTACAGACAGCCAGTAATCCGGGCAATTTTACGAAATTGCCTTACTACACTTTGTTCTACATATACAATTTTTAAATACTTATCTGTTACAGGAAAAAATTTGGAGGAGAGAAAACCCAATGAATAGACAAAATAATACGTTGATTTAGTAAAGAATCTTGTTCTAATCGTTCTTTTACTATGGAAACTGTTTTGGTGACAGGAACGTTATTGTACAGATTCACAATGTCAAAACTTGCTAGTGTGAAAGTATTTTTGTATTATATATGTGATAATTCTTCTAAGAAATGAGCGCTGTTTTTAAGATGAGAGTTAGACTTACCAGTAAGTGGTGAAATAATTAATATTAATTAATAATATGCCACAAATATCATTCAGGAAACAGCTAGAAATCAGCCATGGGACTGCAGTAACCAAAGCGTTTAGGGACTTAGAGGACTTGTATAAGAAGCTTGCACGAACCAAGAATAGCTTGACATTCTTGTGCAGATGTCGGGAGATGAAGATTATTCCCAAAGGATTAAGATTTCGTCAACAGTACATAGGCAGAAGGATTCACAGCATATTGGAACAAGCAAGCTTCGCTGCTATTAGAGACCGCATACAATTCATCGTTATAATAAATTTAGATTAGAAAATGATATTGGGTATGTACAGAACTTTCTTGCTTATCGAATACCGGAGAATGAATTTAACATAATTAAAAATAGTACCCTTATAAGTTACAACAGTGAATTCAAGTCTCAAAAACAAACACATTTACGTAAATTGAATCAACTTGCTGAAATAGATTTTTTACTAACATGGGTACTAATATGGCAAACAAAATCAATAAAACCAAATTATCACAAGACTTCTTTAAAGATGATAAAATAAATAACAACATATTTTTAAAACCTGTCACACATAATGAAATAGCCACTACAATATCTAATCTAAAAAACAATTGTGCACCAGGACCTGACCTAATATCAACCACCACGATTAAAAACATTTATGAATGTATTACTTCACCCCTAGCTCATATAATTATCCTCAGCTTTCTCTGTGAAGAAATTCCTCCCCAATTCAAAGAATCAATTGTCACACCAATTTTTAAAGCAAAAGACCCCAATAAGCTAACAAACTATAGGCCTATATCCATAATAAATAATTTCGCAAAAATTATTGAACACTGTGTAAAAGAAAGGCTGTTAATTAAAAAAAAAGTCGTCAGTGGCTTTTTACAAAAACTCGAACACCGAAAATGCTGTAGTAGACTTCTTATAATAGACTTTTGAGGCCTTTGACACATCGGAGAAGTGCTTGGCAGTATTCCTTGATCTTGCTAAGCCACAGTCTCCCAGAAACTATCTATCTAATAGAACACAAAGAGTGAAAAATTGAAAACAATACAAGTAAAAATAGGAATTCCTCAGGGAACAGTACTAGGACCAATATTTTTTCTTGTGTATATGAATAACATTTCAAATATTAACAAATTTTCTGGGCACCTTGTGGGTTACGCAGATGACATAGCTATAATTTTTACAGGTTAAACATGGGATGAGCTCAAAAAGCAAGCAGAGGCTAATTTAAAACTGATAAAATCATTTTTGGATAACAATATACTAACCCTGAACATCAAAAAAACTAAATTTATAATTTTTACCCCAACAATCATAGATCAATCTAACGAATTTTCTTTGCAACTACATCATAACCCAGAATGTCAGGAGCTAGGTGAATGCCCAAGACTAGAAAAGGACTTTCTTTAAAATATCTAGGTGTTATTATACACCAACATGTTCGATGCTCAGAACATATAGTTCACGTCAGTAACCGTCTGAGAGCCCTTATACACACTTTTTATACGCTAAGAGAAATTCTGACGAAAAAAAATTAACAATACTTTACAATTCATTGGTACACTCCATTTTAAGCTATTTTGTAGTGCCGTGGGGCGCTGCTTTTAATACAACTTTTAGAATTTTACAAACAACACAAAACACACTTCTAAAAATAATTTTCGAAAAAAGTAAACTCTATCCCACCCGCAAACTTTATGAAAAAATCAAATATTAAACCTTAGACTAACTTTTATTTACCAAAGCATTTTAAGATTATATTCAAACCCTACTCAATGTCAGTACAAAAATAATGGAGTAACCCGCTTGACTGCCAATATTCAATAAAACACTAAGTCAAAGGTCCTTATTCTACTTTGGACCTATATTATATAAAAAATACACAATTTCAGAAAATGTAAATAAAAAGTAAAAAAATACCTGTCATTATATCAACACAAATTGTAAGAGCTACTGTCATATAAAGTTTCATAAACAAGATTTAAAAAAACACTATAACCATTGTAAGTGACCATTGCCCAATCCATCTACACCCTAACCTCATCGTTGTGTTGTATAATTGATATCTGTCAATTTCTTCTGTGAATTCTTACTTAGTCAAATAATATTTTCATACCTGCAAGCTATCATCTATATGTACAGTTTACAACAGAGGCATAATGAACGGACACATAGCAAAACAGACAGTCATGCCTATGCAAAGTGTCCTTGTGTCGTGTCTCTGTTAATTATTTAGAGGAATCAGCCCTACATTTTGACATATGACTGTATATTTAAAGTGATGAATAAAATTTGAATCGAATTGAATTTTAAATTTGCACTTTCATTTCTTTTCTTAAGTAAATTTTAGAGCGGAAGGAGAAACATTGGGGTATTATTGAAATAGTGGCAGCATTTTAAACAGCATATTTAGTCAGCAAAATCAAATTCGTCAACTTAATTTTGGAACGGTCAGATAAAGACATGGTGGTTGCAGAATAGGCAAGTAAACACCATATTCATATGCTCAGCACACAGCTGCATTAACTTATAAGCTACGCTCTTTGTACGGGCTATACATATATATATCTAAGCTTGCATCTGCATGTTCAGCATTGATGAAATGAAATTGTGCCACTAGAATTAATGACTGATATTCTTTTTGTCCTCTCAATCAGTTAAAAATTATGGTCCCATTATGCATGTTTAGAAAGCTGTTGGAAGTTATTGTGAGCAATGAACTATTTTTTTAAATAAAAATAAATTAGACCCATGTCAACATGGTTTCTTTCGACGTCATTCTGTTGTTACTAACTTGGTTCCATATGTACAACATATACACAATATAATATAACCATTGTCAAATGGAATTTGTGTATACTGATTTCTCCAAGGTATTTGATAAAGTGCATCATGCTACTTTGATGCGGAAGATTGGAGATTTCGGAGTGTAAGGCAGCCTCATAAATTTAATTAAATCATACTTCCAAGATAGGGTACAATACGTGCACGGCGGGGATGAACAATCTAATTGCATTAAAATTTCGTCCGGTGTTCCCCAAGGGTCCCATCTCGGACCACTACTTATTTCCATCTCTATTAATGATATATAGCAACATTTTTTGTACTATTTTGTCTGTTCATTGAGAGAAAACCCAATGAACAGACAAGATGACTGTCATAAGATTTAGCTATACTTGAACATTATTCTGTCTGTAATAGATTAGTATTAAATCTCAAAAAATGTAAACAAATCACATTTTCAAGATTAACATCATAATAAACATCAAGGACCTTGGTATAATATTGGATTCCATACTTTAATTTAATTTCCCGGTTGAGAATATCGATAACAGGACCTATCGCAACCTCGGATTTATTTTAAGAATCCCCAAGGTTTTCTCGCCTTATTGTTTTTTATAACTCTTTCGGTAGAAGTACACTAGAATAGGCTTCCCTGGTACAACAAATATTGATGAAATTTCCCAAAATACAAATTGTCTAAACTTTTCACGCGCCGGGATATATTTTATGCAATATTTGTAAATAAGTTATTTCTAAATAAAATAGACTGAATTGATATCGTTAATAATTTAAATTTTAACTGTCGCATTAGCCATAACTTAAGAACTAAATATCTATTTTACAGTCCAGGGTGTGATAAAAATTCTTTGTACAACTCTCTTTTGTACAGGATGCTGAAAATGTACAACTGACAATACTCGCACATTGACATTTTCATATTTCCTTTTATGCACTAAAAAACCGGCCTATTTGTACTTCAAAATTTAGGCAACATGTATGTAACTAGGTTATTAGTAGTAGTTTTTCATATTTCTATTGTTCTCATTCTTTTTTATTGTAATTGCGTTAAATATTTGTGTGACTGTGACTGATCTTAATACCTTTACTAACATTAATTATTGTTATTCATCATTAATGTCCCTCACCACAATTGATGCCATCATTATTACTAGATAAAAAATTAATTAAATTTATTTCGGTATTTAACAGATTGGCAGAATTTAATCTTATTAATTTCTAATGATTCTAAAAACTTTCAGTTTTTCGACATGAGACAAATGAAAATTAAGTATATAAAAATATTCCAAAACGAAACATTACAGGATGCATCAATTTTGGATAAACTATTGAAGAGCAGTACATTCACTGCTATGAACGCAGATAATGCCTATGGAGCAAATATTTTTCAGAACAAAGAATTTCTTGAACTACATTTTTTGGCAACATCGTGACAATATTTAAAGCACGCTTGATACAATTGCCAACGTGTTGTTTTTTATCAAAAAAATTTTATCTGTTAGAGCTTTGTGTTAAGTGTAACAAACTGCGTCGAATTCAAAGACATAAGAATTATTACCATGTTGTCGATTTTGACAGCAATTTTGTCTATTGAGGGACTTCGTTTGTCCTTTCTCGATATTGGCCCAATTGTGATCCAATGATGGTAATGCCTCTGTGCTGTCCAGAGTAATAATTTAGCCCCGGGTTTAACTTCGGCGGTTATATCTCTCTATAACAGCTGCTACCCAGAGAGATATTTCGGCTATTATTTTTATTATACAGCTGCAGCCCTGTAAGAAAAAGACCTGCCACCATTCGGAAATGATTGTTGTTGGCGAGAAAGAATCCGGGAGTGTGAGTATGTGCTAAAAATAAACTATAAGGAGATTTACTGCCCCTAATCTGCCTTGACTCTCAGTCCTTGGTAGCTTCTGGCTTCTCGTCACAAAGTCCCCTCTAAGTGGCTAAGTCCCCAGGCCTCACAAATGGAGAAAGAAAAGGGTTGGAAGTAAAGAACGAAAAAAAATGACACATATATTGAACGGAAAAGAAAAAAAAAGAGAAACAATAACCAAAACCCAATATAAAATAGAAACAAATGCAAAAGTTGAATTACGCTAACAAAACAATACAAAAAATATCCCTCAACATAAAATAGGACTACAATATTATTTTCCCTTATATCCGCAGACGTTGATAAGCCATGAAGCAAACCGTAAATACACAACCTAAGGCAAAAACCCTAAAACCCTACCTGGACAGGTGAAATACCCCTCTCTCAAGAGTCTGGTTTTAGTCTAAATGCGCCACGCCACGAACGAACGTTTTCCTTGAGTTCCGGCCCCGAACTCCAACGAGTCTCGATGAAGTTTCTTTATTAGTGGCAGTATGATAGCTGCACGTTTTGTTGTTGATCTCCTACAAACTATTTTACTGCCTTATCTAGATTGCTATCTACACATCTTTTTCAACAAGACAACGTAAGTCCCCATCTATCTCGTGGAAGTATGGACTTTCTCCAGAGGCAAGGCTTAATGTATTACCGAGGTCATCCCCTTCACCAGTTTTAAATTCCATCGAATATCTGTGGAAGGAGACTGTTCACTTTGCACCATCCTCCACCCACTCTGGCACAGTTAATCCACGATGTTCAAGTTACTTTGAACAAGATGCCACAAGCATACATCGGCATCAGTTTGTCAATGCATGCAAGTTAAAGAAATTATTCCTTGCGGGTGTAGCACTTCTAATGTCTATTTCATGAGAAAAATTATGATTTCTAATTTTTAATTTACATGATTCCTTGTCTGAATTAAAAATAAAAAAAATAAAACATGTTTTTTAGGGTTCCGTATATACAATATACGGATACCCTTATAATATCACCCTGGATTTCTGCCTCTGTCACATCACAGCAATTTTCTCCTACACTACAGGACGGAAGAGGTTGAAATTTCGCATTAATATATAGTTTGGTGACCCGATCAGGAGTACATATAGTAAATGAAGAATTTTTGATTTTAGGGGTACTTTTGGGGGGAAAAACTAAAAAAATCGACCGTTTTCCTCATCTCCGAAACTATTGAGCCTAAAATTTTGAAAAAATAGGAAATATAGATCGTTCCGCGAACTCTACAGGAAAAAATATTTTCTTTAAATAAATATTTTAAAATATATTAAAAAAAATATATTAAAAAATTACCCATTCCCTTCTTTATTCCCCAAACTATAAGACCTCCATTTTTTGTTTACAGGAAAAATATGAAGAAATCCCTAATATTAATATGGGGGCCAAATTATAGAATTAAACGGAAAATAAAAAAATATTTTTTTAACGCATCATGCAATACATCAAATGAAAGGTCTCATTATGAGGAATACAAATATATGTTTTTCATATTTCTAAAATTCATTGTTTACAAGATATTAACATAAATATATAAAAAATTTTCATTTCTCGCTTTATTTCCGAAACTATACTCCCTAAAATTTTGAAAATAATTAGGGGTACTGGGGCTCACTAGAAATTTATCAAAAAATTATTAGAAAACCCCCATAATTAGGGACAAATTATACAATTAAATAGAAAATAAAAAATTAATTTTCAAACGCATCATATCAGATAAAAGGCTCATTATGTGAATTACAAATATATCATATCTTTAAATCATTTGTTTAAAAGATATTAACAAGAATATTAAACATCGACTTAATTCCCACTTTAGAAACTACACTATTTAAATTTTGAAAAATATATTTTATTTGTATTTTCAAATAATTTGAATAACAGATTTAATAATTTTTCATTTAAAACTTGACCTATTTTGCCCTTTATCTTCCAATCTACAGAGCCTTAAAATTCAGACAGTAGATTAGAAAAGGCTTCCCTGAAAGTTTATTAGTAAAATAAAACTCTAATTGTAATTTCTGGGACCCAAATTAGAAAATAAAATACATATGCATTATTATAAAAATCAAGCGAATTCTGAAGCAGATAAAATAAAAAGTCTATGTGTGGAAACTGAAAGTGTATATTCCTTATAAATTTAAAACGCTTCATTTAAAAGATATTAGGGTAAATATAAGAAAATGCGCTCATTCTCATCTTGAAAGGTGGTACGGAAACCTTAGTATGCGAGTCCATCTCCCACTTGACCAAATTATTTTATTGGCAATTAATTAATTTCAAACTCCGGGAATACCAGATCTTCTCCATCCTCTTAGAGTCTGGAGTGAAATTTAAAAAAAATAGGAAGGAATTGCGACAAACAGAACTTATTAAGGTGAACTATTTCACATATGCAAGCATTTAGGATCAAAGGCTACAAGTTTTCAATTCTGTTTATCAGTTTGCTAATGTCAGCATTCGAGACTCACGGAAGTGGATGGACCAGTTATAATTTTATTGTTCAAGAATACACTTACTCTGCAATGGGGCAGACCCGATAAAGCTAAAAGCTATTTTTTCCACAGCTTTGTGTATTTCAAAATATAATAATATTATCTGTAAATACGACTTTTATATAATCAGAGTAATTTTAGAAACTACAAATCGAGAGTTTTTAGTTGGTGGTACCGTCAAAGAATCGAAACCTCCGAAAATTATGTATAGTTAAGAATTTCAAATAAATGAGGTTGGATATTCGAAAAACATTTTATCGATTTGGAAAGCTTAAACTATATATAAATCTTTGAACATGACCTGTCAAATGCAATTTTTTAGTAAATCTCCGATGAATAGAATAAATCGAAAAGATTAACAGAGTGTTAAATTGAGATTTTCATATAAATATTCAAATTCAAATGTAAGAGTCGGGGAGGGAACTGATCATACTGTAAATCCCCCATTACGAATTTCATTTCTGTGTTATACAAAAAAAATTCATCCAAATTAACAAATATTAATCTTATATTAGAACTTTTTATTATTGTCATAAGATAGTTTATCGGCAACGTAACTAACTAGTCTGTATAGAATTAAAAAAGGTAACTGTCGCACTTTCTTTTCCATGCAAACTGTGAAAAATGGGATACTCAGAGAGTATTTCCTAACCTCTAAGTGAGAATGAAGTAACTAAACTATTTGGTGTAGTTTTTAACGAACAATACTGGCTCAAGTCTGAGCTATCTTATATTTCCTGTATTCAACTAAGTTTTGTGACCCAGTAGTTTCAGAGTTGATTACGAGAGAGATTTTTGGAATAAGGATCTACCCATTTGGAAAATTTAAATTAGATTATATTCAGGTAAATCCTAAATGGGATTTATAAAATTGCGGGAAAAACTCATAAACTGGCAGAAAATCGCGTAGGCTTTCACAGCCGGCGTCAAATTATGGTTTTCCGGGTTGTTTTGCGATGGTCTGTTGGAATTTCTTCCGAACGATTCTACTGCAAGAAGCAGACATCAGTGACGCGGACATAGGTGATACATCGTAGAATATTTCCATGAGAGCAGTTCAGCAGAAAAAGCTTCCCGAAGAAACCATAATTTACTAGTTTATAATAATGCCATTCGACTGATTATCGACAAACTTCTCCTGACAAACAAACGGCCTAATGTAACGCCAGTTTGTCACCGAAAGTTGAGATATCATTTCTTGGTGCTCACGGGACAATAAAAACTATATAGAACTAAAAAGATGAAAACATTTAACAGAACACTAAACAATAATCACTTATGTAGGTATACTAACCAGTATATGTTTTAAGTCAGTCCCAATCAAACTTAAATCCTGCATGGATTATGTATCTACTACTACACCAAACTCGAATATTGATTGTCATTAACTTCAAAACTGTACTAGATAGATTTTATTGTTTGTATTTATTACATTGTGTGTAGGTACTCAGCAACTGTGAATGTGTCATTATTACTTGCAATTCGTTTGTGCATAGATACTCAGTACGTACTAACTACATAATAGTTTATTGGGTAGTGTTCCGTTAACTATTTCAAAATTTTTAATTCTTTTTGAAGTCGGTAATATATTGTTAATTTTTTATTTTGACTTTACTACTAAAATGTTTTGATAATGATATGTTTAGCTAGTATATTGAGGTATTGGCAAACTGTATAAACGTTATTATGCAACTATATAATAAAGTTATAAGAGAGCTACTGTGCTTTATTTATTCTATTTTCCTCTGATATAAATCTTTATGTCAACATCGTGGATATTAGAGAACTTGATCTTAGATCACCTGCGTTGAAAGACATCAATTATACAAAAACTTGCTTTTATTGAAAATAATGTAATCATTTTTTTTTCATTTACAATTATCGACAGGAAGGCAGTCACCAAATCAGAATCCGACAAAGCTCACATAGAGAGTAAATTACTTGGTATTTGAATCGCTAATTGCTGTCACTCAATAATGCAACAAGATTTGCTTACGAACTCGAGCAGACTTGTTTTCCAGTTAATGCAAAAATAATTACTTCTTTAAGGTAAAAATGCAATGATATGCTTTGATTATGAAAGTTGTTATTCCCAGTTGGTTGATTAATATCACTTTAGAAAATAAATTAAAATTATTTTACGGCAGAAGTTGTTCGTTCAGTACCGGTTTATATCTTCTGATATGTGAAAAAAAATCGTCAAAATAAATATTTATAGAATTTGATCACAGCGCTGACTACTGAGCCCAATCACGAATTTAAACTATTCATGGACCCACTCAAACACACAAAAAATCCATTAAATTGGGTCCAACTGTGAAATAACTTTCTAGAATCTGATCGTAGAGCCATTTACGGTTCCCACTGAAAATCGAAATCAAACAGGAATCCATTCAAACGGAGCGGAAAAATCATAAAATTCGGTACAAACATTTAGGAGGAGTAACTTATGTACAGAATAAATACATTTTACTTTGATATAACCGTCAAGTTCATGGTCAAGGAAAATGAATGTCAAGGTTCGACTTGGACGTTTAATACTATGCTCCCTACAAATCCAGACTAAAAAATGGGAGTTCACATTTTCTAATGGTCATGAGTCAGGTCACGGTCAAGGTTATTTTCGACGTAAAATTTTACGTTCTTTCAGAATCTGTTAAAATGAATTCACCCTGATATGACCCACAATTTTAGGGCAACTCAAGGTCAAGGTCATGTTTGGTTATCCAATACTGTAACCCTACAAATACAGAATGAAAAAAGGGAGTTCCGGTTTGCAGAAACCTTGATGTGGCCGTCAATGTCATGGTCAAGCTCAAAGTCACCGTTAGATAGCTAGGGAAAATGCTAAAACTTTTTTATTTAACAGAAGCCTGACTTACGACAAAGCTGTAATTTAAAATAACTCAAACGGAGAATTAGAATGTTTATTAGAATGACAAACAAATTTTGTATTGGTAGTGTATGTTAATTGGACTACAATTGATTTGGAAAAACTAACTATCTTAATATATAACCTTGTCTGTTCACAGTAAGTTAAGTTGTACGGGTAAATCAAGAACAAAGAAGAGTTGGGTCGGGTCGGTCGGAAAGAAGTCTCGAAACAAATGCAATTTTTGCATTTCACTACCATACATATATATTGTCCTATTTATAAAGGTGGGCATTCGTTAAGAAGCTTTCGCTTCAATAAGTTCATCTCATGAACTATTTACAATCCGAAATTTAAGGGGAAAAACAAAACGGCTGATGCCTCAAACATAAACAGACTTAACAGAAGGCATCTTCAGTATGTTTTAACACACCAGTTTAGTCAGTTGACTTTGCGCTTCGCGAATTTGCCAATAATTTTGAGAATTGTTTGAGGATTATGGTTATTGCTCCAGTCATTTGAGTCATTGAGTGATTATAAACCATTGCTAGATGAAGTCAGCCAAGGAATACGTTCAGAAGCACCAAAGCAGATGATTTAGTGAAAACCACAAAGCAATATGAATAGGCTTATGAATCATTACAAAAACTGCAGAAAAGGAAGGTGGTCATACAGTCATGTGAGAGGACTGGGGGTCACAACTACTGAGCAGTGAATAAGACTAGCTATAATGCAAAAATTGGGACGAGCGTAGGTATAGGAGTATTCTGAAATAGGAATGACTTTTAAAATTGCAATTTTACTGTTACGCATAGAGTTTTCATTCCTATGAAAATAGCCAATTGCTAGGCAAGACCCGTCTACCAGTTATGTATTTATCACATCAACCTAAATATTGCATAAAAACGAAACGTAGGCTCTATGAGTCGCTGCATGTATAACCGTTGACAGAAGAACAAGTTTTAACTAGGTTTTATTTAGCCTGGAATTATATCTACCAGGGATGTAAAGGCCAATATGATCTCTTTACATTTATACTTTATATTTATTTTAATCTTTTGCATATCAATCAGATCATTTCAAAATAAATCATTACTAGTGAAAATATTAGATGATTTCCAATGTCCTAGTTTGATTCAATTTTACTTTAACAGTGAGGCCAAGCGGGCAAAAAATGAAAGCAAAACTGACATCAGCGAAAAGTCTGTCAATAAATGTTTCATTGTCAGCATAAGTGGTAATGTACCCATAAGCGGCATTGTGATATTTTACCCAACCAACCTTTGTTTCGGATAAAGTTCACTTTTCGTGTTTTTAGATCTCTTTATATCAGACTTCGTACTTTAATTCACTTTTTTTTTAAGTTGTTAATCCACACCACCATCGCATGTCAATTATTTAAAAGACTTTTGTTCTCTTTATTTTACTGATAGTGTGTCTTTTAGAGGTCATTGTGATACATCTGGCGAAAAATATATTAAAATATCTATTAAATCCAGTTGCATGTAGAAAATACCTAAATAACTGTTGGAAATTTCCGTCTGTAGCGCGAACCACAATTAATGAAAGTTCTCGATTAGAAACACTGCATTGTCTTCCATTTAATGAATTGTAATGAAAAGTATTAAAATTGATCTGATGGATTTTAGTTAACCTATGAATTTTGCGTGTGATTTTTATCTTTTATCCTAGGTATTACATGGCGTACGAATTCCGATTTGGGATCTTTGTGAAACTCCTAAATGTTGATATTCGTTTTGCGTTTAGAAACCAAGAAGACAACAGTTCCTTTACTTGTCTCATCTACATTAAAATGTCTTTCTGGTTTTAAAAGATAGGTTTCTAGTGCGTGAGCTAACGTACTGATAAATTGGTTAACTCAAACTTGATTGAAACCTACTGCAAAAGTTGATTCCCGCTTTATGAAAAGATCTTGATTGCGGTGTAGACTTGCCGTTCCCTTTTGTTAATATGTTTCTTGATTCTCGGTGAAAACATTTTCAAACCACTGTCACATGATGAATTACACTTTTTTTTGCTGATATTGTTGGAAATCCTCATTGAGGTCTACTTCCTCTAATAATTGTGAAGAAATTAGAAATTAAAAATTCATGTTATTAAATGTCACACTGTTAAAGGTAAAACGGTACTGTTTCATGTTGCCTATGTCCGTTTGACCTTTATTTGTCAACAATGAAAACTAAAAACATTGATAACAAATAGTTATATTGTCTTAATAATTCGGTATCATAAACCACTTTATCTGCACAACATATCTTATTGTATAATTATATATCTAGAGCAGATGTACTCTTACTGACCCAAAGCTATAAGAATATAGGGAAGGAAGGTAAAACGATCCACCTTCGTAATTCTGAGACCATTATATTAATTATTTCTGAGTTCCTCATGAGTTCACTATCATTGATACTGTAACCGTCCTCCACGACTGATTTGTTTTAAGAAGGTAAGTTTTTTCTTTTAATGGATGTAAGATTTACAACTGGTCTGGCCTGGTTTCATTTATGACATCCGACATATGTCTAAGTGCTTCTTGGGAAATAACACCACAGTTTAAAGAAAATTGCTGTATATTCCAAACGTTTCGGGGTCTAGATCAGACACCGTTGTCAATGGTTAAAAAACTACGGATTAAAAAGGCACAATTCTAAGATGTAAATTAAAATATTTGACATCACATCGACAGCATGAGTAAATAATTTTCACTAAACGAATGAATAATTAGAAATGTACGTTTTGTTCTTTTTTATCTTGAGAAAATCTATTGGTGAATCTGCCTGCCAATAATTTCAAATTATTGTAAAAAGTATACCGCCTATTAAATACATCTGAAGAAATAATCCATGCAAATCATTATGGTAATTACAGTATTACCTGTTTATATACGTGACGCGTATAATCTTCCTATATTAAGTTAATTACTGGACTATCCTTCCTGTTCCTACCTTCTTTGACAACATCATTTAAAATAATGCAATATGTAGTTATGAAATTATATTTTGTTGTAAAATATGAATATAAATAGTTTAGTTGTCTTGTAAAAGATAATGGATATATATATATATATATATATATATATATATATATATATATATATATATATGGTTGATGATTTATTCCGGTGTACATCCGTTCGTCTGTATTCGTTTGAAAGATCACTTGACGTTTCGCCAAAATCATATTTGGCTTTCTCAAAAGATACTAAGTAACTGAAGAATTTCTGGTTCTTGATCTCAATTTATACCTGCCCTGTGAGCCCTCATTAGTACTTAATCTCACAGGTACTTTATCTTGTTTATTAGGTTGGGTTAACTGATGGTCAATTAAAATGCAATTGTCGTGTTTATGGCTTTTGTCGGTAATTTGGGTAATCGGATTATTTGTGTTTATTGCTGGTTTTGTTGTATTGTTATTTTGATATGGGATTACTGCTTTCCAAAATGGTGATAATTTTAAAGCTTCCTCTCTCTTGTTTATGGTGTCTCGGGTTTCAATTTCGATCGCTTCTCGTATTGTTCTGATTTTATAATTTTCAACATTGGCGATTTCTTTACAAGTATTAAACTCTATTTTATGCCCTGTTTCTTGTTCGTGTCTGAATAAAGTAGAGGTGGTCTGTTTGTTCTTTATATATAGTTTGTGTTCGTCTCGACGGGCGGATATTCGCCTATTTGTTTGGCCGACGTATAACTTGGAACAGTCTCCACATGAAATGCTGTAAACTCCATGGTTCTCTAATGGCATTTTATCCTTTGGGTTCCCCAGCAATTTTCTGATTGTTGTTTGGGGTTTGTATGTAGTTCGAATTTTGTGTTTACCCAGAAATCTCCCTATTCTATCCGTTGTACCTCTGATGTATGGTAAACTTACATGGGCTACGTAGTCTTGGTCATCATTTTGTTTATATATATATATATATACTTGCAAACTTTTCAGGATCTAAATCAGACCTCGTTAAGATGTTTTTGCCGGAGAACTGCATTAAGTACATATTGGGAGACTCTAGCGCAAAGGTCCTTAGTGACTAAAACCATTACCGTCGCCCTTAGACGCCCTGGAACTATATCTTCCAAAACTTATGACGACGCTATGATTATGCCGATGGGATTATGTAATTAATTTTGTTGAAAGGGATCCCCTTATTGCTGCCATTCATTTATTGTGTGTTTATGGTGGTTCTTTTTATTAGCAGGTTTGTGGTATTTTTTCTTGTGCTATAGTGTAAGTGGGCGTAATGGTGCTATTCCCTCTATTCCGTCATTCGCCTCAAACTAGATCTTACAATACCCAGATGTCACTCTCAATATAATTTTCCTTTGACTTCTGCTATTCGTATTTATGAATTTAGCTATTTTCAGAACAGTTTACCAAATATGGACCTCTTACATTATTGTAGATTTTGTACTATCCTTGAAATTTTTGTTAACTACTACTCCGCCTTATGGACCCAACATCCTTTATGTGCACACCGGATGTCTACTGATGTATGCTAAGATACTTAATGCCAACCCCAGGCACGTTATTAACATTCACAATTCTTAATGGAATTTTATGTCTTTTTTTTGGAATTTTTTGTCTTTTTAACAACAAAGACTTTTTTTACACCTTTCGCATCTACATACAGAGCGGGATCTTCTGCGAATGCTTTCATAATATTTGCGGATACTCTCAGTTGAAGAAATTCATCGTATAGCAAGTTCCACAAGGTGGAACCATTCACCAAGCCTTGTAAACTTCATTTTTTTAGTACTTCTATTTAATAGCTCTCAATGATACCGATTAAGTATTGATTGATGTTATGTTTTCCTGGCTCTACAATTATTTTCACCCAGAATGGGTGCATTTTGACATTGAACGTTACCAACCCGATTTTTTTTACTTTTTCATTATATTGCAATAGATTCTGTGGATTCAAAAATTAACAATAATAACACAATGACTAATAATATCAGCTGATATCGTACACGCCGCCCCAAAACCAAACTGCCTCTCACCTAAAGTAGTTGCCATTATATATAAAATTCAATCGTCTGAAGAATTTTTCAGTCTTTTTGGGGTGTATTTTGTTTAAGACTGTAAAATTTTTGTCGTTTCGAAAATTGCCCATAAAAATATATTTCCGGCTTTATTGCGAGCAGTAATTATATATATATATTTGTTTTTAAGTTTTCGCGGGCACTAAATGTTTTAGGTGGTTTCCGGGATTTCATCCGCGTAGTTGATAACTGATCCCTGCCGGGATCGATGGTAAAATGACGACGTTTCAGCAGAGTCACATCTGCCCTCTTCAGGTCGGTTCGCATAATTCTCTGCTCTCGCTTGTAGTTACTCGAATATTTCGAGCGATTTTTTAGTAAAAACTAAATTAATTAAAGTCAGTAACAAGGGCCAGAAAAATGTGTGAAATTTCAGAGTTTCTCTAAAGAAACAATTAAAAATTATACAGAAAAGACATATATATATATATATATATATATATATATATATATATATATATATATACCTGCAAAAACAGTTACAAAACTATAATAAATCGTCGTAATAAATTAGCAATAACTAACTCAAGTTTACACAGATTTTTTTGTTTGTAAATAATTGTCTTTGTATGTAACAGTTTATATTGCTGTGATGAATTCGTATTGCCAATAGAAAAGTAAATACCGTTAGAAGTACAAGTTATTAAAATTGGATTCATAAGGTATACTTAAGTCATACTAAAATTTGAAAAGAATTTTTCGGTAGTAAATAATAAAAAAAACTGACATTGCCTTTGGAATTATTTGTAATTATCTATATATTATGTCATCAGAGATTAACACAGGCAATGTTTATTAAATAGTTTCAACCTTTTATTGAAAAATTAATTATAAATTTAAGTAAACGGCAAATAACATGTTGTAAAGTCATAATTCAAACAATAGAAAAATAAATTGAGAACAAATTATGAGTACTGGTAATAATATTCATCTTTTGAAAGATATGTGAAACAAGTTATAAAACATGGGGTTATAGGAATTTTATGACATTATATCTCTTAATAACTCAAAAGTCGTTTGATGTTGTTGATCTAAAGGTTTATCCCGTTAGACTTCAGATGATAGTTCAGGATATAGTTTAGTTCAAAGTTTAAAATGGTTTTTAATTCTATTGGGCACAATTAATTCGGATTAATTAATGCCTAAAAAAATGTGCATATGTTTCAAACAAAGGCTGTTAAGACGCTTTAGGTCATCTGAAATTGAGGCTGTGGCAACTTTCAGCTGCAAACCATTACCGGCGAGTCAATATTAATACAGACTGAGGCAGAAGTAGAACTGCGGATAGAAAAGAAAGCAGGTATAAAGCCCGATTGACAGACATTGTTTTTTTATTATTATTTGAGGAACTTGAATTAAAAGTTAAGTTTACTCGATGACAGTTGAAAATAGGACTCCGCGCTCCAAAAACAGTGGAAAGAATTTTCTATTCTAGCAATTCAAAAGGGCAACGGAGTTTCAATAGTAAAATTTATTTAGATTTTCTACAAAACCGTCTACCAAATAGTAATAGTAGTACCAAAATAATGGTTACCCTGCTCATTATGTCCGTACTGTGCCGCAATATCTCAACCAAGACCATGCAAACCGTTCCCTTAGTCCAATTTTATGGCTACTAACTTCTCCCGACTTAAGCCCGTTGAATATTACTGGGGTTTTCTGAAAGTTAATATTCATTCGAAACCCATATCAACATTTGCTGAATTACGGCAAAGAATCTTGGATGCTGCCGAACACATCAGTTCACGAGGTTATGCAAAACTGGTGAAAAGGTAATTTTTTAGTTAAGCCGTGCTTGTATTAATGCTGGTCTCTCTCTCTCTCTCTCTCTCTCTCTCTCTCTCTGACAAAACAACATACATTCTTCTAAATTACGTGCGTATATCTTAAAAAAATGATTCCAATTATTTTTCCCTGGGTAGTCATAAACTGGTCCAAACCAAGGTTTCGGCTCGACGTTGAATTTTGGGACACGTTGTGCATGATGATAAAGTGATATTTTTATTGTTGAAATTAATCAAATATCAACAGTGTGGAATAAGTTGCTGTTATAAACAATGTTAATGTATTATATATATATATATATATATATATATATATATATATATATATATATGCAACCTAAAAATAATAATAATCATAATCAATATCAATAAAAAACTATTCAGCCCCACTTTTTAATGTTTTAGTTCTAGCCAGCTTCTGTAATTAATAATAAATGGACAAAAACAAAAAAGTGTTGCAGTTGTTTTGTGTGAAGTAAACTTTCCCCTTAATTTTCAACATGTCATTCCGAATTTAATGATAATGCAATGCTTTATAACATGATATCAAATAACATGATATCAAATACATGTATTACGTATTGAATAACCTTATACTAATAGCTCACTATTAAGTTATACATCACCAACTTATTGCATTAAATCCAATAAAATATATTACGGTACCTACCAAATAAAGTCATTGTTGAGTCACTCCAAAATTTATGTCTTGATCCGGTTCCAATGTCGCCAACCTTGAGCTCAAATTGAATACCTCCGATTGTTCCTATGATGAAATTCGAAACGGAAATAAGACCCCATGGGAATGTATGATTATAGGCGTGCCATGAACATCGACAGAAAATCGAGCAAACAAACATCAAATTAGCATTTCGTATCTTCTAAATTATCATACTTCTGTTTGACGATTTGTGCGAATTAATTTCTAACACTGACGATTCCATTTCGTTCAGTAACCTACGCAAAATCGTAAACAATCCAAACAGAAAATGCAAAGCACGTTGTACTTATCTTCGCCTTTCATAAAATTGTAAACATACATGATTTATAGTATGGTGGAGGCGCCTTAGTCAACACCTTTTGATGTACTCCTAAACTATTATGAATTTTTAAAATTCCACGCATAAAGTCATCGTAAAAGTTGTTACATATTTCGTTTAATTTGTTTATACATATTTTACTAAATAATTTGTACTACGTTAACGGTGTGCGTCAATGGTCGTTTTAAAAATACCCACAGATTTTGTTAATTCTCGTGACTTTCGACTTCTGATATCAAAAATCTGTAGCAACGAACGTTTTGCGTTTTTATAAAGCCTATAAGCTGTTTATATTGAATCAAAAGGGGATATTTTTATTTTTCTTTAAGCTTGGGTACACATTGATTGATAAGAATTAGTGTCGTATTATTACAGGTCTATTGTAGTACTACCATTTGTTTCGTTTATACCTTAAAATTTTATATTATAGAGTCCTTAATATTGCCCAAGAATTGCATAAACCTGCCAACACTTTATCTTGCACAACAAGTAGTAATAGTTCGTATCTTCTATTTCCCATGACTTGGCCGAGATATTCTAGTTTCCGCCTTTTGATAGTTTTGTGTCCTTTTTCTTGTCCATTCTATCTAACACATCGTGAGAGTTCATGTCTTCGCTGCATATAAAAGAACTAGAAATACATAGCAGCCTAACATTCTGATTTGTTTCGAGATTGAGATCATAGTTTCGAAAAATTTTGCCAATTTAATATATGCTCTATTTAATCTTTTGGAAACGGTCCCACTATTCATTACTGTTTGTTTCAAAATATGTGCAAGTTTCAGCTCGTTTCATCTTCCTGTTATTTACTATTATCTGATTTGGAGTTGTTATACTTTTACTAATGTTTACTTTTCGCCACGAAGCTATTGACAATTTCCTAGAGTCCTTGTCTGCGAAAACTATCGTGTCATCCTCGTATCTTTTGTTGCTAATGCGGATACCCTTTACTAATATACCTGCATTTGTTCCATCTGGCCAGTGCTTCGGTAAATATCTTCTAAGAGTATATGTGAAAGAACTGGGGAGACAGTATATACCCCTGTCTTAGTCGCCTTTTTTTTTTGTTTACAGGATTTGAGTAGTAGTAGTAGCTGTTTGATTCCATTGGAATTGGACTGTATTGTACAGGTCTATAACTATTTGTATGTCTTTATCACCGATTCCAATTCTTGTAGACATTTAGAATTTTTTAAGGTTGTATGAAATGAAATGCTTTCTTCTGGTCAATAAACGATGTATATATCTGAAAATAGAACCTGTATGCCTCTCTTGTCCCAGTAGTATTTTTTAAGCAGAATTGCTTTTGCCCCATTTAGTTTTTCCAGTTTATGCTGATAGATAATTTTCAGTAATTTTTCAATAAGTGGCTCATAAGACTTATAGTTCGATATTATGGACATTTTTTGGCACTTGGCTCTTTGGGCAAGATTATAGGTGGACTCTCTCCAAGATCTGGGTATTTTTCCTGAGATAAAAATTTTTGTGAGTCATTCTACCTTTCTTTATCAAATAACCTGTCAGTTGACTTTGGAGTTTTGAACTGAACGTTGCGCAATGGATTATACCAGGTTAGTACCTGCCGGTATATGTATATATATATATATATATTGTATCCTCAAAGTTTTTCCTATATAAAGTGTCAGAAAAAACATTATTTATTTTGAAGAAACAATATCCGAGCCTGACTACCCTAAATATTTTTATACAATGTGTGTTCAAGTGAGTCGAGAATCGCGTGTACTTGGCCAGTGACCGTGGAATTTTTGAGAATAAGTTGCTGCAATCGATTGTACCACGTTAGTACCCAATACTTTCGTCTGTACATTCTATGTTTTTTAAAGGATTGGGTCGGAGAAACATTTATTATTTTCACTGCCAGCAACTCTTACTAACTATTGGTACCTGACTGTACTCGCAATACCTTGGAAATTTGAAGTGAAAGTCAATTGACTGTATTTCGTTTGTATCTGTTTGTATCACCAATAATGCCGTTTGTCCTATTCATATAAAGGGAGCATAAGAAAAAAATATAGGCAACCGACTGTTAATACATAGTAACTCTCATTTTTTTGTTTGTCTTCTTATTTATTAAGCCCCTAAAATAACGCTAGGATCCGGTTGACTTGGCATTTTTACTGATAATTTCTGCCCTCGATTGTACCACGTTTGTACCAGCAATATTTTTGTTTGTGCCCTAAGAGCAATTAGATCTGTTTTTAAACCGAAATTAAGAATCGAATGCGAGAATTTCAAATTCCATTAGAACAATTGCACAATTTCCGCCCACTTTTGAGGACTTAATAAATGAGAAGACTCTTTGATCAATTGCCGATATTGTTTGGTATATATACATCTTTTTTACGGCCCAAACTATTAGAACACAAATATATGCATTATACATGGGACGAAAAGGAACTTCTTTTATGGAACATGCATATTAAACACCTTAGGGAACAATTGAGAAAATAGTGGGGCAAACCTGGTGCAGTAGATTTCCGATTAAGTTTTTTAAAAACAATGTCATTCTAACGTCATTTTAATCACACTGTGGAGATGAAAGTCCTTACAAATGAAAAAAATGGTGGTACACTATCGCGGTGCACATTCCAAGGTTAATTAATAGATTTACACAGCGTATTGTTGTGACGTTTCTGCTGATTTACTGCCTGCCTTATTCATGTGTAAAAATTATTTACTATCGAATTACTTTTAGATCAATTTAAGCTGTAATTAGTCTAATGAAGTACCTATTTCTTATCTAATTTTAGTTGCTTGCTTATCCTTAATAATAACCTTTTTACATTGGTATGGGGAGTATTTTTCTGATAGATGTACGAGTGATCATAAATGAGCTTTAATTTGGTGGTGGAATTTTATGAAGCAAAAATATTGATTTTTTGATTAAATTTTTTAGTTTTATTTAGGTATAAGCCTGTGAAGCTTTTTAAAAGAAGTTCTTGCAAAATCAAAAAGGTTAAAATTGCAAGGATATCAGCTTAAAGTAGGTGGATTACTCGATTCAAAATATTTTGCGACAGCTCAGCATTATTGATTTGTTGACTTCCTAGTATTTTCCAATGTTTCAATGATTTTAAATATCTAAAATGTGGAAAACTCTAAGACATCTTCAAAGTATTTTCATTTGCCGATTAAGGGAGACTCTTAACATCTGTTAAGGGGTAAAGACCTCAAGCCAAACAATAACAACGTTATTTTTCGAACAAATCATGAAGTTTATATTAATCAGATCTAATTTCTTACACACTCTCACCTAAATTAGTTTATAACCGTATCATAAATCCGAAAGAAATTCAAACCTGTGTCAACAAAAATAAATTGGGTCACTAACATTACATAAAATTAGAAAATAAAGCAAGTGTGTTAAATACTTACCAAACAAACAAAGATTACGGCTATAAAATTTGACAGCAGCATGATGTTGCAGACACTCAGCTGGATCCAAATCTTTTATTGCTGATCAACTTCACATTTATGCGTTGATTTACTAAAGAATTTGATTTTAATTTATTTTCATAATTAAATTGTTGATAGTAGAATTTTATTGATTGTGTTGAGAAGCCGTCTATAAAATAAAAAAGCACCCACATTGAAAGATAGGCGTATAATTTAGAGATATTTTAGTAAAATTAACAGTTAGATTGAATAATAAAATTCTGTTCTGTCACAAAAGTTGAGTAACATTAACTACGACAATTTTTGATAATTTGTAATTTAAATTTGCAGAACACAATAAAACCGGTCATTAGAGCTCCTTACTTGTGTAACATACATGCATCATTTGACTGAAAAAAACCTGTTTACGACTATTTTTGAAGGATATGTGTGGCATCTTTTACTTTATATTACATATTTTTGTTTGATTTTAATAAAGGTATTTACAGCAAATATACATCTTATTAAAAGTTGTTGCCAGCCGGTTTAGTGTCAGAGGAAATGGAATCGAATGGATAACATCCTTGATAAATTTATTAGTGTTGAAATAAAGATACTAGATTTTCCTCGCAGACGATGTCATCAATTGCTGAAATTGAATAATGGAGGAATTTTGAGTTTACTTGAATTTTTGAACAATAAATTTTCCAGTAGATAATCACTTGATTTTCGTCAAAGTCCTTTTATGGAACAAACAAATATACGTACATACATTATATATATATATATATATATATATATATACTACGTAGCAATTAACGGCTAAGAATCTGGATAGAATTTTGGAATTTCCAAAAAATAATGGGAAAGTAGCCAATTTTTTATTGTATAAAGGGCACTAAATAAAGTGTACTCTTTTATTATATTATGAAAGCTTTCGAAATTTATTGATTTCTTCTTCAGTCAATTTTCTGAAAGATTACACAAATTAATAATAGTAAAACTTAATCTAGATGGATAAACCAGACTTACAATATCGAGGTTAGAAAATTATTAAAACAGGTTCTCATTGCAAGTACTGTAGAATGCGTAATGCGCTTTAAACAAACATTACAAACATATATCAACAATTGAATAAAACATTATTGTAACTGGATCACACATCCATTGAGTACAATTTTTAAGATTAAAACCATCACATTTTAAAAAAGTTATGCACAAGCCATTTGTCATATTTAACCAGTGACATGGAACGGAAACAAAAGTCGAGTCTCGGTGTTACAGGACACTAAGATTCTTAGGTCATGGGGTGTAAATACAAAGACATTGAAGGAATTTGTAGAGAGAGAGTGTCCAATGGAATACTGACTCGATGATATATAAACACATATACATATACACACACATGTACATATATACAAACATTTAAAACCCAAAAAACAGGGGGAGATATAGCTTGTAAAATTACAGTTAATGTTTATGATTCTTGTCCAACTCAAGTAAATTACAATATATTGTTTTTAGGTTTTTTATGTCTGTTTTTTTATTGATACTATTGTTGTGTCGATGTATGCAAACCATCTCCAGAAACTGTCTTTTGAAGGTATTGGATTCACAAGCTAAAACCCCTGGGTTGTCAAAGTCAGGTGAGTGGTTATTCTTCAAACAATGTTCAGCCAGAGCACAGCTACACTTGTTAAGGCGTATATCACTTTTATGTGTTGTTAATCTGCTTTTGAGGTTTCTTGATGTTTGGCCTATGTAACTAGACTGACAGTCTTTACAATCCACCTTGTAAACTACATTGGTCTTTAAAAGTTTTGGTGTATATATATATATATATATATATATATATATATATATATATAATATGTGAATTTCTAACATGGGGATGCAACCGACGTCTAGGTTACATTTTGGAACGTGCAAAACGCCCATGAATATATCAAATTTCGTGCTTTTTAAAAAGGAGTATTTACATTACTAGCATCTTTTAGCAACAAGCAATTATCAAATGTAAACAATTTTATCTACCTTACCAGATCTCTATCGCTGTGGAACTACAGATGACCACTTGTGTCAATTTTTGTCTCATAACATTCATATTTTCAGAACTCTTGCTCTCAAATGACGTACTGAGTGTTCTTTATTGTCTTATTCGTTTTATTATTGCCTTATTCATCACCCTCAATATTTTGTTTGTTCTCGACATTATATACCTTTCATTTTCGTTCCCATTCCACTCTATAATCTGCCTCGCTTCAGGAACTAGCAGAGCTTGAACGTTTCCCAAGATTATTACAAATGCTCTCTAATTCAGTGTGTGTTACTGAATGAGATGTGACCTATGGGGCATCGACTTTTTTCTAAAATGTTCTCTTCTACTACTTTGCAAATCGGTCGTTTATTGAAATTTTATAACATTTCAACTAACATTTTATGATTGGAGTTTCTTGAAATTGCCTAACACGAAAAACTCACTGCCTTTATTTTCATCTGCATCAAATAAGTCAGAATAAGTTGAATTTTATGCTCAGCTGCAATTCATCCTCACTCCTCCCATTTTCACTCAGGACCTCTAAATCAGGCTTAGTTTATCGTCTTTCGAACTCGGTTGCTCAAAATGAAAATTATAAGTTAATAAGAACTTTTCATTAAAATGATGTAATAATTGTAAAAATTACGTATAATTTTAAAATTAAAAAACAATAAATCGAATAAATAATTTAACAAAGTATTCAAAAAATAATATACTATTTATTACTTTATGAGCGCTTTTGTATGTCTCTCCTAAGTTATGTATTGAAATCAAAAACTAAGTCAACTCGGTTCTATCAAATTTCATTCTTCTGCTTATGGCACCGAGACTCTCTTATTATGTAGAAATGAATGCAAGCAAAACATTGATATAAAATAAAACAGATTTTGAATTCAAAATTTCATTTTTCACGTTAGAATAAATGTTATCACGTTTACGGTATGTTCAGGGATGGCTCAGCGATAATAATCCAGCAAGATTTTATATACCAAAATTTTAAAAAAATTCCTATCAATTCAATCGCTGTAGTTTTCCAGCCTTATAAGTATACTGTAGCATCCACCCTTATTTCGTCTAAAGATACGCATTAAATTCTATTTTCTTTTACTCAATTAGTAGTATAACGTGATTTCTTAGTTATCTTAGTAAATGTTGAAGATGTCCGCCAGCCATCCGCATACAATAGTAAAGAAACTGTTGAACGTGTTTTCAGACGCTCTGTAGAACACGTGGTCTAATGTATTGACAATCACCAATCAATCCGCCTACCTACAGTGTCTCACTGGATAATATTAAAAGAAAGATTTCAGAGTGTAGATAGAAATAGAAGTCTCAATTTCTCTCCTCCCCAAACCGCACTTAACCACTGAAAATTGTCCTATATCGGACGTAATTCAATTATCTATTGAGCTTTGGGACGTAGGCATACTGAAACCCCGATATGGATCTAAACTCCGAAACCCTATCTGTAGTAATCTAGTGGAACTTGGGCCAGTAAGAAAATTGAAGCCCCAAGTTCGGACTAGACTGCAAATATTTGTTTTACTTCCTGCACATAAATAATTTTGATATATTTGTATGCTTGATGGTGAACCGGTTTAAATGTTGTGAGAGTGTTCAGATCTTAAAAAGAAACAGAAGGGCCAATCGAAAATAGCCCAGGAAGATTTAAGGCTTTGAATGCGAAAATTTTCTTTCAGGAAGATATGTTTGCCTATTAATTCCATTGCAGGTGATTTCAACTTCTTATGTCCTGCAGCCTTGCATCCTTAGAAGATATAAGTAACCGCGATACCAATGAAGGTTCTCAAATTCAACCACATCTTTTACACAACGTTTGAAAACAGACAGTAGTTGGTTTACTATTGTATGCAAGTGAATGGCGGCCATTTTCAACATTTACTAAGATCGCACATTATAATAATTGCTAGGCAAGGCGTTTTAAAACAGGATTTAATGCTTCCCGTTTGACCAAATAAAGGTGAATGCCACATCATACTTAAGAGATTGAAATATTTTTAGGCAAACTTATTTCCCTGAAAATAAAAGTATAGGGTTCCGATGGTTTTTTACATGACATGCTGTAAATGTGATAACATTTGTTGAGATCTGATAAATGATTTTTTGAATTCAAAATGTATTTTATTATACTTTTTTGCTTCAATTTATTTCTAAATAATAAGAGAGTCTACTTATCATAGTTCGACAGTGTAATTTGATAGAATGGAATTGATTAATATTTTTCTTAAAATAAGTATAATATTATTTTAATGAAAAGTGCTCATTGCCTTATAATTTGAGCAACCGATTTTAAGAGCGATGGCCTAAGGCTGATTTAGAGATCCTTGCTTGTTTGATGTAGATGAAAATATAGGCAGTGCTTCATTTTATCAGAGGAATATTTCAATAAAGTAGAAACATAACAATTTTAGTTCAAATGGTAGAAAACTTCAATAAACGACAAATTTGCAAAAATGGCACAAGAGAAAATTTAAAAAATTCCTGTTCCCGTAGGTCAGGACTCATTCACTAACACATGCATTTAACATTTAATTTTTAATATTATTATTTCCATGAAACTTGTCTTTTTCATACGCTCTTTGGCTTTTATAATTACAATAACTTTTAAACTATTGCATATACGACAATATTGCTTCATGTCTTTTTTGTTTATTATTAATTAATTAACAATTTAAGCCTAACGCCAAAGTTTTAACTCATTTATTTATTTAATTATCGAATATTGTTTATAAAAAAAATATGGCATGGCTATTTTTATTTTAAAATAAAGTATGTAAAAAAATAAACTGGAAAAAAACATGTTGCAAAAAAAAATTTACTAATAAACAATGTATTTGTTTATAACAATTATTTAAACAACAATGGTGAAAAAATTGAAAAAAATATTTGTATATAGCTTTTAACCATAAAAAATCAAAACAATCTAGGAATTAAAAAAAATTCATTACTTTCTTCATTTGTTAATTTTCAAATGTTAATAACAAAGTGAAAAATCAAAATTTAGAAATTCTCAAAACAGTAATCTATTTGTAAGGCTATTAAGAATAGCTTCACTGCGTGAAAAAAATTCTGGGGATTTAATTAAACAATTATCGGAGATTTTATGTTAAAATTCAGTGTAGAAAAAATTGTTAGTTAATAATTGCATAATTAATGGAAAATTTCAGATACAAATTTTTAAACCGCGGATTATTGTTTATTCTTGTATCCTAAAAGTACATAAATTTTTGTATTTCTTAATATTCATATTTTATATGTTTAAATAATTTTCTTTGTTGCTAGGGCTAAGTGACGAAAGGGGCGCGGAAGCCAGACTTCCCGTATTTACCTCTATTTTCAGAGCTCTGTAAAAATTATAAACATTGGAGGTACAATTCCGGCAGTCCGAACTTTTTTTAGTAAATTTCCTGATCATTTTGGATCTTTTTTCATATTTTGAAAATTTTCAATATTTTTTGAGATATTCAAAAAAAGCCGAACCCCTCTTTTTTATTCACTTAATTGTTTATAACTTTTGCAATTTTTTTCAGCGCCTTTTCGGATTTTTCCTTGAACGTTCTACATAAAATTATTCAAAGATTTTAGAAAAAATCGTACATGGGAACCAGACTAATAGTGCATAAATGAAGACGCGATGAACAGTTCATAATGAATCTGCGAACAAATAATAATCAGCGCATAAAGGTGTTCGAGATTCAATTGTGGGAAGCTGATGAAGGTTCCCGATAGTCTTGCGTACAATGACATCGAAGAGAGTATTCAATATCTCTGACAGGTGAAGTAACCTGAAAAATCGTGAAGTCCTAGGAGTTAAGGGAGAACAGCAATTACTTTCGAGTGTACTGATTCTCTTGAAAATCCTAGATGTTCTGCGTCTTCAAATTATAAAATGCTGTAGGGGAGACAACTGATGAATTCCCGACCAGCAATATATATTATATTTATATATAATATATATTGTCTTGCGTACAAAGCACCTCGACTGTTTAGCAATTTTTTTCAGCACCTTGAACGTTCTAGAATCGAATGGCAGTAATGGAGAATATTCAAAGGTCGTACATGGGAACCAGACTGACAACATTGTTTTTCCTTTGATATCTGGGTGTTGCTAAAGGCTAGTAATGTAAATTCTCCTTTAGACTTTGATAGCGAACAAATACAACTATTGTTGAGATCAAATATTTTATGCGCTTTGCACGAATTATGGTCTTATGCTCGCTTAAGATAATCACACATTTTTGGTTTCCTTTATATAGTTAAAACACATATTAAGTCTGTTCCTCATGTTTGCGAGTCAACGAAGAAGACAACTATTGTTGAAACCAACAACACAGGTTAAGGCCTAGGCGAGTGTTCTTTACATTGTTCACCATCGCAAGGTATGATCGACCAAGGTAATAGGACAAGAATGAATTATTTTATAAAAAAAACTACTAACAAAGTGAATCATTAGGATTTCAGAATTGCATCAAAATTCTAAATATCATAAATTGATCTCAACCATATACTTCTATTAAAAATAAACTTTAAGATGTTGTTTTTGCAATAGAAGAATGGAATATAGTATGTGCCAAAAATAGATTCGCAGTTAACAGAGGGCAATAATGTGCAGACATTGTGAATCCGATTTATAAACCGTTATATCTTTCTCTCTCACACACTTTTTATCTTTTTATGTAATGGCGTTTTTGCTTAGAAATGGTAAATTATTTTAAATTGTTTATTGTAATATTATAATCACGCTATTATCATATTTTTCGGAAATGTACCGAAAATACTACGCAGTTTATGACGGTGTTCAAGTGAAATATGTAACGTATTACCCCAGTAAACGATAATCCAGTACTAACTTTTTTCAAAATTTTATTTTAATTTATAATAAAATGGTAAACAAGTGCAGTGTATTGCCTCAATAGACAATTAAATTTATAAATTATGCATAAAAATAGAATATGGAACCTGAAATTTTAATTACAACCTATAAACTGAGTATAACAAGTAGTTATTTTTCTACTTATCTTCTAAATATAATATTTTAGTGATGTACCTACCCGTCTTAACAGTAAAACTTGAATTACACACACACCCAAACACCAAAAATTATGGAGGGTGTTTCTAAAATAGGGTTACCAAATCCTGCTGTGTATATAACTGATTAAAATAAGCCATAAAATCCCTAAAACGCAGTTATATGCCCTAAAAAAGTCTCAAACAAAACTGTTTTTTTTTGTTATTGACAAAACGGTAGAAAATAAAGAGAACAAATGTATGGGTTTTACATAACTTACGCAGAAGAAACTATTAGCAATTAAATAGGACGCTTATGATTTGCATGTCGAAAAACGGAGTAGCACATGTTATTTAACTTAAATAGTTATGTAAGATCATACATTTTTTCTATTTATTTTGATAATATTTTGTTTGAAACAATAACTAGGATAGTTTTAGGGCACATATTAATAAGGACCTTATTTTACAAAAAAGCTTCGTGACGTGACGCAGGGTGAGTCACGGCGAGAATTTGTAATCGACGTAAATATATGCGACTGCGATATCTGGCATTGCAGCGTGAAGTGACGCAGATAATACTCACGGAACGCATTGATTGTGCCGCAGTCACCGTGATTGTGTTCAAAGTGTTTGAAAAATGAAAGAAAAATTATTCGAGGCAGTGCGAATTCGTCGTTTTTATGTAATACAAGCCATGAAGACTATCTGAGGTCTGAAGATGACGATTCTGAAATAAAATCATCAATACATACAGAAATCACCATACTTGATACAATGAAACTGCGGTCTGTTTTGCGATGTTCGTCGCCGTGATTCACTCTGTCCGTGAAAATTCGTCACGTCACTTCACGTCACGAAGCTGCGTCTAATTTTGCGGCGGCCTTATATACACAGCAGAAATTTGGAACCTTATTTCAGAAACACCCTGTATAAGTGCAACCAAGAATGCCTTCAATTCATTTGGTAAATCTGATTATATTTTTTGTCCAGTATAAAAATCAGGGTTCTTGAGGCCGACAATATTTAGTATGCAGTTTATGTGTTCACAAAATAAGAGTACGTTCAACTCTTTCGAATTGCACTCTATTGTATGTTGTAAGTCGTTAAAAGCTAAACTATTTAATTTACCACTTAAATTTTAATACCGCCTATATTCTAAGAAAATAATTTATTCCCAAGCCCGGTGAGGGTGTCTCCGATTGAATTAAAGTGTTATATGTCTATTACTAAGTATAATTTTGTAGAAAAAAAAATAGTTCCAATAACGACGATATTGTAAAACATTAATTATAAGTTAGAAGTTCACACCATTGCTTTAAGTCAACTGAATCATGTTTTCTGTTAATGAAGTTCTCATTGCATCTCATGAAAAAAAAACAGATTTAATAACTATTTAACATGCTGTATAATGTTGGTTTTATTGAAATAATTGATTTATGTATCACATAAAATGTCTCATAACTGTTTGGAGGTAAAATTACACATGTCAGTTTTATTATATGGTTGATAAAATTTTATTGGACTATAATCATTTAAACACATATATGTAGATAAAATAACATCGCTGACACTGTTGTTTTGAAATTTAATCAGTTTCAAGCGTATAAAAGTCGTATTAGAAGATTTTAGTACGAAGAATATTTTTATTAAAAAACGCAGAAAACAATTAACATTAACAAATATTTTATTTACAAGACTTTTATGTTCAATTACTAAATGATATCACAATTGTGCTGACAGTAAAATTTAAGTGTTTTATGGCTGCACTTATTTCGGGTATTCGAAATTCAGTTCAGATGTGCATTTGATATCAAAAATGTCACAGTCAGTTTGATGTTCGTTTTAGTTGCACAACAGGGTCCATTAGTGAAAGCATAAAAGCAATCTAGATGGACTAATAAATAAATCTGAAGTAATAAAATAGGCTCAAAAACATGTTGAAAAATGTCGTTAATTTTGAAATCGATGTTCTTAGTTGTCATGATATTAATTTATCTGCAGATATATGATATTTTTACTGTAACAGTATTTCTTAGGGAATCTACATTCACTTATAAATAAACTAATTTAATTTATCTGAATTCATATAAAACTGAAAATGGTTTTTGACATTATGGCTGATATGTTACAAAAAAATGTTCACAAAATTTATAAACCCAATTTTCTATTTTTTTAAACGCCGAGTTTATTTTCACATAATAAGTCATGATTCTCTTTGCCCCATTAGTTAGAGGACGTTTTTCTACAAATGGTAATTTTGGAAAGAGAAATAAATTTAAAAAGTAGAGTCCGTACGCACCTTGTAAATAGCCTATTTTATTAATTGCAAGAACGTTGTTTTTTTTAACAATTTCTTGGTCTAATAAGAAGTAGGTGATGTTAAGTTTCTATTGTATCACTATCTTATACTATCAGAGTAATTTGATAGTGACAAGATTTGCATGTATAATGTAAATTGTTTTTGATTAGTTAAATTTGAGTTTTAATAAGATACCAAGAAAGTGGTGTCAAAGATTTACCTAGATATGGTAAACCTAAAATGAACAATGAGAGCAAATTAACCATCTTTTCATTTTTTCTGAGTTCTTAGGCAATAATACCACATAAAGTTCATGTGGTGTTATTCCCGATGAACTCAGAGATGCCACAATAATCATTCAGAAAACCATTAACCATTTTGTTAACTTTACGAGAAAATCGGAAATGCTCGACAAGAAAAAGTAAGCCAGTCATTTATTGTAAAATATTTAAGGAAAGTCAAAGTTGATTTCTGACAGAAGATGATTCTGATCAAAGATTACGATTTTGTGAAATTTTGCGAAAATTTGACGAGGATCCCCAATTTTTAAATCACATTGTGTTTTCCGATGAAGATAATTTTTGTTTAAATGGTGTATATAGTAAATCGTCAAAATTGTCGACACTAGTCTTAGGAAAATCCTCACTGGGTACAAACCATACAAAGCCAAAATCCAGGAATATGTTTCGGATAGCATAGCAAAGAACAGATTAATAGGACATACTTTTGTGATGTCAATTTGGCAGCTGAAGGATATTTACATTTGTTGCTGACATAATTGTCCGTGACTTAATTTAAGCGTTCCTAGATCCCACCAATGTGCAACACCTAAATCCTCGATTATTAATAATATGATGTATAAGTAAGAAGTTTTCTGGATACCACCTTTAATTGAGTGGCCACCAATATCTCCAGATTTGACCCTAACGGATTTCTTCTTTGAGATAACTTAAAGAATCGCGGTTTTGTTGACAGGTCAGATAATTTGCAGTATTTGATAATATTATTTATTTATTTTATTTTTATTTACTAGTACAACATCCAACAGCCATAGGCCAAATCAAGGATGGGCATTTAAATTAGTGTACATGGAAAATTATAAAGTTACATAAAATACATAAAAACATAAAAATCAAATACTATGTACAACAACTTACAATATACACTGCTTAAAAATTCGAGAGAGGATATTACAAGAAAAATGAAATTAAACGAGATGCAAACGCAGTGACTCCCGAAATGTTCAAAATTCAGTTCATGCAGTGTGGCCCGTTGTCAAATTGCAAAAGTGAACAATTTGAATAACTATCGTAAAATACGACATATATACATTATTTATTTGTATGCATTGAAATGTATTATTAATCAAATCGTATTAATTGTCTTTGGTTATTAGTTTCTATCAAAAATGATGTGATAGTTTCCCAAAAAAACCTAGATGTCGATCATTACATCTCGCGTCAAGATATTCAGCTATATGTATTAAATACATAAATAATTGTTATCGAGGACATTCTATTGCAGGAAGTGCAACTGATGAGAGTTACCGACCAGAAACAATTTACAATATATGTAGTCGTGTGTTCAATATAATGACACCTCAAAGAGAGTATTCAGAATTTGATAAGACATCTTGACCCGGGATCGAATCCCATCCAACTCAAGGTTTATTCAGTGTTAATAAAAAGTGACACAATGTCGGGGGGTACAGTCGTCTCTGATGTAAATGGTAAAAATCAGGGAAATCGACGTTTGCCCTTTACCAACCTGCACTGACGCAGCGTGGTAATGTATGCCTCACATCCCCTGTCAAATTCTAAAAAATATTCTTCATCTTCTCAATCCTTCCTATAAAAAGACCTTAAGCTATTCTTCTGTTCCCTCAAGACCTTAAGTGTCTCCTAGCACCTCTTCAGTTTTTCTCTTTCTCAAACATTTCTTCACCTGTTTACTTATTCAAGATCAATTCCTGAACCTCTAGCCTTGAGCTCCCGATAAAAATTCCAAAAAAGATGTTCTGCTTCTTTTTCGTTGTTCGAACCAGTTCTTCAATTCTTGAGTCCTACACATCTTCTTCTTCATTTCAGTAAGTCAAAAAGGCCGTTCCGAATTCCCTTCAATGCCGTTAAGTGCTCTAGTTCCACAGCTCTTCAAGTTTCCCTGAAATCTTTCAGGCTACCCCTGAAAAATCATGTGTATATAACTGCATATGATGATGATGATATAACTTTGGGAGTTTGTAGATTAAACATCTGTTCGTTCATCATATTATAATCTATCCTACACTTTAATGTACCCATTATGGTAAAGTTTAAAATATTTAGGTTGCTATTAAATAGTCAAATCTTTGATCAAATATCTTTTATAAAACATCTTTGACAAAGATATTTGATAGTGTAATACCTAATATTTCATAAAATATTTCTTTGACAATATATCTTTGTTCACATTTACACCCGTCGTCCTGTATTTAATAAAAGATTTTTAACGGTAATTGTCAGTGAAACTGAAAATTTTGCGCCTGCGAAGTTTATTGTGAAATGTACAGCAAAAAATTTATTATTTGAGTATGAAGACAGGTGATTTTGTATAATGTTATATATAATATAGAAACAAAAGGTTAATTGCCCAGAATGAAAATTGTTAGTAATATTGTGTGGACGTACAAAGACGGCAGATTGAAAAGTTAACAAATATACGGAAAAATATTAAAGCAATTTTGTGTGTTGTTAAATGGTGAGCTATAAATCACATCACATACCTATTTATATAGATAATGAGGCGCAGTGTTATACTCTTTTCAAATGATGTAGGTTGACCCTCTATATTATACAATTTTTTCATTTGTGTATTTCTTTAGCAAAAAACAGACAATTATCGTATCAATATCTGTAATGTGGCCTAACCATTCAAAAATAATTCTTTTGCTATTCTTGCCTTCTGTTTAAGTTTTTTTAAAAAGTTCAGGTGTAGGATAGTTGCTTGCTAGGTTGGTTTGACAAAATTACAACAGTTGATCGGAGAATTAACATTTTGGTTAAACTGCTAATAAGAAGTTTTGTTTATCAGGCCCACTACTGATAAAGTATACCTTTCCCATTAAGTTTTCTTTTTAAAGTGACTGGAACTGTAGCCATAAAAACACACCACAGTAGCATAAACAAGCATAAAATTACAATTACTCATTTTGAATAGAAAATATTTGATCAAATATTTTATGTAGTATAATATGTCATTTAATGAAATTTGTTCTGACATTCGTATCAAATATTTGATCAAATGTTTTATAAAAGATTTCATCAAAGATATTTGATAATGTGAAACCGGCTTTAATTTGATAATCTTATATTGTAAGAGAATTTGAATATGGAATCTGACATAGACCCAAAATAGGGATGCTATAAGTTAAAGTCGAAATGAAATCGAATGTTATGTCACAAAATTTACACTACACGCTCACCAAATTGATCTACTTATCACAAATTGGAAGATTTTCTTTATGCTTGGAATACGCTAGCTATTTTATCGGATTGGTTATTTTCAGAATCAATTTGAAATATTTGTTTTATAATTATATGGTAATAACTTGATAATTCACCAAGATTATTTAGAAAAGTCACAGAATAATCATCATTCTATTAAATTATTTTAATAGAATTTATGACTGTGCTCTTTTAGTGGTGTTAAATTTTAAAAGATTGTAGAAGCGGCATATTCTCACAACTTTTTAACTTTTTTTTTACTGTATGACATTGTATACTCGAACATGTGTAATTACCAAATCGGAAAAAAAATTGATAATGAGAAAAAAGTGCTTATTTGCTACTTTTGGTCAGAGGTAGCACTCGACAAACGACGATATTCGTATCGGATATTTTCTGATATAATTTTTTATCTGATATAAGGTACAAATCTATAGATTATTTTAGCGTATTCTTATCTCTCCCTCTCTCTCTAATTTGTATTTTTTATAATATCCACATATTTTTTAACTTTTTTATTTGTTTTATTATTTGGCCCACTATCTATAAGTGTAACTCTAATTCACCCTATATTGCAACCACTCTGTATATGTTTCTGTGTATTGGTCACCCAATATAATCATTTTCACCCTGTACAACTATAATTCAACTCTACACGATGTTGCAATCGCCCTGTATAAGTATTAATCCTCCCCGTCCTATTGACGGTTTCCACTTTTCTATTGTTTAAATCATCCTGTGTACCTATAATTTTACTTCCTCCAATATGCCAAGTATAAGCAACTACTTATGTTCTATACTATATAAGATTTTTAACCACTCTGTGTAACTATAATTCCACTCCAATATTTCAATCATCCAGTATATGCAACTGCTTCTAAAATTTTCTGAACTATCCACCCTATAACTCGAATATCCTTACTGCGTATGCTCATCTAAACATGTTTTAAAGTTTTTTATCCACTCTATATAACTATAGTCTTACTTAACTTATTTCAACCACCTACTATACGCAACTACTTATGTGCCACTCAATACAACATTTTTTGAACCACCTTGTATAACTTTAATTCTATTTCACCTTATATTTCAACCATCCTAAATATGGAATTGCTTATGTACCACCCAATATCACAAGTATTTGTAAGATTGTTTGAACCTACCTTACTGACTGTAATTTTACTTCGCCCGATATTTCAACTGCGCTCATTGTTTGAATTTCGATGCACACATACACCTACCACCATACCTATAGAAAACATCGCTCACCTAAAAAAAATCTTGTCGATACACCAATGGAATATTTTGTGTCATTTTACTTGACTGCAATGAAAACCGTTCTAAACACCCTGTACGATATACTTTCATGGAATATGTTGACATTTAAGCTAGATATTTATGATGAAATTTTGAGATTTACCTTGATGTTTACCGTGTTTTTGCAAATATTTTTACTATTTTCGTAAAAACGGTATGTTTTACCATATAGATAATTCTACGGAATCAAGCTTGAACATCTCTTTGTAGAATACAATTTAAAGCATTTAAATTGATTTAGCCGTTTTACAGAAAACAGTGTAGATTTATTGAAATTCCCTGAAAAACGTACTGTTTTTCCTGATTTTCTGGAAAACCGTAAATCTCACTATTTTATCATGAAATGAACTCCGACATCCAGGAGTTTCAGGAAAATCTAGCTCGCAGAGACTCCAAATCGGGAATCGTACTGTGTTTAACGCCGTTTCCCTGTGATCCGTAGGATAGAAATCTCACGAAAAAATTCGTAGGTTTACAACCTGTAACGTGATAAATCACAATTACTGTACGTTAGTGATTTATCACGTTATAGAAATTTGTATGGTATCTTTCTGTAATATTCCTTATTAGGATGCCGTTTAAATCATCGAATTTGCACAAGCCGTTTTTGAATAATCACTGAGCATTCATAAAGAAAAACATGACGACGAATTGATAACCTCCTTCTTTTTGGAAGTCGGTTAAAAATAGGTGTTTCGGTGATTTCCATTTGTTTTAATAAATATTTTTGCATAAATTTCCCTCAACCGATTTTGGGTGTACGGAGTGCTCCATAAAAGAGAATATAAGGTATGTGTTTACTTTTTAATGTAAAGGACAGGGTGATTCATTTAAAAATTCCGATTAACATATTATCGGCGTTTGGCTAGAATTCTATTCGGTTGTGGTATATTAAATAATTTATTTGGTTTAAAATCCGAGCGTTTAGCTAGTGATTGTTTTTAGGTAAAATGTGTAAGTATCGTGAATCTAAATTTAAGGTAACACATAGTCAGCATTGAAGTAATTGGGTTCACTTTAATTAATTAGGATACACTACATAGGCAAATGAAAATTATTTCACAAGGTAGGATCTAGAAATGTCGACAACTTTATGTTCTATAACAATACATACACGAGAATAGAATTTAGCCATTAACAATATACCTTTTATGTATTTCTAAACAATCTAAAATCCTAAATTAATATTCAAAATATCAAGTATCGTAGCGGAAGAGTAGCAAAGATATAGAAAATACGAAAATTCAAACATTTTGGGTTATAACTATCAACCAGTTAAGTTTAACTCATCAGTTCATTAAAGTTCTCGCAACTCTCAGATAAAAAAGTTTCGAATATAAAAGTACATTATTGTAGCTTATTCTATTTATCACTAAACATCACCCGGGACGTGTTTGTGCTAATTATATTCATATCGATTCAATCATTAGTGAAACATGTTAGAAAAAATTGGATGACATCCAAATATTAATATTAAGAAATTTATTGCAACCTGAATTAAAATTCCTAAACATATTTCAAAACCAATATTTCGGAGCTTCTGTTTATTACAGCTTTAATTTGTTCAGAATTTTTTAACGACATTAAATGTTGTTAGGGCTTAATACGAAACAAGTCATTAATCATTATCATTAATCAGTCTATTTATGTCCGTTACACCATACATGCCTTTCGTTATCAATTCCATTCATATTTGCTGTCCACTTCCTAAGGTTTGGGCTAGTTTATCAAACTTCTATGTTAGGGCTTGATTCGGTTCCCAGTCAATAAATTTTTTATCATGTCTTTTGCGGCCAATTGTGGGCGATGATAGGTCGATGTCAATTTGATGAAAAAATATTTATTGGTTGATTGTCCTAATGTTTGCTTTTAGAAAATTTATAAAACCAATACATTCATACAAATGCATCAGTTTTTCTTCCTTAGCTGAAAAATGATGAAAGATATAAATATGCAATACTCCAATTCAAGGTATGTTTCTTTATTAGTAAATGGTTTTCATATGACTGTTGAAAATTAATATCTCTTGTCGAGAAAATTTTGTAATGTGGAAGGTGGAACAAGAATGGTGCTTACTAATATAGAAATACTATGCACTATGTTTGAATAAATGCAGTGCAGGTTCAAAGGGAATTGTTAAATTACATTATAAAGATAAAGAAAATGGAAAAGTTTTGAATTTATATGTTCTTAATGGTTCAGACTCACATGCCAAGTTACCCGACGTATATATTCCGTTTGTTTAGGACTTCAATAGTAGTACTTTCGAAAATCGTTACAATATTCCTTATGGGTAAAGAGGCAAATTGAAGCCTGAATCATTTTGCCTAAAATAATTAAATTTATGTACTATTAAAATGATAATTAGAAGGGCCTGGCTACATGGTACATGTATTGGACTTCAATAATTATTGCTTAAAAAAACTAAAAAAACGCGCTTTAATAGCAAACCGTGAAAAAAAGTAGAAAATAATGTTTACTTATGAACAGTTTAAATTACAGCAGTAGAAAGTCGAACAATCAATCATGACTAATTACCTCAAAATAAAAATATAGTAAAATTTACGGTATTAACAGAATAATTCGATTCAGAGTAAGAAGAGTGGACTGCTTGATATATTAAATTATTTTGTAGGCAACTATTTATGAGAGGCGAGTTATGAAAAATACTCTGAATTGAATTATTCTGATAATAACTTAAATTTTATTATATTTTTATTTTGAGGTAATATTATTCATGACTGATTGTTCTACTTTCTACTGTAATATAAACTGTTCATAATTAAACATTATTTTCTACTTTTTAGTTTGGTTTGCTATTAAAGATTTTTTTTAGTTTTTTTTTAAACTATAATTATTTTTAGTCTTATAACGATGTTTATAGAATTTATAATTAAAAGCTTTTCGAATATTTTTCGTTAGTCACTAAATTCAAGTACTTCCATTTCATTACCGCAAGTTCTACTACTGCTAACTAAATGGCAAACGAATTTGACATTTAGGCAAGAACAGTGACAAAAAGACAACAAACGGAAAAATTCAACTTAAAGAATTGTATTGTCATCGGCCCTTAACACGTGTGCAAATTTTCAAGTTAATCAGACTTAACTTGGTGAAAATTATGTTGAAAGTTTCCGTTACATAGATACATACATATAGGTGAACCTAATAATATAAAGAGTATTAAATACAGTATTTGAAACGAGTGAACAAAATTATGGACATCATATTAGATAATGCGGTAAAAAGCTTATTTTTTTCGTTTTTTATTTAAACTCCGTTAATTTTTCGTAGTGGCCAAGAAAGACCGCTTAAACTTGTAAAATCAATGAAAACGGTACGAGATTGGTTTAAATGGTGATCTCACTACTCGGTTGTGAGGTCACTGCAGAGATTGTCTTCGCGGTTTTACGATTTTGTGTTATTTTTCTAACAGTTTCTTGATATTGGGCTATAACTTTAATCTATATATAAATAGGCTAAGACAAAACGATTAGGTACCATTTTCTCCTCTGTCTCTCAACCGATTTTCTTCATTTTTGTTTTGTTTAGTAGCTACTGACGACCTTCAGTGCAGAATATATAAAGAATCTTTATGTATTTCTTTTAAAATAAGTAATTTTAACAAAAATTATTAATAAAATTCGAGTGGCGCCCTCTATGAACAAGTAGCTTAATCTAATGTTCGAAATTTGACGGCAGTTAACAGTAAAATTCCAATTGCGGACAATACTAGCATGGTATAAAAATTATTATTAAAATAATCGACTTTTACTTACAAAGATGTATGTATGCCCTAAAATCCGCCTTTTCTATTCATTTATGACGTTAATTTTTTTAAACAATCCTGATGACAGCAATAACTTAAGTGACCAAATAGAATTGAAGTTTGTGCATTTACAGAAGAATCGAGATCAAAAGTTTTATGTATGTACAGAAATTTTTCAAGTTAATTGATACATTTGGATTCCGAACCTCAAGAGTTGAGTATGTACATTCTTGCAGTCATGAATGTCCCAAAAATCGAATAACAATTTACTAATCTATATCTATATATAAATAGGGTAAGACAAAATGATTAGGTACCATTTTCTCCTCTGTCTCTCAACCGATTTTCTTCATTTTTATTTTGTTTCGTAGCTACTGACGACCTTCAGTGCAGAATGCTAATATTAATTTATAATAATGGTTCATTCATTAAATAAAATATAATAAAAATTCATTATTTACGTCATAATGTCAACGCCAAACAACTGAATGTGCCGCGTTCTGCCACCGCCAGACTCAAAACATTGAGTAATTATATATAGAGGGACCAATGCTGTTTATACTTAGAGCATGTACTACTGGAAGTGGCATGCAAGAGTTGTTATTGTTTAGTGGTAAAGTAATCGTTGTATATTATAATTATACAGGGCGATTTCAGATATGTTCAAAATAATTTTTTTCGTGGGTGGCACATAAGCAGTTGTATATATAGGGTGTTTAAAATACAGAGTAGAGTACAATTATAACTAATAAAATAATTATATAGGGAAGCCCATTAGCGGTTGAATTTACAGGGCTCTTGGAATAGAAGGTGCAGTAGAATTACGGTTATACAGGGTGGTGCAAAGAGTATTATACAGAGATGCATATACAGGGTGGCGGAAATGGAAACATTTTGTAACCCATAAGCAGTTGTATATATAGGGAAGATGAATATAGGGTGAGAGGAATTATAGATATACAGGATGATGATAAAAAATGTTAGAAACGGAAATGATTTATAGAGTAGCCCACGAAGAGTTCCATATATATGATGATTGAAATATAGGTCAGAGTAGAATTATAGTTACAAAAGATAGTTAAAAATTTAATAAACAAAAAGAGTAGATACCGTGGCTCATAGGCAGTGGCATATACAGAATGGTTTACCGGGTGGTTCAAAAATGTTAAAAAATATTATACGTGGTTCATGAGCAGTTGCATATACAGGGTGGTAGAAATATATAATGAGATGGAATTATTATAATGAGGATTTGAATAAATGTTTGAGAATTGAGTGCAATTATAGCTATACAGACAGGTTAGAAAAAATAAATATGTATGGTAGCCCATTAGCTGTTGCGTTGTTGTCATATTAAATTAAGAATTACGAATTTGAATACAAATAATGTCCTATGAATTATATTTGAAAAAAACTTGAATTTCTTTACTTATTTGTAGAAGCGAGATGTAAGACCGACATATAGGATTTTCGAGGAAACTATCACACAGAGGTTCCGATGTGTGTAATTGCTGTTCTCCCTAAAGTCCTAGGATAGAATGTCAAGATAAAATTTTCAGGTTATTTAACCTGCCAGAGATATTGACACAATTGGTCGAATTTCGACCACTGGGCGACAGCTAGTTATATTAAATTAGTTTGCTAATACCCACTCCTAAAAAAATTAGTGAAAACAGAATAACTGAAAAGTTTCTAATCTATATATAAATAGCCAAAGACAAACGATTAGGTATCATTTTCTCCTCTGTATCTCAACCGATTTTCTTCATTTTTGTTTTGTTTAGTAGCTACTGACGACCTTCAGTGTAGATTGCTAATATTAATTTATAATATTGGGTCATTCATTAAATAAAACATAATAAAAATTCATTGTGTACGTCCATACTGTCAACGCCAAACAACTGACAGTGCCGCCTATTTGATCTGTGGTACCGCCGCCGCCAGACGGTCAAAACTCAAAACATTGAGAAATTGTATATGAAGAGAGCGATCGTTAGATATATTCTTAGAGCATGTACTTCTGGAAGTGGCATGCAAGCGTTCTTATTGTTTAGTGGTAAAATAGTCAAAGTAGTAGATCAGTATTGATTTTTCGGACGCGGTGCAGTAACTTCCATATTAAAGATTCTGTTTTTAATGTGAATTTAATTATTTGATTAATATATTATTATCACAACCTTCTCGAAGGTCTTTTCTTTAATAGTCCTGAACTTGATTGAAACCGCAAATGACGAAAACTTTTAGGTTGCAAAGAACAATCTTCCAATTATAATATCGAATGTTTTGCCGGGAGCGGTTCCAGCCAAAAATTTGAGGGGTCATTTATTTGTCAAAAATATTTCGAATACCGTTATTTGATTACATTTTTATTTTCTTTTTATTTCAATAAATTTGTAAGTATGAGTTTTGGTCATTACATCTACTTCTCCGATTTTTCCACAACTCTGTTTGTTGTAAAAATATAGTTTTTACAATTTCATGAAATAGGGTCGAATTTCGACCACTGGGCCACCACTAGTTCTCAAAAATGTTCAGACAATTAAAACATCTTTACGAAATAATTTCTATGTATATATTAATAGACAAAAAATAAAAGTCATTGAGAAAAACAGGCAACTTCGTTCGTTAAAAGTATTTTTCTGGCATAATTTCATTCTGTAATGCAGTATTTTGGGTGTGTATTTCATTTTTACTGTTAAGATCAATTATTTTATTTAGATCATACATCGATGGGGGTTCAAAGAATTCGGAAATGATACTACCTTATTCTTACCTTCAACAAATCGACTATACGTAAACTACTAACAGTTACTGAACGTTTTTTTTATTTCTTGTCTGAAGGAACTACTCCAAATGTATCTTTAGTTTTGACCCTTGGCTCATGTACCTAATTCAGTTTAAACATTTATGTTTTCTGGAGGAGTTTCAAATATAAATCCAACATCATACTGTTATTACATTTCAGTTAAAAAAACTCACAGATATCTGTTCCTGTAGTTAATACCGATAATGAGATGACTTCTTCCTGCATTTTATAATATCTGCATTCTTCACGATTATAATCTAATCTGAACCAAATGTCAAAGAACAAAGTAATTAGTGCTAAGTGTAAGACATCTCTAATAATAAACGTGTCAAATCGCCAAATTGTAAAAAAGTGATTCAACTAATTGATGACTTTTAAACAAGATGATATCGTCAAATCTTAATCTATCTAACTGGAGATCAATGTCCTACAAAAATCGTGCCAACTATTAGATAAAATACCTAATATATTTGTCAGTTGTTACTGTATGGGCCTTGTCGTTATTTAAGAGTCAATTGAAAGATGGCCGGAAGATTGATGATTCGTTGCAAAAATTCATGAACCTCAAGGTTATATTTTGGATTTTAGACACTCAACTAGGAAATATAAATGAGTAAGGCTTTATATTTTTCAATCAAAATAATTAAAATTAATTTATGTAATTATTAACGTATCTTTCACATTTCAAATAAATATTAAGACTCTTTCATAGTTTTGACAAATTTGTAATTATGGGGTCGTTTGTTCACAAGTGAAAAAAAACAAAATATCCTGCTGATAATATATGTACGCAAAAAACGCAATGATACTGATAAATCAGTTAGATAAATTTGCTTCTTTCTAGACCAGTGCTTGCCATTTCAAAATAAGTAGAAAGAAATCATAAACCTACATTTGTGTTTTGGAAAATACTTGACTCAAATATTTTAGCGGTCGTTGATTAGAAGAATTCTATTGTATCATTTCATTTATTTTCACACTGACATGCAATACTCTAGATGCACCTGGTGTTTAGTGTTGTTTCTTGGTCCAGAGCATACTAAGAGTTAAACATTGTAGATGATGAGCGGTCTAACATTATACTGGTTTCATTTGTAGGCCCTACTTTTATTTTTATTTCTTATAAAGTGAAAATTGCTACAAAATGTTTTACACATTTTAGTTGTGACAATTTTTGTATTATTTTCTGTATGATGATCTATTTTTATTACCATTCAATATCCATTTCGTTGTCTATTGCCTATTTTTATGTTACGGAATTGTAAATTCACATTTTTCACCTTTTCAAAATTTAATTTCACCGATTATGTGATCTGTGTCTTCGTTTCGTCCTCTCGTGTTTTGCTAATTAATGAGACTCCCCAGTAGATGCTCTTCAAATTATAACATAAATCACTAGCGATGAAAGATGGTTTTTCTTTTGAAACTGACACTTTGGAAGAGAAGAGTTCAATCAGTAAGGTTTTCTTCTTAAATGTGTTTTTTCCTGGCTACTTAAAGAAGTTGTGTTCAGAATTGATTAGACGGTAATCTAGGCGTTACACAGAGTATGATTAGGGGGGGGGGTTCTTTTCCTTGAAACTACTTGAAGTCGATATTCATTTCGCGATAAAATATTAACTTCAGTTTGTACTAAATACATAAATATTCGAGATTTCAATCAGTTGAGGGAAGCGCAACTTAAGAAGATTCTCGGCTAGAAACAATATAGTGTCTTGCATTCAACGGATTGCAAAATCTCGAAAAGATGGTATCAATTAGCAGTGAAATTGATTTACCTTCAATCGAAATACAGATAGAAGATGACTTGCCAATAATATGCAAGTGTCAATTGTTATGGAATGCCCAGAGAATATTCGTAGCTTATACTATTAGAAAATATAGTATTAATCATTTTTTGAAAGTTACATTTTTCACGTTTTTATTTGAATTTACGTCAAATCTTCTACTACAAATTTATTTTATTCTATCCTCATATAAAAATTAATCTGTAAAACCACATCAAAACAACAACTTTTCAATGAATTGACTTGCTTTATAATATGTCGTAATTATAATTATTCATTTAGTACTGTATTCTCTAATCTTAATTAAATATATGTTCTTATATCTGTTACACGGGGCTTACTTGATATTAAAGTTTATACTTGGATTAATAAACGTATTTTCAAAAGAGGAATGTAATTGAATAATAATAAATATTTTCTCTTATAAATACCAACTTGTAATTTTTATACCATGTATACTTTGAAAAAATTACCGATCTAAAAATATTCTAAATATATGCAGCCCAACATCTTTGCTTAACTAATAAAAGTCTACAAAATGTCGGTATAAATTTTCGATACAGAAATAAAAATGTCTTACCCAAATTTATTGCCGAAATTTGTGTACACCCATAAGTGGATAAAGTTCCGGAACATTTCGAGAATAAAAATGAAATATCTTAAAGTGTTTCCGCTATAAAAAATAAAATTGTATCGGTGGTTACGTCTCTATACGTGGAAGCTTCATTTGGTTATACTTCTTCTCACATTCTATTCAAATTTGTTTTTCGTATACATATATATATATATATATATATATATATATATATATATATATATATATATATAATTACGCAATTAGAATGAGTAGTTCAGTGAATAAACTGTAAATGAATTAAAGTACAAATATTAATTCAAATGAGATGACTTCACATTTTGAGGTAAAGAAAAATATAGAGGATATAATTAACTTGAGATAACTACTCTCTCTTAACTGTTCAACTTTGGTTCTTCGTGTCAATATCAACTCAGTGGCTGATATATGTGTAAGTAATACAGGTAAAAGATGTTATTGAGATGACACGGCTGAAGTTTTTTTTAAAGGAAGATGGCTTGCTGTTCGAAGTAATATTCACTTTTTTCCCGAAAGATGTAAAATCTCCCAGTAAATTTTAACGATTAAGACAAATATAACTAACACCTTGTAAAGGTAAAAGTTTAATTCTGAAATAAAAGGTTAAAGGTTGTTGAAAGTAAATAAAGTGCAGTGAAATTTAGAGGTGTAGAGCTGCTGCACCCTGGAACTGAAAAACATTAAAGCTTCCCATAAATTCACTGATTTGTCCCCCCTGGACCAACAATCTTCTAATTTGACCCTCTCTTTAGAATTTTTTTTGTTCCGATTTGCCTCTCCCTAGAACAATTTTTTCTAATTTGCCCCTCCTTGAACCAACAGCTAGGTACACCTTTGACGTTGTTCTAGATCTGATATAAATCAATACGATTAGCTCACAATCGCGACACCTACAACAGACAAATAGTTACAGGATTAGGGGTACGTGGTGCTTTGGGAAGTACATTTGCAATAAACCGACCCAGTAAGGAATAAAATTGCAATGACATGAGATAATTTACCAAAGTTTATGGTTAATGCTTTTCGTTATAGTTTCGCTAGTTCTGTCATACACGTAACGAGATTCATTCAGCGTTTCAACTGAAATGTTACTGCAGACTATTGGTTTTACTTTTATAAACTCAAACCCAATAATGTAGTGTATCTGCTGTCTTCTTACGCTGAAGAACCAAAAGAATCATTCATAGGAGAATTTTACAAATATACAAAAGCAGGTGTGGGCAGCTTCGATCTAATGTGCTCCAGCAACTCAAGCATGCCAAAAAAGATAGATCACCCATGGGTTTATTTTATAATATGTTCAACATGAGGTTTTTAAATAGCTAAGTTATATAATGTAGTAATGAGGTAAAAGCACAGTAAAAACCCTTCCCACCAAAATATATGCAAATACCTCAGACGCAGTTAGCAACACAAATTCTGTATAAACATATAAAGAAAAGAAAAAATGTTTTTTGCCCAAACATAGTATTATGCATGCAAAAAGAGTTTTCAATGCATTTTTACTAGTTTTGTTAAGTACTGTGCGAATGGAACACAAAAAATACGGTAGTGTTTATTTGTTACTGAAAATAGACAATCACCACATTAAATGATCAGACGAAATAATATTTGTTCCAGGGACCATTGAGAAGACTTGCGTTGAAAAAATAAGTATTATTGGCAATAATTTGTACTCAAAGTAACAGTGAGTAAACACAGAAGTACTTAGTGTACCATATTAATTCCACCAACAAGACTGAAATGATTATAAGAAATAGAATCCAAAAACCGAGACATTGAACCCAAGTCAAATAGTGAATAGTAAACAAAATTAAGACATTTGCTCGTCTGTATATACAAATCTGTACAAAATTATTCAGCATAACTTATCCTGAAAAGGTAATATGCAACTCTATCAAGTTTACAAATTTTATCATACAAAATCGCACATTGACATATCTTTCATATACCATTGATCTCTGGATATCATAAAAAAACGTTAAAAATGACAACTTGAACAATCTTTAAAATTATATTTCTAAGACAATAAATAGTTTTTTTTTAGTTTACTATTTAAGGTGGAGAATGCATCTGCTGTGAATCAGATGATATACCAAAATTATAGATTTCCAGTTAAGATACGAGTATATCGGAATAATGATTACAAGTCATATTAGATTACCACGAATAAAGATTCAGTGATATTTCTGTTATCTATAGTCGAAATCGTGTATAGAGAAGGATAATTATAAACATTAATAACCTTAAAATTAATTGTCTGAAGATTAGTAGGATTAAATGCTTGATTTATTTAACACGAAGAATTTATTGTACTGTCTGTGTAACGTAAAGAATGTTTCGATTAAATTCCAAGTGTCGTTTGAAATTCAAAAAATATCAATATTTATAGTATAGTTTCTTAGTTTCTTAGTGCAATTTTCTTTTCGTTTAAATTTAAGAAATTAATTAAATTTAATGAATAATTATTTTTTATTTTGTTGAAATAATAATATCTAGAACGTTTACGTTTGCAAAGTTTTATTTCCTTTGTATTTCTACTCTTATCTCTTCAAAAGTAAGTTTTAAAAAGACCTGAATAAATACAATTTGAAAATAGCGCTGGACTAATAAGAATCCTGGTGTAACAAAGACCCTTGTCGTGATTATCATACGCTTAGTATTAATTTCGTTACACCCAACAATGAAGAAACTAAAACTGTCGAGAATTGTACAATTCAAAGACAAATGAAATTGTAATATTTGATGACGGTACTGAAAGCACTCAGCAAGCTTGCCTAAGACAAATTGGCATTGACACACTGATCTAAACCAAAAAATCATATATGTAACCTTATTCAATAAGATTATGTTTTTGGTCAATTTGAGTTATAAAAAGACTCAATTTTGTATGTGATAAATATAATGAAATAATGAAAACCTTTGTCATTCTCTTTCCGAAATAAAACTCGACTTGATCGAAATATAAGGTTTCAGAAAATTAAAAAGATGTACTACTTCTACTCAAATGAATAAATCATTTATAGCTGTATGAATAAGAGGGATGCTTAATCCTGTTATCATTGTTCATACATTCATTTATGCTTTTCAAAAATATACTCATTAACGGATTAGTCTCGACCCATATTGAGGGTAATATTCAATCAGTCGCTTATAATTAGGATATAAGAGCAGAGCAGAAAGGATATTTTATGTGAAGCTCTACAGATTTACTTTAGTCGTTGGTAGAATCATTCTATTAACATGAGACTACTATAAACTATGAAAGAACAAATTGCAACTAATGATTTTTTACCTGATAAAGTATTAAGACTTTGCCTTGAATTGTATACTATCCCGTTGACCATATATGTATGTATCGTATAGCATTGGTGCCTCAGGGGGATTTGGAGGTTCATCCCCTCCCCCTGCCGAAATAAAGCAATATGTTATTCATTAAACCTGCATTTACTGTTATTGCTAATTGGTCATAACGAAGACGAGTCTTAACGTACTCTACAATTATTAATAAAATATAATTACTAAGTATAATCCTTTTTTCTGTGAAGTATAAGACTGAAAGACTGGACAGAGTACTGAGTATTCATCAGAGACACAAACAGGACAGGTTTTAGATCGGGTGAACTACACCGATAAATACAATTATTGCTGTATCCAGAATGCAATCAAATCACTACAGAATTGGACACCATATCTGGAAAATCCCAGTAGAGCCGACAAGAATGTCTAACAAAACCTTCAACACTATCGGTAAAGCTTAATTGAATCCCGAAGTTGGCTAAATCCTAAGCCCAAAAATGATTGGGAGAGGATGCGTATGTGAAAAAAATTAAACATTTCAATGAAATACTTAACAAAACTATCACGTAGTGCTTATTTTTAGCAAAACATCTATCGAAGACGACAATGATATAACCGTGAAAATATAGACCACAATAACACCTGGTGGACTTAACAATGCGCTATCTTAAGAATACCCACTTTTTCTACCATAACCAAAGTAACACCTCCCAAACATGAGGCGCAGTTTCGTGACGTGACGCAGAGTGAGTAACGCCGAGAATTTGTAAACCACCTAAATGTATGCGACTGCGATATCTGCGGAACGCAGTGTTTGTCAAGGTTTGTATGATACAAGACATGAAGTCTATCTGAGGTCCGAGGACTCGGATTTGAAATCAAATGTTCAAGACATGCAGAAACCGCCATACTTGACACGATGTTCGTCGCCGTGATTCGCTCTGTCGGTGAGAATTTGCCGTGACTCACATGACTTTACGTCAGGAGGCTGCATCTCATTTTGCGGCTGGCCTAAATGTCGTTATTGTTTAACCAGAGAGGTGACCAAGCGGATGCGAGGATAATCCAACAAAAGGGCAACGGAAAATCGTCTGATTTAAATACATATGATGTTTTTCTTTTTCATTTTTTGGAAATAACACCACCATTGCTGGAAACTCTGTATATTTAAAATACTCCAAACGTTTCAATAAACATATACAATGTTATTCTCATTTCATTATTTTCCTGAAAACAAGACTGTAAACAGTGTAAATGCACAACACGTTTTCAGTAATATTCATGTTGCTATTATAGAATTATTGATTTCAAGTTTTTTTCATAACTGGGATAATAAAAACAACAACATTATAATCCGATAGGTTCATGTTTCTAAAACTACGTATGAAAATAAAAATAATTAATTGCTCGTTTAGTAACACAATTTTGTCAACATCAATATAATAAAGTTGATTTGTAATGATGTTTTCAGGACTCTCTAATATAATGAAATTTTCTCATTAATATCTTATTCTGTTATCAATTAGTGAAGGAAGCGAAGAAGTTTTAATTCGCGTGTAAAGCGAACTTTATGAGTTTAGCAAAATTTTGAACTTAGTTTAAGTAATTTAATTATTGTGAATTGGTTTATCGTTTTGAGCGATAACCTATATATTTAAATAAGACAAATCAAATGAACAATATGTAAAGATGAAAAATGACAACTTAAACGGAGAATATTTGATTTCATATGATTATTTTGAACAATAGAGTGAGTATCTCTATTCGTCTTTTTTAAGAGTGAGTTCCTGTTTTGTTTGTATGTTATAACTTGAGAAGTACTATCCCGATATGTGTGTTTGCACCAGATGGAAAATATTGTGCATAAAAGCAATTTAATTGACAGATTAGAAAAATAGTGATAAGTTACTGGGACCAGCTATGAATTAAATCGTGCAGATAGTGGGAACAGCTAGAAAAAAAATTTGAGAAGCTATAGGGTACGGGTATACAAATCGAATCTTTACATACTTGGTGTTATCTGTGGGAAAATGCCAGAACAACGTCTACTAGGACAGTTGTTAAATAATATTTCTTTGACCTTAGCATATCATACTAAAAAATTTGTAGTTTTGACATCCTCATTCCCAGGAGATTTTAGACAAACTTCCCGAAGGGTACACAAGCATATACAAGCTGACTTACTTTTTGTATATTCTTACTTTAAATTATTTATGGTGTAAATGGACAAGACTTTGTTTGTTTGTTTTAAATTCTGGGAGATAAAGCCGCGAGTTATAGCTAGTTTTGTATACATATGTATAATTATTGATATTTAATATTATGCAACATTAAAATTGAACATACAACAATTACATATTATAAGTCACATCATCCCAATTTAAGGAATTAGTAGACATATCATTTAAAATTAAATTGTTCTTTAAAAATTTTTATTTTGAGATTTTTTAAGATATCTCTAGGGGGTTGACAACACTGCGAAGTGGAAATAAGACCAAATAACTAAAATAAATAAAATTAAGTTAATTAGACAAATATTCCTTACAATAAATGGTTTAACAGTTATCAATTGTAACTACATTCCGTATTCAGCATTAAGCTTTTATAGTGGTAAATATATAAAAGTACCAACATAATTTGTGTAATACTGTTAATATATTCTGTCAATCACTAAATAATTTTTTAATGTCTGCATTTATGAAGGAAATCAGAATACTTTTAGCTCAAGGCAATAGAAAGATAGATAAGCCCTATTTAAAACTATTATTAAGGTATAAAGACTACCGACAAAAAAATTAAGCAAATTGTTTCAATCATGCAACCCACTTGGAAGAAATTTAATATACGGAAGTGATATGATTACCTATAGAATCGTACTCAAGTAGCCAGACAATGTACTCAGTTTAGTATTTGACTTCTGTTAAACTTTCCTTATGGTAAATTTAATATCTACTTCTGCATTCATAATTGCAACAAAATTATTGGAAAGTATTGTGCTATCTTATTTCAAATATGTTTATTTAATACATATTTCAATCGATATCAAAAACCCATAATTGTTTGGTATAACTACTGACAACTGGATAGTTAACTTCTGTAGTACTGAAAACTACCAGGATAATTGACAACTGTCAGAAATTCGTTATTAAATTAATTTTATTTAAAATCAGCTCAGCTGTAGTACAATTTTATATGACTACATTTAATCCTTTATAATGCTAGATAATGTAAGTAATAAAGGTTAAATTTTAAAATTACTGTCGAAACTAAACCTGATTGTATAAGGACGTATATATTGGAGTTATCAGTAATGGCGTCAGAAAGTTAGCATAGTATTAAATACAGTATTTTGTTACCATTTCTATACTTTACAGGCTTTTGAACGAAAAATTTTTTCAAAGATATGATTTTAAAATTATTCCTTTAGTATGTACCTATAAATTAATATAGCTTTCAAGCTTATAAGCTCTTATGTAAGGGTCAAAATAAAATCTTTACGTAGTCAACTGAGAAAGATCAAAATATTGGGAACAAAGTGGTATACAGTGTGTACTTATATGAAATGATAACATTGTTATTTATGAAACGGGACGAGATACAAACACGATGCGCAAGTTTGCAAGAGAAACCAAAAGTGGGGTTTTTTGTGTTTTTTTACCTCAACCACTTTTATTGAAAAAAATATAAAAAAATGGTAAAGGGATAACTTTTTTCGCATACATTTTTACACAACAAGGCGTTATTGACTGCCATGTTTGATTTCTTCTGGCTCATCATCAACTATTTATTTTTACTTAGGACTTGTACTTTTTTGTTACAATATGGATAACACATTGAAAGAGCAATATACCTACTGGTATATCATATGCGAAGTTTTATATGACGTTTTGAAAAACAGTCATCACATTAAAAAAATTTAGTACGGTCCAACTTATAGCATAAATAGTCCAATTAATATTTATATTTATAATTTTTCTAAAACAACAAAACTAAAAAGTTTTGCTTTGCTTTTATTGTGTGGTAAAGTGATGTAATTGGAAATGTCTAAAATATCAAAAACACATTTTTTTTGAAGTTGATTAAAAATTTGTGAAATCTCCTTGATCGTATAAAACTTAACACATGATATACCAGTGTATTGGACTTTCAATGCTTTATCGATATTCTAACAAAAAAGTACAGGTCCGTATTTAAAAAAATAGTTGATGATGGCTCAGAAGAAACGAAATGTCGCAGTGAAGATTTGATGACACCTTGTACACAAGTACAAGTACCTGTCAAAAAACTTTTCCCTATACCATTTTTATATATACTTTAGAATAAAAGTAGTAGAGGCAAAAAACAAAAAATGTCATTTTTGGTAATCCTTGTATAACTCGAGAACAGCAAGAAAGTAAAATGTAAAATATAATTAATTATTAGTTTATCAAACAATCTTTCGAAAGGTTGAAATCATAATAATAAAATTTGTTTTCAGGAAAATGAGTTATATACTCCTTCTAAGTGGAGTACTGCAGTCACAGTAAATTATATTCATTTTTGAACTAAAATTAATTTTGCTGTTTAGTATTTTTCTAATTTTTTATGAATTAATGTGTGGACATTATCGGTTTTGATGTTCATTATATTTCTCATAGATACCTAATACTTCTTTTGTAGCAGCACATTGAGCTTACTCTCTGTCACACACATACAATTCACTGAAGTGGCCAACATCAAAAAAAGGGCAAAAATTTCATACTAGATGAGCAGTCAAGGAAGAATGCGGTAAAATCTTTCTTACTTGCAAATTTATAAAATAAAAAATAAATTCAAATTTTCCTTAAAGAAGCCAGGAATAATAATAGGTACTTCCGAAATATGTGACATGGAAATGATACATCTCACAAATTTTTAGAAAAACTAATACGAAGCATGTTTACACAATATTATACATATAAGCCCTGAGCAACATACGGTTCTATCAAAAATATAACAGCAAAGAGTGCAAGTGTCATGATTTCAGAAAATCGCTATAAAACTAAACTGTTCAATCTAAGTTTTAGTTTTTTAGTTAGTTAACTTAGAATGTAGAGAAACAAAATGGTAAGAATGTACAGGGTTAATTAAAAATTAGCAAGCTGGCGTCTCCTTCAGGAATAACCATACGTCCGACAAGCAAAAGTAAAAATTTAGAAAGTTCTGAATCCAAACTTTCACAGAAATATTTACAGTTTCTAATTTTTTTTATAGTTTCTATAAACTTTTAACAGCTAGACTGTTTAAGACACCTTGCATATGATTGTGCGGCCTTTCTATACTCTCATTATAATTCGAAAACGCGTACCTTCAGTCTTATATTAGTTATTATTATTAGTCATTGGTATTAGAATTACGTAGTTAAAAATTTTGGATAAATGTGTTCTAAAAAAATAGACGCAATTTGTTAGTTAAACACAGTAACCAAAATAAATCGTTACTATTGAAAAAATACAACTATAACAAACCTGCAAACTCTTTTTCCTTCCAAAAATAAAACAAAAAATAAAACAATGCTCAGTGATTAAAATATACGTACTTTGATATAAATTGCGTCAGCAGATTATTTGATAAAGTGAAACGCTTATGATCTACTAATAGTTAATTAGTAAAATGCATTATGACTTAGATATTTTCTAGTAAAAATTATGTATGACATGGAAAAAACATTAAAGAAAGAATGCATCTATGAAGTTTATATGTAAAGGAAACAATTAGGTACACAATCTCATAAAAAAAAATTTAGAGTGAATCTCAAGTATGTTCTAAATCGTTGTCATTTGTTCGAATTTTCTTGAAAAAAACTGGAATTGATATTATTGTCCAGTCCTAGATAACTAATTTTTAAAAAAAGGATACAATTTTTAATACTGCAGTTGTACATTCCCCAATAAAAGTCTTTAATGAAAACAAGTTTTCTATTTCTAAAAGAATTTATTCAAATTAAGTATTGTTAATTTTATATGAAATTAAATGAAAAGGTGGGAAATCAGCAACCAACAAAAGTAATAAATATTTTTTTTGAATAAATGCAAAAACTCACCTTCGGTGCCACTAAAATAATTGTATTTAAAACAGATTGCAATAACCATATAAAAATTAAAAATTCTATAAAATAATTGTCTGTATTCTAATGACATTCAATACCAAGGATTTGTTATGAAAGGTCATGAACATTTTTTAATATTGACAATCAACTGCATGTATTATTTTTTTATAATATCTCAGCCTGATAATAAACACTTTTTGAGGATGTGAAGCTACCGAGGTACCTCATAAATAATATTTTTTGTCAAACAATTATGATAGAACAAATCTGTTAAAACAAATCATTCAAGTAATACGTCGAATTTTTTGCTCACGATTAAGCTTCATCAACACAACCAACAATTTTTTCTCGCCAAGCCGCCACTCAAAAATCTAATCGTAACCAATTAAAAAATTCGCGCGATAACATTTGAGCTTTACCGGTAACTCATTAAGAGGTGCACCAAGCACCAATCACTACTACCTTTGCGTTCGTCCGGCAAGTTTTCGTTTCAACTTTATGCACAGAACTGAAACTACGTTAAACCACTACGCTACGAGAGCTTCGACCGTCGGCATGAGATACATAACAGCAACATGAGCAGTAGCACGCGCTTGTATCCGTTCGAGAAGAAGAGGAGTATTTCACGTACACACACGGTTTTCGCTAATTTATAGCACTCTAGGTGGGCAGTTGCATCTCGTGCAAAAACAAGATGCATTGGTGCAAGAAATCGTCACTAGTTACTGCGCGCCGGGTATCCAGAAGCTAATTCGGTTGTCTATGACCATGTAACATCAATTAAAGGCGTCTCCTCTATCAAAATTGGGTTATAAACAATTATTGCCGCTAATAAATCTAATTTCACAGATAGTTTCGTATAATGTTCCAATGTACTTATTGCTTTTAGTTTATCTTAAAGAAAATTGAAGGGTTTTAAGTATCTTAATTAGTTTTTAGTGTTCACTTGATCAGCTCTGAAAACACAGGGAATTAAACCTGACTGTCAACAATATTTATTTAGACATGCGTTTACCAGATCAATGCTGTACATCAAGTTTTTTAGAGATTAAATAAAACTTTTTTGGTTTTCTGTTACTTTTTTGGGGTATCATAAAATTATTTGGCGCCCCTTTTCATGCAAAATACGGAAAAGATCTATTTTGGCAGAAATTGGTTCCATATAATATGCATATATATGTGTCCATGTGCGCGATGTCAGGAAGTTGTGAAAAATTATTTAATAACAAATAAAGGCTTTTTTTGTTTTTCGTCTGTACCTTAGTTAGAAAAAGCTTCTTAACCAGTTGTTTAGAATCAATTGTTCTATGGGCCTGATATGATAAACACAGGGTATAAACGGTACGAGTATGAGTGGAAAAATTTTGACGAATAACAAAGCAAAAAATCACACCCATGTTTCCAGAAGAGAAAAATTCGCGATACGTTTGTTTACAGGTTATCACTGGATAAACGCAAAAAGAATGGTGTGCCTTTTGAATATCTTGATAATTCTAGAATTTACTTATCGTGTTTTACATAAACATTAATATAAATTAATTATAAAGTTTCAAAATGTGTAATTTGAAATAGGATTTGAGGTTTTAGTGTCAAGTTATCATATTATCATATGTAAAAAGCCCAAAATTTCACAAATTATAAATGCTAAGGACCAAAATGATTTCAAAATATTTACTTTATACATGTTTTATCTGACGTATAAACTTAAAGTTTTTTACCCTAACACCAAACCTTTCTTTTTTCGGCCAACGCACGTCTGTGACACACCAAAGGTGCCACAGTTTTCCCATGTTTTAGCTACCAAACAAAGCAAATACTATTCAAACCATTACATTTATTCCATAAAAAAATAGGTGTTTATTTTTTCGATGTCAAAGCTATTTGTTTTATTTTATTACCCATTTCTAGGCCGAAGAGACAACGCGTGTTTGCCACAGTAAGAATAATTTATTTAACATGTATATGACTGTAACTTGGTTATTAAGCTCCATAGACCAAAGTACTATAAGAATTTTTTGTTTGATTTGGTGTGTAATCTCATCAATTAAACTATTTATACCCTCTATAATTAATTTTCAAAATTACTCAATGTTTCTCATCAGATGGGAATTTTGAGAAAATGAAACAGTTTTAAAGTGAAGTTTTGGGGAAGAAAATTTTTTCCACTTTAACCAAAACCTAATATTCTAATATAAAACATGACACATGTAGGGATTGTGAGATCAATAATTCAATTGTTACCTGAAAAAAGCCGAAATAACATATCAAATGTGTGTACCAAAGCTTTATCAAGTGTATTTAATCATCACAACGAAATTTGTATATATTTTTTGGTCCTTTTTCTACAGTCTATTTGATTTCAAACACACATTTTACACGTATCGGTCACCCTACAGTTTCAAACCCTAAGCGGGGGTGAATATCACTTCTACAAGTATAAATACAAAGGGGTATCATGTGATATCTCTTTCTAAAGTTCTCTTTTTTGCCAATCTTTTTTTAAATAACATTATTTTTTACAGAGCAATGACCTACAAACCGTAAAAAATTAAAAATTTTGAATTGTAATTGAAAAAAAAGCATGACTATAAATACCGTGATAAACAAGTGAGAAAAAATCCTAAATCCTTGCGAAACATATTTGCGTTATTATTTGTGATTTCGTTGTATACTAACCATCAAATTTTGACAATGGATTATTCTTTACAAGAAAGAATTGAAATAATGTTTATTTATGGGAAAGAAAAACGCTGTGCACGCAGAACTGCTCATGTTTTTCATCAGAGACATCCTGATAAAAAAATATTGGGCATCAGTGTGTGCTGGATTTAGTTCATAAATTTGAAGAAACTGGAAGTCTGTGGAATAAAATTGTCAAGAATCGTAGAGTTTTAACTTTAATTTTGCATAGGTTGAGATTTTAGGAATTTTGCCATGGATCCTCAAACATCAATACCAAAAGTCTCCAGGATAATAAATATTTCCGTCGACGGCTCTTTGCATAAAACGTTAGGCCTAAATAAATTATTTCCCTACAAAATACAGCTTTGAAAATAACATGCTGAGGATGATTATGCCAGAAGGTTAGAATTCTGCGAATTAATAACTCAAAGGGCAAATGCAAACCCTAATTTTATTAAAAACATATGTTTTTTATGACTAAGCAGTTTTTTTAATGAATTTGTCAATAAACATAATTGGAGATACTGGGACAATAACAATCCACAAGTTTTTCGAGAAAAACACAACCAACATCCTCAGAAAATCAACGTATGAGCCGGAATTTTGGGTAATGAAATTATTGGTCAATTATGTGTGGAACAAAATTTAACTGGCGAAATGTGTTTGGACTTATTAGAAAATGTGATAAATCCCCTTATAACCGAATATCTAGAAAACCAAATAGATCAAGATGGAACTTTGTTGCTGGACGAAGAAAACCTATTTCTTCAAAAGAACGGAGAACCTCCACATTATGCCTTGCCTGTACGAAATTGGCTTAATGAGACATTTCCAGATAAATGGATTAGAAGAAGGAGCGCTATACTATGGCCAGCAAGAACACCCGACCTAACGCCCCTTGACATCTTTATGAGGACATCTATATACTGTGGTCTACAAAATAAAACTCAAACTTCAAAAAGTAAGGAAGGAATTCGAGTTGCGACTTTACCATTGTTACCAACAATGGCGGACATTTTGAACATCTAATTTAAGTACAAGGTAATTCTAACACTAATACAATATTAACAATGTAAATAACTGAATACAAAGAACGACACGATGCTGTGGCAAAAATACTTCACCAAGAACTAGCAATGAAACATGAATTATCACAGTCGGTAAGATTACCATACTATAAATATAAACCAGAATCTGTTTTAGAGAATAACAACTACAAGCTGTACTGAGACCGCACGATACTGACCGATCGGTCTGTTGCTCACAATAGACCAGATATAGTTTTGGTAGATAAAGTCTCTCGGAAAACAACTTTAATTGTCATAGCAATTCCTAACAACAATAATATAAATATCAAGCAGGCTGAGAAAATAACCAAATATAGAGATTTGGAATTTCAAATAAAGACTCAGTGGAACATGAACAACACACGAACTGTACCAATTGTTTTGTCAACGACAGGACTAGTCCGAAAACATCTATTAAACAATCTAAAATACCTCGGTCTGGACGAACATCTTTACAAACAAATGCAAAAAGCCGTCTTGTTAGGGACAGCCCGGACGGTCAGAAAATTCATGGGAAACTGCCGCCACGACTCCAACCACGGGCCTGAAAACCTGGCAAGGGCTGCCTCAGAGCTAAACCCTTTTGATATCTAGGATATTTGGGGTTTAGTGAATTTTCCCCCAAAGGTACTCATAGCGTGCCTTAGAGGGAGAGTGATGCCATACATTGTATGGTCAAGTCGGGATGTAAATAATATAATAAAATATTAATAATGTAAATACCAATTGGTTATACCAATTATCCTGGGTGCAACTGCTGAAATACCTAATGAACTCCTCCCCAATCTTATGACACTAGACCTGCCGAAAGACCTATTCCAAACCATGCAAAAGGCAGTTATTCTGTCAACTTGTGCAATCGTAAGGAAAGTTTTAAACAACAGAAGATAACCGTTTAAAAGGTATGTGTCTTGCTTTCACAAAAGCCGACACAAAAATTTAACCGTACAAACGTGAATATAAAAAAGTAAATACAATCTAATAATAATTATTTTAATTTTAAACTTCAAAATGGCATTACTCTGTAAAAAATAATCTGAATTTAAAAAACGAGGTGTCAAGAGTTTGGCAAAAAAGAGGTATCACATGATAGTCATGTTACCCCTTTTGTATTTAAGCTTGTAGAAGTGAAATTCACCCCAGTTTAGGGGTTGAAACTCCAGGGTCACCGATACGTGTAAAATGTGTCCCCTCGTAAATATAAATTAATGTGTTATTTTATCTTTTTCGTTTATAGCTATTTTAAACGTTATTTTGTGTTGCTAGTTTTGAAAAGAAACTAACTATATATATATATATATATATATATATATATATATATATATATATATATATATATATATATATATATATATATATATATATATATATATGTGTATATATAACTATATATATATAAATATATATAGTTTAAAGTTAAATTCAGCATTACTGACAAGATATTTTGTGGCCATCGGACTTGCTTTAATAAGCCGTTGTTTTTTAAAAAAAAATTACACCATTTTTCTGTTGGTAATAAACCACGTACGAAGTGTCAGAATCTGTAAAGGTTCTGATAATGCCTCATTTCCTCAAAGTTACAACTTTTCGAATCATAAATTGACTCCATTTCTTCATATCGTGCTGAAAATACTCAATAAGTTATATAATTAAAAGGTCAACAACTTTAGAACAAATTAGTTTTGATTGAAGCTCAGTAATTTAGATTTTAGATTTAGAGTAGGTATTTAAAATTAAAATAATATTTTTTTAAAGAATATAATAAAACTTATATAATGCGTTCACCATATTATACCACATAACACTTATAACTTTCATGAGAAAAGTACAATGCGAGTGTGTACGATACAAACGGGCACGTTGCCATCAACCTCAATCGTTTCATAGATATTTGGTTAAAATTGTAACTTTTTTGTGCTTGTCATAGTATGTTTTCCGAATGCGCAAATACCAGGAAAACATTTCTTTTCTGTTAGACATAACACCACCATACAAAAAAAATGTTTCTGAGCCAGAGGAATGAATCGGTTTTGGTTCAGCACCCTCCTGCATTCAGTAAATTGCTGAAGAATGTTAAAATTGTAACCCACAACGATATGGACCACTAACGAACAATAGTTTTTCAGAAATAGTTGAAAAGTCACAATTACTGCAAAATCAGTGGGAAATAGAGCATCTCTAACAGGCTAAAGAGCATAGAAAATTAAATGTCCACACAGATGTCTTTGGCAGAGGCAATATAACATTTTTTGTGATAACATAAAAGTCAGCAAATTAATATCTAACACACAAGAGGATTTTAAGGTATTCTTAGGATCAGAATTCAACTCCATTAAATAAATACAATTCTATTTTAATATGCGAACAAACAAATTAAATAGTATTCTGATATATTGGGTATTAGATTCAGCCTAGCTATATTGTCAGCTAGTAAACTTCAACTGAAGGTTTAGGCTAAATATGATGAAATTCCTGTCAAATTTGGTTAATTGTTTCAATTAATTGTAATTGATTGGGTTCAAATTCGTAATCCTTTTCGATAGGTGCGCCATTAAATGCTATACAAAATGCTCAGCTATGTAATTTATCCGATAGTTTTTAAAACGACTATCCAGAACAATACATATCATTGGGAATTCTATTTATCCATTAAATGTACAATATTTTATTTGCGCTTACCTTTTTGATGCTTTTTAGTTATCTAAAAGCGTTTACTATAATTATCATGATTTCAAATTAATTTAGACATATATCAAATCTCTGGAAAGCCCAGCAAATATATTCAATTATATTGCAAAAGGGGACATAATTTAGTATTTAGATGTTAACAATTATAATTTCAACAATAAGTGGCACGCGGAAAATGACTGACAAAATTAAAGCGTGGCCCCGGATTACCCTATATATTTTTACATTGTCAAAAAGATATTTTTTCTACAATTAGAATGACGTAAGCTTGGGTAGATGTAAAAATCCACATTGTTAAAGCAAAATATTAAACAAAATTAAGATATTAATGAAGATTAAAGTTTTATAAAACAAAATATTAAAATATATAACATAGAAACAGCAAGTGCTCATAGTATGAACATTTACTATGACCACTTGCTGTTTCTGTGTTAACTATTTTAATATTTGGTTTATTTGGTTTTATAAAACATTAATTCTCATTAATATCTAAATTTTGTTCAATATTTTGTTTTAACAATTAGAAACCTTCGAAAGCCTGGCAATAATCTAATCGATCAATAAAGCATCGTAATGATTTTAATTATCACTAAAGGAAAAAGACTAAAGAACTCATATCGGGAGATCGCGATAACTATTAAATTTGCCCTGTTCGACCCATCGATCGCTGTGGAAATATTTCATTTATGTATGAACGAACGTTAACGCTATAATGTGGCGGAGCTCCATGTTGCTCTTACGATGTGTAAAATGAATTATTGTAGATACGTATAACGTCACCCAGGTCAAATAAATGTATCTACATAGTCCATTCAGTCATATAGGAGGCCCCACAAGTCTGCAAATTCCCTTCTATCTCTTTCACTCACAGTATTCATTACCAATGCTCTTATCTTTCTCCAATTTTCCCTATACTGCATGATGGACTCAACCACGTTTGATTTACCTATTGACCTTTCTTCCCTCGCAACCTCTTCTCTTCAAAATGTTCATAAACATGCCTGCACCTCTGATACTTATTCCAGAGTTAAGTGTCTTTGTCTACTGCCCTCTCTTCCTCTCTGTCTGTGCTTCCCACTCCAATATCGTTTCTCCCTGTGTTAGCGCTTCCCTTTCCTCTCTTTCCTCTACCACTGTGAGTCGTTTAGACATTGTCCCAAACAACACGGAAAGTGCATTTGTGGAAAAGATCCTCAATAATTTATATTTTTCAATTTTCAATTACTCATATGCATTTTTCATTGTGAAGAGTGTTTTAAGCAAGGAATATTTTTAGACTCTTGTAGAGAGGTTTCCTGGTAACAAACAATATGTCTTTTAGAATTCAAAAGGATAAAAAAATCTTCAATATTGAATGTTGCATTTGTATGGCTTACTGAAAATTCGTGGAAAAAGACTGATTCTTTGGAATTCGAGTGAAGTCAATTCTGCTTCTATCGCCTTACGGGAGCTCAGACATTCGCTATTCAATCCGGATTACCCCAAACTGCAGTCCTTTCGGAAATATATGAGTCTTTCCTGCGACAATGTCTTATGTCTAACAAGATGTTTGGATTCAACGTTTCTTATCCTTGTAATCCTATCGCTTGTTAAGGCGAACTTCACATTCGGTGGAATCTGAGTAAAGCTGAACGGTTTTTTATTTTTCTCTATAAGCCTGTAGCATTGTGACATCATTGTAGGACCGATAGAGGTCGTTTGTCGTTCGGTTAATAGTGAGCTTTTGCTGTTTACAGAAATAAAATATATCTTTTTTACACTACACATACTTTTAATTTAAAATTAAATTAAAAGAGACAAACTTTATCATATTACGTTGTTCTGACTGAGAAACTTCATTATTTTTTGTTTCGACAAATAAAGAAATATATATTTAGTTACAGAAGAGTTTCCCTATATAATTTTGTGTTTTAACTACTAAAAAAGCTTATCTGGTACATATATAATTTCATTACAATATTTATGATGATTTAATGAGAGAAAAATCCAAATATTGATTATTTGGATATAAAATTAGTGTAAATTGTTATTAAACGAGTTTTTATTATAAACTATTGAATTAAAATCTCTAATAATTAGTTTATGCAGACAAATAATAAAGTTATAAATTGATTAGGTTTTTGAACACCGATCAAAGGAAATGCAGTACATCCTTTATATAAATTTGAATATTTTATAAAAAATGTTCAGTAAAAGACACAGTTTTAACAGTTTTATATTTACGTTTAATTGTTTATTGAAGTTTACGTAAGTTTTACGTTAAAGTTGATGTACGTTTTAGTACTGTGAGGTAGTCAGTAAATAAGTATTTGTTTAGAGATTATCTCTAGCTGTTCTATATAAGTTCATCCATTAAACATTATTTTTTACTTGTATTCAGCTTAACAAATTTATTCACTTTGGCTATTTAAACCAGAAGCAATAATACTTATTCCATTTATTTTCGCTAGAATATCCTTATTGCATAAATTTTTCCCTGATGATGTAGAGCAGGGATTTAAAAAATTTCCAGCTTTAGGTCCATACTAATTACTCCAGTAGTAAGTTCGAAGAAATTTGAAAACAGAAAAAATCGTTTGAAGAGCAGCAATCTTTCTTCACTAAAGTCCAAATTGAACAACTTTCTTCACTAAAGTCCAAATTGAACAACAGGATGCAACTCGTACCAGCTTCCGGGTGGCTCTTCATCGATGAATAACTGATCAAAGAATCAGTAATTGCAATAGCCGAAGAAAGGTACCCCCAAAAAAGGTAAATCTATTTAAAATTATCACTTTGTCAGACTTAGCTTCACACAAAATATATCATCTCAACTTTCTGCCACAAAATGGATAACTTCAAGGGTTTTCTATGGCCTTGGATGCGACAACGAATGTGCAGATGCTGCTCAGGGGTTGGTTTTTAGTCTAATAAAAGCTATGAATTGTATGAAAAACTACTTGATATTGAGAATATTCATATTACGATTATTGGGAAGATATTTTTAAGTTGAAAATCCTATTAATAAAAAGAACTTTCAATGGAAAAACGTCTATGATGATAATAAAGGGGTTGTTGCTCTTGTGTCAAATGCTATAGAAAATGATGATTCATAACCATTAGTATTTCACTAGATGCCAAATCAGGAATTGGGTCCTCAATAATGACTACAAACAAATGTGCTATATACACCCCAACTGTAAATACTGCCAGTCCTGCTGGTGCGCGTAAACTTACTGTGTACTATCAGAATGTTCGAGGTCTAAGAACCAAAACTGAGAGTCTGTATAGTAGTGTCCTATCTGAAGAGTATGATGTTAGCACAATCAGACCACTGGCTAATTGTGTGAAATTGGTATCTACAATCTTTTGTCAGTAGGAACAAGTACATAAAGTCAAGTACTTACAGTAGGGGGATTCGTGTCAATTCTTTTTGCAATTAAAAAAGACATTTTTCTTATGAGGTAATAAACATTAACTATGATAATGTTATTAATTAAAATCAAACTAAAAAATCTTTTATATATGTATGTTTTGTTTATCCAACTGTCACAGCAGCGAATTGATAACATTACCTAATTTTTAGTTTGGAGAATATTCTATCCACTCTAGATGCATAAGACTTTAATGCACAAACTCAATTTACAGAAACATAGGCTTGCATAGTGGCAATTTATTGCCTTACATTTTCCAGGTAGGGGAGTAAACACTGGCGATAATATAAAGGGGAAAATTCCTGGTAGAATTGTCCAGTAGATGTACTTAGCTCGGCATGATATACTAAATCCGATTTACAATTGGATGCAAGAGAAGTGCGTGGAATATGGATTAAAAATGGTTAACTACAGCCATTTCGCTAAAGGCAATTAATCTTATTAAATCTTTTAAGCGATTGTGACAGTTAAGAGCCCCGAATATCAAAGAAATTAATCGATGTAAAAATTGGAAAATGAGTAAATGTCTATTTTATGCCGATGTTAAACGAAGTCAAGTTAAGACTTTGAAACAAGATTTAGGAATATACCTCCCTTGTTCAATTATATTTCAAATCAATCAAACCATAAACATGCTCTATAAAGCGAGAGGTAGAGGCACCCAGCTTATCAAATGTCCAATACTACAGGTTATTTTAAATACTTAAGGAAAACAAAGACCAGGACAGAGAAAAATTATAAAAAGACAATTGACAATAATATCAATAGAGATCCCAGTACCTTCTGGTCATTCTTTCGAGGCAAATCACATGATGGTTGTGTGCCATTCTAACGTTATTCAACCCTGAACAAAGCATTGCAGATGCCTTTGCACATATTTTCATTTGTAAGTTTGAACGAAACTAAAGTGATCGATCAGCAAGATCTTATAAACGTATGGGGGGTATTTTATTTCCTGAAATAACTGATAATGACATTCTTTCCAGCATAAAACGTTGAAGCCCAAAAAAACAAACTGGCCCTTATGATATACCACCATATCTATAAGGGGTGTGCCGATCTGTTGGTTACTCCTCTAAAATATATCTTTAATCTAGCTCTAAAGCAGCGATGGTTTCCTGATAAGATTTAAAGAAGCAATTCATTAACCCCATATACTTAATAATGAACGGAGGGAAAATATTCAGGACTATCGACCTATCAGCTTTTAAACAGCTTAGCTAAAATATTTGAAAAAAAATAAACCTTTATATCGCTAACCTAAAGATAGCAGAATCTTCTCGACCCACATAGCTGACAAATCGTATTTCAAAATACCAACATGGTTTTCTTCCTAAGATCAAGTCAACAGTTACAAATCTCTGTATCTTCTCTGAATATGTATTCGGAGGCAATAAACATAAAAACTGGATGTCATATGACACATTGTATCACAATTGATAAGGTGGATTTTTTTAAATAAATGATTTTTGTCAAAAGTATTCTTATATTAAACTTCAACTTATAATTATATTAAGTTATGGGACTTTCTTTCAGTGTAACCAAATCTTAATAGTTAGAAACAATTCTTTTAATGTTTTTCGATTTGCTTATCATATAGCGAAGACCTGCGTTTATATTTTTTTTTTCACCTATAATTAAACCCATTAATGGCATAAATGGTGTTGTTGCACTTCAAAACGACTTAAATTGGCGCTGGCGCTTAATTGGTTTAGAGAAAACAAAATGTTTGTTAATACCCAAAATGTATGTATATTGTTTCCTTCTCCCGAAAAGTCAATATATCTATGGAAGACTATTACATTGGAAATTGTAAGGTTAAGAGGTGTAAAGAGGTTAAAGATCTGGGGATAGTCTTTCAAGATAACTTCAAATTCAATACCCATTTCAGCTATCTGATAAACAAGAAAATTTGAGTGTAAAAAGTTATCACCATACGATTTTATACATCTATTCCTCACCTTGAGTATGCCTCTAACATTTGGTCACCAAATTGTTACACCCAAAGTAACGAAATTGAAAAAGTTCAAAAACGTTTTCTGCGCTATCTCTATTTCAAAGACAATGATGCCATAGTGATATATTGTCTCTTGATGGTATCTTATAGATCAATGTTGGCAACCTTCGATCTCTGTTCTTTGAGTACGAGGAGAAAGACCCATGCTGTTATCTTTATATATAACATTCTAAATACAGAAAATATTTCGATTTTTGGCTTGATCAATAGCGTTAAGTTTAGGGTTAGCTTAAGACTACTCTCATCTAATCTCTTCATACAATAAAACATTCGCCCTTCACTTATCTACTCAGTGTCTGCAATGATATGCTGTCCAATAACATAGTTCCTGACCTATTTAACATAAAATTTGGTGAGCTTAGGCGCATATTATTGTTGCATCAGGATGTAATCCCTTCATGATATTGGCATGTCTGTGACATTGTCAAATACTTGTGTACTGTTTAACCCTTCACATGTAAGTACCTATTTGGTGTTTGTAAAGAGAATAAATAAATAAATATATTTCAGTCACCTATTCATTTATTTTATACTATAATAATGGATAATAAAATATATTAAAGATTTTACACTTTCACATATTATTTTTATTTTGTTAATGTCAAAAAAGTAAATGAGCTGATATTTAAAATTGATATAATAATATTGGAACACATACTATGTGTTTGAGTTTGAATATTACTAAATTTTAATTATAATCTCTGTTTCTTTTTTGACAAACAAATAAAAATAATGTGTGCAATTATTCATTTAATTTTTATTTTAAATTTAAATGCTTCCCTCTATTATAACGTCCATTGATTAAGTCAACTATTCAAATTTATTAAATCCGGTTAAGCTACTTTATTACATGACATTTATTGCACCGATTTGTTCAAAACATAACTTTTATTATTCACAACATATCCTTTTAAATAGGCATTGTCAGTCACGTCATACAATCGCATCGATTATCAACAATGAAAGCATCGACAAATGCCATTTATGTTTCCATACAGCAACTAAATTGCAATAGACCCTAACTCGACAATTTAGCTGTGCAGCTGTTGAAAAAGCTCTCTCAATAATAATCAATGAGACATTTCGTTTCAGACGGAAACTAAAACTCATTCTACTCACAAAAGGTTTTCATCCGCTTTCATGTTTACCGTATAATTATTTATTATATCATTGTTAACAGCACAGTATTGTTTGGTTGTGACATTAGGTGAAAAATACGTGCAAATTATTAGACAAGGCAGTAAATAGTTCATAATACGTACTAGTAGAATAACTAAACGAGGGGTCTGGAAATAAAATGGGTAATTCAGCGTTACGGTAACAATTATTATATAAAACAATTGTGGACATACATTTAAAATATATGTAAATAACAGTTATAAATTAGTAAAGCATCCGAGTAATATAAACTTAAATATGTTACAGCAAAAACTAATGAAAATGAGAGAATTTGACGTGAAACAGTAAAAATGATTATTTTATAGAAACGTGAGTTCAATTTCACTTAAAAATGCACAATTTACATTTCAGAACATTGTAACCTTGAATTAAATTCACAAGTTTAAGCAAAACTCTTAATATTAATTTTTTAGTGTCTTATAAAACTGCAGACTACATTTACAAATCGAACTCCATAATTTAGAATATCCTCGACGAACCCAGTCATCATCGAATTCCAAACCTTAGAGGACTGTCAAGACGACAAGCAGTAAGCATGTTGTATGAAATGTCAGATTTGTGTTATGGTTTGATTATCCCAATCGAATGCACCTTTGCCTTGGTATGGAATAGTAGGTATTCTCTTTGTCATAGTTTATGTGTATCACCACGGATTTTTGTAGGCGGTTGGCTTCTATGGTAGGTCCACCTAACAGGGATCCTTTGAAAATATACTTTTCGAAGAACTTATTCATTGTAATTCTGATTAGTGATTCAATTCTAGGTATAACATACGTGGAACTAGCTCTGATTTTTAAATGCTGAACAAATCACAAAAGGGTTCATCATAGTCATCGTTGAATCTGGAGTCAGTCGGTTGGTTAGGTTGTTTCTCTTTTAAAATCAACACGTTGACTCTCGGATCAAATTGAAAGCCTGCTGTTGCGGAAATCCAAGGACAGTACGAAATCAATTCCAATGCCTGAACTAGGACCTTAAGCCGGATGTTAGTTTCACTTAACCGCAGTTGTCCTTCTTCTTTCCGACCCTGTAATAACACTGACTCGCCAGTGATGGTTCACACCTGGATGTCGCAGGCAATTGGTTAGATCTGCGTCGGCTGAAAATTCTGGGTTGATAATGATAACGCAACAAATTTAATGTGTCTATCCATACCACTGCCAGTACCCTCAATGGATAAATTGCAGCTAACTTCAAAGAAATTCATTTTGTTACCTGGCTTGGTGAATGGTTAGCATTAAATAGACTGTGTCTGGATGGATAGCGTGCTGGCCGCCTAACTTTGCAATTCCTCTAGAAGTGGCAGCGGAAATATTCAACTTAGTTGTCGTTGGCTTGCTGTTCTTGCTTGGCAACCGTTGTTGCAGACTAACTGTTCAATTTCTTTCAAAGACGCTTGTATTTCCTCAACGGAAACATTGTGTTCTGTAGACATTCATTATCTATGTTATATGGTTAGTGGCCTCTGAGTACACATGATTTAATAAAAGATTTTCAATTTGGTCTGGACAAATTCATCACGGCTTACACCTCTAACCCTCAGAGGATGTCTTCGTCGCACTTCCTTACGTTACTGATTGCAAATTTATATGGATATCGTTTTCCCTATGCAGTGGTCTTTAAACTCTTATATTTTCATAAAAATCTAAAATTTTTGTATATTTGCCCAATACTTTTAAGTAAGGCATCAAATTAAAGCTAGTAAACTGACTTAAAATATATCATTGTTATCCCTTCAATTGATGGATGGCTTTAATTAATAATATTTTCGTCTTGTACTAATGATGTGCTTTGAAGTTACTCTAGAATTCCAGAGCAAAGCTTTTCCAAAAGGTTACAAATGAGGCGGTGGCCTTTCATTATTAATCCATCCGCTGGTCATAGCCACTGCTTGGTGAGTTTACAAGAGAACTGTCTGTAATTGCAGAACCTTGACAATATACTCTCATCATGTCTCAAAAAATTTGCTAAACGTTCTATTTTAATTCAATATGTTCCATTTTCTGCATTCTATGGAATAGCATTTTTTACAAACAATAACAATTACAAAAATTTCGTTAAGAAATTTGGAAAAAGACCGAAGCACTCGTCCTCAACTTTATGACTAATATTGACACATTGTTTCTTTGTAAGAGCCCCTGTCTGAGTAAAAGTGGGACTAATATTGGCCCATTGTTGCAAATCATCAACTGATGAAGGTTCTCGACTAGAAACAAAATACTGTCTTGCGTTAAATGGATTGAAAAATCTCGAAAAGTTAGTATAGTAATTTTTTCGTGTGATTTGTATCCTAGGAGTCATAGGAAAACGGCGTTACTTACAGTACGACAGTCTCTGTCAGCTAGTATTTTCTGAATCTCCTAGATGAACGGAATACGTGTAGCTATGTTGGTGAAATAATTAATGGTATTTGGTGAAAATTCAAACAAAAGTTTTGTTTTCAAAGATAATCGAGAATGTGTTTAAACTTCTGTTTTTATTCGGCAGGCCCTTTTAAAAGTTCCTCTAATTTAGTATAAGCTTAATAGCGGTTAATTCGAAGCTAATCAAAGTCAAAGCAAAATTCACATCAATCATTTCAAATTCTTTCTTAAATTTCAACTTCTACGTTCATATTAACTGGATCTCACAAATAGAATGTCATCAATATTACATACTCCAGATGTGCAACTTTTATAGCCGTCTTTAAATTGATTGCTTGCTCCATATTGAAGCAAACTTTACTAAACCCTAAATGTCACAATTTTGTGACATGTTTTAAAAGGATGCACACGGAAAAGATAGCGGTGCAGCCTGTCAATATACACTCTCTTACACTTGACTAAATCTGAGTTGCAGTTTAAACTTCTTTGAACTGTAACGTCAGTGTCATCTAATATTTTATTTGCGGTAAGCTCGCTATTAGTCCACATATGACGCAATTTGATTTTTTAGATATTAAGAGGGGTCAGCGTAAACTTAAATCCAAGTTTGTGGGGTTGCAACCCTTATCCTACGGCCGCCATCTTGGAAAAAGGGGTCCAAATGTTTTTTATGGTGTTATCTGACAAACTATAAAATTATTTAATATTTTTTGTGTCAAATACTTGAAAGAGTGGTCTTTAGAATTTATAAGTGGCGTTCCTAGGTACGACTTTGATATAAGATAGCTCATTCGCCAAAAATGTGATCAAAGAATTATTTTATTTCAGTGATCCCGCTAAGGTCAGAAGGGAAACCCTAGGAAAAACCTAAATACTATCCCGATATTGGGTTGTTCAAAAGGAGATTGTCATTATTAATTTCTTCCTTAATTGTCTTGTCTCTTTCAAGTTCTTCCAACTTGAAAGCTGTTTAACTTTAATGCATGATCTTTAGAATTTTTGTGCTACCTGTACATCTAGAAACAACACATTTTTCTTATGTCAACTTAAATGTCATATATCAAACTTTCATTTCGCATTTTATATTTTCAATACATGCTAAAGCTATTGAAAACGAGGTCAGAATAGACCTGAAAACGTTTATTGTCTTGAATATACAGATTTTTTTTCCATTGTGGTGTTATTTCCCAAAAAATAATTAATATTAATGTATAGTTATGAATGCTAAATAATAGTTCTGTAAAAACATAACTAATAAATAAATTTAAAAAGTTTATAATGAAAATTATCTTTAAAACACTACCTATAAAAATGTTCTATTAATTTTTTGTAAAATGATTACAAAAAAAGTTATCGACAAATAGAATTTTTGTTTCTCAAATTTTCATTGATTTTCGCTTATAATTTTTTGATTTATGGTTCTACGACTAAATGTTACTTGACAAAACTTATATATAATCTTATTTGCAACAAAAAATGTTAAAAAAATTTTTGGTGGATCTGTAGTTTGTCAGAAAAACCATAAAAACCATTTGGACCCCTTTTTTCCAAGATGGAGGCCGTGGGACAAGGGTTTCACATTTATAAGTTATTATTATCTAAAAAATAAAAAAAAATGTAATATTTCAATGGACTATGGTTCATTTCACATTTATAAGTTATTTTGCGATAAAAAATTTAACGGCATACCTCCAAGAACAGTCTGAACACCAAATTTGAGATTTTTGGTTTACACATATATGCTAAGTGCGATAAAATCGACAAAAACCCAACACTTATTGAAGGAACTTCAAAATACACAAATTAACAAAACATTTTACGGTTTAATGCAGAAAGAAGAACTAAGGCAGAAATAAGAACCAAGGCAAAAAAAAACATTAGCAATAAAATGCTTCACATTTGATTTCAGCCAAAATATTTTACTTACTCATAAACTAAATACTAAACATCTGAATATATTATATAGTGGTGTAAGATAATAATGAGTATATAGATAGAAAGCACAATATGTTTAGTGTATAATATTAGTGAGGGTAAATATTATTAATATAATTTGGAATTTTGTATTATGTAAGTATATTAAAGATCAATAAAAATAAAAATTCACCACATTTTTTAATGGCCAAACTGATACAAATATGTCTCATTTACTTAATCTTAATATACTTACATAATACAAAATTCCAAATTATATTAATAATATTTAACTTCACTAACATTATACAGTAAACATATTGTGCTTTCTACCTATATACTCATTATTATCTTACACCACTATATAATATATTCAGATGTTTAGTATTTAGTTTAATATTTAATTCTGACTAAGCCTGTAATCAGAGCGAAACATTTGTCAAGAAAATCATAAATTTGTGAAAATTACCACAGTGGTTAGTGTTTTAATATAATTAAAATATGAATTTTCACCAAGGAATGACCGAAACAATCATCAAAATATTTTACTTTTTACTTTACTTTTTACTCATAAACTAACCAGTCCCGTTTTTGTGGTTTACCAGGAAGGTACAGCAGAAAATGTTGTATCCATATAGCATCTATATTTCTGAGTTACCTTAGAGACTGCATTTCTGTATATTTTTTATGTACTGTGCTCAAACTATTTCATGAAAAAATGTACATAATTACAATTAAGGATGACTCAGAAAATGTGGATGTTTTTGATGACTAGTAGAACTTATATAGAACTCTAGAGAAAGTCTGATTTGAGCTGGTGAATACCTATTAAGGACATTTTTCTGTCATTAAGCCTGCTATAGAAATCAAATCAGATATAATACTAATTGTATACCATTAAAATGTCTCCTGAACAATCTTTGTTTTTTCCCATTTATCACAATGGCTCATATTAAAACCTACTTACAGCAAATCAGTAGACATTTTCACTTACTGTTTGTTGAAAAGCAAGTATTTTACGAAGATTTTTTTGAGAAATATAACACTGTTGCCGATATTGATGAAGACGGCCAATAGCAACAGGTGTGATATAATTATACTTTATTTCATATAATATGGTTCTTACTGTATTATAATATTGTATAGTGTAAATCTATAAAATTTAGGATAAATCTATTTGTGGACATATTTAGTTCCCTAAAGGCTTATGCTTGTCTTCACATCTGTCGTTCCTGAAAGACAATCCTCAATTGAAATTCGTGAAATGGGGTCACACTCACCCGGCATTTTTCCAATATTAATATAGTAAAAATGCAAATTATGGACGTACGGCTTAACCAATTTTTTCGATTTCAATCTCGGCAAAATCAGAAAATAAACATTAAAATTTATTCTACCGAACTCTACCGTTCAGTCCCTCACGTTCAGCATTCCAAAGTTCCAGATGGAGTTTACGTTTTGGCAATGTAGCCTTGAAGCTATGATGAATGAACGCATTAAATTATCCGATTTATCTTTTGAATTTTTTTTTCTAATCGGCACGGCGCTTGTGAAAAGCGTCTGGAATGTTTTCGTATCTCAATGAAAATAAACTTTTGCTAAATGATGAAATTTTCATAGAAACATGACGTATGTCGGCGCTTTAGTAACACTTGTTTGCATACTGATCAGATGTGTGCTATTACAGTTTTTCTTTCCCACTAATAATAGATTATATATAAGTTGGTATTTTTGTTACTACAAATCTACGTAACAGGATTTCTAGCATCCTATATTTTGGTTTATCATATTTTATTTCGTAAATTCGTTTGCCATTTTAATCAATTTATCACATGACACTATCACAAAATAGATACTTAAACTTTAATAATACAATATTGATTAAATAGAATTGAAGGAAAAATGCAACAAAATCATTTAACAAACAATATTAAAGTATTTCATAAAATTTTAAGATTATTTCATTTTTCTCAACATAAAGAGGAACAAAAACTGAAATTAAATGCATTTCTAATCTATCAAATCATTTCCAAATATATTAATATATATATATATATATATAATCGTTCGTGCATTGTTTGTTATATTGTAACTTCTGAACGAGTATACCGATTGAGTTCATATTCACACACTGCATTTGTTATGTCGAGAGGTTGGTTTACAGTTAAGCTAGCATCCGATATGTGTTGCTGTTATCAAATTATTTATTATTATTTAAAACGCACATCAGGTCCTGAAGGCCTAGGCCGTGAATTACATTTTGTGCAACAATTTTCATATTTATTTTATTTACAATATATACAGGAATCATTTAAATATGTGTACGACTTCATTTATTTCTATTGGCAGCCATGCTCTATGCCCATTCTCCGCAGATCTTCTACACTGTCCAACCAATTTCTCCGAGGTCGTCTTTTTCTTTTTCTTTTTGCTACTACTATGGGTTTTCTATTTATGATTATTTTTGGCATCCGATCTCTCTTCATTCGCTCTACGTGTCCTAGTCATCTGAGTTATTATTCAAATTATTATCAGCTTCTTTATTTATACATCAGAATGATTCATATTCTAATAAAATTCATTTAAGCCGCCAAAAAAAACGACACCTTCTAAATTAATCGTTTCGATAAAACCAACAGATAAACAGAAAAACCGGCTGAAATAAAAAAGAAGAGCAACACAACGGCTATTCCGAAATTTCGATAGTATTAAAAAAACGACGACTTCCATAAGGTTCTTGAATACCCTGTGACAAATTAGAAATATTCATGGACTTCTGGTATTTTCTAAACTGGCTATTTAACGACGATGATTGTACAAGTTGAGTAGTTTAGTTTAAAATTTGCGGTGTGCGATTGAATCGACTGCGAAAGAAGTGAACAGCTGTAGTATTATTCATTGTGTTTGTAAAAAGCGAATTTATTTTGAAAAAAATAAAGACGTTAAATGTTAAATTAAAATATATTAAATTAAATGTGAATATTCGAAAATTTTTGAACCCACAGAATCTATTGGAATATTTACATCACATTATGGTTAAGAGGCAAAAATTCAGAATATCTGGGTCCGCTAGCTGGCGTTGTGATGGAGCTATTGATCTTTATATATTAAATGGTTGGTAAGCAGGATCGTGAACGTGTAATTTCTTGACGATTGTTTGAGGGCAAATTCACACAATTGTTGTGTGGGCACATTGGTTTGTATCTATGCCAAGATCCGATATTCAACACCGTCGTCAATTTTTTAATCATTAGTTTGGATGGCATTTTTTAATGTTCCAGCGTTTTTGATATTTAGCACATTTAGTAATTTTCCATATTTTTTCATTTTTCATTTTTTAGATATTTTTGACATTTTTGTAATATTTCATATATTTTTTATTTTTGATTTTCTTTATATTTTTAACATTTAAAGTTTTTACTGTGTGGTCATTTTTGCCTTTTTCGTATTGGCAATTTTTGTTTTGGATATTATTGATATTTACCTGAATTCTTAGGCTATTACTGATATTTCACCTAGGATTAATCAACAGTGATTTTTCCCCGAATCTTTTTTATCAATATTAGTCACCCATTTTCACAACTGTATCACTTTCTATTGGCAAGAAATTGAATATTTCTGGAAACAATAGTCACCCCCTCGAGTCATTTTTTTTGCAAAATGACGACTCACGTATTTATTCTTTTTCGAAAAATAGAAACTTTGTCAAACAACAATTTTCAACCTGCACCCCATAAAATGAGGAAATTTTTTAAAAATATGTGAGCTCGTTTTTATTTATTTGGGAAGCAGAGTATATGTTTACGCCTATGCCACTTTCTGTACCACAGATATTGAATTACCATTCATAAAAACAATAACAATCCCTCATTGTCCTCATCTAGTAATTAAACTTTTGACCAACCTAAAATATTGTCTGAGTTACAAGTAGTGTAACTCCATTAGTGCAAGAATTTTTAAAATGTGTTCAGTACTTTCAAAGATTACTCCCGACAAACAAATTTTACCTTTTATATACAGGTTTGGTTTACTCCTTCATAATGACAACTTAGAGTTGTTAAAATGGCGATGAGTGTTTAAAATAAAGGTTTGGTGTTAGAGTGCAAAACTGTGTTTTTACATACAGGTATAGATTATTTTGTTTCATTATAGGTGATTAATGAGGACTATCCGATATTAATATGAACAAGTTACTTTAGTTAAAAATAGTAATTCTAAAGAAAATTACACCCTAAAAAAATAATAGCGAATATAATTGAGAGTTTATTTTATTATTATAGGTCTTATCTCAACGCCACTCCCCTCTTGTCCCTACTTAACCCAATCGATAACGAATTGTTTGGCCATAATAGAAACTGCTGCCAAACAAAACAGTTCCTTTATACATCTGAAGACGCGAGATGTAAGACCGACATCTAGGATTTTCAAGAGAATCAGTACACAGAGGTTCCGAATCTGGAGCCGTTCCGTGTAATTACTGTTCTCCCTTAACTCCTAGGACAGAATGTCACGATAAAATTTTTCAGGTTACTTCACCTGTCAGAGATATTGAATACTCTCTTCGAGGTGTCATTCCTTTGTACGCAAGACAATATATATTATATATAAATATAATATATATTGTTTCTGGTCGGGAACCTTCATCAGTTGCGCTTCCCACAATTGAATGTCCTCTCGAACACTTCTTTATGCATTTGATGCATTTCGTTAAATTTGAAGACGCGAGATGTAAGACCGACATCTAGGATTTTCAAGATGTCGGAGAGGACATTCAATTGTGGGAAGCGCAACTGATGAAGGTTCCCGACCAGAAACAATATATATTATATTTATATATAATATATATTGTCTTGCGTACAAAGGAATGACACCTCGAAGAGAGTATTCAATATCTCTGACAGGTGAAGTAACCTGAAAAATTTTATCGTGACATTCTGTCCTAGGAGTTAAGGGAGAACACTAATTACACGGAACGGCTCCAGATTCGAAACCTCTGTGTACTGATTCTCTTGAAAATCCTAGATGTCGGTCTTACATCTCGCGTCTTCAGATTTAACGAAATGCATCAAATGCATAAAGAAGTGGTCGAGAGGACATTCAATTGTGGGAAGCGCAACTGATGAAGGTTCCCGACCAGAAACAATATATATTATATTTATATATAATATATATTGTCTTGCGTACAAAGGAATGACACCTCGAAGAGAGTATCCTTTATACATATTGTGATTATCATCAGAAGCCAGTAATATTTATTGATCTAATATCAAATAATGTGATTATAGAACTGAATACAACCGAAATACCAAATACAAAAATACAACCCTCACACACTATAAAACACTGCATTTAAAGTATTTCCATACACTTAGCATCATAGCATCACATTTAGTCTTAGAATGAATAATTGTATACACCTAGGAGCTCAGTATTATGTCATTGTTATATCATTACAATACTATTTTATTATGTGTAGTTGTTTATCGAGGCGCCATGACGTTTAGCAATTCCAAGAAAAAGAATTATGTTGCATAATTAAATTTGACAGCTGTCCCCTTATTTAAACATTATCATGTAAGATACATTTAAGGAATGGATTCTAATAAGAAATGTAAATCTAACAGAATATATTCTGGGCTAGTTCTTCTGATGTCGCAGGTAATGTACATAATGATCAAAGCATATATTTATATTTTGTAAAAAATAATAAATTAAAATATTAATATCTCGAGCTAGGCCAGTCAACAGAGATACCTTACAATTCAAAGTAATTCCATTACATAAAAACTTATAATTTGATCGGGGATTGCTGAAATCAACTATAAACCTATTATAGTTGTTACTGTTCAGGGGGATTTTGAATCTGCAAATTTTTTCTGTAACATTTTAATGGAACAAAGTGTACTAGGGGCAACTTCGAAAATCTGGATTACTTGTTGGCTCTTACAGAAAATGTTCCTCACAAATATTTTAGAGAAATCACTACAATTTGATCACCCAGCCTTTCAGTGCATAAATTTATGTATTGTATATTGTGTATACTTATCTGTTGTGGAGATGTCTCAACACCAATTCTGGAGTTGTTGTCCGGCATTGTATGTTTTTGCTTTATTTTTATTTTTTTTCGATAAAAAATAATCATCTAAATAGGTTCTTTATGAGCAACGATATTTTTTATTTTTAACCGACTTCCAAAAAGGTTACCAATTCGTCTGCAACTTTTTATTCCAAAATGGTTTGGGCAATTGTGATGATTTAAACTGCGTTATATTAAGAAACATTATAGAAAGGTACCATATAATTCCCTATAACATGAGATTTATGGTTTTCCAGAAAATCAGAAAAAAAGAGTAAATAAGGGGCCAGCTTTCAGAATCTTCACTGTTTTCTGTAAAACCGCTCAAGAAATTTGAAAATTATCAATTGTATGCTACAACGATATGTTCCAGCTTCATTCCGTATATTTTTCTATAACGTAAACATACCATTTTTTTTAACCGGAAAAATATATGCAAAATAATTGTAAACATCATGGTAAATGTCAAATTTTCATCATAAATATTTAGTTTAAATGTCAAGATATGCCATGAAAGTATATCGTATAGGGTGTTTATAATGGTGTTCATTTCGATTCATTTGAAGAAGTGAGTTTCTTTAAGAGACGAAGTTAAGTTAAGAGGCTTATAGTCGCGTGAAATGGCAGAAAATATAAAATTAGTTTATTGAAACGAAAATTTGTTACGCAGGCGGTTGCAGGTGTGTGCGTAGGTGCATGTGATATTAGGTGATATATAAGCAGTTGCATATAAGGATGGTTGAAATATAAGTTGGAATTGAATTAGTTATATAGCGTGGTTCAAAAAATATTATGTTGGGTGGCACATAAGGAATTACGTATACAAATTGAAATAAGACTGGAGCAAAACTATGGTTATACAGAGTGGATATTTGCGCTATAGGACGGAGTATAATTACAGTTATACAGAGGGCTTCAAAAATTGTTTGAAGTAGTTCAATATACAGGATGGTTGAAATATAAGGTGGAGTAGAATTACAGTTATAAAGAGCGGTTAAAAAAGTTATATAGTGAGAAACATTAGTAGTTGCTTATACAAGGTGTTTGAAGTCAGGAGTAAAATTATTGTTATTTAGGATGTATCAAAAATTTGTTATATAAGCAGTTGGGATATTTGAATTTTAGGATGGGTATAATATAATTATAGACATGGGTTAAAAAAATTGCAGTTGCTTCTAGCAAGTGGTTGAAATAAATAGTAGAGTAAAATTATATGAGCAGTTGCATAAACGGAATAATAGACATATGGGGCGAAGTAAACTAATTGTTATACAGGGATAAATTAAACAATAGAAAAAAAGAAAGAGTCAATAGTCTGCAGAGGATTCATACTTATACATGGTGGTTTTAAAGATAGTAGGATCGTTGCAATATTGAATATAGAAAAGTATACACTAAAATATTCAACAGATATGTACCTTAAATCAGATAAAAAAGAAGACTGTCTGAAAACAGTGATTGATTGCAAATGGTTTCTAAACGGTTTTTATTTTAAGTCGGCTGAAGTCGGTCTTTTTTAAATATAAATTATGATGTTATGGGTTGTAAAATATATATAAATAATAATATATTAATAATAAGTTCGTTTTACAGTAAATTTATCTGAAAGGTATGCAAAATTAGAATGCAATAAATTACCAACAATTGTGATGTATTCCCTATTATTTTTGGTATTAGTGTTTGACAGTGTTTTTGTATCAATTACTATTTTTTTAAATAATTTCAAGAATTTCAGTTGATCATATAATATCGGAAAAATTAAATAAATAATTAAAGTGGATAGCAATTTATTAATTTTTTATGAGCACAAAATAAATAAGATACAGTCAGTCCCTTTCGAAAATTTATATTTCTTAAAACCATAATTTGTATGATTTAATATGTGTTAGCATGAAGTATGAAAATTAAGGATGTACATCTGGTGTAAGACGTCAGGAATTAAAAAAATACCAAAATTGGAGGCATGCAATAATTGCAATAATATGCAATATGCTATAATATGCATAATGTATGTTTTTTAATCTTTGTTATTTCATTTCTCATGTTTTAGGTATATAATCCTCATAATGTAATGTTCTAAATATAGGTGTCAATGTTAGTACTCAAAATATGATAACAAACTCTATTGAGATGACCACTGTTTGGTCTTTCTAGAGTTGTTCTTGAATATGTAGGAGTAAACCTATAAATTATTTTTATTAAAAAGCTTAAATTTTAAGAAATTTCATTTATAAGATATGATAATATGGTTGGTTATTTAAAGAAGATCAGAACAGTGAAATCTAGATGTTTGAAGGAAACTAGCTACTAGAGACTCCCAGATCGAAAGTTGTGCTGTCACCTTGTTTGTGGTTTCTAAGAAAGAAATCAAACGAGACAATTTGAAGGTTAACTGAACTTGAACACAAGTTTGAACGCTACTCAATATATAGATTCTATCACATCATTAATTACACTAACATCGAAAGACTGATAGCTCGAAAAATTATTTATTTAGGTACTTCAGAAGTACAATCAGATATTCAGCCTCAAATTGATTAGCAACATCAAAAAGTTATAGGGGTTTCAGGGAAAATACTATCCAGGCTTAGCTGAGATATTGGAAAGCGATTTGTAAAAACGAGCAATGTTCTATCTAGATGAATACACGTTTGGAACCTGGATGTGTCTGCGAATAAATTGTTACCGAACAAGTGGCTCTGATAATTTTGACTGGATTTCATCTGACGTTTCTCAAAAGAGGTGATCGTCGACTAAAAATATTGGATTCGTAAAGACGATTTCTCACTTTATCTAGGTTAAATGTTTTATTATCCGCCGTATGTAATTTTGGTGCTGTAATTTTAAGTTGACATCCAGTAGTTAAGCATGCATTAATTACCATTTATTGAATTACAGTGCTGAACATCGACGTATGTTACTCAGCCGAACAACCAATCTCCTAAATCCCAAAAATCACATTTGGGAAACATCCCTCTGTCCACTATGGCATGCCAACTTGAAAAAGAATGTGTAATTATTCATTAGACCTAAAATTAAATGTCGTTGTTTCTTGGTGAATTATTATATCATAAACTTTTTAATAAGATTTTTTTAAATTCTCCCAACAAAAAGAAACGGCCATAAACCCACTTCGAACTGACAAACATAGTCTAAATATATTGAAATTTTATTTTGTAGTTATCAAATCTAAATAATACACACCTTTTTTTAATTAAATCTCTTAATTCGTACTTGCTATTCTTGTTTCATTCGAAAACTTGGAACAGTCATTTTGATGAATCACCACCTATTATTCCTTAAGGCAGCAAAATTGTTGATACATATAAATCACGCATGACTCAAAACACAGCTGTGAAATTTCGTAATATCTAAAATTTGTATTTCATAATTGCCGTTAACCTCTATCATAAATTTTTCCTTACGGATCGTTTCCATTATTTATAATGTTTGATTTTAGTAATATATTAATATTTAAAGCAGAAATTGATACTTTAGGGCATGTTTAAATTAATTTATACATTTAAAAAGATTTTCTAGTATTTACCGCAGACGCTTCAATTGCTTTAAAGTATTATTATTCAAAAGTATGTATGGTGCCTACATTTCCCGAGAATTAAATTATTAAATTAATATATAAAACTGGTGGTGCGTTCCCGCAATTTGTTTAGTGTATTGTTTTCAATTTGATTGAATTACTTTATTGATTTTTAAACTTCTGCACCTTTTCTAAAACATTCCGTCGCGCTAATGCTAACTGTAAGTGTTTTTTGCGTGTAAAATATAGACAGTATTGACATTCGTGTTTCGGATCCCTAGCTATTTAGACGCTTGGGAGGTTCGTGTATTGTTCTCCGAACTTTTCGGTCGCTTTGATTCCGTCTGAAGAGACGGCGCTTATTGTTGTTTTTTGCTTTACGATTTCGCGAGTTAGTAACTCCGTTCGAAACGACCGCTAAACCGCTTTCATTTTGTTTCTTTTGTGTTTACAAAAGCGCATCATTTGTTGTTGAACCCGCATTTTTGTTTGCTCAACAATGAACATTACGTCACTATTTTTGTGTAACGTGTTGTCCAGAAGAAGCTCTAAAAAACTGTTCCTGCTGTTACGGGGCTAGCCTCTGAAGAAAGAAGAACCAAGAAAACACCAGAGCTTCGACATAAAAGGTTAGTGATAACTTTTATTTGGTGATTCGTTTATATGACGGCACGTGTTTATTGATTGTTCCGCTAAAGGTCCTTCGTCAATTATATACTTGCATTGAACCAGCATTGAACTAAAACCGCAACATCTAATTCATACATTTTTTTGAATATTCTCTATGGAATGTGCCATCGAAGACATTCCAACTGGTATAGCTTCTTATTATATTCATCAAACTAAGTCATTTAGAAAATCATAGGCAACCAAAAACTGAAATTTCTAAAATTATTGTTTTCGTATATACAGGGAGTACATATTACCAGAGTGAACCAAACATATATTTTTAATGGGACACCCTAATAATTATTTGAAACTTACATTAAGTTCATCTCTCCCTTGCTTTCAGTATAGGGTTCAATTATTTCAAAATTTATAGTCTACGAACAAGGCTAGGTTCCGGGTGAGAACCGCGTCTGAATTTATTATATACTCGACGTTTCGACTCCTGCTTTGGAGCCATTATCAAGAGACAAAGTTTAAACAAAGCAGACACTCCCACCAACACCCAACCAATCACAATACAGCCTCTTCATCACGTGACATCTCCTTCTAACCCAGCGCTAACTATAAATAAAGGAAGCAGAGCAGACTCAAATTCAGTTCAGTTACCTAGTGACTCTTTGGGAGCAGGCAGATTGAGGCCCCGAGTTCGATCTAGACTCTGGAACTCTTTTTCATTTTTGTCTCTTGATAATGGCTCTAAAGCACGAGTCGAAACTTCTAGCCTTTAATAAATTCAGGCGCGGTTCTTATATATATATATATATATTTACTGTTTTTTTTGGTTAAGGGATATTGACTAATTGTATTTGCTTTATAACTCTTTATTCCATGCACCTAGCTTTCGGAGATTGTATTCTTCTTCTTCAGGGTTCTGAACATACGAGGTTTATATTTCATTCGTTGGAACTTAGTGTACATCTAATTGGGTACCCTAACCTGCCTAACCTAGCATCATTTAACAATCAAAACATGTATGTAAGACTTGAACAAATACATTTAAAAACTGTACACAATTTAAAACTTGACTATTATCACAATTTTCTTAAAAAATAATTTTGGTCTTCATTAACACGGCCTTTTTTATGTGTTATGTCAATCGACTCTTTATATAACCCAAAAACACAAAACACTACAAACAGCTACCATAGAGAAACATATACAACTATAGGTTATTGGTCCGTGGGACTATCGTAAAAGTCCTTCAGTGGCTCCAAGAGACGGTAGACATAAGTCTCACTCAGTCCCTGTGTATCTGATTTCTTGTTGATTGGGAAGGGTTGTTTCTCGATGTGTAACATTCCCAGAATAACCCTCTTGTTGTATCTGTTGTTCTTGTCGATTATTAGGACCTCCTCAAAATTAATAGAATGTTTGTATCTTAGTGCGTGGTCGGACAGTGCACATCTTTGTTTCCCATTTTTAAAAAGAAATACAGATGTAATAGTACTCAACAGTGATAAAGGAGGTCTCACAGTTATAATGGATAAGTGAGAAAATATTGAAAAGATGGAGAACATTCTAAACACTGCATATTTCGAACGAATCACAAGGGATCCCACCATAACAATCCACAACAAGAGTAATGCCTTTATAACCAAACTAGAACAGCACCAGTTGATAGCTCATGAAAAGCAAAACAGATGAAATGTTACAATGCAGCATGTCCTAAAATTTATGGCAATCCAGTAAAGATTATAAAGCAAATACAATTAGTCAATATCACTTAACCAAAAAAACCAAAACATTTGTTTTTTAGTTTTCGCGGGCACTAAATGTTTTAGGTGGTTTCCGGGAATTCATCCGCGTAGTTGATAACTGATCCCTGCCGGGATCGATGGTAAAATGACGATGGTGAAATGAGGCCTTGAAACAACTGCGCCTCAACAAGGACACTGTCATTCTACCTGCTGATAAAGGAAATGCGACTGTAATTTTAGATACAGCGGATTATTCAAACAAAATTCAAATATTGCTACAAGATCCAGCATATAAACAAATTACTACTGACCCAACAACTTATCTAGAGAAAACAAGCAAGGCCAAGATCCAAGCAAGTAGGATCGACAAAAATCTCCACCTGCAACTCATTCCGCGTGAAAAGTCATCGAGATGTCCGAAATTCTATGGGTTGCCAAAAGTACATAAAGAAGGTGTACCTTTGAGACCAATAGTAAGCTCAATTGGATCCCCAACACAACACCTAGCCAAATACCTAGCCCAACAACTTCAACCGTTTGCAGAGGGGGCAGACTCATATGTAAAAAATTCGACACATTTCATGGAAATTCTTAGAAAAACGGTCTTACAACCAGAGTGTCTTCTTGTAAGTTTTGACGTAGTGTCCCTTTTCACCAACATCCCTATCGACGAAGCCTTGGATATCATAATAGAAAAATACAAACCACCTCAACACCTTGTAGACTTAACAAGGCACTGTCTGATGAACACCTATTTTGTTTACGAGAACCAACGATACAAACAAGTGGAAGGAGCTCCAATGGGATCGCCACTCTCACCAGTTATAGCGAACCTTTTTATGGAGAACTTTGAGGAGTTGGCACTAAGAACAACAACTCTTAAACCCAGTTTGTGGTTGCGATATGTGGATGATACATTTGTGATTTGGCCTCATTGGAGGGAACACCTCAATACTTTTTTAGATCACCTTAATGGAATCCATCACAAAATAAAATTTACCATGGAGGTTGAAGCCAACAATCAACTGCCATTCCTTGATGTTCTCATAAATAGGAAGCAAGATGGAACCCTTGGCCATACGGTATATAGGAAAGCAACTCACACCAACAGATACCTTCATGCTAATTCTCATCACAACCCAGCCCAACTACAAGCCGTCGTCAAGACTTTAGTAACCAGATCACAAAGGCTAGCTGACCAGGATAACATCAAACAGGAAATGGACAGTTTAAAAACAGCTCTGAGACAAAACGGATTTACAGACCGAAATATACAAAGAGCCCTAAAGTCAAAATCGAGACAAACAGACGAGGAGCATGAGACACCAATAACCAAGGCTTATTTACCGTATGTCAAGGGGACCACGGACAGTATTGCAAGAATTCTACGGAGACACAATATCGATACTATTTTCAATACAGACAGAAAAATAAGCACGGTGTTGAGGACTTCGAAGACGAGGATCCCTTTAGAACAACAGGGAGTGTACGAGATTCCATGTGCAGACTGTCATAAAACCTATGTGGGGCAAACTAATAGAAGAATTCAAGCTAGACGTGATGAACACCAGAACGCTGTAAGAAAGCAGGAAAAAACAACATCCATTGCGGAACACGCCACCACGATGTCACACCGAATAGACTTTGAGAACACCAGAGTACTGGCAAATATAGAACACCCGAAATCAAGACTCGTAAGAGAGGCAATTGAAATAGCGAAGAGACCTCACAGTCTAAACGCACGCAATGAAATTCAGAACTTATCGAACTGTTGGAAAATCCTATTAAACACCGTACCGGCCCGGACCCGTCCAATAATAACTCAACCGGAAATAACAAATCAGCAGGATGGAGCCGTGCCCACTGAGCGCCACGGGCCAATCACACGCAGCCGTTCACGGTGTCAACCGATAGGCGCAGAGCCGCGACTATATAACAGCGCGCTCGCTTCAGAAAATTTTAGTATTCGAGTAACTAGAAGCGAAAGCAGAAGGCTACGAGAATTATGCGAACCGACCTGAAGAGGGCAGATGTGACTCTGCCGAAACGTCGTCATTTTACCACCGATCCCGGCAGGGATCAGTTATCAACTACGCGGATAAATTCCCGGAAACCACCTAAAACATATATATATATATATATATATCTAATTATAATGGTAACGGCTGTTAAAATTTAGTATTCAAACGAATTGGCTGCTACCCGCAATTCGTTTGAATATATATATATATATATATATATATATATATATATACCTATATATATATATATATATATATATATATATATACCTATATATATATATATATATATATATATATATATATATATATATATTTGAAAACAAGTTGGCACGGACGGAACTATGTGTGGCTCTCTTGATGGTCCGGGTGTTCGTCCGTTGAAAGTTTTGTCCCTGTAAAGGAACGGTCGCCTGACGTTTCGCCAAAATCTCACTTGGCATTTTTATAAGGCTTTTCCTCTTCTTCCAACACCAAGGGTGGCTGCAGGTTCGGACCTTTCCGGACTACTTCGTATCCGAGATCGTCGGCTAGGTCGTTCTCCGCTTGGTCTGCTCTCCGTGGCGTCACTTCCACTTCAGAAAGAGGACAAAATCAAAGAAATGCTACTGATTTTGGATTTATTGTTGAACCCATTAGCAAAAAGCTATCTGGGATAGTTATCTTCTTGTACTTCTTCACTCACTAGTATCCCGCTTACGTTCAATTAATTTTCCTCGTTAACTACAGGTTGTGTACTTTTACTTTTTCCATAAACTTTCAAACCCGTGTGATTAAAACTACCTACTAATAATTCTAACGCTGTCTCGGGTTGTCTTCGTCCAGGATAAATATGTTGTTCTAATCTTTCATACATTCTCACAGGATCTATAACATGACTGTTAATTCATTTCAACGATATTTAAGGGTTCACAAATGATTAAACAAAATAATTACAAAAGTTAAATGATGAGCTAGTTAAAATTACTAAATAGAATCAATCTGCCATGTCTCCACGGCCAACTAGTTATAATAAATTTTAAAAATATTTTTTTGTTATTAGATTTTAAATATCGCAGAAAGTAATGGTGTTAACTCTAAGGAATGCTTTATAAGAATGAAAGAATATAAAGCGTAATTTTAGTTTTTAAAATAAAATGCATTTAATTCTTTTTAAAATTAGGTGTTCGACTTTTGGCTCTACCTATATTCATTTGTAGCAATAACAAAGAAATAGCATTTCTGGTAAACTGGTACATTATCTAAAGTTATGCCTGCAACAAAATATTAAGTTGTTCTCTCTAGGGACACAGGTGGCAGAAATAATAGTGATTCTTGTACACAATTCACCATAACTTTTGAAATACTCTCAACTAGCATTAACCAACATTTCGATAAAATTAAAATTTTGTTTTTCACTTATCATTACATTTATTTAATCATTAGAAGAAAATTAATTAGCCCCATATAATATTTTTTCGATCGGTTGTCAGTAACAATAAAATTAATGGTCTGCGTCAAATTAATTATTTTGTTATTTCAAATTTACTTAATAGCAAATACATCCCTAACAGATTCGTTTATTATGGTATTTCAATTACATAAAACAATATCATTGACAAATGAGACAATTTGAAAGCCTTGTAAATGCGTGCATTAATATCTCCCAGTGATTAATTTTGCAACTGAAGTATAATTATATATTAGCTTACAAACATTGATAAAATAATAATACGAGAAATAGGCGTAACAAAATGCATTAATGGAAATCAGTACGAAATGTGTTAAATTATGCAAAAGTTAGTCGCAGGAACTGATTCTGGTTTCACTCATGCAAAATTGATTTTGATATCACAATATGATTTGTAGTTTCTGGTAATACCTATAAAATACGTATGCACAGTCTAGTTGGGTTGCTCAACTTTGAGATATTCTTCCTAATTAATTAAAGTAACGTAACTATTTAAAAAACATAATTTGTTAGTTAACTATTCCAGTAAAAATGAAAAAAATAATATTTAGTATATGAAGATGAATAGTAATTGTTATATACTGATCAAATTCTTAGGCAGTATATAATAATTAAAAATTATAATTTGAAGATTTCTAAATTTTTTAATCACTTTTGGTTTTGTTTCCAGAGTAGTGTAGTTTCACCCTTTAAACTTTTAAGTTTCTGAGTGTAATGTCTTCGATGGCACATTACATATAATATCCAAAAAAATGGATGAATTAGGTGTTGCGGTTTTAGTTCAATGCTGGTTCAGTGCAAGTATGTAATTGACGAAGGACCTTTAGCAGAACAATCAATAAAACACGTGCCGTCGCGTAAATGAATCACCAAATAAAAGTTAATCACTGACCTTTTACGTCGAAGCTCTGCAGGTGGTGTTTTCTTGGTTCTTCTTTCTTCAGAGGCTAGCCCCGCAGCGGCAGGAACTGTTTTTAGAGCTTCGTCTGGACAACACGTTACACAAAAAATAGCGATGTAATGTTCATTGATTGAGTAAACAAAAAATGCGGGTTTAACAACAAATGATGCGCTTTTGTAAACACAAAAGAAACAAAATGAAAGCGGTTTAGCGGTTGTTACAACCGGAACTATAACTCGCGAAATCGTAACACAATAACAACAAAAGCAGCCGTCTTAAGACGGAATCAAAAGAGCGTCCAAATAGCTTGGAATTTAATACACGAATCACGAATACTGTCTTTATTTTACATGCAAAAAACACTTAAAATTATTAATTAGCGCCAGGGAAGGTTTTGGAAAAGGTGCAGAAGTTTAAAAATTAATGAAGTAATTCAATCAAATTTAAAAAATACACTAAACAAATTGCGGGAACGCACCAATGGGATTATTTAGATTCCTATAAATTAATTATACTCTTATGTAAGTTTTGTTAAGTACTGCCGGGACTCTTCAAATGTAATTAATTTGCTACAGGCTGCATTTGATTTTTATAAAAATGTTTTTTTTTTATTTTCTAATTTGGCCTCCAAACTTAAGATTAAGAGATAAAGTGGAGAATACCACAAATTTTAAATAATAAACTATTAAACTTAAACAAATTATTTTAGTAATGCAAGTAACATATTTATCTGTTTTCACAATTTTAATTACTTATGTCGTCAGACGACGTTAAATGTTATCTAGTCATCTGTAGTCTGACCTAGACAGACTTTATGCTTGGTGTTCAACTAACGGTATGGAACTCAGCCCTTCAAAATGTAATAGTTTATACATTTCCCGATATTGCAACCCAATTCTATTTGATTATGAATTGTACAATACCATCTTGCCTTCTGTTCCACAAATTACAGATCTTGGTGTTTCAGTTGATTCAAGTTTATTGTTTGTTTCACACATTAATCAAATGGTATTCAAAGCTTTTAAATCAATCGACTTCATAAAAAGAATTAGCCGGAAGTTTAAATATACAGATTCTGTTTGGTTACTATATTCCTTTTTAGATCTATATTAAGAAGATGTACCGTCTATGTGGTCTCTAAACTAGATTTGCCACATCCATAAAATCCAACAAGTACAACGGAAATTCTTAAGATCTTGTTTAAAGCTAATATGAACCTTCCAAATGACATCTCTAGCAACCATACCTTCAAAACTTATTTTCATTGGAAAACTTACAGGCTAGGAGGGAAAATTGAACCTTAGTATTTTATTTAAAATTGTTTATTATTTTCAATCTACTTAAACGTTCAAGACACACCAGACCAACATACACATTTCACGAACCCTTTTGTAGGACTAATCTTACCTCAGTCCTCAGTCCCAAGAGCAACCAGATCAGCAAATAGAAATACCAGTAGCTCAAATTTCGTCGTAGGCTACAAACACTTTTGTGGAAGATTACGATTATAATTATTAAGGTTGTCGTTATTTTATATTATTATCTAAGTATTTTACATCGGATTTTATTAATTTGTATTTGTATAACATTGCAATCTCTGTCAAATTTTGTTATGTAAATTGTTATTTTTGTTTAAGGTCCCTAAATAAATAAATAAATAAAATATATTTGTATTTTTATGACGTTTCCTTTTATTTGATATTTTCCGAATCCGCTTCAAAAAATACCCTTTTATTGCGCGTTTTATTATATATTTTACCCCCAAAATTAAACTTTCTGTAAAGCCCTGTATTCCTATCTTCTTTTCAAATTTTTCGGATACATATTTTCCGTGATAAAGGAGAGAAACATGTCGATTTTTGTATATTTTCGTTTATATCTTCTAACCAAATTATTCCGAAAATATGAAAAAAATATTTGTATTCTTCATAACAAGCACTTTCGTTTGTTATATTATATGATGCGCTTGAGAAAATTTTATTTTTTATTTTTCATTTAATGTTATCATTGGTTCCCAAAATTAATATAAGGACCTTCCCTTCATTTTTCCAGATCCCGTGAGACTGTATATTTCTATCTGTTTTTTGAAATTTTGGTTCTCATAGTTTCCGGCATATAGGAGGTGAAAAATTAAAAAAAAAATATTTTGAAAATCTGAAAAAATGTATTTGTATTCTTTATAAAGAGCCCTTTCGATGTAATATGTGATGAAATTATAATTATTTTTTGTATTTTTTATTTACTTTGGGCAGCGTCCTATATACCTATTTTTAACTAAATAGTTTCCGATATAAGGGAGGACTGGTCGATTTTTGAAATATTTCTCCCCAAAGATTCCTCTAAAATCAGAATTTCTTTATCTACATTATGTATTCCTGACGGGGTCATCAAACTTACAAAACAAAACCTACTGCGTCCAAATAAGGAATATCTGAATATTTTCCTTTTTCGATAACATGAAGAATCTTACTAAATTTCCGAATCTCCTAGTGGTGCTTCCATGTTATGTTTGTATTAGAGCTTCAGATTAATGTCTAAAGTACTGAACGCTTCAATTACACAAATTACTCAAAATTACAGGGCTTTAGAAAAGAAACGAATAAATTCATTATTTTTGAAAGTGAGAGTTTTTCGAAAAAACCTTCTGACACTTTTTGGCATATGACCTTTATTTGTGACCTAATCATTATTGGAGATATTCAAAGAGCGTGTCATTCTACGTACGTCGAAAAATTATGGTTGTCTGACCTTAGCGACCGAAAATATGTTTTATTACTGTTAGATAAAAACCTGAAAAACTTATTTTTTTGGTTTTTTATATTTCTAATCGATTTCACATACTTCGTTTGGCAAAGGCAGTGTATCTAAACTATTTACTGAGTCCTGCCGCTGTCATTTTAAAAAAATTCTGAAATGAATTGAACAAGAAGGAATTGAAATTATTGCATGATCGAATTTGGAGACAGGATACGCACCCAACAAGAAGTAGTTGAATTGTTCAATGAAACTCATCCTTGGCGGCGTCCCGATAGACAAAACCTGGTAAGCAATATTGAGTAAACTCTAAACCTCAAAAGAAGACGTTTTGTTGGCAATACATTATTATAAGGAATGCCTTGTTAATGACATATGTGAAGACGGCTTTGACTGAACGAAAGTAGAAAATGCATTTTTTTCCGAGAAGGGTACGTTTTTTTGGACAGCCATGTCAACAAAAAAAAACTATTGCTATTTTGCTACCAATAATCCCGGATGGATGATGGAGTATCGCACTCAATATCCTCAGAATGTGAATTAGTAAACACTTTCTACCTCTAACCCCGAATCCCCATAACCTAAAAACACGACAAGGCCTCGTCAATCTGAAATCTCACCCCCCCATGTGTGGTGTGGGTTTCTATTTTTTTGACGGAATCTAACGGGTGCAACATATTTGGAGTTTCCTCGAGGCGACTTTATTCTTGAAAGAATAAATTTATATCCAAATGAGTAACGTGATCTTCCGAAAAATAACATTTTCGTTCAACTAGATGGTGCACCTCCCCATTATGCAGCACCTCTCCGTGCATATTTAGATGAGGTGTTCCCGAATCGTTCACTAGGATCAAGGAGGCTGATTGTGTGGACAGTCAGATTGCTAGATTAGACACTTCTAGATTACTTTTTGTGGGGTTACTTAAAAAGCAAAGCATACATACTAGACCGGCGAATTTCGAAAAATTACAAGAGAGAATTCGTTAGGAGATACATCGTACGAGTATACTTCCTGAAGTTATCGACCATGTTCAACAAGAATTTATTAGTCGTCTTGGTTGCTGTCAGGTAGCCAACGGTGTACAAATTCAACGTCTTCTTCTTCATTAGGTACCATTAAATTTAATAAAATGTTTTTCATTGTTTTATCTAACCTTGCTAATGTAATCATGTTTTTGACTATGTGTACGTAGAATGCCAGGCTCTTTCAATAAGTATGATCGAAAATGGGTGACGTCATTTAAAAAAAATTGGATGACGTCATATCTCGAATAACGATTGCATCACAATAAAAGGCGTATGTCAAAAAGTGCCTATGTTTAAAACAAAATCGACTTGTCAGAAGATGGTTTCGAAAATGTCTCACTTTCAAAAATAATGAATCTATTCTTTATTTTTCGAAAGCCTGTGTGTTTTTTTTATGTTTATTTTTATGTGTTCTTGGGAAATAACACCACAATCGAAACAAAAATCTGTATATTCAAACCAAACGTTTCCAGGTCTATTCTGACCTCGTTTTCAATGCCTTTAGGCAAGTATTGATAATATAAAATGCAAAATGAAAGTTTGATATATGACATTTAAGTTGACATAAGAAAAATTTCTTGTTTCTAGATATATAGGTAGCACAAAAAAGATCATTTATTACAGTTAAACAGCATTCAAGTTTGAAGAACCTGAAAGAGTTGTCTTTAGAATTTATAAGTGGCGTTCCTGTCAAAGAATTTTTAATTCACTGATCCCATTAATGTCATAAGGGAAAAACAAGGAAAAACCTTATGAACAATCCCGATACTGGCTTGTTCAAAAGGAGATGGCGATTACTAATTTCTTCCTTAATTGTCGGTAACCAGATACGATTGAATTTTACAGAAGTAGAAGCTATACAATCGTTTTCATTCAAAAGAATGAATGCAGGCTCTTTTATTTTTCGTTTTGTGTTATGTTGTTCTTTTTGAAGTATAATTGAATTGTGAAGTTGTATTTTATGGCCTACAAATTTTCGATTTTTCAAATTGTCGTATCTTTATGAAATTCTTGTGTTCGTTAATTCGTACGTTTAATGGTCTCGATGTTTCTCCAGTATAAAATTTATTGCATTCGCAAGGAACTTTGTATATGCAGTTTTTTGAGTTCTGAGTTTTGTTGGTTGGTTTTGTTTTCGATAATAGCGATTTCAGTGTATTTCTTGTTTTGAATGGTGTTTTGACATTAAATATGGTGCCCACTCTTTTCAATCTTTCGGAGAGACCTTGTATATATGGTATAGTTGTAACTACATAGTCCTGTGAATTTAAATTTGTCCCTTCTTGATACTATAATGTTGGTCCTCGATTATTATGATAGTTTACTAACATCTTAACACATATTAATTATTTAACTACTCATGTTTGTATACACCAGAGATATTTTCTCGTATGCATATCAAATAGGAAGTTAAATTCAGAAATTGCCCTACTTAATGTATTAGTTACTAATTTACAGCTTCCAAACTGCGATCACGATTGTTGACTTATGGGACCGGGAATTGCTCTACCGAAACAACATAACAATGCTCATTTTATCAGTCTCGTAAATGAACATGTGCCTATAGGTAAATGTATTTGTAATACAAACAATTTTATTGAGAATTAAGTATAGTTACTGTTTATAAAAATAAAACCATAATGTCAAGAAGTATGCCTCCGGCCGTGGCACACCAACTGACCAACAGAAGTTAGTGAACAGTATACGAAGCGCTAAGCTGCCGATTTTAGACGTCATATCATAGATTTCCCGAGTAACATTAATATCAGGTATAAATACAATCGAAAATAGTAATTTAGTCCAATAAAGAAAATAATAGATGCTTTATTTTAATTCAATATGTTGCAAAATATAAATAGAAGTTCAGGCTAAATGAATTATCACTTAATGGTAAATACGTGAAATGTCAAAGAAAACTAATGGTGGCAAGAACGGTTAATAAAAGCAGTAAAAGTCTAATGCAAAAGGTGATTAAAAATACGGCAAGACAAACAACATTTAACTAAAGTAGTATATGGAAAGACAAAAGGAAACTTTTTGAAAAAAGCAGCCAAATCAAATTAAATTCAAGAACGATTATCAATAAACAACAACATGCTTGTAAAACTACCGATTTCGCTCTTCATGGTCCACATGCATCTGAAGAGTTTGGAGAACAGTTTACGAATATGTCCACTCAAGGGCGTGCCGAGGGTGAAAGCAGCTGCTCCCCATGGACCTGAAAAATCTGCCATGAGCCATTAAACCTTCCCATAAATTTGCTGACTTGCCCCTACTGGAACATACAATTTTCTGAATTGTCACTCTCTTTAGGAATTTTTTTTCCGATTTGCCCCCTCTAGGACATTTTTTTTCTAATTTGTCCCTCCCTAAACCAAAAGCTGGGTACGCCCTTGTGTCCAGACCAAGAGTGAGAGTAGTTGAATTAGTCCAAGGAGGTGAAGAGGCAATCACTATTTGGAATTTAGCAGATTGTTATCTGAGCTAATAAGGATCTTTGACTAGACAACACAGAGAAACTTTGCTAGTGTAGAACGAGTCGCTGTAGTCGCAAAAAGCTATTTTAAAAAGAACTACACAAACAGGCTGCCATAACGCTCGCCATCGAGAAACAACAAACAAATTTGGGTCTATATTTTTTCTGCTAAGAAAAGCGTGTCGTTTAGTACTTTAAAGTAGACATCTAAGTCAGATACAGCGTAGCTATATCAGTTATCAAAACAAAAGTTTTGAAGCCATCTGAAAGCCAGCTAATTGTCAATATAATGTTGCTACAAATAATAGCAGCAAATCGATTTTAATACAGGGAAAGATAGAAGTAGAAATGGATTATATGCATGCATCATCCAGTGAAGTGGACTTTGTACTAGGCGTGGACTTTTCTCAACAGGAAGGGTTCGTGCATGTTCAGAGGTGCAATGTACCGAGATTGGGAGTTTGGAGACCTGTATTGACAAGACCAAGCATCAATCGTATGGCCTCGCTTAGAATTTGGAAATTTGGGCGTGGTAGAAGTTTCATCGATGACAGGGACGAGCAATTTAAAAATGAATGGATTTCCGAAAAGGTTAAGTATAAACCTAAAAAATGACTACAGTTGAGTTGAGCTCCATCTACCAAAACTATTAATTGAGCACCTAAAAATCAATCTATAGACCCGAGTACTGCTACACCTATTAACAGATCCAAGAAAGAAAAGGGAATTCAAGAAAAAGTAGCTAAAGGAAAGAGAATGAGAAGAAGTGACAGATGTCCAACACTCAAGCAATTGTCTATTCGAAAGTCATTTCCCCAAATAAACCATGCTAAGAGAACCTGGAAACAAATACGAAATTACCGATCGTTCAGACCATAAATATGCAAATGAAGGATCTTAGTAGGATAGAGTGAGAGAGGGCTTTTTTAAATTGCATTTTAATAGTACCAGATCATAAATCATCCTCTTCAAAAAGTAAGTAATGACATGATCTACCGCGTTTAATGTTTTCTTCTGCTGCTACCTCAACTGCGACCCTTTTTGAGTATGTTCTCGATTTTACATACGGTTTGTATACAAACTAAACATAAAATATTAAATGTTAACATACATTGTAGTACTTTACTAGACTTCACACATTCCAAAAATGTTGTCCATTAATAGGATGTTTTGAACAAGCATATTATGGAGTCAAATTTAATACCCCCAATTTCTTTGCATTAACATAAACTTTAAAACGGATATCAAATGATAAATTGCATTTAAACGGCACTTTTAATTTAACCCGCAACGGCAACGCCCCGGTATCACATACATCGATTTTCAAATGTGATTCCTAGGTTTGAGTAAGTCACCCTGCCGTTGCCAATCTCAGTATCTTTTTATTGTTATATTCTGATAACCCTTGTAAGATTTTAGCGATTAAAGTAAGTTCTGGTACAAATTATGACATCTTGAAGTTCAAGTGCGGTATCAGATACCGGCACGTAGTCTAAACATAACAAATTACATCCATCTCTGTATCCTGATGACCCCGGTTTTCAGGAATAGAGCAAACAATTTATGGATGAAATTTAGTGATTCTGGTGAGAAAGTTTTGTATTGAGTAGTGAGCATGAAAATTAATCTGAAATATAGAAAATGAAGCTAATATTATATGAAGTATGCAGAAAAAACTTCAGCCTTCAGTCAGAAACTTGACAACGGAATGCAAAGCAGCGACGTGAGGAACATTACTGAGGACTTCAGAAAAAAAATCCAGCTAAAGGGAAATCGCTTAAATAATTGAAACAATAATTTTATATAACGATTATAATAATTATAGGTCAGAAACACGACAAGCTAGTTGTGTGATGAATAGAGATGAATATAAATATGGATTTTGTAATTTTTTATATAGGACTTTTTAGTATATAGTTATTTACTACAGACAATAGTATTAAAAAACGTATTAGTTATTGCTGAAAATCAGTTATAACTTAGATTTCTAAATGTACGTTAAATAATTGAAATTTTTGTTGAGCCTGTTAATAATTTGTATTCATCTTAAATTAGGAAAAGATTTGATTAATTTTCCTTATAACATACTTTGTTAAAGATTCGGTCAATAAAATTTCGTCAAAATGTAATACAATTTGTTTTAACTATACTCCCTAGAACATTTTTTTGTATAGCGGTATCTCATAACCGCGCGAAGTCTAAGTGCTTGAATCTTTCACCGTAGCTGCTGCGGGTTAAATAGTCTACAAACCTATATCCAAATATCCCCAGGCCCATCAAAAATCTATAGCGGACATAGTGCTACATTCATTAGCTAAACACAAAGTATGCTATCCGTCTATCAGTTCAGTATAGTATATACACAGGAGAAACTACAGCAATCCTCGAAGCTGTGAAAGTGTGCAAAAAATCACCAGAAAGCCATTTTTTATTATCGTAGACTCGTTGATCAATAACTGAAATAAAATAACTATCATTCGCATCCCATAATCACACAAATTAAAAACAAAGTGCTGGGTTTGCAGATTATCAACAAGAATATAACTCCTTTATGGGTCCCATCACATACGGGCATACCGAAGAACGAAGAAGTAGACCATTCAGTCATAGAAACAGCGTTCAATAATGACGTTCTATGTGTACAGATGTTTCCCTATTATGTCCAGTCCTTCCTACCCAGACAAACAAAAACTATAGACGAAGTCATTACGCAGAGGCATGTGCTAAACAAAGAACATGAGTGTTCGGACTGCCTTGGGCCACTCACAGTCAAACATATCACAATTGAATGTAAAGCATATGAGATCTACATAACAACAAATATAACCATGAGTGTCAGGGATTCTGTTACAAAAGACTGGATAAGAGAATCAACTACCTTAAGGCCAGAAATGTACATAATAAAATCTAAATTGTAGAAATTTAAAGTGATGTAATATATGATGATTACATGTGTATGTTACCCCGCTAATAATTGTAAGTAGTTTTTATATCTTATGTACTAAATAAAAGAAAATATTCATTTGCCTTTCTTGGGGTTAAATGATCCTGAATTAATATATTTTTTGAATTTAGCGCTCATACTTATACTATCGGTAATGCCAATCGAACTTATTGTCCTATTTTCACAGTCACTCATATTTCAGATAATCATCTGGTTATAAAAATATTATTAATACATGGGTTCTTTAGCAACTTGCTCCACAATGTTAACATTGTAATTGAATTGAATGTAAGTAACTGCTTATAGTTAAAATACAGTAAGCTCATTTTTTACCAAATTCAACCAAAACTATTAAAGTAATTGATAGTATTTATTTGTAGCGTTTAATTTAATATTACTTTGCTTTGATCCATTCCTTCCCAGTCACACTTGTTATGTGAAATGCATATTCTGCTCAAAGGAAACGTCATAAATGTATAATATTTGATGGAAGAGATGAAATTCGTACAGATGCTACGGAAAAAAGTTTTGCATGTTAATTTAACAAATGCAGTAAATTAACCAGTACAATCCTCAAAGGCATAACGACTTTTAGTTTGGGGAACATTTGGATCTCGCAATAAAACATAACTTAATTTAAAAAAGAATTCAGAATTTCTTACATAAATTTCAGAATAAAATTGCCCGTTATTATTATAACTTTAAATTTATTAGTTTGAATTGTTAAAATTATATTTAAATATAATTATTTTTTTAAAATTTAAAATATCCCATTTTTTATTCAAATCTTCCTTATTCAGCCCATTTTGAATTTTAAAGGTATGTAACAGAACATTTTCGTAGTGTGGATATAACTTGTATTTTTCCATAAAGCTGATTAGCTAAACTAAGTATAACTATATGAGGACATTTGCCGGCTGAGAAAATAATCCATTAAAATGTTACAATTTTATTTATTTAGATATCAAGAGAGGGGGGTTAGTGTAAAGTTAAATCCAAGTTTGTGGGGTTGCAATCCTTGTCCCGCGGCCGCCATCTTAGAAAAACGCCTCCAAATGGTTTTTATAGTTTATCTGAGAAACTATAGGTTTGACAAAAAAATTATTTCATATTTTTTGTTACAAATAAAATTATCTAGAGCTTAGGTCAAATAATTGTTAGTCGTTAAACCATAAATAAAAAAGTTACAAGCGAAAATAAATGAATGAAAATTTGAAACAAAAACTGTATTTGCCATATAACTTATTTTCTAATAATTTCTTCAGTATTCATAACTACATTAATATTAATGATTAGCCATAATTTTTAATCATCCTTTATTTTGTTATGATCCTCTTTTTAATTATTGATAATGCAATATTGGTATTAATTAATTATTGACTCTTTTCCCCATCACCTAGGAGGTAGAGTCTGGAGGCACTTTTTTATGTGGTATCCCCAATAGGCATAATAAACGGGGATTTTCCAAATCACAACTACTCTGTCCTCGGACTCTTTGATGGACCAAGCTGCGGCTCAGCATCTGGTTGGCCTTCTATATTAAATGGTTGAGAGAGAAGGGAGTTGGGTCATTATCAGCGGTTAATCTTCAAAATCATTTTCTTCAATTAATTTCGAGAGATCCATTATGTTTTTGCAAATCTCCCCAGAACAATGAGGCACACTGCAGAATATTTCAGGCCTGCTTTTCGACATCCACACATCGCATGAATTAATTTTATAAGCTCAGGCGGTACTGGAGGTTTTGAGCTCTGTACTGGCATCAATATTTTTCCACATTTGTTTCCAGCCCCAGTCTTCAGGATCGTTATAATTATTAAGACACGACTGGAATTGACGGTTTACTCGAAAGCTGTGAATGCGAGCTGTATCTTGTGTTGGAGTAAGTAAAGTTAAATTAAACGCACTCTTTGTCACTGACTTGGCGAATTGTTTATATATTAGACTATCAAGAGAATTGTCACCTTTATTACCACAATATAAAGAGTGCGGATATGCGTATTGTGGAAGCTTCTGCTCCCGAGGTCGATCCCGCTTGTTTGTACAGACTATTCTTTCGGGTTTTTTTTCGGGTTTTTAGCATCACTGCTAAATTTGTTAAATGTTTGTTAAAAGAGAAGGTGCGATCTGATGTAATACCAAGGTATTTAGGATGTTGATAATTAAGCTGTTGGATGCTATTCTTTTATTAAACTGAAAACAAGATAATACTTGATATGAGTCGCCAACTCTGAAATTAACTAGATAAGGTGTTCATATCGTCGTTGTTTCTAAGTTTCCCAAGTTGCCATGTTGTTTTGCGAGAGCAAAGTCATCAGCTTGCTTAAATTTATGACTTAAAGAAGTTGGTAAATCAGATGGGTACAAGTTAAAAAATAGTGGCTCCAACACTGATTCCTGATGCCTTTGTAAGCAACTGTGGTTTGCTCAGCGCAGCTCCGATAGTTTTTTGGAGGAATCTAGTGTAAAGCATGTTGATTACTAGTGACGTTAATTTGCTGCAACTTGTGGCGTTTAGATATGTAAACATTATCTCGTCCCTTCCGCTAGTATCGTAGGCAGCCGTGAGCTCTATGAAGACTACTCGGAGTTATGCGTTTCTCAAAGGCTTTTTCGATAAATGTTGTTAGCGCAGTCTTCGCAACTGCGACCATTTCAGAATTCTTTGGGTAGGGTCCCTGAAATTAGTGGACTTATTTCGTTGTAGATATTAGACGCTCTGGAAGTTACACTGGAATAGATACATCTTTCCAACACTAAACGCTTTGGGGTCTACATCTTTGAGTTTTTGTGGTTTCGGGTTACTAAAAGCCCCCACAGCTTTATATTTTATACATATAAAATAGAAAAACTCTTTATAAAAGTAGTTCTTAACTGATACTGCAGCAATATAATATACAATGACAATAAGTACTTTGCATTTTATACCTAATCAACAACCTGTTCAAATGAGTAGGGAATGCCCATATTGTATCTTAAAAAAATGAATCATAGCAAATAGAGAAATAGAAAACAAGACACTGAATAGAAATACTGAATGACAATTGAGCGATAACAGTGCACCAACTTCGTTGGCATAAGCATAAAAATTGGATTATATAAAATAGTGATTTGAAACTTTATTGTCACAATAAAATATATTAGTCTACTATACCAAAATCTCTACATTTGTTGATTTCTTAAAAAAATACTTAGATTTCTAGAAAGTCACCATAGAAATGCATCTTAACCTTGGATTACTATATAAAATTTTTCGGACAATTTTTACCACGGATTTTAATTTACAGTCAAATTCTAAACTATAATCGTAAGGTATTGACCTAAACAACAATGAAGCAAACGTGAAAAATGCACCTGATAAAGTGTGAGAAACAAAATGGCAAATATTTTGTTGCGGGAATTTATAATGATATAAAACAACAGTAAAAAGATAAAAGTCCCATAAACGACAACTTGATATGCACACATGCTTTATATGTTACACGCACGAAGTATAGATACCAGGAGTCCGAACGGTATAGGCTTTTCCGCAGTATTTGTGGTATACAATATTAAACCCAGATCATAGTTATCTTTTCTGCCACTAGCTGCGCAAATGTTCAGGACGTACCGATGTTTATATTATTATCAAACGTAAATACGCGCTGTCGAATGTCGAAATTATTAAAATTATAAAACTAAGTATAACATATTAATGTAATTGTTTAAAAATGGTTTTAATAAAAAAATGGAAAGGTGTTGTGCTGTTCATGATTGCCTCAGTGGCCAAAAGGCAAGTGAAAATGTGGCTAAAGTGGGTATATTCAAAGTTCCGAAAGTGAGTAACCTAAAAATAATATTAAACATCAGTGTTGTTAATAAATATTGTATTGTATACACTAGTGTATTTGTCAAATCTAAATTGTTTGGTATTTAAATGTTAAACGTCTTTTATTTATAACTAATACGATTAATAAATAATATATTTGATTGTAATCAATTAATTACTTTCCTATTATCAAGCATTGTAATACTGAAATAAATAGGTATTTAACCATTATTGAATTTATATTTACTACTTAATTTGCAGAAACTATGTTTAAATTCTTTACTTCACTTACGGTTTGTTTAATAGTTTAACATGTAGAGACAAAAGATGAACTATAATTTTAATTCTTAAAGACCTGTTGATAACATTAATTTATTTTTTAATAAAATTGTTTGCTACTGGTTAATTGTATTTATTTATTTACTAATATCACACATTTTAGCTTTGCAGATTATCGAAATAATATTTTCAGAGCTGTCAGGTGACTGTCAGTATCAACAAGATTAACCGCGTAAGGATTTAAACGAGTACTTCCTAAAAAGTAGCGCGCTCTACCGGCAAAACATTCTGTCCCCTAAAATGCTACCATTTATTTAACATTACGTTCGGACTCCTGGTATCTATACTTCGTGGTTACACGCTTCAAATATATTTAAGCGAGGTCATGATGTACTTCGAATCTGTAATATTGCATCAAGCTCTATGTTAATGGCGTTATTGATATTATTAGTACTGCAATAAAATCATCTAAGTGCAATTCGTTTTTTTCCAAATAATACGTAACGCTAAAGCATTTCATAATTGAAATAAATCTTTGAGAACGATTGAATCTGACAACCGGAAAATATAAATTTATATAAAGTGTCATAACACGATATTCTACGTTAATTTGTAATTTCATATTTTATGCGTGTCTTGTTCCATAAATTCACAGAAAACTAAACGGTGTCTCTCAATTTTTATCACTCTATAAATGTGAATAAAGTTGATAACAGTTTCATATGTCTAGGATAATATTGAAAATCAAACCGATTTTGACGAGGCTAACTTTTTTTTATTTATGAACCGATTTTAATTAAATATAGCTTGTTTAAGAGACTATTGATGGTGTCACAGTGCTGACTTCATATCTTTAAATTCAGTGTTATATAAGAAATGGCGGAGGTGTCTAAATTTTGGCAAACTTTAAAACATGCTGACACTTTCTTGTGTCACTCTCTATAGATTTTCAAGGAGGATTTCTGAGTAAAACCAGATGTTTAGAAAGCGTAAAAAATAACTGACCTATGACAAGGTAAAGGTAGATATTTTTTATACATCCTGGTGGCCAATGTTCTTGTTTTATTAAAACATTTTACAAACAATTGTTTAAAGAAAGGGGCAAGTCCAGTAACTATGTGTATCTAAGGGAATATCGTGAAATGATAAGGTTGATTTGATTGTAATTGAGCAAGGAGTCAGGCTGAACTTAAAAATTATGATGGCATTGTTTTTTAGGGCAGCAGGAAATTGTACCAGGATTTGAGTCGCCCTGTATCCTGTAATTCTTAATAACCATTTTATCGTCATTAGCTAGCACCATTTTCACAGCTGTCAATAATTGTAAATAGCAGTGGTAACCAGCGAACGTTTGAAGATAAATATTCAAGAGTTCAGAATATTGCTTTTAAGGCTATACGGAATGCCACAAAAAAAGTAACTTTTTAACTAGCACGACGGGAGCAGACCATGGGCTCATGGATGGCTTACTAACTCCAGTTTGTAACATTGACTCGATATTTTCCTCAACTGCCTGTTGTTGCCCCAATGGTAGTCGTCTAGGTGGTATTCTGATGGGTTGAGCCTTTGCGGTACCTATGCGGTGCCTAATGATGTTGGTTCCATCTTGACTGTAAAAATTTGCCAGTGCTTTGTGATAAATTGCTTGGCTTTCTTTTGTTCCTCTGGTGTAAGGTGTGTCAAATAGTCAGCAAACTGTTGTTGGAACCGTTTACTGGGCCCTGTTTCCTTCACTGACGTCTAGTACTTTTCTTCGGAATTGATAATGGTGTACCGTCCGTGGTTTTAAAGTTTGTCAAAGTTTAAACAGGCCCATAAATTCTCTTTAAACAAGGTAATATGATAATAAAATTCCGTTTTGTGGACAAAAACCTTAGAACTTGCGCTATAACTATATAAGTTTATCTTTGTCAGTACGAGGGCTGCCTTTTAGATTTCGGGATTGGACAACCCTAGTGTTGCAATCTGACAACTGACAGCTCTATCGTAAAGTTTGACATTTTTGACGTTATACGTACTCAGAACGTTTTGACATACGAGCGCTATGTGTTGTTTACAGTAACTTAAATGATTCACCTCGGCCAAAAAATGGAATTAAATCGTGACCATTTTCGTGCGATTATTTTTTACAACTTTCACAACACATTTGTTTGCCAGTTTTCTTCCAAGAAATGAGGAAAACCAACCGCCGAAGACTGATCACTCTTCACCACGATAATGCGAGCTCTCACACATCGGCTAAAACAACTGCATTTTTGACCACTCAAAACATCTATTTGATGAGTCATCCGCCGTACAGTCCTGACTTGTCACCAAATGACTTCTTTTTATTCCCGTACGTAAAAAACAAACTGAGAGGTCAACGTTTTTCGACACCTGAAGAAGCGGTTGCTGCGTTCAGAAAGCATGTTTTGGAGATACCTCAATCAGAGTGGAAAAAGTGCTTCGAGAATTGGTTCAAACGCATATAAAAGTGTATTCATGGGGAATATTTTGAAAAACAATAAAGCGATTTTAGATGATTAATATTTCTTTTTGTTCCCTAATCCCGAAATATAAAAGGCTCTCGTACTAAAGTACATATCATTTCTCTGATAACCATCAATGTACCCTCCGTGGTTTTAGTTTGTCAATTCTTATAAAAAAATCATACTTTTCATCTGACAAATATAATATCAAGTCTTATATAATGGTGTTTAAACATTTTAACGGTATTGTTTTTATAAATATTGATTAAACTGATTCTTATGTTAGAAATTAATAGATGATTATTTATGTTGACTATATGTTTGGAAGTTCCACGAGGAATTAATTGGATCAAGAAATGCAGTTTATGCAGGTGAGGAAGTAAATCTGATTTTCCATTTTCCCGTAAAGTTAAACGTTAGCTGTTGTTACTAATCGTAACGGGCAGATAAAATTAATACGTGTTTGTTCAAATACTACCTTCAGTACATTCCAGACCTACTAATAGGCTATAACAGAAGAGCACAATAATGGGAGTCTGAATTCGGTAAAATTCTTCTAGTTGTAGAGGAACGAAAATTCCTTGAGATTAATTACATGGAATTAAAAATAAATTTATTAATGTTCATTTGGATTGTTTATCGCTATGGCTTTCTTGTTCTTAAGAACATACATAACCATTGCGTGTAATCGATTTTCCGTCTATAACACAACAAAAGCTAGTCAGGCATCTAACTAAATTTCTAATATTCGATTTATAAAAAATGTGCCATGAAACTCTCAGTGGTCGTTATTCAATTTGCCTATAAATATCTAATTATGTGTTTGAGGTGTATAAATATTTTTTCGGGATGTTGATCATTGAGTATAGTGCAACTGATGACGTGGTCTCGTCTAGTAAAAAAAATCTTCTTGGGTTCAAGAGTTCGTAAACTGTCAAAAGTCCAGTAATATATTTGCTTTGAAAGTTTCACTTAATCTTGGAATTTCTGTAGTTTGATTTGTAATCTAGGAAGCGCACAATAATAGTATTGCACATAGCACAAGTACCGGTTCCCTATCTATAGTGGTTGTCTCACTGAAACTTCTAGATTTCGTTACACAATTCTAATAATTTACTTTAGTCTTTGAGGGTGAAGCCCCTCAAGAAGGGGCTCGCCTAGAAACGAGATACCAGCTTGTGAACCGCAGCCTGCAGGGTTTCGAATTTAGTAAAATAAATTCCTTTCAAAAGTCTAATTCAAATTATGATATTTCGAGCCTAGGTTTCGCAGTTAACAGTAGGATACTTAGTACGACTCCCAATTTGGGTGCTCTATGGCTTGTCTCTCTCAAATTTCTAGATGTCTCTACTCGGTTCGCGTTTAAATATCATTTTCCAGTTTAATAAGTGAGTAAATTTCCCCAAAATGACAAAACTTTTCGATTTTCTATTTATGTACGAATTTTCGGTTTTTAGATATATTGAATCGTTCTAACAATTTTTTACCCGTTTCATTCGCAGCAGTCTGTTAATGAAACGAGTAGAATTTCATCGCTGAAGAAAACGGATGGGAATCAACATAATTTGTAGGACCCCCTTCTTATAAGTTCAAACAGTGGTGGACCCAAAGGGGCGGGGGTGGAGCGATGGGTGCGATCGCCCCTTCGGTAAGCCTCAAGGTTAGTGAGTTTGACACTAAATCGAGAGAAATCTAATATTCAAGAGCTTCAAATGAAGTAAGTTTTATGAGTTTAAACCTAAGATTTTTAGTAAAATTCAGGACATACAACGTATCCAAAGCCATAGAGAAGTCTATCACTATTTATGTTAATTTTGTATGAGACAAGATCGTCCTTCTCCCTGAAGCTGGTCCTCCCCTGAGTTCAAAACCGAACAAATCAGAAAAATAAAATATACTTAAAAAAAATGTCACATAAACTTTCTAAACAAATCTTTAAATTTAAATATCAACATATATCACAAAATGAGCATTCATCGTAGAGTTCTGTTTTCAAACATAAATAATATACTTTAAGCATATAAGACATTAATAAATTAAACTACAATAAAAATTTCGGGAGAGGAATTTATATATAAAAATGCACGAAACAACAAAGTTAAGATCATAGCTTGAAAACCATTATTTTACAAAAAAGATACCATTGGATTCCTTTAAATAATGTCTCAAAATTTAGAGGCATCCTGAATGTTTGGCACAGTTCAAGAAAACGGTGTAATTTTTTTGCGTTCTGGCACATATAACTTTTTTTCTGGTTCCTTTAAAAATTGGTGTTTTCTATTAAAGAGTCCAGTAGGAATGGTTTAGTCCAACTTATTTATGCACCAGCTTTCAAGTAATTACAGTATTCCCTCGTTGTTTTATATACAAAAATAATTTTTGTACGCGGAGATACTGGTTATTTGAAGAAAGTCGTTAAGAATTATTCTTTGAAACAACATATCCTATTCTGCATATACGCCTCATAAAATCTCTGAACACTTAAATAAATATGTAACCAACAATCAAAACTATATTGCAATAAAAATAAAATAAATTAATTTTTTCTTTTTTTTTTGGTTAAGAACATTGTATTGACAGGCAGAAAGTATAAAAAATAGTAAATTTAAGTCGTTGGCAATATGAGAACTTGTACGACCGACAAGGCATTTCCAGTTGAACAATTCAGTGTCTATTTATATTTGCAACTTTCTAGGGAAGTAGATCTTTATGTAAATCAGTTTGTAATTACGATATCGTGAATTATGCAAGAAATGTCTTACCGACATTCCGGAAGTCGAGCTGGCAGTATCTATAATCTAAATAACAGTGGTAGACAGACTCTCAGTTTTATGATATATTAACTATAGTCCTTCGTGAAGGCATGTATCACTACAAATCACCGCAGCTTGTAATCAGTGTTTGCTCTAGAGGTGGTCGATACTTTTTCAGACATTTCACACCAGAATGTTATGGTCGAGGTCCAAAAGAAATGGGAAACACAAAAGACGTGTACGAAAATTGTGTTTTTGTTTGAAATATTAGTGTAATAAATCAATTTTATTTGTTTGGTAACAGGGGAAAAATATTTTTAAATGTACACACATAGAGGGTGATGGCGTTAATTTAAAATATGTCCCATTTTCTTTTTTCAATACGTTTGAGAAATATACTGTTTAATATTTTAATGAGTGGGATGGAAGACGTTAAGTGTCACTTAAACTCCACATTATTAATATGATTTACTTTCACAGAGAACTTATGAATATCATCTAAAACAATACCACATGGGGAGATGTTCCCTTATCCTTGCTGTTGTTCATTTATATATTATATTATTTGTTATCAACTTATTTTTTATGAGGATGCAACCAACTAAGCGCCTTGACTTCTTTATTAAAATTTAGTAGTCGTACACGACTCTTTTTAACTTGCTAGACTTGAGATTTAAGTAGTACTACCAATTTTATTAACAATTAAAGGAAGCCGTTAATAATTATGAGCAGGTTCTATTTTGCCCTATTTTATTTTGATGTAGTACTTCTAATGTTGATTTGCGTCCCTGCTTCTTGTGATTGTATCACATCCTTTTTAAAAAATATAATACTAATAAGTTTTAAATTGATATGCAAAACTTTGTAGTTCATCCCAATAAGTCATTATGGGTTGTAACATCTAAATACTCCAATAAACTGTTCAATTTGGATATTTATTTTTTCAACAAAAATTTTTTAGAATGATTAAATCGTTTTAAAACATTTTAGTGATCTTTCAAATTTAATCAACAAGACCAGAAAACAATATTTCATACGAAACCAAGAACTTGTAACAGAAAAAATACAATCGAGATAAAAATGGCATCCCAAACAGGGCGACTCAATCTGGAAACCTATAAAAATAGAAAAAGCCAACATGTCATCATCTCTCATTCACAAAACCCGAATCCTGCATTGACGAAAAAGTCGTTCTATGCAGCAAACATATAATTTAATTCCCAGGAAGTAGAGCAAGATGTAGTATTACCCAATGGACATTCCATGATATCGAAGCATTAGGCTATTTCTCATAATCTCCAAACCATTGGAAACCTACTAATACAACAGAACAAGCAAATCACAGGCACACGGATTTCATTTCATCAATGGCCGAACATTGTTATTTTCAGTTCAGCAGCGTCATCTTATTAAAAATTTAAGCAAATCAAATATTGCCATAAATAGTATTGCGAAAGAACCATCACAGATAAAAGCCAAGCCTTTGTTAAAGGATGGTACCCTGTATTTCTATACACAGTACTGTAAAACCCTGTATGAAATCACAGTTAAACCATTGAGATCTTGAAGGCAAAGTTAATTGTGAATAACTATCAGGCTGAGTCAGATGTACCACAAGGCAGCGTTTTGGGTTATCTCTTTTGTGAGCTGTACTAACTTCTAACGACACAAGCAAAGAACTTTTTGCAGATGATAAAGGATTATTCATAAGCGAAGATCGAATTATCTGTTCATAGAAATATCAGATTATACTGCCTTTTCGAGATTTTACAATTCATTTAACTTAAGACAGTATGTTGTTTCTAGTCGATAACCTTCTCTCAGCTGAAGCAAATGGCAAATACTTATTTATGTATTTTCTGCATACAACTGAATTTATAATTCATCCAGGAGTTGCAAGAAAATCTAGCTCACAGAGACCCAAATAAGGAATCGTTAATATTTAAAATAATAATTATTTATGTATTTCGGTAGGAAGTAATAGAATGATATAAATCAATATAACAATTTTTGCTTTCTGACCCTTTTTATTTTCTTTATCCTGTCGGCTAAAAAATCCGATGTCATCGTTTTTTACTTTTGCAATGAACAGGCAATGTTCTTATATTTCAGAAGAATCGTAAAAATTAAGACTTCACAATTATATATTCTCTAGAATAAATGTAATTAAATTTTTTTACGAATGTATATTCAACACAGGAAACTCTTAAATTAGCGAAAAATTAATTTCTCTGGTTACATAAACTTCAATAAATATAATCGTAAACACCAGAATCTAAAATTAATCTCTCTTTTCGATATCAATTTCGAAACAGATCTTTCGTTGCAAATTATACGCATATATTAACGCGTAATATTAACATCACAAGTGTTACAATAAATTACACTATCTTTTGAAGATATACTTTATTATCCAATATATCAGACCAAACCGCGAAATGGAGACCGGACCTATAAAATACATTCAAAAAGGTAATTCTTAAAATTTATATCACCACTTCTCCATTTCACTAATGTTTTGATACGAGCCTCGTCGGTATAATGTGGTATCCATTCATCCAGCGCTGCAACCCATCTAAATGTCGTTAAGTAGCAGTTGACAGCAGCAAACAAAACATCGTTTATCAGGGGATATTGGTATACATCAGTCTTATTGTCTTTCAGATAAATTTAAGATAAATTTATAACAGGTACCTTCTTGACATTCGCTGTACTTAATACAGCGGCAGTGTTAAATTTATTATCATTAAAATATTTTGATCTAAATATGGAGTTGTACTATGTGTAATATCGTTTCCCCGTGACTGCTAGGATAGAAATCACACGAAAGAATTCGTAGGTTAACTAAAACCTATCAAGGAACTTATGACACTATCTTTTCGAAATTTTTCAATGCATTGAACGCAAAACAATATATTGTTTCTAATGAAGAACCTTCATCAGTTGTGCTCTCCTCACCTTGATTGAAATCTCGAATAATTAATGTATTTAGTATATATATTCGTTGACAAAGAAATCGCAACTCCCAGAAGGAGATTTTTAAAATTAATATCGTTTTGGTAAAACACACATTCCATAGTAAGGGGTAAATGATTAGAATTTGGATCATAAATCCCAAAGAGTTTATTTTTTTTATTAAGATTGTTTTTAATGTGTCGTTCCACCGCGGTTATCTACTCTCCCCAACACGTCTGAGCATCGATTCCATAAGGTGGTCTATTTCTTTTTGAGGGATATTATCACAAGCTACCTGTATTTCATGTCTTAAAACCTCCAAAGTCCGTTGCGGCTAGGGTAAATTTCCGAGGCTTCTATCCATTATATCCCGAACATGTTCTATTGGCGAAAGATCGCGGGATCTGGGCGACCATGGTAACTGATTCACATGGGTCTCTTCAAAAACTTTAAACTCACTCGAGCAACATGAGGCCGAGCATTATCATGTTGAAATATGGGATCCATGAGCCCATCAAAGTAAGGGAGTACATACGGCTCCACTACTTCCTAACGATAACGTTGCGCTGTCATGTTGCGTCAAACAAAGACTAAAGGTGACCTACTTCCATTGCAGTAGTATCCCATACTATAACGCCTATTGTTCGGTATACATGTCGCTCAACATCAAATTGAGGTTGACGTGTTTCACCTCAACGTCGTCCAACCCTTCTTCGGCTATCATGTCCACCCGAGAATCATCAGAGAAGACGACCTGATGCTATTCCAAATTTGAATGTTGTCGTTCTCTGCACCACTCTAGTGGCAGCGGTCGGATGTAGCACAAGATACGGTTTCAGACCAATATTGAAAGGTATTCTGGTAGAACCAGACAAATAGCTTTGTCAAGCAACATTGTAAATATAAAATAAAAGCTAACAAGGCAACTAATAAGTCAACAGAGAATTGCAGTATTTTTTTCACTAAAGTTTTTTATGGCAACTCTACCCGGAAAAAGACTCTTGTGTTGTAAAAATGGTACTGACGATTTGTGTAAACTAATTAATAAAAAATGGTTTGGATGTAGTTTTTTGATAAGAATTTTTATCTATTTTTCAAACATTAAGAAAGTTTGCTTTCGAATTCTCCCGAAATTTTTTAGTAACTAAAAATTAATTAATTCAGTTTGAACCATATATGGGAATTGATAATAAATCATATGTTGTATTTGGAAAGGTGTCTCATGAATTTAACAATTAATTGCAGTTTCCTAGAACAAGAAACAAACATTTTTTTATGTTCTTCACTTGTCTACTAACTACTACGTAACTATAGTAATTTGCCGTTAATAAAAAGTATGAAGGCTTATATTTAATACAATTTTTCATTTAAACATATATAACTTTGGCTCTAAATCAATACATTTTGTAGAAAAACTTATCTAGATTGTTAAAAGAATTCTATGATACAAACATAAACATAATTGACAATTGAACCTAACAAATTTATGTTTATCTTTTTTAGGTAAGATATGGCATGTAAGGCTTATGCCGTTGGTATAATTTTTTTTATTGAACTAAGTTTGTTATCTTCAACTTCCCTAATGTGTAATTTTCATTTTAGCCATCTTGATTAAGGATTTTCCCATTTAGTAACCTGTTAGATGAACTGTTTGTTGTAATAAATAAATAAATAAATTTGAAAAGTGACAGAACGTAATGAATATATTATTTCTAATTTAATAAATAAGACTTCTTCGAGATTAATCCTAGTTTTCTGAAAAGTGAAAAATAAAATCTCTTAACTTAAGTACATATAATAATTTTTTAAATACAAATAACATTATCACAAATCGATATATATATATATATATATATATATATATATATATATGTTATATAAGTTTATAACATGAACTTTGGGTGAACTTATGTAGCAACTGTATTTCATCGTTCCCAGCTGACTCAGCGAACACGTGCAGTGTCAGATTACAGCCACGCCGAGCATCCGTGGGAATCGCCGTGTCGTCAGTGCCGATTCAGCATTCATTAGGTTATATATTGTAAAATCTCTCTTGTTTGTTATTCATTATTACTCAGTCTGTTGTTAGTTATTATTGTCATTATTTCCATTTTGTATTTTGTATTTTAAAAAGTCATTATTTTGTTAAAGTTAATAAAAATCTTTTTTAAAAAGTTTAATTTGAGAAGTGTGATATAACAAATTGGCGCAGTCAGTAGGATCCGTCAACGTTACTAGAACACGAGCTTACTTCTAACTGGTAGCGGCGGATTCCTATCCCTCAACGGAGCAAAGAACCTGGAAGAAGTCCCAACTGCGATAACAAGGAGAACACGGATCTTCCAATGTTCCTGTTGATGTGAGTAGTAGTGAATCGTCTAACGTTTAAGTTTATTAATAATTGATTTTAATATTTGATTGATTTGATATTTTGATTATTTGATTTTTTTTATTCAGTGAATTGAATCACTGATTTACTATTTGATTGCATTAATATTTTATGATTTAATTGATTATTTTGATTTTATTCATTCGATTGAGTGAACTATTTGATTTATTGATTTTATTTACATTTTATTAATACCATTCTATCATCCAAATAACTTTGGTATTTCCCCATTTACATATTTATTGATTATTGATTTTTACACCCTTTATTTTATTGATACCATTTTTTCTATCCGATTTTATTATTTTGATTTGAACCTTTTTCGTTTTGAATTCTATTAAATCAAAATGGCACAAGCACAAAACAACACTGTTGTCGAAGAAACTGAAAAATATAGGTTGTCGGAAATATTTTCAATAATTCCAGAGTTTGAAGGCGACCAAATTTCTTTGGCCACATTTATTCATGCTTGCAATTGTGCATATAACATGTCAACTGCTGAACAAAAATACTTGTTAGTAATACACATTAAAAATAAATTAAGGGGAAAAGCGGCGCAGTTAATCAACTCGAGGAATCCTGCGTCTTATCTCGAAATAAAACAACTTCTAACTCTTCATTTTGGGGATTCTCGTGATCTTTCCTCATTAATACACGACCTTCAACGGTTAAAACAATTATCCAATGAGTCTCCCTTAACATTCTATAATAGGCTTCAAGTATTGAGTGCGAAAATGCACTCATGTATCCAAAAAGCTCCTAGTCTGAGCACCGAGCAGAAAGACGCTCAAACCACTCTCGTTGACACCATGGTTTTAAACACATTACTTACCGGTTTAGAACCTCGATTAGGCCAAATTATCCGTGCCAGTAATCCGAAGGATCTTCTTGAGGCACATTCACGGATAAGAAGAGAACTTCAACTATCCTATTTTGAGGAACAAAAGGTACATAAATCTGTTTCACCTAAGCCATCTTTTCAGGCTAGAAAACCAACTCCACCTCCAAAATGCTTAAATTGTGGGCGATTAGGCCACTTTGCTGCGGATTGTCGGTTAAGATTTCAAAATAACCCTCAGCCTTTTAACCAAAATAACAGACCAAATTTCGTTGGGCCGAATCAATCTTCGAGGCCAAATCCAATCAATAATAATAACAATCATTAAGGTCAACAATTTCGACCAAATAATTTTCAAAGACCTCCTTTCAAGCCTAACAACTTTCGACCGTCTGTAATACAGACAAACCCAAATTATCGTTCCGAAAGAACCCACCATTTTAACAACCATCATAATGTCAACTATCCCGAATATTCTGCAAATGACTATGATTATTATACTGATAATAACCAGCAGAATTTCGATTATAACGACCAAAACTATGAAAGCCCTGAGTTCGACCAAATAGTAGATGATACCCCTGTCGAACCTTTCAGTCCTCACGAATACCAGGATTTTCTAGCGCTTCCGAGCCTAGATCAGCCCCCCGATTCGACAACTACCCTCTCAGAAGTCCAAACTCAAATACAGAACTTGAATTTGGAAGACTTCAATCCCGATCTGAACTTCCCAGAACAAACATTTCTTTAAGTCCCCTTCTGACAGTAAATTCCAAGAACCTCTATTATATCAACGACGCTTCTGAAAAATTTAAACTCCTAATTGATACCGGAGCTGGTATCTCCATTTTCAAAGAAAACACTGTCAAAAACTTCTCACAACGATCTCCCGAAAGAGTAACAATTCAAGGCATTACTCATGAGAAAATCCCGATCTCACAATCCACCCTCATTCCTTTCGCTCTAGGCAATCCACACAAGGTTTTTATCTACAATCTAGATATTGAGTTTGATGGAATATTAGGTCTTGATTTTCTTGAGCATTACGAATGTATTGTTGACTTAAAATCAAAACAGTTAATAACGAACTTCAAAACTATTCCTCTACATAAAGTCCCCGATCACAATCAATCTAACATACAACCGACAGAGATTCCCAATACTAAAATGCCAACTTGTACTTATAACAATCAAATAACTATTCCAGCAAGAACCGAACAAATTTTCAAACTCAAGTGCGACCTTTTTAATACTGACGCAATTTTACCGACACAAGTAATTGACAAAGTACGACTTCTCAACGCAGTTGTACGCGTTGATTCAAAGGGAGAATTTCTGACCTCAATAATAAACGCGAACGCGATGCCTAAAACTGTTAATTTTTCCGATCTTCACTTAGAACCCCTTGACCAAACACACCCCCTTTTAAACATGAATACACACGATTACTCTGAACCTATAAACTTGGACAGAAACTTAACTATCAGGGAACAAATTCGTACAGAACACCTTAATGACGAAGAGCGAGAACTTATCACGAACCTCTGTTTAGAATTCGAAGATATTTTCTATCTTGAAGGCGATGTTTTGTCTTTTACCAACGCAGTAAAACATTCAATTGACACCAATAATGCCAAGCCCGTTTACACAAAATCTTACAGATATCCTCAAGTCCATAAGGAGGAAGTCAAAACCCAAATTTCCAAAATGCTTGATCAAGGCATTATCAGGCACTCTTCTTCTCCTTGGTCCTCCCCCGTATGGGTCGTCCCTAAGAAACTCGATGCTTCTGGTAAGCAAAAGTGGCGAGTTGTTATCGACTATAGGAAGTTAAACGAACTAACTGTAGACGATAAATATCCTCTGCCCAACATTTCTGATCTCCTCGATCAACTTGGTAAGTGTCAATACTTTTCGACACTGGATCTCGCTTCCGGGTTCCACCAGTTGGAAATCCTTGAGGAAGACATTCCCAAGACCGGTTTCTCTGTTGACAATGGCCATTACGAATTCGTTCGTATGCCATTTGGTTTGAAAAATGCACCTTCTACTTTTCAGAGGGTCATGGACAACATTCTTCTGGGCATCCAGAATGAACGTTGCCTTGTTTACATGGATGACATTATCGTTTATTCACCAACCATCCATGAGCATATGTCCCGTTTGACAAAAGTCTTTAAGCGTCTTAGACAGTCAAACTTGAAAATTCAACCTGACAAGTGTGAGTTTCTCCGTAAGGAAGTTGCTTACCTAAGTCATCTGATCACCCAAGAAGGAGTAAAACCAAACCCTTCAAAGGTTGAATGCATCCAGAATTTTCCTCAACCCCAAACTCCTAAAGATGTTAAATCTTTTCTTGGTCTCGCCGGTTATTACCGACGTTTTATCCCCAATTTCGCCAAGATCTCAAAGCCCCTAACGAAACTCCTGCAGAAAGACGTCAAATTCATCTTCGACGCAGATTGCAAGTCTTCCTTCAAAGAACTGAAGCAAGCCCTTGTATCTGACCCTATCTTGATCTACCCAAATTTCGAAGAACCATTCCTGCTCACTACTGATGCTAGTGCTTTTGCAATTGGAGCGGTTCTCTCACAAGGCCCCGTAGGAAAAGATCTTCCTATAGCATATGCTTCCCGTACACTCTGCGCTGCAGAAACTCGATATTCCACTATCGAACGGGAACTGCTAGCCATTGTTTGGGCGGTCAAGCACTACAGACCGTATCTTTTTTGGGAGAAAGTTTACACTCCTGTGTGATCACCGTCCGCTTACTTGGCTCTTTTCGATCAAAGACCCTGGCAGTCGTCTAGCCAGATGGCGCCTCAAACTAGAGGAGTATAACTATAAAATCGAATACAAGCCCGGCAAGGTAAACTTGAACGCAGACGCTCTTTCCCGTATCAAAATTAATCACTTCAAACAATGCACCGACTTTCTTTCAAAGATAAAAATTTTCGCAAATAACGAAACCGACCCAAAACAACCCGATCCAGGTACTAGTCGCGATAACTCCGACGACTCCGACAATGATCAAGAACGCGATGATCATGACGAACGCATGACAACAGAATTTAATAGATTTGTTCAATTGTATAAAACCGAGTCGATAATCGACTATTCAAAAATAGAAATTTCTAACGCCCAACTTCTAGACAAATCTCACAAACGAATAGTCACTTTCTTCTGGCAAAATAAACTCAATGACTTGCATGACAAAATCATCGAAGATATTTTCGAAGAAGACCCAAACTTCACTACTGACACTCTAAACGTTCTAGCCAGCAAAACTGTAAGGCATAGAAAATATTTAATTGTCCCTTTACCCTTTGATCCTGGAACAGTTGTTGCACATCTTTTCAACATTCTCTATAACAACCAAGACCAGTTCGACGAATCCGAAACTTTTTGCATTGAAAACAACGTAGAACTACCGATTCTTGAAACACTATCCTTTATACTTGCAGACAAAGACGTAAAACTTAAAATTTGTCAAAATATTGTGACAACCCCTTCTCAAGACGAGATTCCCGTTATACTGCAGCAGTACCACTGCGGCAAAAATAACCTTCATCGTGGAATTAACGAGACCATCCGACGCATAAAAGAAAAGTATAATTGGACTGGACTAATCAAAAGTGTAGAGCAATTTATTAAGTCCTGCGAAACTTGCCAAAAGGTAAAGTTCTGTAGAAAAAACTTAAGTGCTCCTTTTGTCATAACTGAAACACCAAAAACGCCCTTCGAACGTATCAACATTGATATTTTCGAATATCCAACCAGAAACTACGCACTGACTATTAGGGATGAACTCACCAAATTTACTCAGGCTTACCCAATTGGTGACAAAACAGCTAAAACTGTAGTAAACACCCTCCTAATATTCTTTCAACATTACGGTACACCTCTTCGCATCCATTGTGATTATGGACGTGAATTTGATAACACTCTCATAAGGGACCTGTGCGAACTATATGACATAAAACTATCCTTTTCAAGTGTCCACCATCCCGAATCAAATGGTTCTATCGAAAGGTTTCACGCGACTTTAGCGGAAATGATAAGGGCAAATACAGCTGAACATCCGGATGAACATCCATTCAACGTCCTCCCCTACGCAGTTATCTGCTACAACAATACTAAAAACAAGACTACCGGTTTCACGCCCTATGAACTTATCTTTGGGCATACTTCTAGTAGACCCCCCGAAACAATATACGATCAGGAAAAACTCATTTCCAAATATGTTAGGGACCTTAACAACAGAATGAACTACTATTATAGACTTGCCCGCGCAAAAACCGACCAACAAAAACAAAAATCTAAAGTTAGATTTGACAAACATGTTTCGACTAACCAACCAGAATACAAAGTAGGCGACAAAGTATACGTGAAAGAATCTCAGATTAAAAGCAAATCTGAAAACAAATTCAATGGACCTTTTGAAATTACCGCGATTAGAAAAAACTCTGCCACAGTTATAAACTTACAGACTAACCAAATCAGTAAAATTAACTTTGACAGACTAAAACCATACTTTGAATGAATCCCTTCTTTTCAGATTCTGTGGACTGTTTTCAGTCGTGAACCTCCAACAATACTCTCTTACACCCGTTAACAATACAATAGGAGTTTTCTTCCATGAAGAAGGCACACTTAAAATTTCAAACGACAAATGGTCACTTCTTGTCTTCAAAGACCTCAGCCCTTTCAGAGGTGCTATTTCAAATAACGACGCCATACTAAACCGAATTTTAGAGACAATCAACGAAAACACAACTAATACGAAATCATTTAAACCAAAAATACAAACACATGTTAGCCTCTTGAAACAAATTTCTAAATCCGTTAACTCTAAATATACAGACATCTTCGCTGACACTCAAACTTACCCTACTAACAGAAGAAAACGCGGACTTATTAACGGACTGGGATCAGTTTGGAAAGCTATTTCAGGAAACTTAGACGCAACAGATGGTGAATACATAAATGACTGTATAACTAAAATTACTAAAGACCAGCACCAAATTCAGGACTTAGTAGAGAAACAAATATCTGTAACAACCTCAGTCATTACGAGCCTCAACAAAACTTTACAAAAATTTCAATCCGAGGAGAAATTATTCTCGAATAACATTGAAAAAATAAGGCAGTCAATTTTATACATTTCAAATGATCTTGATTTTCATGAATTTCAAATCAATATCTTGGATCTGTGTGAAAGCCTAATGGAGAGTTACATACTTATCGAAAACACTCTCGATGATGTTTTAACTGCAGTCTCTTTCGCCCGCTTAAAAATTTTACATAGTTCGATCATAACCCCAGTAGATTTGGTCGATTCCCTTCAAAAGATTTCTCAGTCACTACATGAAAATAATTTACCACTTCCTATTTACAGTTCAAATGTTGCTCAGTACATTGATTTGATAGAATTGGAAGCTTTTCAAATCAACACCAAAATCATTTTTGTATTCAAAATTCCTTTAGTTGATCCTGAGATTTACACCCTTTACCACCTTTATCCGATCCCAATTTTGGATGATCGAACAGGGTTTCATCATATACTTTCAATAAAGACAAAATTTATCGCGAGAGATGACGATTCGTTATTATACACATCCTTCGAAGACCTGGGTGACTGCAAGCCTTTAACTAAACATCATAAGATTTGTTCCAAAGCTATATCACATCCAATAGACAAAGATGCCATCTGCGAAAGTCAGCTTCTCAGACAGCCAGCCACATTCCCAGCAACCTGCAAAACTTCTATATTCTATGCGGAAGAATATAATATACAAGAGATCGACATAAACCTCTGGTTGATCTCAATTTCCAGACCACTACCTATAGCCATCAAATGTAAGGGACAAGATGTCGTAACGCAGACCATCACGACAAATTCGCTATTGCAAATCATGTCCGATTGCAATGCCTTTATTGACAACATCAGGGTACATGCTACGAGAACGTCAAAGAACATCCAGAACATCACCTTCAGAAATCATCCAGTGAACATCCCGTATAGCTGCTGTGACGGCATGCCAGCCGCAAATCAACTTCCCAAATTAAAACCACTACAATTGCAGGATTTAGATGTAACAGATCTAAATGTTGCCAACCATAAGCTTGCCCAATATTCAATGGAGTTGGAAAAGCTAATGAATCAACCACCATTGGAAAAGCATACATCATGGCTCACAATTACCACAATCACATTAACAGTAATTGTGATTATGTTCCTTTGTATCAAACCAATCAAGAGAAGGTTCAGGAAAACCACTAAGTCCAGATTCGATGCCGAGTCAGCTCCACTTCCAGGCCCATCAAAGCCTAAGTCCACGGGAAAGCTGCACAGCCTCCTAGATCCAGCCCACTGTATGGAACTTCAGAACTTCCCCTAAAAGTTGATGATATACCATCAACTTTTTTATATGGATGGGAGTTGTTATATAAGTTTATAACATGAACTTTGGGTGAACTTATGTAGCAACTGTATTTCATCGTTCCCAGCTGACTCAGCGAACACGTGCAGTGTCAGATTACAGCCACGCCGAGCATCCGTGGGAATCGCCGTGTCGTCAGTGCCGATTCAGCATTCATTAGGTTATATATTGTAAAATCTCTCTTGTTTGTTATTCATTATTACTCAGTCTGTTGTTAGTTATTATTGTCATTATTTCCATTTTGTATTTTGTATTTTAAAAAGTCATTATTTTGTTAAAGTTAATAAAAATCTTTTTTAAAAAGTTTAATTTGAGAAGTGTGATATAACATATATATATATATATATATATATATATATATATATATATATATATATATATATATATATATATATATATATATATATATATATATATATTGTAATTTTATTAACTCAAGAACAGACTGACCCATCCAAACCAAATGTTTAGGCTTTGTTCGGACTATTTAGTAGATGGTTATGTGAAGTTTGCCCAATATATGGCGGATCATTTTGTTAATGGGGATTTTGCTGTCAAATTGAAACTTTTTTCAGATGGGGATTGTGCTATAAAAATGAAACTTTTTTCAGTGTTGACAGTACAAGCATGTTGTTATGTCATTCATGCGGTCATTTCATTTTGGACGTGCTTCGATTAAACCAAATTATCAGCGGTAATTATTGCTTTGTGTTTATATTTTTAAACATATTGTTGAGTGCATTCATACAAACGGTGAGCCTTGATTGTTCAAATGTACTATGTATATGTATGCGTGTACTTTTCTCAGATTTTTAGCGAGCCGTCCGTGTTTCGTTTGCAGGCTTTACTTGAATTAAATTGTCAAACGCATTTACACAAAACGGTAAGTTTTGAACTGTTGTTGAGGTGAATTAAGTGTATGTGTGTGTGTTTCTTTATTTGAATAAACATATTGTGTGCATACGGGTGTTTTATTCTTTTGTAACACATGGAAGCACGTCGATTTAAAAATGAATTATTTAAGGTCATTTATATATATATATATATATATATATATATATATATTGACGTATGCAGTCATATATATTTCCATACACATATATACGCACTTTTATAAAATATTGATAAACAGTGGCGGCTGGTGGGTTATGAAACTGGTGGTGCACTTTACTGATCAAATATTGGGACTCACAGCTCGGAGTCGCCGTCCGGCGTACGATGATCAGCCAATTGCTCCATATAGTTTGCATTAGGCATATCCTATTTCACGCTTTAAGAGTGTTATATCGTATCTAATAGAAGCTATATAAGTTTCACCGTTCGCTAGCCGAAGTGCACGGTGAAATATTCTTTCAAGCGAATATAAGTCTTAATACAAGTTTGGATTAGAGCTTAAATTGGTTTTTGATAAATTCGTTGGTATCGAAATGATATTTATTACACATTTTGTGTTGATTTTTAACCTTATTAAAAGCTTATTAAATTTGGTAATTCAGTGCACGAGTGCAGCAGCCCCTGCTGATGCACCACTATTAATGTAGCAATTTGTTTTTAATTTGACTATTCGATTGGAACAGAAAATTGCAATGGCACTTGCATCTTTGGGAATTACTACTACATTACTAGAAGGTGGTCGGACCGCACACTCTGCATTAAAATTGGCATTGAATGTACACGTGATTGCAATATTTCGAGAAATTCTGCTGTGGCAAAAGTTCTGCGATTAACGTCAATAATTTTGTGGGATGAGTGTACAATGGCGCATAAAATATCACTAGAAGCATTTAATCGAACAATACAAGATTTACGTGGTAATCAACAGCTTTTTGGTGGTGATTTGATATTACTGGGATTTTCGTCAAACATTGCCGGTCATTCCTCCTCAATCAACTCCTGCTGATGAAATAAATGCCTGTTTAAAGTCATCAGTTCTTTAGAGATATGTACAAAAATTGACACTGAACATTAATATGCGTATTCACCTACAAAATGATCCATTTGCCCATGAGTTTTCAAAACAATTGTTAGCAATTGGTGATGGCAAAATACAAATCGATAGTACCAATGCATTGATCGCTGTACCAAACAATTTTTGTACAATTGCGCAATCGATAGATGAATTGATTGAATGTGTTTTCCGAATATTCTTCAGAATTACAGAAATCATGATTGGTTGAGAGAACGCGCCATTTTAGCACCGAAGAACATTCATATTAATGCCATTAATTTTCAAATTCAAGCAAAATCGCCAGGTGTAGTCACGACATATAAATCAATTGACAGAGTTATGAATCAATATGAGACAATAAATTATCCAAGTAAATTTTTAAATTCATTGGAACCGGCTGGTATGCCACCGCATTGCTTGAATCTGAAAGTTGGTTCTTTGATTATATTATTCCGAAATTTTAGTCCAACAAAACTGTGTAATGGCACCAGATTAGCAGTGAAAAAGTTATTGCCAAATTTGATTGAAGCTACAATCTTAACTGGTAAATCAAAAGGAGAAGTTTGTTTGATACCGCGTATCCCTATGATTCCAACTGATATGCCATTTGAGTTCAAACGATTACAATATCCTGTGCGTTTATCATTTGCGATGTCCATCAACAAGGCCCAAGCGCAAAAACTTCACGTTTGTGGTGTGAATTTGAAGGAATCATGTTTTTCACATGGCCAACTTTATGTTGCCTGTTCCAGAGTCGGTACTCCCAGCCGTTTGTTTATTCATGCTCAAAATAGTAAAACAAAAAATATTGTTTATCCAAAATGTTTTGGATTAAGTTTTAAAATAGCTAGCAATTAAGAAAATATATTTTTGTTCAATGAATTTGATGTTCCAATTAATTTTTTTAATTATTTCACTTTATACGTAGCGAAGCACGTACCGGGTAGCTAGTTAAATGATGATAAATAAATTAGACATGTGAATAAAACTAACCAAGATGGAATAAAATAGAAATTACAGAGCAAAAGTAAATAAGATAAAGCTCATTTGAAGCACAAAGTGATTTTTTTATTGGAAACCCTATTTTTGAGATAGTATTCGAAAAGGGACGGGAATTTTGCGTCCAATATGGTGTTTACTGACATTTAGGTAGTTATACAAGTGTCAAATCAAGGTCAAATTGCAAAATCTCGTTCAAAATATTTTTTCATAATTATATGCCCCACGTCTATCTGAAGGAGGAAGTATTTTTTTGGAAACCCTATTATAGACTCAGGGTTCAAATAGAGAACGGAATTTATAGTCCAATATGGTGTTTGTTGCCCTTTAAGATTCCGACTTGACCATACAATGTATGGCATCACACTCCCTCTAAGGCACACATAGTGTGCCCTTAGGGGAAAATTCACTAAACCCCAGATATACTACATCAAAAGGTTTAGCTCTGTGGGAGCCCTTGTCAGGTTATCAGGCCCGTGGTTGGCGTCGTGGCTGCAGTTCCCCATAAATTTTCTAACCGTCCGGGCTGTTCCTAACAGGACGGCTTTTTGCATCAGTTGGTAAAGATGTTCGTCCAGACCTAGGTATTTCAAATTGTTTAATAGATGTTTTGGGACTACTCCTGTTGTTGACATAACAATTAGTACTGTTCGAGTGTTGTTCATGTCCCATTGTCTCTGTATTTGAAATTCTAAATCCCTGTATTTGGCTATTTTTTCAGCCTGCTTAATATTTATATTGTTGTTGTTAGGGATTGCTATGTCAATTAAGGTTGTTTTTCTAGAGACTTTATCTACCAAAACTATATCTGGTCTATTGTGAGCAACAATCCGATCGGTCAATATCGTTCGGTCCCAGTACAGTTTGTAGTTGTTATTTTCTAAAATAGATTCTGGTCTGTATATATAGTAGGGTGTTCTTACCGACTGTGATAGCTCGAGTTTCAGCGCTAGTTCCTGGTGCGGTATTTTTGCCACAGCATCATGTCGTTCTTTGTATTCAGTTGCAGCGAACGCTTGGCAACCTCCTGTGATATGCTGGAAAGATTCAGATGTTTGGCAACCATATCTGCATCTGTTGTTGTTGATAAAAGGGTCTTTGACAATGTACTTTAGATAGTTCTTAGTTGGAATTACTTGATCTTGGATTGCCAATATAAAGCCTTCCGTTTCAGGAAACATATGACCAGAGATCAACCAGTAGTTCGACGCTGAACTGTCGCCATAATCTTGGTTGACGTCATTTATATGCCTTCCATGAAGCGGCTTCTCTTTCCATTTCAGCAGTTTCTGATCAGTTGTCTGGTGGTATACTTGAACTTGTTGTTCTGTCAGTCGCAGAGGTGTTGACTCATCAACCTGAAATATGACTCTGTGTAGATCAGAAAATTCTGCGAGTTTCTGGAAATGGTTACGCAAATTGGAAATTTGTTGATCACGTAACTTGCCTATATCTGCCAATCCTCTTCCTCCTTCATACCGTGGCAACGTTGTACGTTCGACGGAGCTCTTTGGATGGTGATTTTGAGCTTTTGTTAGTAGAACTCGTACTTTCCGTTGTAGTTGTTCAATGTCCGTCTTGCACCATTTAACTATTCCAAATGAGTAACTGAGTACTGAGCACGCGTAAGTGTTAATAGCCTGAAACAGATTTTTACTGTTAAGCTTAGTTTTCAACAGTCGTCTTACCCTTCTATAGAACTCTGTTGATAGGTCCTTTTTCATGGTGGAGTGATCAATTCGTTGAGCCTGCTTTATTCCAAGGTATTTGTAAGTATGGCCTTCCTCCATGGATTCAATTGAGGTGCCATCTCTCATTTCGTAGGGCCCCTGCTGTATTTTGCCTTTCACTATATTGATAATCCGGCATTTGTCTAGGCCAAATTGCATATGGATGTCATTAGAGAACCCTTCTACTATTTTAAGCATATCATGCAGCTGCTGTTTCGTAGCTGCCATCAACTTTAAGTCGTACATGTATAACAAATGGTTTATCTTTAGTGATTGTACGTTGTTGTGTTTGAGACTGAATCCAAAGTTAGTCGCGTTCAGTTTGCGTGAGAGTGGGTTCATGGCAAGGCAGAACCACAGCGGGCTAAGAGAGTCTCCCTGGAATATACCCCTTCTGATTGGGATGGAGTCGGTTTGTATCGAACAGTCGGCTTCATTCAGAAATATTTTGGTTTGCCAGGTAGTCATGACATATTCTAAAAAGTTAACAATACAATTATTTACTTTATAGAGTTTCAGCACCTGAATGAGCCAATCATGTGGAACTGAATCAAAGGCCTTTTTGTAGTCCACATATGCCATGTAGAGATTTCGTCGTTTGGCGTGGGCTTGATTGCAGACAACGGAATCAATTATTAGTTGTTCTTTGCATCCCGTCGAGTTTTTCGCGCATCCCTTTTGTTGTTCGGTAATTATGTTGTTTAGCTCACAATGTCTGAAAAGGCGATGATTAATGCACGACGTTATAAGTTTGTATAAGGTTGGGAGGCAAGTGATTGGTCTGTACTTTGCTGGGTCCTGTGTACATAGGTTATCCTTTGGCAAGAGGTATGTAGCATCATGTGTAAGGAAACTAGGCATCTTGTGTGGATGGATAATTATGTCATTAATGAGTACTGTTAATTTATCGTGAGTGGCGTAAAGTTTCTTTATCCAGTAATTCTGTACACCATCTGGTCCTGGTGCTTTCCAGTTATGGAGGTGTTTCATTATGTTGGACGTGTCTTCCGTTGTAAATGGTTGGTGTTGCATCTTATCATAATTCTGAAATGCACCCTCCTCCTCCTTAATCCAGCTGGCTCTGGAGTTATGGGAAACTGTTGTGGAAAGTTGTGTTTTCCTCGTTTTGCTCGATCGCCGTTTTACTGGGATAACTAGGGGTTTCATTATTATTGGTGTTGTTGAGTTTTCTATAAAACCTTTTTCTGATTTTCGGAATAGTGCGTTGTCTAGTTTCCGTTAGTTACTGGTTTTGTACCTTCTCAATCGACTTGTGTATATGGAAAGCTTTTGTCGTAAACTATCCAGACACTGCTTAGATGTGATGTTTTCTCCATCCCACTGGGAGTGTATTCGGTTATTGTCCATGATCGTCTTGACAAGTCTTTCTATTCTGTTGTTTCTGACCCCTCGTTGGTACTCGGTCAGTCTTCCAATATCTTTCCGAAGAGAATTAATTTTCCCTTCTAGCCTTCTTTGCCAAGGTGGTATTCGAGGTGTTTGTCTAAATTGGGGAGGGTCTTGCTTTGGTCTTATTGCGACCCCAATTGTTCTGCAGATGGAAATTGCAGCACAGTAGATGATTGTGTGTAGCGACTCTAATGTATTAACACCTAAAACATAGTGTGGCAAGATTTAAGATTATTATTATTATTATTACATTATACCAAGATCAAATCAAGGTCAATTACCAAATATTATTCAAAAACTTTTATTTTCATATTTTTATGACTCTTGAAGAAACATTTTGGAGAAGACTTGGAATTAATTTTAATCGATCAACTCCAAAATCTTAGAAAGTATTCTATGGCTTTTGACCATTAAGATAAATTTTTAAGTAGAATTGACCAACTTTACTCTCAACTTGATTGGTTATTCAATGATCAAAGTAATTTTTGTTGAATAAGGGGAAAGTTTAAGATGCGTTTTTTGAGTGTTTATACGAGGGCTGCCTTTTATACTTTGGGATTAGAGAACAAAAACAAATATTAATCATCGAAAAATGCTTTATTGTTTTTCAAAATATTCCCTATGAAGATCTATACACTTTTGCACTTTTTCCACTCTGATTGAGGTATCTCCAAAACATGCATTCTGAATGCAGCAACCGCTTCTTCAGGTGTCGAAAAACGTTGACCTCTCAGTTTGTTTTTTATGTACGGGAATAAAAAGAAGTCATTTGGTGACAAGTGTACAATGTCAGGTCTATACGGCGAATGACTCATCAAACCGATGATTTGAGTTAACTTAATCTCACGATAGGTCACATGACGATCTTGCAATATCAGTTCGCGCACAGCATCAATGGTTTCCGGAACAACAACTGTTTTTGGACGACCTTCACGAAACTCGTCTTGAAGTGAACTTCGACCTCGATTGAATTCACCATACCATCGATAAACAGTGGTCCTTGATGGAGTTTCATCGCCAAAAATTAAATTAAGTTCATCCATGCACTCTTGCTGACTTAATCCACGTCGAAAGTTGTAAAAAATAATCGCACGAAAACGTTCACGATTTAATTTCATTTTTTTGGCCGAGATGAATCCTTTAAGTTACTGTAAACAACACATAGCGCTCGTATTTCAAAACGTATAACCTCAAAAATGTCAAACTTTACGATAGAGCTGTCAGTTGTCAGATTGCAACACTAGGGTTGTCCAATCCCGAAATATAAAAAGCAGCCCGCCTAGTTACCTTCAGAAGTTTAAACTAAGTTCAGATGTAACTAAAATTATCCAAACGCTATCGTATTCAAGCTGTAGAGGAATTATGAACGAACATTATCCGAAAAGTTGGTGATCTTGAATTGAAGATTATCTTTTTACATTATTTTACTCCACTTTTGTTCTTTTTCTTAGTTTTAGCATTATCCGGAAACAACGACATGGGCGTAGTCTGTTTCCGTTGGGATGCTTGATTATTGTGATTTTCCTTTTCTTTTACATTTGGGGCGCGTGCTTATCGTGAGTTCCCATGCTTCGCACGTGAGGGTGCTTGTTTATCGTGAACCCCTTTGCCTCTCCAAAATGTTGCAATCTCTTTATCGCTCCAAAACCACAGTCCTAAGCAATGTGTATCGAGGAATTGCTGCGCAAGCTGCTCGAGTTCTTTCCATAAGATCGTGGGTCGCTGTGCAAAACGAACTTCTTTCTCGTACCTCCACACAAAGAAGGGGGCCATTCGACAGGACCTCTCCGACCAATCCACCTGCCGTTATAATTGTTATTAAAAAAATGACGTACAACGAATGTGTAGTGAGGTGCAACTACTTATACTGCGTTCCCTGTAATTTTATTGTGTTACTTGTTATCTCATTTATATGATTTCGCCCTGATAGCTCACACTACAAACATCAGTTGTCCTTATCTAGGATTAACTAAATAAAGGTGTAATAAGTAATTATGAAATACAGTTCTTCTATCTCAGATTTCCGTACAAGTTTATTAAAACTTGCTAAAAATGCTCCCAAATATAGAGCGATACGTCTGAACTTAAGTTCGAAGCCTAGTTGGATTTTGAAGTAGGTATTTATTTTTATAGTAGATTTTTATTATAATGATACGTTGACAGTAAAATGGCCGGCCTATTGAAATCAGAAAACATAATTTTGTAACAGTATATTCGATCCTAATTTTTTTATACTTGTTTTACAAAAGTTTTCACTTTTTTTCATTGTGTCATTTGTACATTAACGTGATGTGCGAACATATAAAATTTAATTCGCAATCGAAATTAAAATGATAAGTGTACATATTTTAAACGAATTGCAATTCATCTGTTGTTTATCCGTCATTACGACTGTGATATAATAGATTAAGAGATATACGGCACAATGCAAATGTACATCAAAATATTCCAGAAACGTGAACAGAAATAAAATAAAGATTTTACGTACTGCGGAATTATTGAACACTGACATTTATTGTCCATTTTAATCAAATGGGTATTTACAAAGCTTTTGTATCTGAAAGTGGAAATTGCTTTTGTAAATTCATAAATAGGTATGAAGCAGCATTCTCACTCACACCTTTTGCTAATTGTGTTATTAACCGTGTACGGAACAAATTGCATTTTATTTCTAAGTGCGCGTTAACAGCTATTGTTTAACTATCTCGTTATTTCAAATATTTCCAGCGATAAATGTGGTTTGAACTACTGATGTCACTCATAAATTATATAAGTACTTATTGCTCGTGATGTGTGATTATTAGCGCCTCTAGCTGAATTGTGTTACATTGAATGTTCCGGCGAATAATTATTCGCAATTCATTCTAATCATAATTAGAATAATATCAAGATTGCAGTATTGCAATAAAAATGAGCTTTATACTAATGAATCTAAATATTTCGTTATGTTGGATGAGAATTTAGATTGAGACATTTTTTCAATACCCTACAAATTAAGACTGACATATCTACGCATAATTGTACGAAATTGTTTAGCAGGTATATGAATTTGAGGAATGCATTACTATAATTATAAAGTCTCTTCTAAAAATACTTTGGAAAATAGTCTCGAATAAAACTGTCAGAAATGCGAAAAATACCTAGACGTATAACCTGAGTTCACATTCCGGAAATGGAAAGTCTGGAAAATTTTACAATTTGCTATTGCTGATATGAACTCAAAGTTTTAGGTCTAATTAGTTGTGCGACTTGACGTGATAATTATCAACAATTATGGATAACATGGCAGAAAATTATTTCCAAGTGAAAGCTTCTAACACAAATTTTAAGGTTGGAAATTTGTAAACATGGTTGTCTACAAGGCATAACATAGAAATAAACCTTGATGCTCTACATTTGAATTCAACGTCTATGTACCTTAAACATTTTAAGGGTTGATAATGGTTAACCTCTTCCGCTCTGTGAGACAGTTCATTTACAAAATAAGAAGAAAATATATTCCTAATGCACAGATAATATACAGTTTGTTTAATGGTATTTAACATATATGAGGAAGGGGCTTGATAAGGAAAAGTTTAATTAGTTTAGTTTTTCAATCCGTCAGATCGAGAAATATAAAGTTTATAGTTTGTGCAGTACGGTGAACTGGTGATACTGGTGATTTGTAGGTAATTGCCGTTACCAAAAGTTTTCGTTAGTTGATATAAGTTTAATTCGAACCCGTCTAATATATTATAATATGTCAACATTCCTACGAGATAGGTTATAATATCGCTCCCCAGCGACAAAAATTACATAACTCAAAAAACAAAGTTTTTGTCAGAAATTTCAAGAAACTGGTTCTAACTTTTATTAAGGTTCTAGAATAGTACAACAGAACTGGTTTGCCGAATGTTACGTTGAAGTACTTGTAAAGTATTCTTGGTTATTTTACTTTTGAACCGAATATGTCCGTCATTAATATCCAGTGTTGCTTTAAAAAATAGTTTGCAAACTCTTATACGATTATTATTTACCTGAAAACAGAAGGCCAAATTCATGTTTCTAAAATGCTGTGTACTTCAGTGTGCCTAGCAGTAAATTATCTTTGCAGCTACAAATTAGAAAGGTACAGTAATTCACAAAAATGTTCATCTTTCTTTGTAAATATGTTTTATACTGCAACACGGCCTTCTTTTTCTTCATAAGGAGGACCTATATTCCACTGACAGGAACTTTCTCCTTGCTTTTTGAAGTAGATACATAAGATTTACTGGATTTTCTCATCAATTGAATTTTTTTGCTATCCATTTGTCAGGACAGTGCTTCCTTTTTGTTTCTTTTTTCCCTCTGAAACCTCGACTTCACTTTCAAGATTAACAACTTCCTTGGTACTATCGGATATACTACTCGAACTACTGTCATTAACTGCATTGGAATCTAGATTATAATCCAGATTACTGTCGGAATCGTTGACCACACTGTCGACAGAGGATATGTAGTATTATTTTGGCAGTTTGATCAAACGGAATTTGGTATGGCGATCAACATTAGAGGATACAGTATGAACATTCTTTAATTAACTGCTTTTCTTGAGAAGTAGAAACTGTGGCGAACATAAAATGTTGTTCGGCATTTTTAAAAAGTTTACATAAACCTGCTTTTAACTTTTTCTATCATTAATTTCACTTGACGAGGTTTCATTCAGCATAGTGTTATGATCCACATTTTCTTTATTATGAGAACCTAAAACCATTAAGTTCGTAAGATAATGTGCAGCTGGTTTCAACGAATCTGGTGCTAATCCTCCAGGAGCTTTACATCAATAGGCAGTATCACAACTTGATGTTGTAAAGTTAATTGACATTGCTAATTTCATAATAGCTAAATAAATTATCATTAAAAAAATCATTAAATTACTTTATAGTCAAAAATGGCACAATTGAAAACAAAATACTTTATTGATCCAATATTCTTTACAAAACTATCACAACACTAAATGCTTCAGACATTAGACTGCAAATTTCTCAAAAAAACTGCAAAAAACAATTCGAAATACTACGAATTTGTTTAACTCTACACACAAGCAACATTCCTGAAACAACTGATAATATAAAAATTTAATTGATATACTTCATACCGAACAGGTAACAGAAAAAACGACACTAATATACTTTTGAGGATTGAAGATTTTATTTTTCATGATTTTTGTGTTGTGTCACTTTTGTTGCAAGATGTGCGATATGTAAAACGTACTTACAGATAGTGCATGGTGTTTTCATACCTGTTATAAAAATTTAAAAATTTTAATTCTTGCATTAAAATATATAAACATTAAACAATTAATGTGCTAATAATTAACTGATACTACAATTGCAATCAGTTAAGTATTATAATGAATTTCCAACAAGTATCGGCCAAAATCACTTCAGTAATTAATGTGCTATTTACATAATAGTTTGTAGATTATGATCCATCTAATGATCCGTGATGAACAAAGTTGTATTGAAAAATTGCCCAAATAAAAATTTTGATGGTTTCTTATTCTTATCTATCACATGGTTTAGGATATGGCGTCACTGTCAAATGAATCACCCTACATCTTTATATTTTCAAAAAGATATATTTTCAACAACTAAATGATAGAAGGTTTGATATATCTATAATCCCATATTGTTCCAGTATTGGGCGGAGGCGTATTCACGAGGAGTAAGGGAGCATTTGCCCAATCATAAATATTTTTTCACAATATTTTCTATTTTCAGAGAAGAGTTTTGCTGACATATTTGGATCTTCAACAAATTCACTTAAAGTTTCATTTTTCATTTTTGGTATTTTCAGAACTAATCAAAATCTTTGAAATGAATTCCCCTACAAACATTCACTAAAAAAAGGGAGGATTACCACCAGATTACCAAGAAGGTTGTGTTTTCATTTCCGGATAGATGCAAACAAAATTCTTAAATTAAAAAAAAACTTTTTTGTCATAATCTGGTTATCATCACACACACTTATTGCAATCCATAGATCCTTCATGATATTTTAAAAGCTTTCACTGCATTTTTGGGCTTGAGAAACGTGGAACAGACACTCTCTAGTAAGGAGGTACCGATTAATTTCGAGAGGAGTTTGAGACCTCTCCCTCTCCCTTGGTGAGATTTCGTAAACTGAGGCGAGATCTCCCCAGGGCTCAGATGACGTCAGTCGAATGAAAACTAATAGAAATCGGTATTCTCGAAGATCGTGTACGACCGAAATAATTTGTTTTTCATTGGACTAAACTTCGTGTACGATGGCATGGCCGCATACGAGCGATTTTGTCGCATAGTATAATTACAAAAATCGGGCCCCAGATCTTCCTTCTTTTATATGAGATATATCCTATAATTTTTAAATAATAAATTTTAATATACTTAGCTTCATGCCACTAAATATAAACTTCTTGTACTACCCAAAATGCAGTATCAAAAGTAACTCGAGGAGTGGATCAGTTGATGACTAGTCAGGAAAAAATAATTTAAAAAATCAGACTCATTTTTTTAAACCCACTAGATTCGGATTCGCTGTAATAGACGGACATTAACAAAACTGATATCCACTCCAGACGAATATAAATTTCGGCAATAGCCGAACAGTAATTGGTTAAATTTTTTGCAGTATATTTGCTTGTCAATTAATAACTACTGCGAGTATTACAAGCATGCTATTGTTTCATACGCACTATAATATTAACGCCTCAACATTATGTTCATTAAATCCCTTGCTAAGAATTAGAGAGTTATTTACTGACCCTTCCTATTTTTTCCTGTGTATCTCTCGTTCATCTTCTTGTCACATATTTCGCATAAGACGCGCCTCAAAATCCACATTTCATTCTGCTCAGGATCACAGACTATTTCAATTAAGTGAATTTACACGCCTATTCACAATCTGCTGCATCAGAAAAAATATACTTATGTTAGTACTTGAATGAAGCGTGGCATTTTTATACTTTGCTAAGAAAGCTTACCCATCTCGCTTGAATGATGCATAATTTAAATATTCCATCTGCAGAATGATTCGATGAATGTGAATTGCTTCGGGATTAAATTGATTTCAGACTCGGATGAATACAGAAATAACATCATCATTCGTTTTCAGTCAGGAATGTTAGTGCCAGTAGAGGTAAGACCAAATAATATCTCTTCTTAACGCAAATGAAAACGAAACTCGCTGAACTGTGAATCACACTCAGTTGAAGTGCTTTCGAATGAAACAATCATCAGTGTTGTTGTAATCGTCGTCAGTATACGAACTTCTCAATGAATATCTAATAATTTGTGCAAACGTTATCACTGAATGATTTTACTAAGCTTTCTGGAAGTGTAAATGCAGTATTTGCTTACTGAACGGCATTACAAGAAATCAGTAAATTAGGTCGAATTTGAAAAGTTGTTTATAATGTAATGGTTAGTATTTAGATACATAATTATATTCAAATGAGTTACTGTTGATAATTGCTTCATTACCTTTTACTTAATTTTATGTTTAAGTGTGTATCAGTTTTTTTTAGCGTTTGAGGTAGCCAGATCGCTTCCGCTCCTCCTTATGCCTGTTAAGCACCCATTTCTTTCTTGGTCTACTAATACTTCTTCTACTTCCACATTTATAGGTCAATACTTTCTTAGCGACTCTATAATCTTACATTCTGTTTACATGCTCTTTACATTTTCTGCTATTTCCAGTCATTGTTTTGATGATACTGAAAATGTTCAATTCACTTCTTATACAATTTCTTATTCTGTTCATATGTGTGCAACCTTTAACCCTTCTTAAGAATTTCATTTCTTGGCTTTGCAATCTGTTTTCGTCTTTCTTGGTCCAAGGCCGTAGCCAGAAAAAAATTTCAGTGGGTTGAATGACATTTTTTGATGGGTAATGAACTGCAAAATTTATATTTTTGTTCTTATATTTACAGGATATATAATAAAACATTTTTAAAGAAAATGTATAACCGACTTCCACCTATAAGTAAAAAGGTGAAAATAAATGCAACTCTAGAAAAACAAATAACACATTCAATGTTGTTAGGTACCTACACAGGAAATAAAAAATGTAAACATTAAAAGGTGCTCATTCTGTAAAAAATAATTACCTACCAATCTAGTATATATTTTAAAGGAGGTTCCAAGCTAATCTAAAATCCTGCATTGCGCACTTATCTACTACTTCAACAAACTTGATTGTTGCTTGGCACCGAAAATATACGAGATTGCTAGGTAATTAATTTGTACGGAATGAGCACCTTTTAATGTTTTCATTTTTTACTTCCTGGGTAGATACCTAACAACATTGCATGTGTTATTTGCTAGAGTTGTATTTTGTTATAATAATTTTCAGCTTTTTAGTTAGAGGTGGAAGTCGGTTATATACTTTTTTAAATGTTTTATTTTCTACTTTTTAGTTTTTTTGAACTCATATAGTTGTCATTTTTTATTTTGTATATATAACATTAATAGACAGGACCAGGTAACATTGTTTCCAACATTTATACCACCAAACGTCCACTCCACCCTATATTCCAACCATTCTGTATATACGGCTGCCTATGGACCACTATCATTCTACTTCGTCCTATATTTCAATCGTCATATAAATGCAACTCCTTCTATCACTTTACTTTGTGATTTTGTTTTGCTATAACTAAACACCCTGTGTATAAACGCACCAAATAGCAGTTTAGAGTTTGACATGTGTTGTCGCTGAATTTTCTATTAGGCCGGGAGAATGTGACAACCAAAAGCACCGTCTTCGCAAAATGGAAAAATTTTCATTCAAATAGGTATTTGCTTGGTATACAAACAAAACGAGCTTGGTATTCATTGATTTAAGAAGCCGAAAATACTATGCATTTCTACCTATATGCTTGAAAAGTATATGAGATCATCTAGGGATCTTCCTTAAAAGATTAAACGTTAAAAAACTAAACACATCCATAGGAGTATTTGAAAAATCGACCAATATGTTAGGGATATTGGTCGATTTCCATGCACGCATGTGTTCATTCACAAATTTCATCACTTTACCAATAGAATTTTTTTTCCAAAATTTGAAGTTTCACCAATCTGGATATATACTCTATTAAACAAGGCCATAGTCATTCAAAACGGTTGACCACAGGAGAATAAATCAGATAACATATATACAAAAAAAAATATGCCACGAATTGATAACCTCCTCCTTTCTGGAAGTCGATTAAAAATATACAAATATAAAATTTTATAAAGGATGGTGAATTGGTTGTAACTGAATCTTGAAACCCAAAATTCCAAAATTTCAGACGAGGTTTGAACTCCCAACTTACACCCTCGCTGTCTACGGCCGTGCGCCTTCCTTGGTCAATGTGCAGCTCTCATTACCGGAAATCAGGATTGGTACAGCCATCGTCCTATCAAACTTTATTTGTATTTCTTTCCTGGTTTTATGTTTAAGTGTTCGACATATTGTTCGATACATAAATGAATATCTACTAAGTTTATCTCCAGTATTACTATTTCGATTATGTGATATACGAATACGAGTGCTTACTACCTTTTAGTAAAATATGGGAATTATAATTTTATAATTTATATAGTTATAGTACACCAAACATTTGGTTTACTCCATGAAAATGCCAACACAGTATTGTTTTTTAATTTTTTCTTGGGAATAACACCACAATTGAATTCAAAAGCTTTATATTGAAAGAAAATACCAAACGTTTCAAGGTCGATTCTGACTTCGTTGTCAATGGCTTTAAAATATGTATTGAAAATGTTTTGTTGAAACGGAGTTGAGTGTTTGAAGTACAGGTTAGGAATCCTATGTTTTTATTAGCTTTTTTGGAGTATAAGTATACTTTTATCTTTTATTTATTGGTTTTGATATCTGCCACGGACACCGTTTTCATTAAAAAAATCCACATTGACAAGGGCTTTCTATAAACTTATAATGAAATGCAGTATATTTATTAATTCTGATGGTATGTTCCCTAGCCTAACGAGTTCTAGATGTTGTGAAAATTACATTATAAATTTAGTATCAAACTGAAAAGAGTCTATTTTATGAACTCAGGTCTTCAAAGAAAATGTAATTAATGTGGGGTGCTGCTAGAAATAAGCCGTATGTATTAAATTGGAGGATGTAATATTCGAAACGAATTTTATATTAGCTTTGATAATTGAAGTCAACTACTTGACTAAGAATTTGTAGAGCTTACGATAATGTATCATTCCCACGTTTGAGATCTCTTAGTCGTTGCTACCCTTGACGACTAGAAGGTCTATAAATCGGGTACTAATTCATATTATTTAAAAATATGGAAATGCCTTAGGCAGTAAATGTAGAATATGAAGCCCTACAAATAAGAAGTTTTGAATTATGTATAAACCCTTTATCTCAAAAATTCAATCAGCAAGGTACAGTTAACATATGACGCGAAAACTGATCACTCGTACTTTTACTTCCGTAAGTTTTATTCATCAAAGTTCGAAATAAATTGAATTCAATTAATAATATTGAATGTTTTTTTAAGCTTATTTGTGGCATCTTCTGGAAATCTACATGTTTCAAATTCCCATTCACACTTTGTTGTCAACAACATTAATGTGTGAACAAAATGTAAATTTGGAATTGAAAGCTATCATTTATTACATGACATAATTAATGATATTTATTGTTTTTTAGATATACAGGGTAGCACAATAATTTATATAAATATAAATCATATATATTAATCAAGCTGCCTTCAATTTGGAAGTACTTCAAAGACTTTTCTTCAGAATTTATATGTGGCGATCATAGAAGCCACTTTGTTGTAAGATAGTGCATTCGCAAAAAAATGCTATAAAGGAAATCTGTTGAGTCAGTGATCCATTAACGTTATAGCGGAAAACTTAAAGAAAACTTTATGAACTATGTCCATATAGAGTTTTTCAAAAGAAGAGGACATTATTAATTTTCTCCTTAGTTATCGTCAACCGAGACAATTGAATTCTCCGGAAGTAAAAGCGATAGAATGGTTCTCACTTCTCTTTTAATGTTCGTTTTGTGTTGGGTTTTTTTCTGTGTAAAATTGTTTAATTGCCAAATTGTATTGCCTTAATATATGACGGATTAATATTACTATATGAATAAGGTGACAGCTTCCAAAGGGAATAAATGGGACATTTTAGAGCTACCTGTTACCGTTCACAAGTTATACAAGAAAAGCCAAAAATGTATTTTTTGCCCTGTTGCATTTTTTTATTTCAAAAACCATAAAAAAATCTGAACAGTGAAAAGATATTTACACTTATTGGTGGTTTTGAGGAATATTTTCACATTTGGTCTTGATATATGAGCCGTAATACTTTTAGAAGTGAGAGACCATTTGTACAATAAATGGATTAGCAGATCCTGACCTACAAGATGTCATTTTCTCACACCCTTGAACGTTTTCGTTAGAGGCTATATAAAAGAAAGGTTTTAACTGTTTCTCTATCATCTAGGCCAGAAAGGAATCATTAAACAAAATATTCTTGTAATACCATCAGCTAGAAATGTTACGAAATTGTTAATAACATGTATAAAACCGAGAATTAAATCTATTAGAATTGGCGGAGGCTAACTGCAACATTTATTGGGTAATTAAAGTATGATTTATGTATGGTAGTCACGTACTAATTAATATTTTTACTTTGTAGTTTTAGTATCTGTATATATTGTTCATCAAAACTTCGTAAATCGATGAATTAGTCTATCAATGGTTACTCGATATTTTAACAAAATGAATTTTTGTATGGCTCTGAGTTCTGAGGTGAAAGAAAGTCTTACTTTTATTTAAATTTTCATCTCACTTTTTCCTTATCCATTTTATAATATATATATATATATATATATATATATATATATATATATATAAGATATATACTTTAGGCAGTAAAATTCAGGAGCAATACGATACATTATGCAATCCTAGCACAACTCAATGTGTAATTGTCAGTTGTGTGTTTCAATATTAGCAATAAATTACTTCTATCTCCAGATCAGACTTGTTATCGCCTCTATGCATGGCGGCCTTCATTCGATATGTACGATAATATCGAATGCAAATATTATATCATAAATTTCAAACCTTCCGTTCTAGCCTAATAACAGCCGCAAGTTGTGATTTACATATTCGAATATATAGGTGTTAAGTTTATATACAACTGTTACGTTATTATTAACATACTTTACAGATCTGCAAATCGTCCTTTCAAGTTTGTACGAAAAAAAATAAACCGGGGGATACATTATGGTCAAGCAAGTTCATGTACTCTAAATCTGATTAGTTGCCAATTTCTTAATATAATTTTAATAATAATCAGAAATGATATTGCTGTAATTGCTTGTGCCAGATGTAATTACATGAATAATAAAAAAATATATTTTCCAGCAAATTCTTTATTATGAGCACTATGTTCATATAATCATGTACAACTAAATTGTCATCAAGGATAAAACATTTTGAATTGAAACTTTTATTACGAGGGTTTGGTGCCCTGTTAACCAAACTGGCCTTTCAGAAGGTGACGTTTCTTCTTTCTTCTTTTAGCCTTAACACATTCCAGCTTTGGAAATAGGCATATCTTAACTCCTTCCATTAATGCCTATTTTACGTTTCTCCTAGATTTCCAGGACATCTCACCATCTTATCTGGGGGAGGCCTTTTGCTTGTCTTCCCAGCCACGGTCCATTGCTGTAGGTGGCGCTTACACAATATTTAACATTAAAATGAATTACTCACATATCTGGCCTGTAAACGAAACTATTCCGTCTCCGTGATGCCTGCTTAATTCTTAATGGATTGAGAGATTAATAATGTGGAATGATGTTAGTTTTCGTAAGTTGAAGAAATTACTATTTAAAGAAAGTTTTTAATAATTTTAGTGACAATTAGATGGTGAGCCACATTGTTATTTTCTGGAAGAATTACCTGTTCATCTTAAAGACAATCCCATTTATATTAAAGGTCACTTATGGTTTATGAACCAGCCTAGTTTACAATATGTGCAAGAAGTCGCTTGGATGATGAAAATCCATAAAGGATCTATCATAATATTGTAATGTTTCATTCTTTTACTCCACTAAAGCGAAAAATTCTCAAAATCAGTCAGGAGTACAAAAAAAAAAACGACAATATTTAGTAAAATTTTACTGGTCAGTCAGCTCCTCTGAATTTAATCCTTTGAAATTTTTGATATCCGATCTACTCAGGCCCAGTTGAAGATATCAATGATAGGCGAAAGTGCATTGTAGCAGGGTGTAATGCAATAGGAAATTCACCAGAACATTTCAACGACTCGAAAATCTATGAGAAAAGTACATACTTGTATGTAACAAATGCAGTCATATTCAACATTATTTGTAGAACTTATTCACAATTTTCGCCCAGGATTTTTTTTTTATTGTTATGCCATTAGTTTCTTTATGGTTTGTTCAGTTTTATTTTTAGTTCCAAACGTACAAGCTTAGTACAATGAAAGGTCAACAATTAACTGCTTTTTTTATAAAATGTTGCTTAATATGAATCTTATCTAATTTTTCCCAACTTATTACTCCGAACGAATTAGCAAATTTAATGCAAAATGACGAACACACCAGATTTTTATAGAAATGTGTATAATAAATATAACAGCGCGCTTCGTCAGAAAGTTGTAGATTTTGATTTATTAACAAATAAAAGTTGAAATAAGATAGGCTGAGTTGTTTCGTTATAACTTTTTCCTTATAGGTTGTAGATAAAAAGCGTTGCACTATAAATTTTCGAGAAAATATAAAATTTGTAATTACAGTTTGATGCAGAATGTTTATTTGAATTTTATCCAAATGCTGTAAAATATAAATTAATATTTTCTGTTATATAAAGTGGAAGAATTTTTTGATCAAAATATCGAAAATAACACAATTTTATTTTGTTTGCTTTAGGTGCAAGAAGATGTGACAAATTTAAGCACTGTTATACATATTAAAAATATATATAATTTAAATATTTTGCTGCATTCACCTCACATATATTCTGTACTAAACAAGAATTAGAAAAATTTGAAACAAAAACAAAATGTGCACAATTATAAATTTAAATATTGCCTGGATTACTGGCTATCATTTTCGAAAAGTCGTTATCACAAAGGACTTAATATATTTAATAATAAAAATAAAAAAAATCTTATTCAATTCATAGAACTAAGTATTCGGTGCATCGCCGCATTAATCACCATTCAAATGAATAATAACCCGAGCATATTGTTGCATAATTCCCGGTGGTAATATCGATAAAATTCAGAGGTGCCCAACAATTTATCCATTTTGTAATTTTACATATTTGCCTAAACAGTCATTAGATTACACCTCATTATTTCTTAACAATCTGATCATAACACGGATGACTCGACTTTAGCTAATTCCAAACCTAAATTTCTATCAATTCCTTCGGTGGATCTGTCGCTGATTTAGTAGCAACCAGATTTTGAACATATTTGGGATTTTTTTACACAGCAATCATTCCTTACCACGATATAAAGCTACAGATAAACTCAAGCTGGCATCACTCATGTTTACTGGGTTAATAAGTCAACAACCATTTTTTGGTTGATATTTGCACAATTGGTAACAAATAGCTGACGCAGTTTCACAATTTGTAAGTTTGCTATGTATCAAATACATAAATAAGTGTTGCGTACAAAAGAATGACATCTCGAAGAGACTACAATTTGTAAGGTGAAACCTTTTTTTTGCTTTCATAGTAACAGGTTTCCCAAAACTGCAAATTCTAAAACATGCACAAAACTTTCTCTTTCGTTTGGTAGAATTGGAAAATATTAAAAATTTGTCAAATTCCCTAAAACTGTAAAACACTACAAAAATTTCAAAATCTATATTTGACCATTGTACTTAATAAAGGTATTAAACCTTTATATGCACAAAAACGTTTTCATCCATTATTTCGGATTTGACAGAAATTTCAATTTTCTTTTTTCTTCAACCCAGAAATGAATTCTTATGTTGTAATGCATCAATTCAGAATGGCGCGGAGATGATAAACTTCAATAAAAAATATGTGTGTTTTTAAGAGCATTCATATAATTAGAGTAGATTTTCTTTGTCAAAGTAACTTTTAAAAATTCACCTTTTTAAAAATCTTATTTTTCCAGAAAATTTCTCATTTTTTCAAGTTTAGCTGATAACATTCTAGTAGAATTTTTGATTCTGAACAACTTTTTTAAGAAACTTTTTCTCTGCAACTTAGAGCAAAACCGAAAAGACGAATTTACAGCTGTTATTCGGTTTTAAATAATGTTAGTTAACGTTCTGGTAGGGCGCATATACAGATCTATATTGTACAGATTGTCTACAGCCCATTTCTGCAAAAACAAGTCTATTTCTGATGTTGTAAAAAAGCGCTTAGATTCATCTAATCCGTCCGAAGCAGGTATATCCCAATGCATGGAGCTTTTATACGGAGGTGTTTTTAAAAGGAAAATATTTTACCAAAAAAATGACGTAAGGAAATATGTGTGAGCGGTGAGTATTCCAACTTCTTGGAATGTAACTTCAGGGTTGAAAAGTGTTAATAAGGGACAAATATACAGAGACGATAAAAAGAAAATTATGTTTTTTGGGAGTTTTTAGAGGTGCCTAATATTTCAGAGGAGGTTGTTTCAAAAACATTGATACCAAATTTTCATCAGAATTTTAAAATTTCGGATTATTTAGAAATTTCCGGCATAAATACCTGTTAAATTCTAAGCCGTTCATATCAAAAAGAGAAAAAGAGGGTATGTACAAATCTTTTTTTTTAACATTTTTATCTCTGCACATAGGTACAAGTAAACGATTTTTTAAAGTTTAGTTAACTTCTACATCAGAAGTTATGAAAGAATTTGCTGTGACGATTTTTGATATTTTTAATCAACAGGTGTAAATTTGATCTTAGTAAAAGATATTGGATGTCTTCCAAGAACGTAGTTTTCTTACTTGCTATTATCATCTCCTTTATTTATTGTATTGTAGCATAAAGTACAAAAAAACTCATGAATCACAGCCACATTGTTATGTCACACATTTGCGTGTACTGAAAAAACTAAATAAATACTAGAAAGTAGTTCATATTGACATCTGGTTGTGTTAAAGTGGCTGATGTGCCGCCGATTGCAATTAATATGGTGACGGCTTCGGTGCCATATTTATTTAAAACTCGATACGACGCCGACACGGACCGTCCGTCAGTTAGATGCATTACTGACATTCTTGGCTTGTAGCTTATCGAGTGTTGTTTTACAAATAACATGTTTTTTTAAACGTATCGTCTTTACCCATTACGACAATGACAGCTATCTTTAATGTGTACTATTTCCATGAGTTTTGTGCTGCAGTGTCACCACACAAAAAAAATAAAGGAATACAATAGGTCTGTTTTGAAAAAAATATTAAGATTTTATTCACCATGTTTAGGATTTATTCCTTATATTCTTTTTCTTTTTTGCTTTATTTCATATTTTTTCGAATGAATAATCTGCCACACACTGATGGACAAAATGTGTTACAGCTGCAACTTTGGGCAGACCCAAGTTCCACTTTCGGTATATGGAGCCATGAAAGTTCACGATGAAGGTGAAAAACAATAAAGTTACCTCCTTTTAAGATGTACCGGTTGAAGGAAAGATTGGGACATAAAGTGTAAAATAAACCCATACTGCCCGATATCTCCACTAACTGTCAAACCTTTATCCTAAACAGAAAAGATGTATAACATTTTTTTATGAATAACGTGTTAAAGAACAACGGCTATTCATTCACTCGAGGAAATCAAGAGAGCTCAAAGATCAGAGACTCCCAGGCCAAACGACGTGGATCACAACACTCTACGAATAAATAAGACCTATCTTCCTTATGTAAAAGGAGTCACGAACAGAATAGGGAACATTCTGAAAAAAAAAACACAAAATATCAACAGTATACAAACCGCCGAAAACCATAAAACAATCCCTAAGGTTTGTCAAGGATGCTTGAGACCCCCTAACAGTTACAGAAATATACCTAATACCCGGCAGTTGTGAAGTATCGGTTTGGGTATCTTAAAAAAAAGTATCAACTCCCGTTTATCAGGTAGAAGATATATCAACCGACGACAGCTCATTGGCCCGGAAAACAAACTCTCTCAGTTAGACTCCGGCAGTGAAACCCTTCAATGCATGACAGACGATAAATGACTATTCTAGAATTAAATAGGAAGGTTTTTAGAAGTTCTTTTTGGACTGACTTCAAAATAAGTGTTGCAGAGAAGCATTCTTCTTGATTTTTAGTTAATTTAATTTGTGTTATCGTGAAGTGGGGTTTAGTTTCTTTAAAAATTACTGATTTTACAATTTTTGTGATGTAATGTCATAATTTGATGCAGTTTTCAAATCTAACTTTTTCGATATGGTCAAAAACAGGATATTTTACTTTCAGGCAACTTACATAGTTTTTGCCAACTTCATTTACTATTGAATAGAATAGAATTTTTTTTCTAATATTATGAAAGTGTATGATTGCAACTAAGAGGACATAATGCATATATAGACAAATATTTTATCTCGGAATCCTCCTTAGCAAAGTTCAGTGTAAACTTTTCTGATTAGTTGAGCCGTTTCCCAATAATCACTGAAGATACATAAAAAAGGCTGTGAACGATCTATTTAGGGATAGTCCTTACATTTCTTAATGGCACTGATGTTGTCAAAACTGCAGAGGCAATTAAGAATCAAATATAAATACAGTCTGTAGTGTTGGTATGTTCGTAACGAGCCATGGGCAGTAGGGGCAGGCGCCGACCTCCCGACTGGATTTTAATTGCCGAATTTTCCAACGTAAGTAAAATAAATCGTATAATTGGTTATTATAGTTAGTACCTAATGTAACAAATGCACATTTGAATTTTCGTTGATGTTTTAAATCAAGAAACATGATTGTAAAAAGTACAAAACACAACTTCCTGTACTGTACTGAACTTTACTTCCTGATCTGGATAATTTCGAAATCAAGTGCACTTCCCAATAATTACAAATTTCGATTCAGGGCGCGGCTTTGTGGTACTATTTGTTTTGCGTGTGTAAAGAGGAGGTTCATTTACACTCCGTAATTTCCAAGATTTATATTTTTTGAGCTGAATTAGGTAAAAAGTAGTTTGGATTACATTATCCACTACCTGCTTCTAAAAATCGCGCCAATATCCATTATTCCCAACAAACAGACAGGGAATTTTTTAAACTTGCGTTTGGGTTGCTTGTAAGTAGGTAATTAACAACAGAACAAAGTTATTGAAAATCATAGTCAGACACTTCAATCTTACTGAATGCAGGGGCGGATCCAGACACGTGCTTCCGGGGGGCTGATTTCTGTCTCAGGGGGGGCGATTTCATGCTTCAGGGGGGGCGATCCTGTACTAAAGTTACCTAAATATAATTTTAAAACCACATTTCTTGGCCTACTATATTAAAAATAGTATTTGTGGGGTTTAAACCCATAGAAGTTACCTTTTCCTAAGCACTTGGAGTTTGGAGTTAAGATTACCTCGTTTTAATATTAAATTTACTAACTTTGCTCTCGGTGGGGGCGATCGCCCCCATTGGCCCCCTTGGATCCACCCATGACTGAATGCATTTGATATTTGATAACTACAGTTGTAACCTAACATTATTGTGACAAAATAAAACTGCTAGATATATATAGTATTCACAACTTTTTTTGGGTTTACTAATAAATGTAGACTTTTTTTACGTCCATCCTACCATTTGACAGAGAGTGTCGTTATTGCAGCACTTTTCCGACTTGAATTACAAATACTGAGATTCGGTATTAAAACTAATTTTTATACTACTCAGAAATAGCGGTCGATTTTACCGAATTTTTGCAAAATAAGAATAACACTTGTTTATGTAGAAATAAGTTGTAGACAAGGAGTAATCATTTGTATCATACCAGAAAGTTGTGGGTAATAGTTAGCAAACAAATTATGGTTTCTAACTCAATGTTTATGTGTGTGGAAATAGATGTTATAACGTTGTAACAACTTTAAACATTTCGATCATTTATATTTTAAAAATTAAGATAAAGTTTTTTACAAGTTGTGAAACTGCGTCATGTATATCTTACCAAGAGAAAAAAGTTAAAATATGTTTTTAAAATGGCTTAAGAACTCTCGGGAGACGATAAAATGTAACATCAGTGATGCTGGTGACGAGCTTAATTGTAGCTGATTTTTTAAATAATTGTAACAATACTAAATTTCATTTTGAAGGTCGGCTATCTACCAAATCAGCTGCCGACTATCACTTGAAACAGGTGTTTTGCAACTCACATAGTGAGTTGATGAAAAATTGGGTTTGTGACCAACTAAAGTCGAATTAGCTAGCCATGATTTAACTAGAATATAAAAAAATAGTGAGGTATAAATGTGTGGCTGTTCACAGAAATTATATATGTTTAATGGAACTTAATAGGTTCATCGAAGAGACCGGTTGCCAATAATTCCAAGTGGAATTGAGTTTTCGTACAACCAGCTATTACAGTGTTATAACAATCAATTTACGCTGTTAAAAATTAATAGGGACTTTCGAGACAAAAATACTGCGAACACGAAAACATAAAAACCGGCTGAAATAAAAAAGAGAAAAAAACGGCGGTCCGGAAAATTCGATGAATGTAAAAAAAACTGAGGTTGACGTGATTCCAAATTCGAATACCACGTAGTAGGGATGTCGGAAAAATATCGATATATCGATATATCGATATTTTTTGTTTTATATATCGATACTTTTACACGATATAATTTTATTCGATATATCGATATAAAAACCAAGTATCGAAAACTTATCAAACACGATATTTTTTCGTATGTTTGTTACGTGTTATATAAAATAAATACTAGCTGTTTTCCAATTACTAGAGCACAAAATGTTTTTGTGTCGCTCTGTGTCGCAATTTTCGGACGTTAATTGGAACATACTTCATTCTTTATGATAAAGTTTTATGTATACTTAGTACTCACATAAAACATCCCAAAGGCACAGTTATTTCTTGTGCCCATTTGTGTGAGCCAGTGCTGTAATTGGAACATTTAGTGCTCAGCACTGTGCCGTACTGTGCACAATTGTTGGAAAACAGCCAATATTATTGTCAAACAAGTTGAGATACATGATCTTTGTACACAAAGTGGTGCGTTCCCGCATTTGTTTAGTGTATTGTGTTCAATTTGATTGAATTACTTCATTGATTTTTAAACTTCTGCACCTTTTCTAAAACATTCCGTCGCGCTAATGCTAATCGTAAAAGTGTGTTTTTGCGTGTAAAATATAGACAGTATTCGTGATTCGTGTTTTGGATCCCGAGCTGTTTGGACGCTTGGGAGTTTCGTGCAATGTACTACGAACTTTTCGGTGGCTTTGATTACGTCTGAAGAGACGCCGCTTTTTGTTGTTATAGCGTTCCGATTCGCGAGTTTTGAGCTCCATTCGTGACGACGGCTAAACCGCTTTCATTTTGTTTCTTTTGTGTTTACAAAAGCGCATCATTTGTTGTTAAACCCGCATTTTTTTGTATATTCAATCAATGAACATTACGTCGCTATTTTTTTGTGTAACGTGTTGTCCAGACGAAGCTCTAAGAAACTGTTCCTGTTCACGGGGCTAGCCTCAGAAGAAACAACCACCAAGAAAACACCTTTGCAGAGCTTCGACGTAAAAGGTCAGTGATTAACTTTTATTTGGTGAATTACTTTACGTGTTTATTGATTGTTCCGCTAAAGGTCCTTCGTCAATTATATACTTGCATTGAACCAGCATTGAACTAAAACCGCAACATCTATTTCATACATTTTTTTGAATATTATTCTCTCTATGGAATGTGCATCGAAGACATTCCATAACACAAAGATTAGCAGAATTTTTTCAAGTATAATTAATTTATTATATTTATGCTATATGTTGCCTAAGTGCTTGAAGTTAAAATTAATTTTAAATATGTTTCTGATGCATGAGGTAGAGGGGAGGTATATATGAGAGTGTATAAATGATCATTAGAACGACATCTAAATTTTCAGAAAATATGAGAAGTAGTAGTATATAGTTAATTTAACAATATATTACTACCTTAAGCTGTGAAAAAGTCTCAAAATAGAATATTTTAAATTTTGTAATCCGGTCTACCTACCACCTATCTATAAATTGTTTGCATATAACTTTATCAGATACACTAGTTAAACAAACTACTAAGTATATTTATATATATATATATATATATATATATATATATATATATAGACTACTGTTCTAAAATAGTACCGATATATCGATATTTTTTTCTCGATATATCAATATCGATATTGATACTTTTAAAAAATATCGATACAATATATATCGATACTTTTTAACAGTTCCGACATCCCTACCACGTAGCAGACGAAATGGCTCTACAAATCTTCGGACGATTTTATACGGTGACTGTTTTATGCGATCAGTTTGAACTGGAAACAGTGTGTAGGACACCAGCTGATAATATTAGTCACAGTCTTTTTTTGGTAAAATAAAGACATTGAAGGCGAATGTAAATATTTGTGAAATTGAACTCAAGGATTTATTTATTTTTAGATACAGAAATATAATTAATAGGTGGTAACGATCTTCTATAACCGGCAGTCTATAATAAAATAATTTTTTCGATATTGTCCATCAGCAACTGCATTTACAGAACAAGGCAAGAAAATGCTAATAAACTGCAGACCAAATATATGATTTTAATTTGTTTATCGGAACTTCATGAACCTAATCCAAATAACGAATATTATTCAATTTCATAAAGAAAATCTTCCACTTCATGTAACAGAAAAGGCGTTTATTAAAGTTAAGTAAATTAAGAATAGCAATTTATAAAAGTAAAACCCATATTATATTGACCAGCATATTTCCATATCCTAAAGCTGAAATTAAGGATCCCATTTTGCAGAATAAAAATATATTAAAAACTCAAGCTGTAAAACTGTGCAAAAATATAAAAAATCTCGTTTTAACATTAACATGATAAAAACATTGTATCTTTATATGCACCAATAACTAAAACATTTGCATTTGCTATTTCAGATTTGGCAGCTCGTTTTCCATAGTTTTATAAAATTGGAATATATTTCTATATTAAACTTTTAATTTAAAATGTTTACATATTTCTGAAAATTTCTATTTTTAGAGAATTTAAGCATTTTGAAAAATAGTAAGCTGACCGGTCTTGTAGAAAATTTCTTTCTAAATAACTTTATAAAGAATACACTGACAAAGCCTATTTTTAGGTTTTGTTTGTTTATAAAAAAACACAACTCTCTGACAGCGTAAGTAGATACATTTCTTATAGGTACATTATGTCTAGAACCCATTTCTACAATAACAGCTCTAGATCTCATTTTGCATCAAATCAAATTAGATTCGGTTTAGTAATTCTAATAGCAACAAACAATTTCTCCTCTTTGTAATATTAATAAAGTTAATTATAAACATTTAGGCATTTTCTTTTGGAAACAAAACAAAAATCACAATCACAAAATTTATGCTGACATGTTGTGAACTACCAGACAAAGACCGTGAGCTGTGAATAAACCTATAAACGCTCAGAATAAATAGCTATTTCAATTTGCTAAACACCTATAAAATTTATATCAACCTTTGTGGATGATTGAAAGCTTGCCATTGCATTTGAGGTTTAAAATGAAACAGAAAAGTCATTAACACCACGTTCATTCTAACTTGAAATGTTTTTTACTTTTGTAATGAAACTTAACTCTGCCCCCAATTAGAGCAATTTGCTTCAAGTACTAATAGAAGCCGCCCCATAAATTATATTGGAAACGAGAAAAAACGTCAAATTGCTGACTTTAATTGCCATCATCTGATAAATAACCTCTTAAATGCTTCATTTCACTAATTTATTAAGGTGATTTTCCCATTCGAAGAACGATAACGTGACATTCCCCAAATGCATTTTCATTGATGACTTAATCTGAAATTAACATTGTCAGTAAATATATTTTACGAAGTTCTCTTATTTAAACATGTTAAACTCAGAATTGGTATTAACTTTTGCGCTCAAAGTTTATGTTTATGAATGTCAGTAATCTATATGTACACAAATATAAAAATAAATGAATATGCTTAACCAATTTCTTTGTTTAGAAAGAAGGTAATATTCGAATACGCATATGATGTTATATACATAAGTAGTGCTTCTATTAGTAAACGTGTAACTTCTGAATCACTTAATTCATTTATGTGAACAATTTTAATATGAAAATATCCTTATAAAGAATAGCCTGGTTGCTGCTGTTCACTCAATAGTGAACAGCGCAAACTAGAGTAAATAACACATTTCTTATTTTTCCGGAGCTGCCGAGTTTCCCAGCACGTTGTCATCACTATTTTCGTTAGTTTTTATAGGTTATGTCCGTACTACAGCGAATCAGGAATGTGTTAGTGATCATTATTCTGCTTATTAAGCTTTTTTATTTTTAGAAGGAAAATATGAAACAAAAAAGTTTGGAAAGTGGGGTGACTATTACTTGCTTTCAAGGAAGTATGATATTTTCAAATCTACTCTTTGAGAAATAAAAAATAAACACCAAGTTTTACAATTACTTAGCTGTGCGAGTAATATTAAAAGGAGAAAAAGAAATCGAGAGAATCCCAGAATGGAGAAAAAACGGAAGGAAACACAGTTGTTGTATGCAAGATTCGATTTATGAAAGTTTCCGGTGAAAGTTATTTACAAATCCTGAGCTTCTTTTCATTAACATTTTTGTTACAACATAAATAATTATAATCTAAACATAGCACAGGGCCAGATCTGTAACTCGAGAAAACAATAGCCGTAGTCTAAGAGATAGAGCCGGTTTTTGCTAGTCATCGAGAAAATGGACAGAATTCCTGAACTACATCACGTTTCTGGGCAGGTGCCAGTGGAAGTGATAACCGAGGATAGTGGTAATTTTTTTTTGGTCATGCTCATCATCGAGTAATCGTTCCAAAATTGGTTGCATACAAGATTGTGATGCATTTAAGCAAATTCCCGAGAGGCGACTGCCTAGAGCGTTACCATCAAGCTGGCGTACAGGGGTAAACTTGTCAAAAATAGATGTGAACTTCTTCATTAAGTAAAAAGAACGCCATTTCAGATTCGTAATCAGATTTTGAAACTTGGCAATTTGAAAAAAATTAACCAACCTACTCCCAATTTGGTATACGGGGGTTTTCAACGTCGATGATAACGAATATGTAATCAGTTTTTGAAAATTTTCAAAACAAGTAGTGGCCAACTTCAACGTCAATTTTTTTTTAATTTGGAATGTCCTCTCTGAATCAGTCATCTTTCCCATCAGGATTAAAAACATCGATTACCGTTAATTGGTTCTGCATCAATTGGTTGACTTTTTTTGAAAAAAATGGTCCGCCATCTTGGATTGTGAATTTTGAAAAACTGATTCCAGATTCGAAATCAGCGATCTCGAAAACCTCCGTACACCTAGTTTAGCAATAATTGCTTGATTTTTCAAAAAAACTTTGATCATGGAATCACCCGGAAGATCAAGTTTAAGGTCACGGTCAAAGTCAGTTCGGACATGAATTTTTCCGCTCTTTCCGAATCCTTAATAAAAAATGTGGCTTCGCATTTAAAAAAATTGTTTATGAGGTCATACAGACCACATTAATGACGTCATGAAAAAGCTACTTATTTCATTTAGCTGTACGTCCTTTTGGATTATGATTCCTATGTGTAAGCACAAAAATGGTGCAAATGGCGTTCTTATTACTTAATGACGAAGTTCACCCTTATTTTTGACAAGTTTACCACTGTCTGCCACCTTGATGGTAACGCTCTAGGCAGACGCCCTTCGGGAATTTGCTTAAATATATCACAATCTTAAATGCAGCCAATTTTGCAGCATGACCAAAAAAAATACCATTTTCACACCCCGTAACTATCCTTGGTTATCACTTCCACTGGCGCCTGCCTAGAAACGTAATGTAGTTCAGGAATTGAATCCATTTTCAGGTTGACGAGCAAAATTCCGCTCTATCTCTCCTACAATTAAGAACCTTTAAATACTTAGGCAAAGTAAAAAATTCTGTTACAGTTCTTCGAAAAAAATTTGCATAAATGAGCACATTTCGTGAGAAAACCCAATGAATACTTAAATGACAAAATAATTAATGTTAGTCAAGACAATGTAACTCCTCAACATCCTTGGTCTTGCATGGTTGATCTCAAAACGTTTCGAAATCTGAATGATGGGAAATTCTATTATACCTTGATTTATATTACACGAGTGTTGTACTTATCCAGTTTTCCGTTCTATTTTGGTGTTCGGTCCAAAGTAGCCCAGATGTTACCTCAGATCAGTGTTCCTTAGGCAGTGGCTTGTATTTTCCCTTCAGTTTTTTGGTATTGCTGGTGTGTCGGGCCTCGTTCTTATTATCATGATGTTGTTGTTTTTGAGAATATCGTCATTCTTCTTAGTTTCTCCGAAACTAAAAAGAGAGGCTACCATGCCTCTTCCTGCTTAGGTGGTTTGTCCATAGGGAGAGCAATCCATTCGAGGCTATTTCACTCGATTCGGTGTGCTGCAGATATTTTTGGCTGATTAGTGTTTTGATGTAGCCAGTGAAATGCGTTTATCATGTAATTCATTGGCTTTCTTCCATCTCCATGTTTCCACCCGCCAAGTGAGACACATATCTCAACCATAGATGCTTCTCGTATTTATGTTGATCGCATATGTAGATGTTGGCGATGGTTGGTGATAACAGCATCTTCTTGTAAGAACCAGTCCTTCTCCTGAAGTAGGAGTTCTCTAAGCTTATATTGGTAGCTCCGTCCTCTCCAAAGGTTTCGTCCTCATATTTTCATTAATAACGTTTGTGAATTAGAATCTTACTCAGTCAAGTTCCATTGTGACATGGGGTCCTTGAATGATGTTTTGCAAAGGTTGGATGATTGGTAAAAGGAATTTCATAATCTGCTGTGGGGTGTGTCGCATTGGCAATTGTTATGTATCATCGTTGTCTTAAACTTCTGGTCTCGGGTATATACAAGTGTTGTAGTTTTCCGTTCTAGGAAGTTGGATCTTATAACAAGTAGAGCCTAAAACTTTCTTTATTGCCCTCTCTTTCTAGCAAGATATTTACTGCTGTGAAAAAATATTTTCATTAATAAAATTCGCATAAGGAACACATGGGTAGTCTTAATTACAAAGAGCTACTTGGCAAGCTCTGACTAAATGGGTAATCTTAATTTACTTTCTGACTACGACCAGACAAAGGATGAGGGTAATTGTCTGCCCTGCAGATAAAACCTCTATAAATATAACTCCTTTCCATTAAGATTTAAAGGCCTTTTCATATTCGAAAATTTTTCGTGGGCATGCGTCAACTTCTGTCATTTTTTTCGGACAAAAAACATTGTATTTACATGCCAATGGTGTGAAAACTGCTCGGAAAAAATGACGCACGGGAACAAAAAATTTTCGAATATGAAAAGGCCTATTTGAAAATATTGATTATTACTTCTAAGGAGCTGTATTACTTGTTGTCAGTTATAAAGCCATACACCAATGGCAGAAACTAAACATATGGAGTATTTACTAATATATTATTAAATCAACTTTGTAAGAACAACAACATTACAAACTAAGGTCTATGGGCACATGTTAAGTAAATTAATTAATTCATCAGCATCATCCTATCGTTCAATTATAGTTGGTTTGTCGAGGATTAGTTTTGTTTCGGTAAAAAATATATTTGTACATATTTCTGAAATAGATTTCGTTCGTTGAAATTAATTTGAAGGCTAAAAAGTTATTTACATATACTTTTGGAAAGTGGAAACTACACAGTTCAAAATTTGTTTGGTTAAACTGAATTTGAGATATCTAGACAAGTAAATTTTTAACTGACAGAAGTTAAAACTTGCAGTTAAAACTACACATGTGTAGCCACTTTATTAGTGAAAACAAAATCTGTTCAGTATTTGCAAGTAAAGCTTCACAAGTTTTTAATTGCAAAATTATCTGTAGGTTATTTAACAAAGATATTAAAGTAGTTAAAGGTAACATTAAAACCACATATCGGGGCCCGGTATTGTATGTCATTCTATACATAAAAATGAATTAGTGAAATTATAAAAAAGCTATTTGAGCATGGGAAGCATAAATGGTTTTTGATTTATTTTAAAAATTGTTAAAAAACGTAACAAGTAACAACAATAAGTGAATAATAAAAGTAATCTGCTTCCTAGAATGTCTAGAAAAATCTATTCTTTATAATGTGGGTTCATTTTTTTATTTTCTTAGGCGTTGCTTGTTGCTTTGGATTTTTACCACTTCTTCTCTTTCTGGATCCCAATTGCTTTGGACTGTCCACATATCTTTTTTCCAACGTTTATACTTACATTTTATTAGGACAAGGCCAATAATATTTTATGTCTATGTTTAAAGATTTTACCATTGACGTTTTCTCCCTTAGGGCCGATCCAAACTATAGTGCCGAACACAATTCGTTTTCGGTCTGATCTCGAACTAAAAAAAAATCGATTGTGGAAGCCGTTACTTTGTGATAGTCAATCATGATGATGAAATGAAACTAATTACTTTGTTTACTATCACTAACACATTTACTCACTAAAACATGTGACTAGTTTCGATGCCTAGCGCATCATTTTCAAACATATATAAACAATGAAAAAACCCATCTAACAAACCTTAAATACAAAACAAATGACCAAATACACCGACATGATGGCTAGCCGGTCGTGGTCAATAACATAATAAATATAAAACTAAACGGATATAAAGGTATTATATAACTACCTGATATTCTAAGATTATCACCGGGAATACCCGTCCTAACGTAGTAATTCGAACAGGGGTGTTTTTACAAAGTTAAGCTGATCATTAAGTAGCAAATCTGGGAATTTATTGTGAGAGAGGTAAATTTGAATTTGTTCTAAGAAAGATGTTTTAAAATAATTATTACTGAAATGCAAAATTGTTGTGTTTTCTATTGTAGGAAAAGTGTGCCCTGTTTGAATTACATGGTTAGAAAAGGTTGAATCAGTTTTATGTAGTCTAAATGATCTATAGTGTTCTAGGTACCTGTTAGCAAAATTTCTAGTTGTCATTCCCACATAGAAGCTATTACAGTCCGAACATATCAGCTTATAAACTCCTGACCTGTTATAAATACTAACTTTGTCCTTGGCGTTAAATAATAAATTTGATAACTTGAATTGTGATTTGAAGCTAACTATGATATCCTGGGATGATAGAATTCTAGCAATTTGGTTACTCACGTTTCCAAAATAAGTTAAAGAAATGTACTTTGTAGGATCTGTATTTTTGACAAAGGGATAGATGCTTTGATATGCTAGTTGAAGCTCTTTTCGGAAGATTAGTTTCATAATTAAATTAGAATTGCTGTCGTTATTTTTGGCTATTATAATAATAGTATCTAATTCTTGTTTTAAATCACTTTTTGATAATGGGATAGAAAAGGCTCTATGAATCATATTTTTGTATGCGGATAATTTATGATTTAGCGGACTAAATGAAGACCCGTGAATTGTGGTGTCAGTAAATGTTTGTTTTCTATATATGTTAAAACTTATTGATGAATTATTCCGAGTAAGAGTAAGATCTAAAAAGTTAATTTTGCAGTCCTGTTCTATTTCTATTGTAAATGATATGTTGGGATGTAGCTTATTAATAAAACTGAGAAAGGTATCTAATTGCCTAAGTGTTCCTGTAAAATAAGCTAGGATGTCGTTTACGTATCTGTACCAGAAAAATATATGCTTTTTCCCTATTCATCTTCTAAATTTGACATGAAAATGTCTGCGAGCAAAGGACTGAGTGGCGAGCCCATTCCTAAACCGTTATTTTGAACATAAAATTTGTTATTGAATTGGCAATAATTCGAATTATGTCTCTCTCAAAATTATTGCCAATTCAATAACAATTTTTATGTTCAAAATAACGGTTTAGCAATGGGCTCGCCACTCAGTCCTTTGCTCGCAGACATTTTCATGTCAAATTAAGAAGATGATATAATGAGTTCCTCTTTAGGGAAAAAGCATATATTTTTCTGGTACAGATACGTAGACGACATCCTAGCTTATTTTACAGGAACACTTAGGCAATTAGATACCTTTCTCAGTTTTATTAATAAGTTACATCCCAACATATCATTTACAATAGAAATAGAACAGGATTGCAAAATTAACTTTTTAGATCTTACTCTTACTCGGAATAATTCATCAATAAGTTTTAACATATATAGAAAACAAACATTTACTGACACCACAATTCACGGGTCTTCATTTAGTCCGCTAAACCATAAATTATCCGCATACAAAAATATGATTCATAGAGCCTTTTCTATCCCATTATCAAAAAGTGATTTAAAACAAGAATTAGATACTATTATTATAATAGCCAAAAATAACGACATCAATCCTAATTTAATTATGAAACTAATCTCCCGAAAAGAGCTTCAACTAGCATATCGAAGCATCTATCCCTTTGTCAAAAATACAGATCCTACAAAGTACATTTCATTAACTTATTTTGGAAACGTGAGTAACCAAATTGCTAGAATTCTATCATCCCAGGATATCATAGTTAGCTTCAAATCACAATTCAAGTTATCAAATTTATTATTTAACGCCAAGGACAAAGTTAGTATTTACAACAGGTCAGGAGTTTATAAGCCGATATGTTCGGACTGTAATAGCTTCTATGTGGGAATGACAACTAGAAATTTTGCTAACAGTACCTAGAACACTATAGATCATTTAGACTACATAAAACTGATTCAACCTTTTCTAACCATGTAATTCAAACAGGGCACACTTTTCCTACAATAGAAAACACAACAATTTTGCATTTCAGTAATAATTATTTTAAAATATCTTTCTTAAAACAAATTCAAATTTACCTCTCTCACAATAAATTCCCAGATTTGCTACGTAATGATCAGCTTTACTTTGTAAAAACACCCCTGTTCGAATTACTACGTTAGGACGGGTATTCCCGGTGATAATCTTAGAATATCAGGTAGTTATATAATACCTTTATATCCGTTTAGTTTTATATTCATTGTTATTGACCACGACCGGCTAACCATCATGTCGTTGTATTTGGTCATTTGTTTTGTATTTAAGGTTTGTTAGATGATGTTTTTTCATTGTTTATATATGTTTGAAAATGATGGGCTAGGCATCGAAACTAGTCACATGTTTTAGTGAATAAATGTGTTAGTGATAGTAAACAAAGTAATTAGTTTCATTTCATCATCATGATCTCGAACTTGTAAAATATTCTTAACTGAGAAATAATGTGTTCGTTCATACTATCCGTAATAGTCGAGTTCTGTTCAAATTTCACTCCAGCATTTTTTCTTATGAAAATATATTACCAGAATAAGATCAGACTTAGAACAAACTGTGATCGGCATTGTAGCAAGGATCCACCATTATAGTGTATGTCGCCGTGCCTTTATTTCTTGTCAAGATCATTCTGTTGGCTAAGGTTTTTGATTTTATTTTCGTATTGCGTTTAAACAATCTCATCACCGTTTATCAGGAACCAGCCAAATAACTATGAAACTACTTAGTACATTCATATATATTACTAACTCTACTTTACTTTAAAATGGTACATATGATAAATAATATTGAAGTGTTATGAAGTTAATCAACAGAAGAAATAATCTTGTTCTAAAAAACTGGAAACATCATTTATATTTGAAGTTGCTGCGTATTCAAGCGGCAGTGTTATGTGCATTTAGTATGATCACATATCTTAGAAAAAGGAGCATCAATTTAACTATATTAACGTCCTCACATTACGAAGTTGTGTCGTTTATGAGAGGAAATATTACGTCAATTTGCATAAATTAATATTTAGCATTATGTGCTGTTTGAATTTGGCGACGAAGAAGTAATTTATATATACAAGTCTAGAATTTCTTGAAATCTACGAGATAACTGACGTTTCTGATCGCTGCATTTGGCACATATAATAGAGTGTGTCATTTGAGGCATAGGGTTCAACTCGCTGTCATTAATGCAGGATATTCATTATCAAGAAATGTTATGTTTGTGCAAAATTCCAACATGTCTAGATTCCCATGATTTTCAGTCAATGTAGAACGTTATATTAAAAGTGTAAATAGATTACATGGCAATGTTTCATCATCCGTAACTGTACTTTAACGGAAATTTAAAAAAATATGAATTATTAAAGAACGTGTCTTAAATACCTAAACAACTACGAAATTTGTTTTCCTCATTTAGTGACGGACGCTTCCATGTTATGCGACTCCAATATTCACTATTAAGGACAAAAAGAGCAAATACATTTATTATCAAATAAATGATGCACTTATTCTTATTTTGCATTTACCGGGTACCAGCATTCGGACGCAAGATATATTTCATCACTTTACCTGAAATATGTTTGTTAACATTTACCTTTTATTTTATAACTTCAGTCTAAATGTAATTTTACTATTGTTATGTTGTCTTTAAAAAAAATTAGTCTTTGCTAAAAACTGTGTTTAAATAGTATACTTTTTTGGCTCTGCGAACAGCATAGATTTACTTCATTTAGCGTTTGGCTTTGGTACACAACAATTTCACATCTTACAGGAGTAAATATAAGGTAATTTTATTTTTCATTTAAATATATCTGCCAAGGAATATTTGACATGCAAGTTAATTTAAATTTTCAAATGCATAATTTTTCACACGCTTTTGTCACAATTTCGTTTAAAACAGTTACAATTATATATCGCCTAGTGGGTAATCCAGCAAATCTTTAATGAAAAAAGACTTTAAATGCTTCTTTTTTCCATTTTATAATTTTGGATTCTGTTTATGTCATTTAAAATTATGACCACATTGTATTCACGATAATAACCACGAATAGGTATCAGCTCGAAAAATGTTCTTTACAAACATATACTCCTCCTTGAAAATCATTTGTAAATAGTTCTTCATTCGGCTTTTAAACATTTTAACGTCTTGCAACATCAAAGACCGATAACTGTTCTATTCTTTCTATCATGTTACAGTTAGCTCCTGCGCAACGTGAAAGCATATTAGATTTTAAAATAATGTGCTCTAAAATGCTTTGACACATTACACTTTTGCAAAACCTACAACGCACTAACCTATATATAGGGTAATTCACGTTGTCCAATTAAATTGTTAAAATTGTGTAAACATACTTAGCCACAAATATACATCTAGTCTCTTTATGTATTCGATTGCACTGGGGCCTTCAGGAAATCTCCAAAATTTCCCCCGTAAGCCTTAAAAGCGCATTTTTCTCTGATGTGGCGGTGTATAAAGAGAACACATGTTTTTGCCATATTTGGTTTCCCAATCTTTCTTTTAGTCGCTGACTATTCATTCAACGGGCGCGCAGTATTTAACCAAAGAGTATACGAGACTCAAGGCTGAAGTTCTTAGATTTTCTGTAGATATTCCCCAGGTGGTGCCGCATAACATAGGAATAATGTTTTGTGGACACATTTTGTGGCAAGTTTGGTGAGAAGAGCCTTAAACGATGAAGTTCTCTCCAACGTTGTGAGTTGTCTGTTGTACGAGAGACTATTTCCTTCAAAATATACGTCAAGTTCTTTATTTGCTATTTTATTATTGAGGCGAAAGCAAGAAAATTCTGTTTTACAGACATTTGGTTTAATTCGCTACTTTGGAAATATTCTGCTAGTACTAATAACAAATCAGATGTTAAGACTTGCTCAATAACTTCCAATGTCTGGTGGCCATGACCCAGTCGTCGGCATATCCGGAATTCCTGGCAATTTGAAAAACAACCTTGTGGTAATCCGTTGTTAAATTTTTTTTGTTTATTTTTCTCTTCCCCTATGGCAACCCGGTAAGCTCGTTTGACGTTATCCGTCGAGTGGTAGAGCGTACGCATTGTTTCAAGAATCGGGTCCATGGTCTATTGGTTTGACCAGTTTTGAAATTGCTATAATTTTTGAACGCGGATATCGCGTCAATAATTTCACCAACGGTGAATAGAATATTCTGTATTGGTATTGGTACTACAGACGCTCTGAGGAGGATGAGGTTTTTTTGGTACGAATGCTGGTTTATTGGGGTGGATAGATGTGTTTTCACATAGAGAAGTTGTTCCACCTCCAAGTTGCGTAGGAAGGATCACGCGTTTCTGCTTAATCTTTTCAGTTTTTATCCCTGTTTTTCGTTTTTCCTTGATCTTTGGAATTTAAAATCTTCCAAATTATAGTCCGTTCTTTTTGAATGCGGCTCACGGACTTGCGAGAATTCTTGCTCACCTGTCTGAGATATTCCTATATAGAAAGTAATTTTAGGATGTCGCTTGAAGTTTTGTCAAGTGCGTTCGGGCACCTTGAGACCATGTGGCTGCTGCATATCTCATACATGACCTTCTGAAGATCTTCCATATGTTAAGTTTACTGTTTCTCGCTAGAAACGGGAACAGTTTAATAAGTCGTAAGCAGTGGCTCTCCTGGATATTTCTTGTGCAGCCCATGCCACTCTTTTAACAAATGTTATTATTTTACCAAATGTTAGGTCACAATTTATAAGTTGAAGTGATGTAATGTTGTTCACGGGGATGATGTCGAGGGCAAAAGCTAAATTTAATACACTCCTCGTCCTACGATAATTTCTTTCCTTCATGTTCCACCTTTACCACTACTTTTTGTCCTTTGCAAAGCTCTCGAATGAGGCGTCGGTCTTTTCAATCCAACATCCAGTTCAATATCCTTCAGTATTTTCAGTAGAATATTCCTATGTACTCGGTCAAACGCTTTCTCCCAGTCAATAAAATATACATACATTCCCTTACTCTTCTCAATTAGTCTTTCTGCTAACATTCTGACATACCCTGTACCATCACGGGTCGCTCTTTCTTTTCTAAAACCAAACAAGCTGATCTTCTCTTAGGTGTCCTTTAATTTTATTTTCAGTGATTTTCAACAGTATTCTTGTTATTATTTTGGTGATATGGCAGATAAAGCATATGGTTTTATAATTTTTTGGGTTGGGTTGCCTTTGTTTTCTTGGGTAAGGGAACTAGAATTGTTTTTAAAAGATCGTCAGGCCATATTTCTGAATAATAAATTTTGTTTATATTGTTCGTGATTCTAGTGTGGTATGTTATCATTACCCATTGCTTTGTTGTATTTTAATTCTTAAATTGCCCTTTTAACTTAATGTTCTTCTATTATAGATCCAATTTAGCTGTTATAGTACCACATTTCATCATCCAGGTTTTTCTTATGGGTTTTAGTTAATTCTTTCCTAAGGATTTTATCGCTCTGTTTGGCTCTGTTTTTCAAGATTTTCTACTTTATTGCACTGTTCTTTCACCCATTTCTCTCTGGCCTTATTTGCTCCTCTTCTTAGGTCATTATTTATTCTCCTGTAGTCCGCTCCAACTTTTTCGCTTTTATCATTTTTCCTTTTCTTTCCATCTTCTATTTTATTCAATATTAAATTTTTAGGAACACTTTTATTTTAAAACTCATCATATAAACCTTTTCACATTCATGAAGCAATTATGATCTACCATTGTTGGTGAACTGATATTTGATATGAACATACAATAAAGTCAAGAATACTGCATTAAAATATTTTGTTTTGCTTAGTATTCACTCCTTAACAGGATAAAAGTGATAAATATACTGTTATACCAACGTCGTTCTTTGATTGAAGAAAATGTGTGACGAATGTGATTAGAAAATCACGCAAATTCTTTACATATTTTATTATGATTTATTTTAAATTTACATGCACTTGTGCAAATATATATTTTATAATAATAATAGCAAATTATATTATTGAAGGGTGTGACTGTCCTTGTTTTTCATAACATTCAAGTAGTTGTAGGATGGTAGTTGTGAAAAGAAAACATAATGAAAAAGATAATTATATATTAAAATGGAATGAAGACATCTTTTAATTTGATAATAATTCATGACATGTCATTGAGTGTCCAGGAGATGCTATCTATTCTTAACCCATTGTAACGCCTTCGTTCACTATTTAACATTTGATTATTGTTTGCAGGTGAATGTAAGCAAATACAAATTATTCAATTTTCTTGGTTTCTACGTTACTATTTACCTTAAAACTATACCTACCGTTACCAGTAAAGTAAGAATATTACTTAAAAATTAATATTTATTAAAAAGTTGTACATGTCAATTAAAAGAGTATTTCAATAACAATTATCGCCATTGCAGAAGTATAAGGGACACTTAATACAATAATGTGTACTTTTTCAGGGGTATCATCCAACTGACATGCCTTTATTGGCTCGTTTAGATTATGCTGAAGTGAGCAGAGAATTGGGCATGGAAGCAAGCAGTACGAGAATGTAAACCCTAAACTTCTCTAGTTACTGCCACTGCTGCTGCCACTCTTTAATACTCCTCAAAAGTTTTTGTACGGTCAAAAGGACACTGGCAGTGCGAGCGAAACTGAGTGTTTACATTCAGCCAGTACTAGATTTTGGATTTTAATTATACCATAAATATCCATATTTTTATTGATCAAAATACTTACTCTTCAAGGAATATTAACATTCAAATTATTTGAAGTTGAAATTAAATTCAAAATTACTTTTGAATAACGAATAACTATAAAAGTAGTGAATTTAATGAAAAATGTTAAGATATGTCTTCTGTTGAGTATTAAATTTCCTTTAAGAGCCCGTACTTTGACCAATAAAAATATTGATATTTCTGGTAGTTTCAAAAACCCAAAGTCCAAACAAAAAATTAAAAAAACAAATCAATATTTAAGAAAACTCATATAATCTCAATTTACTGTTTTGGGGAACGAAACGCGATTACCATTAAAAATTAATTTCACAATATTTTTTTATCTCCAGGAATAATATATAGTATAAGGTATCGTTGAAAAAAATAAATGGTCGTTATTTGTTTTTAATGTGGACATGTACTTTTTCTACAATATCGAAAAAGCAGCCAAAGACCGATACATTGGTATATTATATATTAAGTTTTTTACAACATTTTGGGAGAACAAATAATCATTATAGTAAAAAAATATAGTACGTTAATAATGATAATTTTTTTACGTGGCATGAAAAACTATAAATTTTTTACTAGTTTTTCTTGCGTGTTAAAATGATGTATATGGAACAATGAAAAATATTTAAAAAAAATAGGTTTTATTTTTAGTAATAAGTAGAAATTGATAAAATCTTAAAAATTAATATTTTTCCTTGAGCAATAAGTTGTAATGTCAATATGTGAATACAAAAATTCTAGGTAACAGCAAGAACTATGGAATAGAACCGACACATTTTCTCTTGTTGCTTTGCATATTGCAAAAAGCATAGTTTTTGCAATAACTAATTACTTCTATGGAAAACAAATATAAGCTTAATATATTTATTTAATAAATAGGTCTTGACTTTCTAAATTAACGTAAGCAATTTCGTGATAAAATCCAGTATTTTAGCAATAACTCAATACTCAATTTACAACAGAAATAAGTGTAATCTTGCATTATTGAGTTTACAGCGGGGAAGAGTCTGGTTACTGCGTGCTTGAGAATTACTTAAATTTACTATAGGAAATCATAAAAAAATTCTTTGATTTGCAAAATTTCGCAACACAAAAGCATTTACCCGGTTTCAGTAGTCAAGGGTTTTTTTGCAATCTGCACAGCAACAAAACAAAATTTACATTTTTGATGCTGTCATTTGATAGACCTTACTTAATTTTACCTATCTTCAACGTGATCTACGAGAAACTTTGATTTTCGAAGTTTCAATTTAGAAAAAAAAAAAGAAAAGCAGAAAATTTTTTGATATTTTAAAATTTTCAAATCACACCGCTTTACCACGCAAGGAATACAACTCCAAAAATAATTTCATATTTTAATTACGCCATCTTTGGGGTTTATTTATAAAATAAGTAAATATCTGTTAGTTTTAAACACTAGTTTTTGATATTTTATTTAGAGTGATAATTTTATATTATCTTAACCCATATTACCTAATTATAGCTTTAATCTTTGGATTCTCTTATAACATTGAAATATAAAATAAAAATTAACTTAATATTTTTAATCCGACTACTGAATCTACAAGTCCCAGCGTAGATTGGGTTTGTTAAAATCTACATTATTAATATTAAAAATGTTTAAAAGTAAAATTAAACAACTTAGAAGTATAAAAATAGCCTTGTTTGTCCTTTGTTTAAAGTATTTTATTTAAAATGAGGAAATTAAACTTGTAGTGTAGTTCATTTTGTAGATTTTTTAATTCTCTTTGACAATGTCCTTTATACCAAAGACGATTTTACGTAGATATAGCAACGAAATCAATAAACTAAATGTTTGGACTTATATGTAGGTTTTTATTGTATAATAACAAATATCCATTGATAAAAAATGTTGAATTTTGTGGCAAATGCCTACAATTCTTCCTTTGCAGATATCAATTTTGTCCAGCATATATTTAAATCACCTGGACTATAAACCATCGATGAACGGGCCGGAGCTAGACCAGAAAACAATTTTGTTGAGCATTTATTTAAATTACCTGGACTATAAACGATCGATAAACGAGTAAGCCCTGTGACTGCCGCTCAATAACCGCTCTTTTGGGGAGCCTAAAGCAGTGCGAGTAGTAGTGGCAACATTAGGAGAAGTATGGTGTTTATATACTGCTCTTCATACTTACTTGCATACTTTTTCCTTATCATGCCTCACATATATCTAATTCAAGATTCAGCTGGAGGCACCAAATAAATTATTCAAAATACTCTAATGAGGATATCAGATTGTTGGTAGAGGGCGCTAGAGATACTAGTAGAATAAGGGCCGACAATGGGCTTTGGGGTAAGAGAGTTAGTTTCGAGTTTTTTTAGAGCAATTCCAGTCTGTAGAGACCAACATAGATTCTCTGAAACTAGAATATTGGACACGAGTCACAAGTTCCCTCTTGATCTGAGTGTAAATCCGAAAGTTGCAACTTGCGCGTTTTGAGAATATCATCGTGAAACGATATCAGACCTATGTTCATAACTAGGTTTAAGTTTGTCAGAAAACACACAAAAAATGCTGGGTCAGGCAATATGGAGAACGTCTAACTCAACTCCAAAAAAATTTCAAAAAAAGATAAAAATATACAGCACTTTCTTTGATTTTTATTTTTTTTAGTGTGTTCTACTTTAAGTAATATGCTTGCTTGTTTTGCCCTAGTCCATTTTGGGCTTACCATTATATTAGTTACAGTGATGGCGAACCTTTTGAGTTCCGGGCTTTTAAAACATCTAAACATAATTTTTGTGGCATGTCAAACATCCCAAAAGTAAAGACAAAAAAATTGAAATATTTATAATTTTTGTAAATTAATTATTTAATTAATGCCTTTTAACATAAGTAATAATATTATTATTAGTAAGCAGCGCTGACTGTTATGAGATACAAATATTTGAATTATATATTTTTTTATCTTTGAAGATGCGTGTCATAGGTTCGCCATCAGTGAGTTTCTGTATGATTTGCCAATCTGGATCTCACAGATCATTATCTTGAAATATACAATCAAATATATTATACAGGAAGACTAGTTAACAAATACATAGGCTTGACTTCTCCCATTTCTACAAGAGCTTTTGCCTATAAGCAGGCAACTAGGGTTCAGGGCAATTTCCACACACATAAAAAGCACTAATCAAATTAATATAAAAAAGCTGAACAATAATTATTATAATTAACCAAAAACCATTATAGATTTATCAAAATTCAATCTTTGATCGGATGTAAGTATTAACCATACTGATAAGATTTCTTCAACATGTCAGATCATTAAATTAGTTTTCTACCTACAGAGAGAATTTATTTTTGTTTCTTCTAGAGAAATATTAATAATTCACGAAAACAATTTGCTACGATGCTTTATGGTTTTCAGCATATGTAATATTTTAGTGAAGAATGCATAAAATGTGATCCTAAGCAAGCAGTACCTTCAAATATGTCGATAACGTACATGTTATTATGTTTAAAGATTGTCAGGGTCTTAGCAGTTCCTTTAATTAGCTAACTTTGCATGTATTTCCAAGTGTGGTCTTCGTAAACATCAGAATTATGTCAATATCAATTATATTCTATTCACAATCCTATACTATAGGAGTGGCAATACAAGATTAATCAATTTAACGATGTATATATTTAACAATTATAGTAACTTATAGCTTATCTTGATGATTTAGTATTAAATAACGAACATAATGTTTAGTTCTCATTACCTTTGATATATTACAAAATAAGAGAGCTTGAACATTTCTGGAAAATTTTATGAGAAATTTTGCCCTAGAACTCTAAAAACGAAATAATAAAATTAGTTCAACAAAATTAATAAAATACCTAAACGCTTAATGCTTAACTTTTACTTGCTCTTAAATGGGATATTATAAACCATAAACCCAGACATAAAAAAACCTATACAAAATAAACATATATAATAGATATTGGCCATTTAAATTGAAGATAAGTAATAATATTTTGATCCAGGAGCCGTTGCGTTCAGGTCTAGGCACCGATGAATAAAAAATGGGAGAATCCATCCGCCTTTTAAATTTTGAGTTGGTGACAGATTTTAGCCCACCATTTGGTCAAGTGCGAGTTGGACTCGCATACTAAGCCTGTGTCCCACGTAAACGCGATTTGCGCGTTGCGGGCGGTGCGTTGCGTCAAAACAGCAACTGCAAACTTTCAAACACATAAAGAGAATTCATTTTGTACTTAATGGAAAATTAATTCGAGCAATTGTAGCGATTTTGTGTTGATGCATCGTTCATTTGGTTTGTTTTAGTTTTTTTTTCAGTTTTTAATTGTCACATTGACGTATCGCACAGCCCGCAATGCGAATCTAGCGTTTAAATGGAACACGGCGTAAGGGTTCCGTACCACCTTCAAGATTCTAATATTTCAGTTTCAGACCAGCAGGGAATTAGTGCATTTTCTTATATTTACCCTAATATCTTTTATTAAAGGAAGCGTTTTAAATTTATAAAAAATATACACTTTCATTTTCCACAAATAGTCTTTTTATTTTATCTGCTTCAGGATTCCCTTGATTTTTATAAGAATACATATGTGTTTAATTTTCTAATTTGGCCCCCAAAAATTAACATTAGAATTTTATTTTACTAATAAACTTTCAGGGAAGCCTTTTATAATCTACTGTCTAAATATTGAGGCTGTGTAGATTGGAAGATAAAGGGTTAAGCTTTAAATTGTAAATTATTAAATCTGTTACTCAAATTATTTAAAAATACACATAAAATATATTTTGCAAAATTTAAATAGTGTAGTTTCTAAAGTCGATGTTTAATATTTTTGTTAATATCTTTTAAAAAAATGATTTAAAAATATGATATACTCGTATTTGTAATTCACATAATGAGCCTTTTATCTCATATATTACATGATGCGTTTGAAAATTGAATTTTTATTTTCCACTTAATTGTATAATTTATCCCTAAAATTACTAGGGTCTTTGCTCAAGTGAGCCCCAGTACCATTAATTAATTTCAAAATTTTAGGTAGTGCGGTTTCGGAAATAAAGCGAGAAATGAGAATTTTTTATATCTTTATGTTAATATCTTGTAAACAATTAATTTTAAATATATGAAAAATACATATTTGAAATTTTTATTTAATTCTATAATTTGCCTCCCAAAATTTATATTAATGGTTTCTCCTTATTTTTCCTGTAAAGTTCGGGCAACGTTCTATATTTCCTATTTTTTTCAAAATTTTAGGCTGAGTAGTTTTGGAGATCGGGGGGGGACAACAGTTGATTTTTTTAGTTTTCCCCCCAGAAGTACCCCTAAAATCAAATTTTCTTCTTTTACTATATTTACTCCTGATCGGGTCACCAAACTATATATTGATACCAAATCTTAACCTCTTCCGTCCAGTAGTTTAGGAGAAAATTGCTGTGATGTGACAGAGGCAGAAATCCGGAGTGATATTATAAGGGTATCCGTATATTGTATATACGGAATCCTAAAAACGAATGGATATTGTGGAAACTTGCGAGAGTTCTGTCGTTAATTCTACTACATTTAATCTTCAGATTTACACAAGTACTTTTCTGGACAAAGCATGACATTGGGAGACAAAATCTTACTTCGCTGAAATCGGCGTATTCTAACATAGTTGTAGTTTCGTAAAAATTGTTGGAGTTCCTACAAATTCACAATGCACTATCACACTTGCAGTTTTGAGTTTTGACCTGAAATTATGATTACCACGCATTTTTTTCTTTCGTATTTTGTTAATAATAGTGATTTAATTAAGTTCAGTAGACGAAACAGGGTGACTGATTGCCAACACCTTATCAGTTTTATTTATGTTTCTAATTAATGATAAATTACATTATATTATATTCAGAACCAAACCAGATCAAATTGTGTTTATTGAGTCACTTAGTCATTAAAGTTAATTTATCTCCAGTTCTCTGCCTCACTTCATCATCGTCACTATCTAACTATTTCCTATTCATTGAGATCTTTACAATGAGCCCAAACACGATATCACTGTAACTGGTGAGAATGATAGTATCTTTTTGTAAAAAAATCTAATGTGTTAGACATGTGGAAATTGGTCACGTATTTTTGTCAACTAGAAAAGAGCTGACGATCTTCAAAGGACTGAACAGATTTTCTTAAATCATTAAATCATTCTGTTTGCGTAGTTAGAATTGGAGTCATCCGCGAATCGCAATCAAACAATATAATTGCAAGCGATAATATATTCCTGTTTTATGTCTAGATATTTCTCGAAATCACAGAACTAAGATCAGAAGAACTATCCAGAAGGGAGTTTAAAAACGACAAAAGCACTCAAAATCTATGTAGGGTCGGATAACATATTTTAGAACAGAAATGCCATTAGGAATGTAACAAAAAACTAGGTGAGTACTACAGAAACATGGCCACGGGAACTACTGGTAAAGTGATCATCGAGTACGTTATTTTAGGCTATAAGCTTCCGATTATTGTGAGAACGCTTTCAAATCTAAAAACCTCAAAAAGGAGAGGAATATCAATTGACACAATTATTCAAGATAGAAGTAAATATAAAAAATGTAAAAAAATAAACATCCATAAACGTTAAAATCTGACTAAGGCCAAAAATAATAAAAGCGCCCAAGGCAACTAAAAGGTCAAAAATACCAAAAAAACTTGAAAAGTGTGTAAAATGTCAAACATGACAAAAAAATGTCAACAAGTCAATCAATGCATAGAAAATACTAAAAATGACAGGAAAATTAGTACACATAAATCAAGATGCCTATAAAACCCATCATTTCGTAACATGTTAATTAAAGAATTATTGACAGTTTAAAATTAACTAATCAATGCAATTTTAAGGTAATTTCTAAGTATTATTAATTACTATGTTTGTGCATATGTCGATGGAACAGTTTTATACCAGAAACGTTCGTTTACAAGTTTAGATGATCCACGAACCCACTAGTTATCTTTAACTTATGTAGCGCGATAGTCTTTTCAGAAAATAAATAATTGCTGGGTAAAATAACGCGGAACAGATTAATATCGGACGAGTTTTATAAATTCACCCACAAATCAAGTTGTCAACGGTGCATCTTTTTTAACACTGTTAACCGTACCTTGCAATTTATCTCTATAAGCACGTCTTTTGTGCTAGTTTCGCTCTTCTGGAAATTTGCATTGAAATTCCTTGGAAGAGCGGTGAAGATTTTTTCTTTGTGGTCTTTTCAGGTGTTGGGAGTAACAAATAACTTCTCTTGAGTTCATTGCATAACTAGTTTCATGAATGGACTTGCATTTAATGCAAATGAGTGATTCAGTTATTATGCTTTCCGCCTTTTCAAATTATTTTTGTATATACATTGCATATGTGGTATGAAAACATATTTCTGTGTTTTCTTCTGAAGTTTGTATAAAGATTATTTCCTCAATGTTTTGGTTACTTCTTTCTGGCGCGTAAGGTAAGAATCAGATTTCGTACTAAAGTTTAGATACGTAATGCAATTTCCATTACATGTTATAGAGTAATTCTTGTATCACTTCAATATCACCGGCATACGTCAGTATACCCATCATGTTAAGTAATCCCTTAGAAAAGAAGGTAAAGGCGACACTCTATATACCTATTTAAGTTTCTTATTACTTTAAATTTCGAAAAAAAGGAATTTCAGAGAGCATTTTCTGGCCATACTGCCCATCGTGCCCTCAAAGTCAAAGTGAAAACGGAGTTTTGGGCTGACATAAGACGCTTACCTGATAATTTCAGTTCAATATTTTAACTCCAAATGAACAACAACATCTAGGAGCTTTGGGAAAAACTAGCCCATAAAGAGCCCAAATAGGGTGAGTGTAACACCGTGTCTCTGTGATTCCTAGTGATTACACGATACCAAGAAACTATTTTGTTTTTAGTTATTACCTTGATATGATAAGCTAAAACGTATCAGGGCATTTATGATATTATCTGTTCAGATTGTACAATACATTGAAAGCAACACAATGTACTGTTTTTTTTTGTGGATAACATTCATCCGTTGCGCTGCCCCCAAATGATTGAGATGGCGAATAATAATTTATGTATTTCGTACATACAAGGATTTTGATATTTTAAGATGAAATGAACAGCAACATCGGGGAGCTTCAGGGAAAATTAGTCTACAGTGATCCCAAATCGGAAGTGGTACTGTGTCTGACGCCGTTTCCTGTTAATTTCTAGAATGGAACTACAGTATTTTCGTAAGTTAATTAAAACTTATTTAACCAATAATAGAATTTTGGCATTATTCTCAAAGAACTCAGAAAAATAAAAATCAGAAATGCTACAACTATCTTTCAGAAAACAACCAATAATAGTATTATCTGTTCGATATTTTACAATCCATTGAAAGCAAGATAATATATTGTTTCTAGTCGAGAACCTTAATCTGTTACTGAATACATACTAATGAATTACGAAACGAACAGCGACATCCATCGTGTGATTATACTAGAAATCACAGGGAAACGACGTTACACTCATTACAACTTGGGGTTTCTGCAGGCTAATTTTTCCTTGAAGCTCTTTGATATTATTAAAATATTAAATTATGTTGTGTGTACGAAAGACATAAACAATTATTCGAGTTGAGGGTTAGCGCAACTGATGAAGGTTCCAGATCACAAACAATATATTATCTTGCGTATAATGTATTGTAAAATCATGTCGGAATCACAGTAACAATTTAGTTTTTTTTAAATCAACTTTGTTGCATTTAGATTTCACAAGTAGTTTGAGTCAGTTTAATTTAAGTTAAACAAACCAATGTATTTATTGATGCACTAAAATAAATAGTATGTTGAATAATTCAATTTCATCGAACCGGTTCGATGGTTCTAAATAATGATATGAAACACAATTGATGAATTTTATTATGTAAAAAATTATAATTCCCAGTCTCAGTTTAATAATATGAAAAAAATTGGCCTCTGCTTCCTGGCCACTCAGTTGCAACAAAATAGACCGTAGCTTTCAAACTAGTGTGTATATTTATGATCTTAGCTGATGTGTCTGACTAGGTAATCTGAAGATGGTATTTTTTTCATTCAAGAGGAATCACCCAGCTGTGCCAAATTGTTTTTTTAATAACGGGATCTCTGAATTTTTATAATAGAACTTTCCAAAATTCTTTAAAATTTTAAATAAATTAAATAAAATACATTCTACTAAACCTTCGAGTGATTTTTTTAAAGATTTATCCATAAGCTATTTATTTGATTGTACTAATACATAACTTTGTCTATTCAACATAACTTGTTTTAACTTCATATGGAATTTAACATGTGTTACTTAGCGTAGTTGAATTTAATAAAGTTTAATGTTAGAAGTGCTGTTAATTATAATTTCTTAAAAACTACTTTTACGCGACACGGAATGTTCAATTGCCGTAATACACACTATGTGAAAAGAATAACACACTACCAATGTTCGTTAAGATTAATGTTTGTGCAGCAATTTTAGGCAATCAATAAATTGGTTATCACATTCAACCTGCAACTTTAAATGGCGATCTATATCTCGACTTTTTAGAAAATAATTTATTTGAAATATAAGAATATGTCTTTCAAACGGTGGAAACTCACTCTATTTTATGCACGATGGAGCTCCTCCCACTTTGATACCTCATCATTTTTTCCAATCGATGGATGAGTAGAGGTGCAGAAGCTCCTATTCACTGGTCTCCCCATTCATGCGACTTGAATCCAAGAGTTGCAAGACAGATTTGAGTTTCAGTTTAATATTTTGATAAATAATGCTCAATCACTCAAAAAATTAATGAATTCATTAGAAAAAAGTACAGCGTTGTACATCCGCGACAACGGAGACCATTTTGAACACTTACTGTAAAGTGTTCAATTAACTATTGTTGTTTTTACAATCCAATGTAATGTAATTTCATTCTGTTGATTTAGTAAATCTAATGTTTCGTATTCACGTTTTCATTTTTAAATACCAATATTTGGACAAAGGTACACAATATTGAATTTTATAAGGAGTGTAAAATTCAATGGAGAATAAATTTATTAAAAATTTCTACCTTAAACGGTAACCGTTATCAGTTGTAACAATGAAGTAATTGGATGTGCCAGCTTTAACAAAACATTTCCAATAAATTTCATTACAATTGTGCCAGTAGTTTCCAAGTAATGTGAAAAGTGTGTATCAAATAACATTCTTTAACACTTTGTATCTCGAAAACAGGCAGTTAGGAATAATTTTTACTCACTAAATCGCACTTATTTGCGGCTATTCTACCTGTCGTAGCAAGCACCATATTTTTTTGAAACACCCTGTATATCTCTTATTTTTAAGTCTGTAGGTCACTCAAAAATTCGTACTTGTTAGATAAAGGCATGACGTACCCCTAACTTAACACCTATTTATTCATATTCATCAGAAATATTTTTACTACATTCTTTGCAACGAGTCTTATAACATACTGGAAAACCCACATAATAATGTTGGGCCGTAGCGTGAGTAAAAGCGGAGCTGGACAATTTTTACATAAATTTAAGATCTTAATATGAATCTGTTACAGAAAACAGATTCATGAAATTATGTACCAGTTCCTATGAAACGCAAAGTATGCATTAGAAACGAATGAGATGCGCCATTAGATTAATTGAAATATGAATACAAAGACCAGTACATCTAATTGAATGAATGTTTGAAATATGTATGCCATTAATTATTCAATGATAATTTATAAAGATTCACCGCCGGCATTATTGTGAATTCATTAACTTATTATTTCCTTGTCGGCTACTTGTATTAAGATGTTACTTATGACATCGAATCAAGGAATGTGTAGTGATATAAAAAATATTGTCAGATCGTATAGTACTTCACTTAAAGTTTTTTAGTTAACTGTTTGTTTAGTATTCGAGTTGAGTTTCCATTTTCTTTTGATAACATACAAAGAATTAAATTGTTCCCTCAATTACAATAAGCATATGATTGTATGTTGTAAGGGCCGCACGCTGTACTGAGCATGAAAAAGTAAGATTATGACAATTATTGAAAAGGAACAAAGCCCCATACAAACAACTAGAGGGCTCGAATTTGTTTGAAAAAGCTTTAGAGGTCATGTGGCAGAGGATGCTCGTCACTCAAAACCTACAATGCCAAAAGGCCTGGCAAGTGAGGTAATCAAATGAGGCTACTTGAAACAGTTTCAGGAAAATCTTTCAATTTCGGGAAATTTTTTAACAAGCAGAAATGCGCAAAAGTTTTAGATAAGCAATATTTGGGTGGAACATCTAATGAAATTTTGATAATGGTAAGTAATACCTCAAAATGTACACCGTATAATTCTGGTCGATTACTCTAAATGGAAAAAATAACCTGAAACGGTTAGAATTATTCTACATATTTTCTTGATGTCCAGTGAATTGGTAACAAGCAAGAAATATTTTCGAACGAGAAATGCGAGATAGAATTCTGACTATCGTGATAATAACAGAATATAACTGAGAGAGAAGACTTGTTAACAGACAGTGTTCTGTCAGACGCTAGCAGTGTATTCTTGACTACTTGATAGAAGGATTAAAACATACCATGGGCAAAATATACTGCCAGTAATGACATTCAAAAATTTTCTAGCTGAAAAAAATATGTAAAGGAAGCTATAAATTAGAAAATAAATGAAAGTTCAAAGTTCTAGCAATGTAGTTCCTGAGCCAGTAATGAAAAGAAGTGTTTGGAACCATGACCAGAGTAGTTTAATTAACAACACTAAATAGAGTAGGGGTCTGCGTAGACAGAACACAAGGAAAGTTCTGTGAAGGACAAGTAAGTGCGTTCAAAATATCCACAGTGAATTGTCAAAAATGTTACAAGCATTAGATTTCACTCAAAAAGCGGTGTCTGTATAGTTGTCTGGCCACAGCTCATTTCATGTTAGTGCTACATCATTTTGAATTGTCAGCAGAAAGATGCAAATACCAAGGTGTTGTCTTCTAAACGTTGTTTGTGGCATATTCTTGATTGCTTTTATGTTTTTTGGGCAATAACACCACAATCGAAATAAAACGACGTTTATTGAAGGAAAAACCAAACGTTTCAAAGTCTATTCTGACTTCGTTGTCAATGGTTTTATAATTATTGATGTAAATTGCAAAACGAAAATTACTATGACATAATTTTTTTCGGGCCAACAGACCAACATTTCGGATTCCACGAAATATCGGATGAATGCCGATTCCACAAAATAACGAATGAATTCCTTTCAAAATATCTTAACGAACCATATATCAAATTAGATATTTTCCTATATACGACTGGGTTCCTCGAAGTTTCCTTGGACTTCCATCGTCTTGAAGTGGTTGATCTCACAACGTTTCAATAGCTGTGTATCTGCTATCGTCTTCAGATTCACAGATATTGAAACGTCAACCACTTCAAGACGATGGAAGTCCAAGGAAACTTCGAGGAACGAGCTACATTGTCTACCAACTTCAGACTAATACGACTGGGTATTTAACAGTGCCCGCAAATAGGGTTTGTGGTCCGCAAAAAGTATACAAGGGCGACCAATAAACATTGGCATGGAACCATCATTGTCATAGCTACAAATATAAGCATCATCATACGTACCAAAACAACCACTAATCGAATCACAGAATACGTCTACAACTTGCAGAGGAGTACTGTCGATAGAGTGAGTACTTGTTTTAGGTAGGGCGGTAACTTTCTCTTACTCTTACATATTTCTTACCATGGGCAACCCCTAGTTGCAAATGAGTTCAATTGTACAGAAAATATTAGATATACTTTTCTTTTAACTGCTTGAAGAACTAATAATAAGAACTTAATTTACGGTATATCGTTTATATAAAAGTTGCAGAATAATACAGACATGAATATTTTCCACCACTACGTTGTAAAAACAAAAAATATTTAGTTTGTTACTGATACCGGGTATGCTTAAATTTTGTATTGTTGCATGGTTGCAGGTCTGTGTGATATGTATTATTTGTGGATGTTTTGTGCAATAAAAATGTCACACGTTTTTGCAGACAATTAATAGATGTCAATTTAGTTTATAAAACGTCATACAGAATAGTTAAGAGAGCAACGAGGAAGTCATGTTGGAACACTTCGGCCTATAGGAGCTTAAATAGATAGCAATGTGGAAAAGAGTATACAAGAATAATTATATTTTTACCATCTATAAGCCTTATAGCACCATGATTATCCTAGAGGATTTGAAGTTTGTTAGAGGCTTTTAAAAGAGTATAACAGAAATGAAAATTTTACCAAATTTATTTTTCGAACGAAGAGGGCAAGTTTACAAGAAACGGAGTAAATCATTTTCACCAACACCATGTTTGGACTATAGAAAATTAGCTGGCTGTGAAAAATGACATATATATTGGGCCTTTGTCAAATAAACGGACAGGTGAAAAATCATTTAAACTTTCTTCAAAACTATCTACCAGGATTATTGCTTGTAAAACAGGGAGTTTATCACCAGAGACTTTGTGATATTATTCGTGGACTCGGGACAAATGTTTGTAGAACAGGATGCATTTTCTGGTGAGCATATATTTCTAGTTCTCATTGCCACTTGGAAATTATAATATTATTCTGTAACTTTGATATACAAGATTTTGGGTAAATAGACTTCTCATGACGAGACGATAAAATAATTTACTCAACTTTGGGAACACCTTCATTAAAGTACTGTTATGGGCTAAGAGCTGAAATCAATAAGTATGCTCATTGCAAGAGTACAAAATAGTGTGCAAAATTCGAACTCAAATGACAGTTAATGCAGTATGGCTTTTTATTGTTATTTTGACGAATGTATTTTTCGAAGTCGTCGTAATAAATTAAGTGAGTTCTAACTGTATTTTTTTAAGTGAAAAAAATCCGCTAACTTACCAGTACGTCATGAAGATATATTTTTAACAAAATAAAAAAGCCTAACCTATACTGTAAGTTTCTACATATTTCTTTTGAAAATAAGACAGTATTAGTTGAAAAGAAATTTTCAATTATTAATTTTGATACAGAACCAGGCAGGATATTCTTAAGTAGTTACTGAATTATTGAGGAGGTAAGTATTTTCAATGTTCACCCACCATAGATCATTATCAAACACCAGTGAAACAAATCCATAGACCTGCTGTCCCTGAGTTAATCCTGCGAAAAAAAATTATCAGAATGACAACAAGTATCTCGCCGTTTTCTTTAACTTTGCTTTAACAACTTTTGGTTTTTAATTGACAAACTCTTAGCTAACAGACCTCTTATCGAACAATTCTAACAAATTTTAAACAAAGCTTTGTTTCTATTTTTTTCTGTGTTCTTTGGGAATAACATCACATCCAAACGTTCAAGGTTTAAATCAGACCCGTTTTCAATGGTAATTAACTTAACACAAATGAAACAGAAAAAATAAAAAAGCTTTGTTGTTTGAAATCTTAAATATTTATGGAACATCAAGCGGCGGAAATTCTACACAACCTAATACATTGTTCGAAAACTGAAGGTACCTAATAGACAAAGAGCACAATACGTTAAATTTTAAAGTAACAGACAAGAAATACATTTTATTTAAAAGGTATGTAGATAAAATCCAAGTACTTCTCAAAGATTTATCATCGATGAAATAATTTGAATAATGGGATTACCATGAGTTAAAATAAATAAGATACTTCTTGGCAAGTTATCTTTATTGTAATCTGCAAAACTCTTCATGCGAAAGATCGTCCAATGAATGGAGGTGACGTTCGGAATACGCTCATTATCAAGATTGCATTTTAATGAAAATTTATTCGAGTCGCCTCTATCTACATCTTTAGTATGACTTACGGTAGCATTGGAGCTGCTGATGAAACATATGATATTAAACGGTGCTGCTATTGTTTCCGAGACACCCGTGCTCTCTGAGTAGAAGTCCCCCGAAGAACTTTTGACGTAACCATGGGCGAACTGATTATATCATAAAATTAATTCAACATATAAAAATTTATTGGAGCCTTTATTTATGTTGTCGTCATACTACAATAGAACATTTATTTTTCGTTCAATTTAAATGAGCAGATAATTCTAGTAAATTGAGTTGGAAGAAACCAATGAAATTAAACTAAACGCTGCAATATATTAATTCTGCTCTCCGATTATTTTGAAATACCATGAAAACATTTCAATTCATTAGCCAATCAATTAATTTGTAACATTTACAGGCTAATTCATTCTATCGTAATTGAGTCAGGAAAAGGCTAAATGTCGGAGGCCTAAATGAAAAATATTCTTTTATAATTTCTCAGTAAGGGTAACAAATTGGTTTGAATACTATTGTATTCAAATTTGAGGAAATATCAAAACAGTAGGATGTTGTAATTATTAGATCAACAATTATGATATTCTGCTGGTTCATTAGTCTAAAAGTATACAGTATAGTCGCTTATATGAAATACAAAATAACCAATTTTATTTTGAATTTTAATAAGCTATTACTTGTTATAAAAATTGTTTTTAATTTGATTTGATATTACTATTCCAATATTTTCTGTTATGATTAGATATTTAAATATGAATTAAATAAAGCCATCTAGAGGTTTCAGTGAAATTAGTCACAACAGAGTCATAAATAGGGTGTTGTGCTAGTGTAATGTTGACACCCTGTGATTCTTAAGTTAGAAATGACGTAATACAAATTCGAAGGTTTTACATACAAAAGAAAGTTTAAGATGGCTTAATTTTATAAATGCGTGCTTATCCGAACGGGGTCCTCTTCTTATAGCAGGCTGGCTACATCTTCGGGATCTTGTGTCACATCTTGTCTTTCGCCTTTTGATAATTCCCTGAACTTCTGTCCTCATTTTCCTTATGACAGGTTTATTGAAGATACGTCTACTCATAATATTTAGAACATTCTAAGTATTACCAGCATTTCAAGGGTTTTTCATCCTATGTAATGCACCGTTTTTCTGTTTTCAGATTTAAATTGATGTAACCAGCAGCCTAGATATTTTCATTCGTTAACTTGTTGTATGGTATTCATACTCTTCGAAATAACAATTGTTTTCCGTTATTTTTGTTGCATCTTAAAGATGAGTACATTCAACAACTTTTTTAACGACATTAGTAAGGTTTTGATGCTCTTCTTAAATGTAAACTAAGATACTAAGAAGGTATGCAAATCGTATATTCTGAATATCTTTTGTTTTCTTTCATAAAATTATTGGATATTTTAAATGATTTCTGAAATGTCTATGGTAAGTAAAAGTTGAAAATAGTTGTAGGCGGTTTATTTACAACACGGTGTTATATGACGGTGATAGTCAATTTATCTTCTCATAGACGCTGTTTTTTCCTAACACAGTAATTTACCTTTGCCCGTTTCCCGATTATAGAGTAGATTAATCATATTAGGATGATTAAAAGTCTATGAGTTTAGCATTTTTGACTAACACCTACGTACTGCTTCTTTTATTCTAAAATCCAAATGAAAACCAAACTGTTGCCCTCATATATATATATATATATATATATATATATATATATATATATATATATATATATATATATGATCGCACCTCGCATACATTCATTTTTTAATCTGCTCTTCTTAATAGTAGTAATATTCATGATACATTTTATTTAAGAAAATTAACAGTTTTCATCCTTTGTTCTATGAGCTTTCTAGCATAGTCCTAAAACATTTAATTTTACGCCAAAAAAAGAAATCTATCTCGAAATTACTTATTTGAACAAAAACCTATGTGAAACAAACAAAAAACCGACAAAAACTGGTTCCTAAACCACAGTTGATGAAAACTATTACTGAAAATTCCATACGGTTCCAGAAAAAGAAATTACACACAACAGAAAGATATCATCACTACGTGAACGTTCGAGAGTGACTTAAGTAGATAATGAAGTAGTGAAACAGCTGATACCGTAGTGTTTATCTAGTGTAAGGAAAGTAGCTAAATAAATTGAGTTATGAGGATTTAGTTTTTGTGTAAATAATTTAATTGATTGTACCCACGGAGATCTCAGCAATAGATATCATTCTTGCGTGGGGTCTTCGTATCTTTAACAGTTTTGTGAATCCTGGTTCTGTTTTGTTATTTCCGAACTCTTTGTAAATAAGTTACCTATATTGTTTATATTTTTTTCTACACCTTGGCTTCTTGTTTTGATATAATCTGCAGCTAAAACACCATGCTAAGGAGTATTTTTTAATTTAACTTAGATCTATTATTTTCTTATGCAAGTTAAAAACATCACTTTCACTGTCTGTATACTAATTGTTATGCTTGTGCGATTATTATTTCCCCAACCCTCCGTTTATTTTCTGTTTTATAATCTATATTTATTATGATGTTCCAGTAACGATTTGACTGTATTTGCCTTAAAAAAAACGGAACCTTGACACTGAATTTCTGAGTGAATTACCACTTGTGAGTGTCCTGGTTGAAAGTTTAAAATATACAGTCTGTAAAGCGCAGCATACTTTCTATTCTAAACAATAAACATTCGATTTTATGAGGAATCTCGTTTTTTTAGTTTATCAACCTTGTGAAGTTATATTCATCTATAATGCATTTCAAATATATAATATAATTGGAAATACATTTATTTACAGAAAACGATAAGGTCTTCAATTTATTTTTGCACAAATATTCTCTTATATTATATGCACTAACTATGTGTTAACTAAATATAAACAAATAAAGCAGTTGTAGAACTATTTTGAAAATAGTGTCAATTAGTGAAGCGTCGGTAGCGTCTATTTCAAATTTTAAATATTTGTCCACTTTATGGAAATTGTTAAATTCACAAGCATTCCATGAAATCTTTAAAACAAAGTTTTATTGTTATAATTGATTAAAGATCTGTTATTAAAAAAACACAGTAATTTTATTATTATAGAATAAATATTAAATATGTGCATTAGGTATCACATACAAACATATATTTGCAAGTTATATTTAAATTATTAGTTGCATTTATTATAATTAATATAAAAACACACCAGTTTAATCTTAATGCAAAATAAATGTGAGTACAGCGAGATAATTAAGTTTAATAGACATAAAAATACCCCTCTTGGACACTGAGTTAGTCTTTATGCTTCTAATGAAGGACTGAAAAATAAAGCTTACAAAGAAAAAACGTGGTATAATTGACAGCACCTCATCTTATTAATTTTTTTCAGATCATTAGAAGTGGCCTGTTCTCCTTTAAAAATGTCTTTTCGTCGGTGTTAGGAACTCGTTAAATGAGCGCAGAGATAAAAGGATTTCTTCAGGTGATATTTATTCCCATTTAAATCGCAACACGCAACAGAAGTTAAATTTATAAATAATTCATAACCAATAAATAATAAATAGCCGCTATTAGACCACAAACAGTTTTCAATATATTTTCATATCATTATCCCGATACCATTTAAGAGTTGTAATACCATTTAAGAGTTGTAAATATGATACAGAAACATGTCCTGTTTCAGAATTTAATAAGAACCAGGAAAAGATTTTAAAACTGATTATTCTGAAGTGATTTATATGCACTAGTAGTAGCAGTATTGGTTTCCAACTCTATTGTTCTATATCTGAGAACACATTCGGTATTGCCATTATATTGCATTTTTGACTAAATGTTCTAAATGTGTAGAACCCTGTGTCTACTAAGTAAAATGGTGGAAATTGAATTGAATAAAAAACAAATACCGGAACTTGCTAAGCTCAACAGGGTATGATTGTAAATAATTAAGGGCAAGAAAAAGCAGGTAGGAAAACTGATATAGGTAGACACTCAAATAATAACCACGTCATTGTCTCACATTTGAAGTTATAACATTGCTATCTAAGAAACGGTAAGAGATATAAACGCGAAGAAAACCAAAACGTCATTTTTAGTTTTTTTACCTGTACTACTTTTATTATAAATAATTTGGTGAAGTGCGAGTTGGACTCGCTTACTAGGGTTCCGTACCACCTTCAAGATTCTAATATTCCAGTTTCGGGCAAGCAGGAAATGAGTGCATTTTCTTATATCTACTCTAATATCTTTTAAAGGGAGTGTTTTAAATTTATAAAAAATATACACTTTGATTTTCCACACATAGACTTTTATTTTATATGCTTCAGGATTTACTTGATTATTATCACAATACATATGTATTTAATTTTCTAATTTGGCCCCAAAAACATAACATTTTATTTTACTGATAAACTTTCAGAGAAGCCTTTTATAATCTACTGTCTGAGTTTTGAGGCTCTGTAGATTGGAAGATAAAGGGCAAAATAGGTCAAGTTTTAAATTATAAATTATTAAATCTGTTATTCAAATTATTTAAAAATACAAATAAAATATATTTTTCAGAATTTAAATAGTGTAGTTTCTAAAGTGGCAATTAAGTCGATGTTTAATATTTTTGTTAATATCTTTTAAACAAATGATTTAAAAATATGATATATTTGTAAGTCACATAATGAGCCTGTTATCTGATATATTACATGATGCGTTTGAAAATTGAATTTTTAATTTCCATTTAATTGTATAATTTGTCCCTAAAATGACTATGGGGGTTTTCTAATAATTTTTCTTATAAATTTCAAGTGAGCCCCAGTACCCCTAATTACTTTCAAAATTTTAAGTAGTATGGTTTCGGAAATAAAGCGATAAATGATTTTTTTTATATCTTAATTTTAATATCTTGTAAACAATTAATTTTAAAAATATGAAAAATATATATTTGTATTCCTCATAATTTTTTATATTTTTGTTAATATCTTTTAATTAATTTATTTTAAAAAATGAAAAAATATATATTTGTGTTCGTCATAATGAGCGCTTTTATTTGATATATAACATATATATACAAACAATTTTAATTTTATATTTTTCAATTAATTCTGTAATTTGCCCCCCAAAATTAAAAGTAGAGGTTTATCCTTATTTTTCCAGTAAACTTCAGGTCAGACCCTATACCTCCAATTTTTTTCAAAACTTTACGTTTTATAGTTTCGGTGACAAGGGTGGAGAATGGGTAAATTTTGGTATATTTTCGTTAATATCTTTTTAACTATTTTTTTTAAATATGAAAAAAATATATTTGTGTTCCTCAGAATGGGACCTTTCATTTGATTTGATTTGATGCGTTTGAAATTTTTTTTATTTTTAAATTTTCATTTAATTGTATAATTTGACCCCCAAGATTAATATTAATGGTTTCTCCTTATTTTTCCTGTAAAGTTCGGGCAACGTTAAATTTTTTTTAGTTTTTCTCCCCAGAAGTACACCCTAAAATCAAAATTTCTTCCTTTACGATATGTACTCCTGATCGAGTCACCAAACTATACATTGATACCAAATTTCAACCTCTTCCGTCCAGTAGTCTAGGAGAAAATTGATGTGATGTGACAGAGGTAGAAATCCGTAGTGATATTATAAGTATATTGTATATACGGAACCCTAAAAATATCGAAAAATAGTAAAGGGAGAAATCCTTTGACACATACTTTTACACAATAGGGTGCCATCAAACCTTCACTACTGCGTTTAGTTTCTTTTGGTCATCATCAACTTTTTTTTTAAATACCGACCTGCACTTTTTTGTTAGAATATCGATAAAGCATTGAAAGACCAATACATTGGTATATCATATGTTAAGTTTTATACAACGTTTTATTAGAAAAAATGATAATCAAAGTTGAAAATTTTAGTACGGTCCTGCTTATAGCCTAAATAGTCCAATTGAATATTTATTTCCATGATAAGAAAACCTATGAATTTTCTACTTGTTTTTCTTGCGTGAAAGGTGATGTATTTAAAAAAATCGAAAAAATAAAAAAATAATCATATTTTCTTTTTTTTTTACTTTAAAAATCAAGATTTTTCCTTGATAACGTCTAAACTGTAAGTCATAATGGAAACATATGAATACAAAATTTCTAGGAAATAGCAAGGTCTATGGAATACAATCCACAAATATTCTTTTGTTGCTTCGCAAATAGCAAAATACTAAATACCAAATAAATAAATGTACCTAATTTCACGAGATCACTATTTCTCAGACAAGAAAGAACATACGACTAAGAAGAAAATGGAATAGCAATAACTGCTTAATATATTTTTAAATAAATTGCTTTTTAAACTAACGTAAGCAATGTCGTGATAAAATATTCAGTATTTTAGCAACAATTCAACTTACAACAAAAATAAGTATAATGATTGATTTTACAGCGGGGCAGAGTCTGGTGACTGAATCTTTGTGAATAGATCATATATATGTACTTTACTAGAGAGAGAAAGAGAGAAAGAGAGAAAGAGAGAGAGAGAGAGAGACCATTTGGGTTTAAACTATTTAGTGTTGGATGTGGACGTGGAGTTAAATGGGCTGTAAAATCTGCCATTAGCAGTGGTTAAAAGAAAACTGAAACCGAAGTAAACGATTGCAAGCAGAATTAGCACAATCTGAATCAGAAAATTAATGATTTGATTGTAAAATATTTTACTCTTTAATATATTATGTAGTAGTAACTTTAATTAATAGCTTCTCACTTCACCTTCTAAAGTAAATGCGGCAAATTCAATTTAATATCTTTCAGTAGTCTATAGTTTATTTATTCATATAACATGCTTTTTACGGGAAAACACCCTTTCTTAGTTGTATCTGTTTATAAAAATTGACACATCATTCAAATGTTCCTTGTTATTACACCTTCAATGACACAGTATACGAGACATTAATGACACAACAGACAACCCATTCAATAGCTGGTTCATCCTATAAAATGTCACACTGTGGCTTATTATTATTGTTATTATCTGTCCATTAGCCACCCAAGACATCAAGAAGAAATCGTGTTGGTCCTGGCCCCCTTTGTATAATGGGAGCGGCCCTATTGAGACATTCTGACCGCTTTTGGTCAAACAATTGAACATAAAGCACGAAAGGATGGTACTTTGTTAAAAACAGATTTGTATGCTATTGTTGAAAATAATTCATTTGATTGTTGTAAAGTAAGACCGTGATTTAGCTGTATGTTCCGAAAAAACTTATATAAATTTCTTTTAAAGTATTTTTCAATAGTTTTCAAATTTTCTATATGCAGTTCATATAAAGTAGGTCCGGAACTGCTTAATTTTTCAGATACAGGGTGTTAATAGACACATATTTTTTGCGATTTTAATGTATATTTTTTATGGTTGATCCACTTTTTTTACCTTTGAATTATTTTCTCGTCTTGCTTGGTTATCGAAAGAAAAATGTATTAGGGTTTTCGCTATTTACCAAGTTGGTTATTTTAATTTGGGTATCGTCAAAATCGTTTATTTCTGTCCTAAAAACAATTCTAGAAATAAGAAAAATAATTTACAATGGAGCTTAGCCCTGCCTAAATAAGGATATTTTTCTTATTTAATTAATATCGGGTGTTTGCACTTTTTAGCAAATAATTTTTATTTCGTTTATTACACTCTTGAATTTACCAACAATACTTGATTCTGCTTCTATTACGATCAATTTAGAGGGAGAAATTTTTATATTGGCGCAAAAAACTTTGAATGATATTCAGAAAAAAATTTAATTAGTGAGTAGATAAAGAAAAATCAATAAAATAAATTTTGACTTTTTCAAAACTTATGTAATAATTTTTTTACGCCGTCTAAATGGATCATAATAAAAGCAGAATCAAGTTTGTTGGTAAATTGAAGAGAATAATAAACGAAATAAAAATTATTTCAAGGATTGGGGGAAATTATATGTGTATTAGAAAAATTATTTGCTAAACAGTGCAAAAACCCCATGTTAATTAAATTAGAAAATTATGCTTATTTAGGCAGGGTCAAACGGCATCCTCAAAATTTTTTCTTATTTCTAGAATTGTTTTTAGGTCGAAAAGAAGCTATTTTCACGAAATCCATATGAAAATAGCCAACTTAGTAAATAACGGACACCCTAAAATGCATTGATGCACATTTGTAATGCAAAGAAATGATTAAGTATTGGAAAAAGGTAAAGATTGATAAGTTTTGAATTATTGATAAACTAATTTGTAATATCAAATTAATTTATCAATAATTCAAAACCTTGAAGTTAAAATGAAGCTTTCACTAAGTAATAAAAAAAAGGATTTACAAATTATTCCTCATATGAATTGACCAACACGCTCATAGTTTATCGTGAATCGAAACAAAATGCAAACCAAATTTTTATTGAAAATTTCCTCAAAGAAACAGTTTGTATAAAGTACGTTTACGGCAAACAGGTACCTTAAAAACAGGCCAAATTTTATTCTTGGCACTGAAGATATGGGCGTACCCTTTAAATTTAACGAACTATATAGCGTTCTAAATGTCCCAACTACGAGTACAAGAATTGTTACAAATGGGTTAGTTATACCAGCATCCTTTGATTTAAGGACTCTCTATTTAAATTTTATCGTTAATAATTTGCCGGAATTGATTTCTTGGCATATAAGTGGTCACGGTTCCAGCATGATGGGGTAACGCCACATTATACAGCTGATGTTTAAGCTTATTGAAATATAACATACTGCGCTCGTTGGTTTGACGTGGAAGTCTTCATTCACCTCATATAAATCCTCTGGAATTATTAAAAGAAACCCTCATACAACAGAAGAACTGATGCAACGAATACATGTTGGATTTCGAAGAATTATAGAAAATCCTTATGTTTATACAAGTGTGCGAAAATCCCTACTTCTAACAATTTTCTTAAAAATTAACCAATTTAGAGCGCACGTTCATAAGATTTTTTTTCTTATCTTTGGATGATAAATCTCCAGCGTAGACGAAAGTAGTTTGGAACACCTTGTATTTTACTTTTAGTTGTTATGGTAAAAATGCACCAAATGTCATCAATTGTAACTCATTTTCTCTATATTTTCTAATGATGTTAATATCTAAAAGCTGCTACTTATACTTTCCAGTAAGCATATATATTTTGTGATACAATAAATCGTCTTTTGAATGATATAGGGGAGCAACTTTTCGCTTGATAAGAGTAAGAGGGAGTTGTGAGTAGGGTTGCTAACCGAACTGTACTGTGTTTCATGTAGGTGTACTTTTAAATCTAAGTATATAACTCTAAAGGAGTAGAATAAACACTTAAACCAGTTTTTTGGCACAAAGTTCATTAGTGAGTATACTTTGCGACATTAAGTATAGCAATTAAGTTTTGACGCTTTTTTTAATGGAAGAAACTTTAGTGCCACTTAGCAGATCCAGAGAGCGATAGTTAATAAGAATCAGAATCAGCCTCCATAATTATAAAACTGGCGTGTTTTTGAATACAGCCACAGTTTCACAATATAATGTCAATGTGACAAGTTTTGGAGGTCAGAGTTAGTTTTCTTTTTCTTTCTTAGTTACTGACTGTTTTTTTTTTCAGGGATAAAAACAGCCTACCTGAAGAACGAATATTTGTTAACCGTAAAAAAGAGTACAGTTATGGCATAACGGTTACAATTGGCTGACGAACTACACTGAAATTTAAAAAATGCAAAATGAATCAGCTTTGGTGTAATTTTCTCTATTTATTCAACTATAACATAATTTTAAGAAACTACAGAACGAATAATTAAAAACAGTGCAGAAATTATACAAAATACATTAAAAAATGGCAGTTTATTTTTAAAAAATGTCGTGATGCATTTAAAAAAATATTTTGTTCCTGTCCCTTCACCATTCATTGAAAGATTTGTGTCGTCATTAATGTGAAATGGTGAAAAGAGCGAAACAGGGCTTCATGGAAATTGATAAAAAATAAGCGAAGTTCACCCACACAAAGAGACATTGATATAAATAACCACTATCTTGTAGCATAACAACATTAAGAATGTTAATAATTACGTCCAGTATTATTTTATGATCAACATAACGAGTTTTACTTTACAGGCAGTATTTTATTTCTCTTCACTGGCATTTTATTGTTTTTCAGTTATAGGTATTGAAAATAATCAAAGGAACATGTTACTTAGGAAATAAATAATGAATTCAATATTAATAATAGCTTATAAATTTGTCAGAAAGGTCACCTCATTATTGTGTTTACATGCACACGTAGGTATATACATAGAACAATAAAATTTAATAAGCAAAACGATATCCTTTACTATGATCCATGATTCTAAAAATGTCAATTAGTTTAAGATTTTTGTGATGGTAAAGAATCAAGAGAGGATTTGTAGTAGATATACAGATATACAGCTCAGTCTCACTTTTCATTCTAGCCGCACAAGAGATATTTTTTTCTTTCTCAACATTTTATTCTGTGTTCTTATCGCTCTACTTCTTTTAGGTATCCTTTAATCAATCTCAATGTATTTGCTTGTTGCCAGAGTTAATAGTTCCTAGTCACTTCGTGTGTGTGGTTCTTTGTCGTCTACGTTCTAAGTTATTTGTTTTATTCGGTAGGAAAATGACGTATTTATTTATGTAGGTACATACACCTTAATGCAGTGCTGATACTTTGGTAGATGATTGGACTTTTAATATGAAGAAAAAAATCTTAAATAACATAAAGGTGTCCAAAAAGTTTATTGTTTACGAGAAAAAAAACTTCGAAAGGCTTAACTAAGTGTTCAATTGATTCTTATTTCACCTTTTCTTAACCAGACAACAATTAGTTTATAAACTGTAGAGAATAATCAAAAAACCTCTACAATATTTTTTAACGGAGGTATTGAAACAAAAAAAAATCTGGCAATATTGCTTGTTACACATCATGTAATTAAATATAATAAAGAACAGATTGTATTGTTATAACATTTTACTTTACGCTGCCAAACAGGAACCCTTCTAGAAATTCAATAAATCCAATAAAAACTAATTTTTGAAGGTAGCAACCAATTGAATATACTGAGATGTACATTAGTAGGTCAGATTCAGACGGAAAAGATCGAAAACAACTATGATGGTATAAAAGAGGCTGACGTACAGGAGAGAATTTATGATAATGGTGAGTTTTTTGAACGATTGACGAAATACTTGGTGCTTGTAAACTTTCCCAATTATATGTTAGTGGCGTCATATGCATGTGTATATCTGATATTACAAATACTATTTTATCAAGGGAAATTTTAAACAAGTAATTTTCTGGACTCGGATCTAACATTGAAACGAAATAATTAATGAAAGTGCTCTTTCCTTTGAGCAAGATTTCCTTTCAAAACGTTTATGTTTCAATGCTCCGCTCTGACTCTCTTGTGTTAAAAATGAAACTTGAAATGATGCTATGCCAATGTCCTGTATAAAGGTTACGGGAAATTCATCTGATACGTTTGTGTATCTCTACAATATAAAGCCGTCCTTTGCTGAGTACACCAATTAAGAAGCCTATTTAGATAAGAAGCTATTGAAAATTAAAACGCATGAAAACGTTATAAATGCTTTTTATTGTAAATATTACAGCTTATATTTGAAAATATTCATTACCGCAAGCAAAGCAAATAAATATCATATAGTAAATTCAGGTTTAAATTGAAATCTACTGAATTGGTTTTGACTATTTCAAGAGTTTCAAGTTCAATACATGTATTATTTCATTTTTGGTTATATTTGTTTTCAGACTAACAAAAAATTGCACCAAAAATGCACTATAACGATTACTACAGAACAAACCACAGTGTTACAGTTACAATGGTGAATATGCAAAAATTACTTAGTTAAGTAGTAGGTACACAGGTATAGTTGGATCCTTATAGAGCCATATCAACATTATGTAATAGTTATATACAGTGAGATTCATTTTAACTCGTGTCATTCCTGTAAAATCTTTGAGTTTGAAGCGCCTTTTTATGTCTATTTGTCAAGTTTTCATTTGAGAGTAATGTTAAATTCTTAAATGATTTAGTAATTTTCACATGTATTAAAGAAATACTACTTAATTAACATATTATTACGAAAGTCAATTTAAATGGCTGAACATACAACGGTTTAGTAAGATTTACTATTGATTTTCTATGAAAGAAGAGACTCTTAATATATTACCTGGCCCCTGTTTCTTAAACAAACAACTGAATTGGATGGGTATTTCACGATCGAAGCAATGTGTAGTGCCGGTCGGTTGGTCGTGTTGGTCGGTCGATCGGTCAGGTCGAAACAAATGAAGTTTCAAGTTATGCATTTCATTTCTCTCCGTTAAGGAGCTTTCGTTTCAAAAATTCAAATTTTTATATAAAGTAGATATATGTCCTATAATTAATTAAACTTTAGTTTTTACTTAATTACTTAATCACTAGATAAGTGGGCAAGGTTTGCACATTCAGCGCTTTCAATTATAATAACACAGTTACTTACTCTATTCGTTTCAGTAAAGCAGTATTTTAAATTAGAGTTCGATTTTAAAGAGTTTGTTAAATTTTATTCTATTCAATTTAAAATACTTTTAGGTGGTTTTTATTAGTTTATGCAGAGTTCTTCAAACGAGATGGTACGTAAGGTGTTTTAGAGTTACCAACCATGTTAACAATTTGAAAATTTGAGTTTGGGGTTTTCGAGAATGCTCATTTTAACTAAAATATTCTCAGCTGTAGGTCATTTCCGGTTATAGTGAAAATTACAGTAATTTTGTTATTTCAAAGGAGTTAGTATATACTTGTAGGGTGAATTTGTATAAAACCCAAGAATATAAGTTAAGCTTCATAACAACCTTGTATGTCTGCATCGAGTAGTTCTTGTGATAATTGAATTTATAAGAAAAAAATTTGAAGTCAAAGCTTTCAAACAAATTGCCTCAAAATTTTCAGATTTCTACTATCATACTAAGGGCTCTTAGTGGACTAAAATTTAAGTTAATAATCTATACAGAAAGAAGAGAAAAACTTCATTTTAACAAATTACACCTACCATTTTCTATTAGATTCTTCCTTTTATCCATATTCATATGAATTTCCCTTGTTGCTAAATAAGAGAAATGTGTTTGATTTTTACTTAAAATACTCTATTGCGACAAATTTTGGCTTAAAACACAGACAATTAGCACGTACTACAATTATTTAAAATTAAATTGAAAGCAGTCGGTTTATGCATGTGGCACCATCACGTTAACACCTACAGTACCTACTAAATATCTCACAAATATAAATTCTTTAAAAAGTCACTTACAGATTTATTAAAAACTTCAAACGTCCCTTATGAATAAAACAACTAAAACTACAATTTCGTTAAAAAAACCACACTGAAACTAAACTTTTCAGTGTATCCACATTCCCTTTAATCATGAACGTTTTCAGTTACCCAAATTATTCCCCTTCTATTGGAAATTTTTATTCCCCATCAGATAACTTTTTATAAATTTTCGATCATCCTGACATATTAGTGAAATAGTTTTGCAATATTCGCTGTACCTAAGGATACCTACTTTGTGTTTCAAGAATATCCTTTCTATTCTGTTTTGTTGGTATCAACATGATGGTGCAGCTTAAATTAGAGGATTGAACTGTTTTTAATGTAGTTTTTGACAATTACAGTGTCTGCTAATTGTCCATGGCACACTTGCTTGATTTTCAGTAAAAATCCAGAATAACTAAATAGATCTTAAGTGCCATTTGAAAAAAACAAAAATAAATTAGTCGTGTTTGAAGGTATTGAACTCTAAATTACCAAGCTATATTTTAAAACTCTGAGTCATTTTGTTTGAAAGTTATGACTTTTTATTGTTTGGAATTCAATGTAGTTTTTTTTCCTATAAATTAAAAAATCTCCAAAACCCAAATATTTAAATATTTCAGCCGTTTCTGGTTGCCAATTGTCAAGGATGAAATTAATAATGGTAATGTTCTTTTGAACAACCCTGTATTGGGATAGATCATAAGGTTTTTCCCTTGTGACTTTAATGAGATACCTGGAACATTTGAGTTTCTTTGGTCTCATGTTTGGTGAATTTTATAACAAAGTCGTATCTAGGAGCGCCACATAACATTCTGAAGATAACTCTTTCAAATTCTTCCAAATTGAAAGAAGCTTTGTTATTTCACAAGTTATTTTTTTATGGTGGTTGTCAAATTGTGATTTACTAAATTTGTCATTACGGATCCTTTTAATTTTTAATTTTTCTTGTTTACTTTTGTTAAGTTATACCATTGAAAACGGGTTTGATTTAGACCTTCAAACGTTTGGACTATTTGAGATATATAGAACTTTTAAGTTTATGTGTTTCTATTCTCAAAGAACTCAGAAAAAATAAAAACCAGAGATGTAGTTACTAACGGAACACTGCACAATGCATTCATTGACTCATATACAGGCTGAGTTTTTTTTTTGATGATCAGTATGGGGATCTCGGAAACTAGCGGAGATAGAGCAATAGTTAAATTGGGAAAGATTTGGAGTTTTACTGGTTAATGACACTTTCGGATTTTTGTAAAAAGTTATGGCTTACTAGATATTTTGAAAAAATGAAATTCTGTCGATATAGGCAAATCCCTCTAGCTCCTTTGTTTTTGATTTTATAAAAAAAGTGTAAATATCAAAATTGAAGGGAATTGTATCCCGAATATGATTGTTATGTCCTCGTTTGCGTGTCAGCTCTCGTTTTCGAGATATGACACAAACTTATCTTTTTTTTCAATGGAAACCATAGTTGGCTATGACCTCAAAAAATCGGACATTTTTTAGAAGCTTTTCAACGATATAATACTTGATATAGTTATTCATAAAAATAACAGAGTTATGGATGCTTTTCTCTCTTATATTCACTTTTAACGTAGGTAGCCAGGAAAAAAATTGTTTTCACTTTGACGTTTCCTCATTTGAGAATACCGAAAAGTTTTCGTGATAAAATGAAATATTCTAACGAAGAAAAACTGAATATGGTGAAATGTTATATAATTTTTTTGGCATATATAAATTCAGTTCGTGCAGCTGAGGAATACTTTCATAGATATTTAAATCGTCGTCAACCTGTTCTATGTACATTTAAGAGGTTTTACGATAATTTACGCAGATATGGATCTTTTACTAAAGCACTAAAGGAACGTAATTAAATTAACAAAGCAGCACAAATAAACGTTTTGGCATTGGTAAATCAAAATCCATCTACATCAACTCGTGAAATTGCGGCAGAAGTTGGCACATCTCAACGAACTGTAGTTAAGGTACTGAAAGCGCACACGTTCCACCCGTACAAACTTTTAGTTCTCAAACTTTGCATGCTGGTGACGAACATCGACGTATTTTGTTTTGTACATGGTTTAGAGACATGTGCCTTGACAATCCACAGTTTCCATTAAAGGTGTTATGGTCAGATGAAACTAGAATTACTAACTGCGGTATGTTCAATAGACACAATGAGCATATCTGGGCTAAAGCAAACCCTTTCCATGTAGAACAAAGACGACCCCAGATAAAATTTGGTTTTAATGTTTGGTGTGGTATCATAGGGTCTACTATTCTGGGGCCATTTATCTATGACGAATCACTTACTGCAGAGCGCTTCTTGCATTTCTTGCAATACACTTTTCAGGACATGTTGCATAATTTGAATTTGAGAACTCGTTTAGAAATTGAGTGCTTCCAACATGATAGAGCACCTGCTCATAACTCGTTATTAGTAAGACAACACTTAGATAATATCTATCCAAACTCTTGGATAGGAAGAAATGGGCCACGGTCTCCCGATTTGGCAGTTATAGAATTCAATTTATGGGGTGCGCTAAAAGACAAAGTATACAAAAGAAAGTATGAGACAGTTGGATAGGTGGTCTGTGAGGAAAGCGGTAATGTCAATTCTAAAAACATGCAATTTTTGTCTAAATAACAATGGTGGACTTTTCGAAAATAAATTGTAACCTTTATTATGTACTTTAATTTCTTAAGTTTTTAGTAAGTACCTACTTATTTAGTTTTTTCGTTATATCTGATATACCTAATAAAACAATCGTTTTTTGGAATAGTTACTAATAAATCAATCTATTTCATGGCTAACTACGTTAAAAGTGAAAATAAGAGGGAAAAGCATCCATAACTTCGTTATTTTTATGAAAAACTATATCGAGTATATATCGTTGAAAAGTTCTAAAAACGTCCGATTTTTTGAGGTCATAGCCAACTATGGTTTCCATTCAAAAAACGATAAGTTTGTGTCATATCTCGAAAACGAGAGCTGTCACGCAAACGAGGGCATGACAATCATATCTGGGATACAATTCCCTTCAATTTTGATATTTAAACATTTTTTATAAAATCAAAAACAAAGGAGCTAGAGGGATTTGATTAAATCGACATAATTTCGTTTTTTCAAAATATCTAGTAAGCCATGACTTTTTACAAAAATCCGAAAGTGTCATTAAATTGGGCCAGCAAAACTGCAAATCTTTCTTAATTTAACCATTGCTCTATCTCCGCTAATTTCCGAGATCCCCAAACTGATCATCAAAAAAACTCACCCTGTATTATGATTAAATTTATTAGTGCGAGCATTAGGTAATTTTTCAGTGCTGAGTAACGTAATAGGATAGATTTAATTTTGTATTGGTTGTTAGCAGTACCATCACAAATATTATAACTAAAATATGGAAATTTACAAAGCCTAAATGTGTTCATTAACTGGTTGTTAAATATTTAGTAAAATTTATGTTATTCGACGGTAAAATATGAGAGAATATATATCTTGCCTATGTGGTTGAATAAACAAATTGCAAACTACCATTCGCCGTTGACTGTTTTACATTTGAAAAGATTGATGAGAAGATGAAGCGCAAACCACAAAAAATGTTATAAATGCAAATTTAATACAGGAAGAAATATAGGTGTTGGAACAGCACGGACTTGGGCTTCTCGCAATCGGTGGAAAAATGTACAACCCGCGTCGTGCGTGGGATGATTATAGCATCTCCATCACATGAACTATAAGCACAAGAGTGTTCCTTGTCGGAATAAAAGAACATATTTTTAACGAAAATACAATATTATTATGCAACAGGTTTTGACTTATTTGTAATTAATTACATTGTCATTATATTTTTCCAAAATGTTTAAAAATATTAATTTAGTTTGAAAATTATTATTGGGGCGAAAAGGGAAATACATAGGCAATTTCTATCACAAATTAAGTTTAATTGGCTACTCTTTCTAACACTTACCCTGTCCTTTTTTGAGAAAAAACTTTAGATTGTTAATTTCAGTGAATGAACAGCAGAGTAGATTGATTGTTTTCTTGGTTACCGTAGAAATTACTATAGAAACTATTTTCAAATAACCTTCATATGATCTATAGGTACTGTTGAGTACTGACAAATGCTCATCAGTACAAGTCAAATATGAAAACTAAAGAAAAGTGCTTTTAGGACAAAGAAAAAATATATCTCCATTGGCAGAAAGAGTTATCAACGAAGTTAAGATTATTAAATAGTATCTAATGTAAAGTAAATTACTGAGGGGTTTATTAATAAAACTATAACCGAAACAGAAAGCAGGTCAAGGCAACAACAACTAATTTATCAACCAACCAAGTAGAAACTCAAATAAAATTATTGAATATCATGCGCAACCCTTTGAGGGTCTTAAATTAAGAACATAATTAAAATTATTTAAGTATTAGTCAAAAATTAGTTCAATAAAGATATTATTATTATTTATTTGAGGGCTCTTAAAAGGTAAAAAAAAACTATAAGAAATCAACGTAAAGACGGGTTTTAAGGTAATACAAAACACTAAACTTTGTGCTGGAATAAGACCTTAGGATTTCATGCAAATGAAACAAGAATATAAAGTGTCCGAAGATAGGTAAATAAATTGAAAAAAGCTAGAAGATGAAATGAGAATACACCAAAACTTGTATGATGACAGTAGACACTTAAAAACAAAGGGGTTAGGAAATCTAGCTATGCGAGATTGGTAATGATGATAACGGAGCTATAAAATGGTTGGAGTTTTACCCAAATGGAACCCTCAGTGCAAAAAGATACAATCAATTGTTGTTGTACAGATATTAGCATAAAATGTAAATATTTTGAATAATTTGCTGAATTTAGGTGAACACTTATTTGAAATTATCTAACAAAAATAATTTGTAGTATAATCCATAAGTTGGGTTCTTATATATAAACTTTCCCATAAAATGACCTGACAAATCATACCATGAAATATTAACATAACAATAAGGAATGGCCGATATAAACGCTTGGTCAAATAAAAGTATACCTATACATTTTAAATTTATTTCTAGGTGCTTTATATTAATTTTACTTGCATATGACTGTGGATGTAAACTACTTTAAAATGTCCATTTTAACCAACTGCAAATGGATTTCAAACTTTGCACGTTTATGCAATACGAGTTATAGTCATAGAGTTAATACCAATGATTACAATTATATATGGATCTGTCTGTTTACATTAAAAACAGTTGAAACATATCGGCTGGAAACTAGTATACAAATACTTGCCGATGCCAAACTTCTTTCCATTGAAACCAATAAGAAGTAAATCTGAGCATTGTACACAATGACTGAACTGCGACTCTTTACGCCTCTTTTATGAGACTTTAGTGTCCAGCACGGAACAGCACGATGCCTCTTTGTTTACATTTTGATTTTCAGGTTAACCTTGATTTTTATATATTTTCATATGATTTAGATGTTGAATTTTGTTTGAAATCAATAACTATATTGTGCAAGTATATGAAACAATAATATTCCAGTGTTTTATATGCAGGAAAATGGCATATTCGTTTGGCTAAATCTATGTTCACAAGTAAGTATCAAATCATAAAGTAGCAATTGAGTTTTGCAAGCGGTCATATAAGCAGTCAATAAAACTACATTTTGCTTGAAGAAATGAATGATTTGATAATGAATGTATCATTTTAGTAATTGGTCCATGAAATAGTTCTTGTTATTGTGTACATCTTTTACTGAGTTTCAATATATTTATATTTGCGAATTAGTTGTATTATGTTGATCCGAATAACAAGAGCCTTTAATTTACTGCTGACGGGATGTCACTGTTGAAACCGGAATATTTGTAAACCAATGTTTCTGGGTCTCTATTGCTATCTTATGTTTCAACCCATTTTACGTTCGGTCCTATATGAAAGTGCCAGGTCCATATATATTAGTAGTCAGTAGTCACTGGTTAATACCTAAAGATAGAGTGCGTGAGGTATGGGCGCCTGTATAAGTGGAATCAAAACGCTGGATGAGAGAGAAAGGCGACCAAGTTTGACAGATCAGACATGAACTAATAAAAGGTTAGTTTATTTTTTTAGTATAACTCAATTATTTTCTGCATAATAACTGTGGCATTTCTAGTTTGTATTTATGAATTTTTTGAGAATGACACAATTCTTACGAATGTAAAATATATTTCAAAAGTTTTTAACAAATACGGGAATAAATCAGACCCCGTTTTCAATGGCAATAATGGAATACACAATGAAATTATAGAAAATAAAAAAATATATATATTTTATTTGACTTTAGATTTAAACCTTGAAACTTTTTGGACCATTTGAAATATTGTTGTTCCTTGTTGTTGTTGTTGTATTTGTCATTCTCTATTAGACACCATCCTAGAGAATTAGATGCCATGCAAGAATATAGTCAAATTAGACATTTTTGACTGACATCAGCACGCACTTCATACAACGTAATTCCACACAATTTCAGTGACGTTATTTGTTTGTAATATATAAATTCCTGAAATATTTGTAATTCTCAAGAACGGTTTGGATATTTGAATCGTACTAATTATTAGCATATATTTTAGCATCTAATGGGGTAGTGCGATATCGTGCATCATTGGAGATTTATATCATTTTAATTCTATATTTTACATGTCCCAAGCGGTAAAGAATAGGCGCCTTGTTTTTTAATCATAATGGTATCACCAATAGGTCTAATCCATTAGAAAAACATTCTGATGCGGTTACAAATTCAAAATTTTTCTAATTGTTATTTTCTACATATGTTTCCGGAATAATCGCCAAACCTTTTGCCACTTCGGAGAGAGCTTCAAGTTTTCGCAATAGTTTGTGACGTATTTTTGAAATATGTAAGCAAAGTGCGTAATGTTGTGCATAAAAAATATGTAATTTGGTTATATTTTGCATCGTGCTTAGTTCTCTACCCTTAGGGTGGTATGGAATAGAGAATAAAAAATATATGCCAATGTGGCATTGTCAAATTAGATGTAGAATAAGCCAATTTAGTACTAATCTCTAAACCGTACTTTGGAGAAAACTTGAAAATTACACATCAAGTTAAATTTTTGTGGTTTCAGACAATATTTTAAGTAGTATGTGTTAATAATAAAAAAAGTCATATAACTTAAAATTATTGTAAAAGACAAATTGGTATGTCCGTATTTAGGAATTTAAGCCCACCGTGCAGCGGTAATTTACTATAAAAGCATTATGGTAATCCGTTTAAATTTTCCACTAGTTTCTGGAATATCACTAAAAGCGAACCAACTAGACTAAGTGCTTAATTTTTACGGATAACAAAATTAAGGAAATATATATCAATTATATCAATTAACTTTAAGCAACACGCCTGACACCTTATTAATTTGCTTATTTATTGTTGCGGTTCTGTATATTATTAGCATTTATCTCCAACAATTGATCAGTTTCAATTGAAACCGTAGTATCTTGCCTAGAACGCATTCGCTTTTTATAACAGTTAGCCATAATAGAATTTAATTTAATGGAAACGGCAAATTATACATTGAATAAATTACAAGCTACAATAGAAATTTTTCATCTCATTAGAGATTAGCGTTGACCATTGAACATATTGTGCTTTAATATGGATTATTATTGAATTAATATCTGATTGAAAACAAACTCGTAAACAAAGCGACGTAATGCAAACTGCATTTTATCTGATGCTGATGAAAGCCAACTCCTCCGGTTATTATTATATAATAACGAAATGAAATTTGTCTGTGGACATTATGGACGTCGTATTTTTGTTTTTCCTAAAGTAAATACTTGGACAGTAATATATAATGTCATTGCCTAAGATAAGGTATTTTTTGATATTTTTAACCATTTGACAATGAGCAAAACGGACAATAAATATTGTTGGAACGTTGAGTAGTCATAAAATTGGGGGCAATTTTTGTAATTTTTACGTATCCACACCAAAAAATATCAAGTGGACATAAATTGGGAGTCCTGTCCAATTACTTAATATTCCTCTTCTATCTATTGAACAATTCGAAAAAAACTTCTTCTAAACGAATAAAATATCTTATGGAGATACTTAAAAAATAATGTATTGCCTTTATCAGCAAAATTAGTTTAAAAAAACAGTTTCCCCAAACAATTAGAAATATGTCATGAGAGAAATATAAGGCTCTTGTGACTTTTCATATGAAAATATATCAGACCGCCTCGGGATCTTCCGTAATACTCTTAATGGAATGCAATTGAAAAAACTATAGAAATGGGTAAGGTGTTTTGGACACATCGACCGATATATTAGGTATATTGTTCGATTTCCATGCCTGAACTAACATAATTATTTTCTGAAATTTGAATATTCACCAACCCGGATCTACACTCGATGTTAAACAAAAAAATAATTGTGGCAAATTCTGTTCATAACTGGAGAAAAAATCAGGTAACAAACATATAAAAAAATTCACGCCGAATTGATAACCTCCTCCTTTTCGGAAGTTGGTTAATAACTGCAAACTGTCAAATCTACTGTCACAGAAAACAGAGTTCCAACTGCAAACATCAGCGCATGTGTTTCTGGAGTAAGAGTTAGAAACAGAATTATTGTATTTTTTTTAAATTAGAGAAATATGCAAAATTATTGTATAAACTAATGTTATATATTAACACAGTATGGTTTCACAAATGCACTAACCTTGCAATATCCTTCTATACAAACACCTCTGCTGCCTTTCGGAGCTGCTTTGCCGGTGTGAGTCATGGGATACGAACAAGAAGTGCCATCAACAACTGTTTTGTTGAGAGTTGCGAAAAAGGTCATACCAACTGCTCTACAGTTTAGAGCACATTCATCCTTAACTGTAAGAAAGTAAATTTAAAAAATATATTTAAATTACATATGAGACTAACACATCCAGTGCAGCTGGCAAATAAAATGAATATTTTGAAGCCTTAAATGTTAGGACCACTTCAGATGCAGCAAAAATATAAGCAATATTTCGAATATACCAACTAACTAACAAACCACTATTTGATCTTAACAAATATATATTAAATAAATTAATGCGAATTGGTTATCATAAATGTTCCGTATTTGCATTGTAAACACCAAAGTATTTTCGTTTTCTTATAATATATCGTTTTCTGTTCAAGTTCTATATATCAAAACGTTTTGGTCAGACAGCAGGGTCTGAACTAGACCCCGAAACATTTGGAAATATACAGCATTTTCAAGTATTGTGATGTTCTAGTGAATAAACATTAAGTAAAGATGCCACAATTATTGATATCATTGAGGAAACAAGTATACTATCAGTTAATAACTCAAGTTGAAATTTGTTTTTTTTTTGGATATTTTATAGAAAACATAATTTTATAAATTTTAATGCTAACAATGACTTTGTTTTGATTTATATGAATAGTATTACATAGATTTGATTCTTTTTATGCTTTATGACAAATATTTGTAGAGGTTAGTAGTCTATATATGCTGAATTGAATTAACTATATCAGTAAAATAAATTGGTCAAGTGCGAGTTGGACTCGCATACTAAGGGTACCATCTTCAAGATTCTAATATTCCAGTTTCAGACAAGCAGGGAATAAGTGCATATCTTTTAAAGGAAGCGTTTTAAATTTATAAAAAAATATACACTTGGATTTTCCACACAAAGACTTTTTATTTTATCTGCTTCAGGATTCGCTTGATTTTTATAAGAATATATATATATATGTATTTGACCCCCAAAAATTAACATTAAAGTTTTATTTTACTAATAAACTTTCAGGGAGGCCTTCTATATTCTACTGTCTGAATTTTGAGGCTCTGTAGATTGGAAGATAAAGAGCAAAATATGTCAAGTTTTAATTATAAATTATTAAATCTGTTATTTAAATCATTTAAAAATACAAATAAAATATATTTTTCAAAATTTTAATAGTGTAGTTTCTAAAGTGGGAATTAAGTCGAGGTTTAATATTTTTGTTACAATCTTTTAAACAAATGATTTAAAAGTATGATATATTTGTAACTCACATAATGAGCCTTTTATCCGATACATTACATTATGCGTTTGAAAATTGAATTTTTATTTTCCATTTAATTGTATAATTTGTCCCTAAAATGACTATGGGGGTTTTCTAATAATTTTTCTTATAAATTCCAAGTGAGCCCCAGTACCCCTAATTATTTTCAAAATTTTAGATAGTATGGTTTCGGAAATAAAGCGAGAAATGAGAATTGTTTATAACTTTATGTTCATTATCTTGTAAACAAACAAAATTTTAAAACTGATTATTCTGAAGTGATTTATATGCAGTAGTAGTAGCAGTATTGGTTTCCAACTCTATTGTTCTATATATGAGAACACATTCGGTACTGCCATTATATTGCATTTTTGACTAAATGTTCTAAATGTGTAGAACCCAGTTTCTCTAAGTAAAATGGTGGAAATTGAATTGAATAAAAAATAACTACCGGAATTTGCTAAGCTCAACAGGGTATGATTGTAAATCATATAATTGAGGGCAAGAAAAAGCACGTAAGAAAAGTGATGTAGGTAGACACTCAAATATTCACATAACATTGCTATCTAAGAAACGGTAAGAGGTATAAATGCGAGGAAAACCAAAACGTCATTTTTAGTTTTTTTACCTGTACTACTTTTATTATAAATAATTTGGTCAAGTGCGAGTTGGACTAGCATACTAATATTCCAGTTTCAGACAAGCAGGGAATGAGTGCATTTTCTTATATTTATAAAAAATATACACTTTGATTTTCCACACATAGACTTTTATTTTATATGCTTTAGGATTTACTTGATTTTTATCAGAATACATATATATGTATTTAATTTTCTAATTTGGCCCCAAAAAATTAACATTAGAGTTTTATCTTACTAATAAACTTTCAGAGAAGCCTTTTATAATCTACTGTATGAGTTTTGAGGCTCTGTAGATTGCCAGATAACGGGCAAAATAGGTCAAGTTTTAAATTATAAATTATTAAATCTGTTATTCAAATTATTTAAAAAAATACAAATAAAATATATTTTTCAAAATTTAAATAGTGTAGTTGAAGGGGTCCGGTAGCTCAGCGGTTGAGGCGCAAGTCTCATAAACTGACTCCACTTTGGCCGAGGGTTCGAATCCCTCCGATGCCTATGGATGTTTGTAAATGTTGTGCGAATGCGAGCGTATGCGAGTTTCTAGTGGATAAATTTGATCTCCCCAAAAAGGAGGTTGGAGAATTCACAGAAATAAAGACAAATAATATATTCAACGTAAAAAGAGTAGATTGGCTAAATAACCGATAAGTGTTGAGGCTATAAAAGGAATGAATGAATGAAATAGTGTAGTTTCTAAAGTGGGAATTAAGTCGATGTTTAATATTTTTGTTAATATCTCTGAAACAAATGATTTAAAAATATGATATATTTGTAACTCACATAATGAGCCTTTTATCTGATATTACATGATGCGTTTGAAAATTGAATTTTTATTTTCCATTTAATTGTATAATTTGTCCCTCATGACTATGGGGGTTTTCTAATAATTTTTCTTATAAATTCCAAGTGAGCCCCAGTACCCCTAATTACTTACAAAATTTTAGGTAGTATGGTTTCGGAAATAAAGCGAGAAATGATTTATGTTAATATCTTATCTTATTTTTCTAGTAAAGTTCAGGTAAGGGGCTATATGTCTATTTTTTTCAAAATTGTACAGCTTATGGTTTCGGAGATAAGGGGAGGGGGAATGGGTAAACATTTTTATATTTTTGTTAATATCTTTTAATTAATTTATTTTAAAATTATGAAAAAAATATATTTGTTTTCGTCATAATGAGCCCTTTCATTTGATATGTAACATGATGGGTTAGAAACAATTTTAATTTTATATTTTCCATTTAATTCTGTAACTTGCCCCCCAAAATTAAAAGTAAAGATTTCTCCTTATTTTTCGAGTAAACTTCAGGTCAGACCCTATACCTCTAATTTTTTTCAAAATTTTATGTTTTATAGTTTCGGAGTTAATATCTTTTTAACTATTTTTTTAAATATAAAAAAAATATACTAGTGTTCCTCAGAATGGGACCTTTTATTTGATTTATTACATGATGCGTTTGAAAAAAACTTTATTTTTAAATTATCATTGAATTCTATAATTTGCCTCCCAAAATTAATATTAATGGTTTCTTCTTATTTTTCCTGTAAAGTTCGGACAACGTTCTATATTTCCTGTTTTTTCAAAATTTTAGGCTTATTAGTTTCGGAGATCAGGGGGGGAACGGTCGATTTTTTTAGTTTTTCTCCCCAGAGGTACCTCTGAAATCAAAATTTCTTCTTTTAGGATATGTACTCCCGATCGGGTCATCATTGATACCAAATTTCAACCTGTTCCATCCAGTAGTTTAGTAGAAAATTGCTGTTATGTGATAGGGGCAGAAAACCGGAGTGATTTTATAAGGGTATCCGTATATCGTATATACGGAACCCTAAAAAGTACAAAGCAGTTGACAGAATGGACAGGTAGGTAATGATCTAATGTCTCTCGGGTGCAAGGACAGGGTGACAAAGATTCAGTAATAGAGCTCATAGGAGTGCTATTAGGTTATTAAGCACTTAAGGTTTATCAATTCCTGATATGCACACACGTACTCAACTTAATTTTCCTGAAATTTGCAAATCAATTATAAAAATGAATTGTCAAATAATTGTCATCTACGAAATTCTGAGATTGTAACTACCCCCTGATTCACCCTGCATACAGGGCATTTTCACACAATATGTGTACTGGATGATATTGATATAATTGGTTCTTTAATTTTTGACTAAAACGCCATATATTTATTGGTGGATGTATTAAATTCAGTCCTCCCCATTTGAATCTAGGAAATTATAAAAAATACAAAGATGCAAAATTGAGTAACCTGACCAACAACCTGATCAACAATGTGAAATTCTTAGTATGCCCGGAGAGAAAAAACCGAAACTTTCGATATTTGCAACTTTTTTATGAGACCTTTTCTCACCATAAACTTTGTTTTTGTTTTGTATAGCTTATTGGATTTTTTTAATTTTCAATGATATATTACCAGTTACCGTTCACTTTCGAGAAATCGGAACTAAGGACTAAACACTTTTTTTACTAGGGAAATTGAGATTCTTCTCTTATTGATCTACCTTAATACTCACCTTTATTATTTTGTGAGTCATCGTTAAAAATAGTTTTCACCATAAAGGATAAAAATATATTATAAGAGGAAACACTGTTAAAATATCGGCAATGTATTTAAAGTTATATGTCGAAAGAAGACAACACGAAGTTAAATTTAGAAACTGTACTTACAACTAAATAGAAAGTTTAACGAATAACAACAGTAGAACAAAATATAAAGTATGTTGGAGTAATTGCTGAAAATGCCGTCCTGTTCGTGATAACATAACTTTGCTCTTTTTCAAATAATAATAATTTCCTTCATGCTCAATCTTTCAAACTCTCGATCAATATTTCGTTCAACGTTTCTAATACTTTAAAATTAATGATTATCATAAACCTCATGTTTTAGCGTACTCCTCAAGAATGCACCTAAAACATTGAGATCTGGACACCTGGCTAGCCACCTCACCGGCCCATTATGCCCAATTCATTTGCCATCATACGTTCCTGTCAACTAGGCAGATACTTGCCTGGTTTAGCAGATGAGCCACCATCATGTTGAAACCAAACATTATAATGAAACAAACTTAGCGAGATTTTCACCCAACTTGAAAATATTTCGATGTTGTCTTTTTTCGATATACATTGTCTTTATTTCTAACACACTTTTATGATATCACTTTTTTCACATTCGTGAAAGCCATGTAGATATCGCCATAAATGCATTGACTGAACGTCTATTAGGATGAGCTTTTTTGTAAATTTGCGATTGTTAGAAAAAGAACGATACTTTGTGAAATGCTCAACTTTGCCCTAATTTATCCATCTTCGGATCTCTGCCAGGTTATAATTTGAAACACGCTATATATTTGTGTCAAAAAAGGCGTAGGCTAGTCAGTTTTTTCATGATTGACCGTTACAACCCCGGTATTTCAGTAATTTCAATCTTAACGCTACCTAGCCTCATCTCTTTCGTAACAAAGCTCATATTTGTTAGATATTGTAAGAAACGATTTTTTTTGAAAAAATATATATATATCAAAGTAAGTACGTGTCAATGTAAAAGCAAAGTTTATATATTAAATATTGTAACTACTAGGTATTTTCATTGTAAATAGTAATGTTTATATTCCTACTAAGACACAATCTAATTTTTCACTCTTCAGGAGTACCTATTCGATATTTTATTTTCCACTTTTAAATGAAAAATACCTTACGCTTTACATTGAAAGCAATAATCGAATAGTAGGTTCCTAGAATTAGAGTGTGTACTTGAAATATTTAGATAAACTGGAAAATATGTAAGTTAAACGTATTTTACTTTTACAAAGGGAACTGAATGTCGTAAATAATGTTTTCTAAAACACTATTTAGAATTTAAATTCCTTTCGCATAAACTTCAAATATATTTGAAATAGTTCATAATGTAGACAAACCCTGTGAACAACGACCGTGTATATTAGGTTGCATACAATTGGATTTAAATCTACCAATTAAAATAAATGAGTTCGAATGGTTGAGTACATGTGTTGCTCACTCAGAGAATTCATAATCAACGTAGCGTTAGACTAATGTACAATAATTAATTTATGCTAATCGTTTCTGCAAATATGATAACAAAATATTAATTCTATGTTACAATGAATTCCAAGCCCTCTAAATAAGCCCCTGAATTGATATGCTTTTAGTAGATATAGAGAGCTATGATTTACTTAGAATAATTACATATCTTTGCATACAACTTTAGGTAGGAGGTATATAATTTATAATAATTTTTTATCGGACGAGATAATTTTAATCCTCTTTAGTTCTCTACATTTAAAGGCAATAATTCAAATAGTTTTATTCAGTGTATCAACGGTAATGGGCTGGATAAGTTTTTCTTAGTTATAGGAAAAAAATACTGAAAGCTAAATGGCCGATGTTGTCTGGGAGATAGTTTTCTGTAGAAGCTAATACAATTTCTTGTTTGTTTAATACCAAACGAACGGTTTCTTATTTTTTTAGTGTTCTTTTACCAATAGTTTATCCTGTCCCATGACTTGCCCGCTTGTCGTTATCATTTCTATTCTATTATATTGGTGTTTCTTTGTTCTCACATGAAGAGGCCTTATTGATTTTCTGGTATGTTTTTTCAACAAACCCAAGTTACATTGTATACACCGTTGTTTGTTTATTGGGGTTTGGGAGATCTAACGGAAACGAAACCCCTTTATATCTTAAATTATGCATTTTGTCCAAAAATTTCCTTCACAAAATGCATGATAAATCAATTAACACATCTAAAAGAGGAGCTTATTCTCTTTCTCTGGCAGTGATCAAACTTTTAGTATTCTCGAGAACAAACCACAGACAGCAACACCGCAAATAAAATAATAAAAAATAGAATGAATTTTCAGAGCTGAATAATCTGAAGTTAAAGATTCAATGCGTTTTGTCCAAACCACACCTTAAACTTTGAACATACCTTAGGTTTGACCTTAAAGACGTTTTCATGAACGCACCAATCTTCGAAATTCCCGAGATAGTGTGAAGCAAACTTAGAACATAATGACCTTAGGGAGAGAGAAAAACTATCAATACCCGCAATTAAGAATTTATTACAATGTTGTCTTAAAACTGTTACCTTGACTACCAAAAATTGTCAACATTTATATGAATGGTGTGATGAACACTACGTCGACAGTCACGGATCGTTAGGCGGTCGACACATTTATTATTTGGCGACATTGATAGGTGGACGGCAATAAGAAGAAACATCGACAGTTTATTAGAAGAATCAACAAGATATCAAATCAAGACCTTTTCCAAGAGCACCAGCACAGTGGGAAGTAAGAAAAAAATAACGCAGCCGGACACTACTGTACACAATAAATTTAAATTTAAAGTACACCTTGCGAGTGTGAAAATTTCCACATTTGATAGATAAAACAACATTTAGATAATAGTGTATGGTACCACCGTTTGGCTACTAACAGAGATAAGGAAGTCTGGGTTAAAAAATCGCGTATAGACCGAACACAGCTTGAACTTGAACTGGGACGGCATTCATAATTGCTAACGTCTAATACTTTCCGGGGACTTAGTGTCCAAATTAAAAACGGGTGGAGACAAATTCTCAAGCTATTATCGCCTCAAATAACCAGAAAGTTAACACCCTCGAGAGATGACAATCAATGGACATTCACCCTTATAATTATATTAATATCAATTTGGCCAAGTTATGGTATTTGGTGGTCCAGCAAGTTTAGATAAAATATGACTAACCATCTGAATCCGCCAAAGTTCACTTAAAGAAACAGTGGAATGAATTGCAAGAAGTTAAGACAAAAACTGTTTCCATTAGGATTATGAAAATGAAAATAATTGCTGAAATGTTATAGAATTAAAATTTGGACAATTGTAAACAGAGAGACGGGCTGAAGTCTTGTAGCTAAAGTAAATATCATAAGACCACTTATGGGAAAGAGGCGAAAACTCTATTACTAACTCAGAAACTTATGGTAAAAAAATAATAACTAAGATAAATATATTTTAATTAATCAAGCAACATGTTTTTCTAAATCGTACTTTTTATTCTATGTGAATTTCCGTTTAATTAAATAAAATGTTCATCTTTCGATGCTGCTTTCTATTCATACTGACCCGATTACCTTTCAAATTTAGCATATCCGTAATTGCTATCTTCTGACTGTTATTACACCTAATTCATTAGGCATTGGACATACCATATTTGAATCTACATAAAATTATTCTAGGATGGTTATTATCTTGTTTAATACTAGTTTCCTAATGATATATCACGACTGTTCTCTGTGAAAAATTGATTTCAAAAAGACAATGAAAAACGATTAACCATATTTCGTTATTAATCTTGCGTCGAGTTTAGAAAACAATATGAAAATAATGAGCAATTTAATGAAGCTTACCTTTGAGGAATGGTTCCCACTGATAACGAACTCCTCTGAACATTCGACTGTTGTATGCGGCGCATTGTTCGTGTCGAAAGTCCTGACCTGAAAGACATTCCTGAAAAAAAAAACCGTGACATCGAATATCTCAATAATTGTGAACTGAAAAAATTGATCCAATAAACTTATAAAAAATTGTTGTAGAATAATTTTAAAACTGCTTACCTCAGTGTTGCATAAGCGAATCCTTTTGTAAAGGCCTACACAACCTTGGGCTGCTTTTCCATTTTGCCGCCGCCTCCTTTGTTTTTTGATGAATCTGAAATTGCATAATATATTTTCAGTGAAAGTCTGTGGTTAAGTTTTTATCGTAAGTTTGAAACAGGATAATAATATAATACACCTCAAATGCAGGAAAGTATATTTATAAATAACTTGGAATAAAGCAGGCTCAACGAAAGAGCTTTACAGAAGAGTAAAAAGACTGTTGAATATCAAACTTAACTGTAAAAACCTATTTCAGGCTATAATTTCCTACGCGCGTTCAGTGAACAGTTATAGTTAATTGGTGCAATACTGACATTGAACATTTACAATGGAAAGTTCGAGTTCTACAAAGAAAAGCTGAATATCACCATCTAGGGAGCTCTATCGAATATACAATATTGTCAGGTGTGGAAAAGAAAGAAACGAGGATTGGCAGCTATAGTAACTAGATCATCAAATTTCTAATTCGCGTAATTGTTTCCAGAAGGTCGCATCACTACTTCGACTAACTGAACAACAAGTTCAATTAGACCACCAGTCAACTGATCTGCAACTGCTCAAATGGAAAGAGCAGCTTCTTCATGGAAAACATATAAATGACGTCAAACAAGATTATGTCGACAGTTCAGCTTCGAACTAGTAGTTGAACTCTGATCATATGTTTTCTGAAACGGAAGGCTTTTGACTGGAAATCCAATATCAAGTAATTCCAATTAAGAATTATATGAAGTACATCGTTAGACATCGTTCTATCAACAACGACAAATGCAGACATGGTTGCCAAACATCAGAAACAATCCGGCATATCACAGAAGATTGTCATCCATTTGCTGAAATTGAACACAATGAACAATATGTTGCTGTGGCAGAAATACTGCACCTGGAATTCGCACTGAGACTTCACGGTCGATAAGAATACCCTAAACATATACAAATCCCTATCTACTTTAGAAAATAACAACTATAAGCTGTATTGAGACCGCACGATACTGACAAATTTAACTGTTGCTCACAATAGACCAGACATAGTTTTAGTAGGTAAAGTCTTTAGGAAAACAACTTTGATTGGCATAGCAATCTCTAACAACAAGAATATAAATATTTAATTGGCTGAAAATCATCAAATATAGGGATTTGGAATTTCAAATAGAGACAATGGAAAACACGAACTGTAGCAATTGTTATGATAACAACAGGAGGACTCCCAACATATATATTAAACAATTTTAAATAACTTGTTCTGCACGAAAATTTTTACCAACTGATGCTAAAAGTCGTCCTGATAGGAACAGCGCGGACGGTCAGAAAATTCATAAGACACTGCAGTCACGTTGCCAACCATGGACCATGGGCCTGATAACCTGACAAGGGCCTTCACAGAGCTAAATCCTTTTGATACCTAGTATATCCGGGATTTAGTGAATTTCCCCTCTGCAGGGCATTGTAAGACTTATAACAGGAAGAATAACTGTAACTGGAGAGACCATTTGGAGAGAATGATGGTGGACAGATTATCGAAAAGAGTCAACCATAAAACCATACACGAAGAGACCACGTGGACGGTCACCAAAGTGATGGTACGAGATCTTGACCTTCGAATCCTAACAATAGACAACAAGAGGCTCCTATTCCTGAAATAAGCAGAACTATGGTCCTAAAAGAAAAAAGGGCGAATATAATGACTGAAATAACAAAATTTCATGTAAATTCTAGACAATAGGTATAAGGTATCAATGAAATTTCCAATGCACGACATATCCAAAAGTTGTATAATATTGTTTATAATCAAATACAAGTTGAAAATGGACTATTTAAAAGTTTTCAACAATAATTTTGTTAAACAGGCTATAAAGGAATAGTTTCTTAACAAAAGTTGTTTTCAATCAGGTTTTTTACAAGGTTGCTGACATTTTCCAACATGAAGATATAGATGTTCGATGCAGGAGATTTAGTCCGATTTTATTCATTTACATTTACAAAACCTTTGTATTAGTTAATCGTCTCTGTAGTTGGATTGTAGCGGTGCAGCAATTAATTGGTAAGCTACAATTGCAAGATGTGTCAAATTCTCAAATATGAATTCAAGGCATAATCCTTAATTGTAAATGGAATTGTTAGATACCATAGAAGCAAGTTCCATGTACTCAAAAAACAATCTCGATAAAAATGCCTAATTTCCTCCAAAAGTAATCTAAAGATTTTATAATATATTTCATATATTCCCGCCAATATTGAACATTTAAAATATGGAACCGTTTCCTGCAATAACTTTGCATTAACCTCTAAATGAACGTCTAGCCTAATAGGATTCCTTCATTGATTTGTAATGTCCTTGGACTAATTTCACTCTTATATTTTAGCAGCGAAGAATTCAGAATATGTTGTGGTTTTATGTTATGTATATGACCTAGCCAATTAAAGTTTATTGGACCGACTGAAATAGGTTCGCGTTCATCAATTTATTAGAGTTCATTGCACAATTCATTACATCATATCTATAACACATTAGTAAAAATATTCAAGCGTTGGTCTCTACAGAAATTTAAGTTGAAATTCAATATTTATTTCATTTCGTAAAAAACTGTTCAATATTTTGTCACCAGTCTAGGTTTAACAAAGTTACTTTATTTACATAATAAAATTCAAGTTACTCATTATCGTTACATTAGATGTACTCTATCTATGTTTTAATATTTTGTTCTTTATCGGGAAAATTTTGAATTAGAATATGTTAACGTATCAACTCATTGGTCTATTTTGTCTATGTTCTTCTTCTTCTTCTTCTTTATCATCTTTTAAGAGGCTACATGATTTCTTTGTACCCATTATTTTTATTAATTAAAATTTGGTACAGAAAATTGATTCCAATTTTGTCGTTATTCTGAAAAAAGACATTTTCTTGAAAATAGTAAATCCTTCGGAGAATGGTCTGTTTCAGTGCACTACCAGAGCGGTAACAACTTGTTTCTTTTAAAAATTCTGAAAATTGCAGTAACTGCCAAATATGAAATAATGAATAAAAATGTTTGAATTTTTTTATGCATATAAAATTAAGATACCTACTTTTATTCTTTACAGTTGTCAAATTGAAAGTTTTTCGAATGCGGGTATTAAAGGCGTGGGAAAGAAATGTTTTTGCCGTTTTACAGAACCGGTTTAAAAATGAATTTACCTTCGTACATGACAAAGATGTTTTCCCTTTATATACTCAAACAATTTCAAACATTTATATGTGTTATTTCAGATTGGGCAGCTCTTCAAATTTCAGTTTTGTAACCGAAAAGTTACTTGTGTCTTTCGACACAAACCGACTGAGGAGAATAGTACTTACTATAAAAAGTTTTGCCATATTGCAGAGGTTCTACAAAATTGAAGTAAATATCCAGATATAAATATTAAATTTAAGTTTTTCACACATTTTCTAAATTTTTGGCCATTATTCGAGAAAATATAAAGAAAAAACTGCAATAAAGTCCGTTTTCAACTTTTATTTGTTTTAAAAAATGTCCACAACTTTCTGAGATGACGCATATAGTTACAATTATTATCCATATTATCTAGAACCCATTTCTATAAAAAAACAGGTCCATAATCATTTTGTATGAAATTGCTATTTCGTTGGAACTATGGGCAATTCTTGAGAATTACTTTGCCAGCTGTCTTGTCATCGCTTTGGTTATTCTGTCGGAATTCGTATGATAATCATGGTGGTTCCATTCTGCCCTTCTTTTTCTTATTCATGTTACTACGTCTGTTGGACTATTTTTTCTTATGTCTGCGTTCATTTGTGTATCGTTTAATGTGTGACCCGTTATCATTCTTAGGGTCTTCATCTCAGTTGTTCTTAGGATCCTCTTTGTTTTATTAACCACGTTTTCCTATATACCAGCTTCCAGAATTCTTGTGCTGGTAATCTTTCATGCAAGGTATTCGTGGTGTTTTCTTTTGCTAGTTTGGATTTGTAATAGGAACTGCAACATCGGCATATCGTAACACGTCTATTTTGTGTCCCCATTCAAAGTTCTACCCTTGTTCATTAAGACTTTTATCATAATCTTGCTAAATAACAGATGGCTTGTTCATATTTACGTTGTGTTTGCGTGTAGGTCCCAAATAGTTTTATGTATTCTTTCTGCCTTACTGTTTTCCAAGATCGTTAGTTGTAATCTGTCGAAGGCCTTGGTTAAATCTACAAAGCAAAAGTAGGTAGGGACATTATTTGTCTACCAGTTATATCACTAGGAGTAAAGCGTCGGTAATTGGTCTGTTTCTCCGGAATGTCTGTTGTTCATCGCTTATTGGCATTATTCTTCTTCTTTGTTCACTTCACAATTATATGTCATAAAATTTTATTTTATTTTTTGAAGTGAGGTGTTATATTCGACATTTAAAGTTTTGAGATGACAAAGGAAAAAGAGCATCCAAGTCAAGAGCTGTCTTTTCTATTACATAATGTTAACAGGAATGAAATTTAAAAAATTTGCTTAATTGAAAGATGTGAGTTTGGTAAGCTGTCTCTATTAATTATATTAATTTGCTGAGTTTCAGCTTTATCGCATTAGTCAATTAACATTTATGACAATATGGGAAAAATTACTATAGGCCCAAAAACATTTTTGGAACCTAATTTAGACATCACAGGATTAATTTTCTTTTGTACAGTGGTGCAATAATTTCTTTGCCTACAAAAATCAAATGAATGTTATTAATTTAATTTGTCTTCATCAGTCAGATTAAATCTTACAACAAACAATAGTATAAACTGTGTTTGGCCATGTTAAAAACTTGTAGAATAGTTGAATTGAATAGGATCGTCTAGTGGAAGAGTTCTGGTATTTAAACCTGTCTACGGAAACTTGGCTTGTATTGACGGGGCAATGGCAATAGAGTGGAGGGCGCCTGCGAATATTACCTGTAAATTTAGTTTCGCGCGTCAGAGAGCATAGTTTATTGAGTTAAACTCCTTCTTTTTCCTACCGAAATTTTTATGATGTTTATGACTTTTTTTTGTTTTCTCTTTGGAGCCGAGAGTATTAATAGGATATAGTTGGCAGTAACCGGTCAGCTAATACTGTACAACGTAATCTGCTGAAAATAGTGCATGCTCTGTGACAGCTGATTTTTCGGGTTCTAATAAAATCGACAGTTTCACCTGTGTTCAGCTGTACCTATTTTAAACTGCTTTCTTTCCAAGACTGTGTCGAATCAGTAGTGAGTTTGTAGGGACGCCTCAAACTTGGACAGATTCAAGCCAGTTACATTATTGATTTCTTCATTTATGGTTGAATTTAAGATATATTTAACAGTTGTTTTTCGTGAAAAGACTCTTTCCTATTTTAATTTTTAGCAAAATGTACGTTATTTTGTCTAGAAGATAGAACTCACATATTAGTGTTTAATTTTCCTTTTATTATATAAGTCTGCAGAAAACAAATAGATGAAATGTAGTAAATAATAATCATATTTAAAAGGGGTATTTTTTCGGTTTGATCAAACAATATCTTGACGTTTTTTTCAGCCAATTTGAAAGAGAAATTTATAAATTATGAAATGATTTTTCAGGAGGTATATGATTATTCTGTCTGTCTCTCCTCATTTCTTCAGGTGTGTTGTGTTTTGTTACACCTATCTGTTGGGGAGATGTTTAAACTCCGAGTCTGGTATTAATCACTGTATGTGTTAGTTATGAAGATTCGTTGAGATTCACAATTTCTTTAATATAACAGGAATTTTGTAATATACCTATGAATGAAAGGATATTGAATTATAATATGGAACCAAAAGAGTAGTGGAGATAAGTTGACGATATTTTTATGATTCAGTTCTGAAGCACTCATTTCTGGATTAAATAAATAGTCAAGATGCAGTACCAAACTTCACAATGGAGATGGAACATTTAAAACAACTTGCTTATCTTGAAGTAGTTATAAGTATCGCAAACCTACGAATACTAATAATTATTTAAATTTCAATTCCAACCAACCTTTGGAAGTAAAGAAAGGTGTTATAAAAGTGCTCATATGATGGAGCAGAAACATATCTTCATTCAGTGACAAATTTAACAACGAGGTAAAGACCATTAAATAGCATCTAATAAATAATCAATCTTCAGAGGAATTATATCATATATATCAAAATTCTTACAGAAGTTTTTTGAGATTAACAAATGCACACAGATGAGATGGTATAAAATCGTTGCTAGTGGCAAAGGGTTAGTGATGGATCACGTTTTTTTTTTCGTTGAAAGATTTTTTCGTCAGTAAACCATATTGTTTGAATTTTAAACTTATTCAAAATGTATTTGTCACTTAATAGTTCTAAATTCAGGACTAAATTTAAATTATTTTTCCTGTAATTTTGGGTCGTGTTGACGATTTTAGGAACGCTCACACTAGTCTCAGGTCTTTTTTCAGGGCTAACTGCTAAATTAGAAATATGCAGAATATCTTTCTAAAACCTCATTAGTTAGGTAAATCAAAATCCAGTTTAATTACCTAACTGGCGTTCTTTTTTTATCGCGATTAAAGAAATTGTAGCAAGAGGTGACTGAGCTAGTATCATCCCAAAATTAAAGTTTTAATAAAAATTTTATCGTCTTTCGCTAGCACCATTTTCGTCAGTAATTGTAAACACCACCAGTAGTCAACGAAGCGAAAATATACAAGATTTCAGAATCTTATTTTTAAAGCTGTACCCAAGAAAGTACCAGGTCATGTTTCACAATAACCAGATATAGTTTGTAGATAAAGTTTCGGAAACACGTCGGCCATTTTGACATAGCAATTTTCAAGCAGGCTGAAAAATTTAAAAATATGAAGTCAGCACTTTGACACCATCAATTGTCTCTTTAACAAGCAGGACTACCCAAAACATTTAAACAATTAAAATCCTCGGTTCATTAATCCTGTTAGGAACAGCCCGGAGTTATGGGGAACATGAAACCTGGCAAGGGCTAAAATTCTGTTTTTTTTCCCCTTTACAATCATGTATGGTCATAGTCGGGAATAACAATAGAAAATATATCAAACCCGTGTGGTAAATACCACGGTAGCCTGGATGAGGCAATCCGCTATTTCCAAACCGATTTTCTTTCCACAGATCTGCAAATTGCATTCAGATGTTATTATTTAAATCATAATGAAGTAAACCCTTACTTACTTCAACATCATCTTACTGGTTATCAAAACAGAACAATTCAACATTGCAAATAATGGTATTTTACGGCATCTTGCAGACTGTAGGTGTTTGCTATAAATATCTCAATGTACAAGTGTAGATGATCCTAAAGACTCCATTATCTACTCTTACCTCGAGGACTAAAGTGCCGACAGTTACTATAAATCGTCTTGGAAGCCAAATGGATATTGGAGTATACAATGATCGCAACCAAGTGAATGACATCGTGAAAGCATTTTCAACGGTAACATTGCCATTTGACAGGTATAAGATTTAATGCTCTATTGTTTGGAAGCAATGAAGTGGTCAGGGCGCGCGTGATATCACGTCACTTCCTCAAATCTGCACACCCCAAAAAAAAAAATAATAAAAAAGGTTCCGTTCATAACAAAACGCATTTTTTATGGTTCAGGCAAATTAATTAGAAACGAGTATAATAGGTAATATAAAGAACCCAACAATTTATTCAAAATATTCGTAATAATATTTTTAGTTGCATTTGATAATGAAACAATTATGAATTATTAACCGACTTTTTTTAGTTTGGGAGATGTTAGGCGATATATTCACAGTTTGCTAATGATTCTTTTTATTTTTGTTGAATAGGATCTACATAAAAGAATAAAAAAAATCATCAATAAGGGAGGAAATATGGGATAAAATTTCATTTTCTTTTATATCTGAGTTTACTTGATGCGTCTTGAAGACGAGTTTTAATTTTGAACACAACTGTTTTCGATTATATTGTTGTTCATTTAAAATTTAAAATTATGGGATAGAAAACATCACATCTAGCAGTGTCTGGAAGTCTAAGAAAATACTCTCCCTCTAACAACTAATGGAAAAACCCTAGATAATATGAAAGTCAACACATATTTTTACTTTCTATACTAATTCTAAATTTAAATTATCTGCAAAATAATAGTGTAATAATAGTAATATGTTAAAGAACAACCTATAAACGTGTACACGATGAAATTTCAGAATTACGCTGATTGGATGCATTACCGGGGAAGGTTATAGAATAACACCTTTCAATACTTTTTAAATCTAATAAATATTTCAATTTTATCTCCAGCCATCCTAGTTTCCTAACGCATATACCTCTTAAAAGGACGACCTAGTAAAACCCAGCATATCTTCATCCACCGAAATATTTAATAATGAAGTTAACATTATTGAAGAATATCTCCTTCAAAAACAATATCCAAAAGATGTTATAAATAAATCTATAAATGAAATAGAACGAAAGTCGCAGCAACAAAACAGAACAAACAACCAAAACAACAATTTCAGTATGTACAAACAAGCTGTGGGTAACTTGTTCTGGCGTACTAGAGATGGTACAATTTAAGGCACAAGATTATGAAACAAGTAAATCCGATGTTGACTACCATAACTATGGTCTACAAACACAAAGTTTTGTACCCTAACACCAAAGATTTCTTTTTCACTCAACGGACGTTTCAACAGCGAAGCTGTCATCATCAAGGAGTAAACCAAAACTGAAAATATTTACAAATATTCCTTAATATATACTTAAAACCTATCGGTAAATAGTGGGCAAAAACCTAATGCGAATACCTAATCCCTAAGTAACTAACCTTCAATACCATATAACATTAACTATGATACTGACTTTTTGAAATCACCAGAGTTATACTAAAATGGCTAGACAACATATTGAAAATCAGGTCACTTCAAATAAATTAGAGAAACTCTTTACATCTTTATACATATGCGTGTTATGCTCATACTCTTTCGTATAGGGTAAACTGACATTAAAATTACAACGAAAAGTCGAGTTTTAGAAACTAACAAACAGCTGATTCGAATAATCACACATAAACTCTTCGTCGAACTAACTAACTGCCGCGATTATTGATCGCTCCGTTTAAAACCCGCATCGGAAACTTTCGTACAATCCATTATCAATTCTACAGCTGCCGAGCCATTTCGAGAAACTCGCAAATTTTTTTGCCCAGGTAAAACACCACTGCGATTGACACAACAACATGTCGTACCCACCAGAACAGATGAAACTGCAGGGAGAAGCCGGCTTAGGAAGACATAAAGTTCTTGACCACCTCTTATGGACCATCCCAGGCCGGTGTAAGCTTTGGGGATTTACCCTTGCTCCGTTGGGGGTTGTACAGCCAGACGAATAGAACCCCGGCTGGAGTCAGGCCTGTACTATTACGTACGGCTGAGCGATATGCCAACAGTAATTGGGGAATATGCTCATCCCAATCACGCTGGTTATTGCTGACCTTGGATAGGTGTTGTTTAAAGGTCCTGTTGAATCTTTCCACCATTCCGTCTGACTGTGGGTGCAATGGTGTTGTTCCCCAACATAAATATAAACGTGCAGACCTTCTGTTTTAGAATACATTCGATTCGAAGTTACGCCCCTGGTCTGAATGTAGTTCCATCGGGACGCCAAACCAGCTGAATAGTTGTTCTACTAGCACCGTCGCAACCGTGGTTGCCTCTTGATTGGGTATCGCACATGCCTCAGGCCATTTAAATATCAAGCAGGCTGAAATAATCCATTGCATTATTTATAAAGACTTATGAACAACACACGAACTTATTTTATTCAACGACAGGACTTACATTGTAAAATACTGTTGCAACACCTTCAAACAAATGCAAAAAGCCTTGGTCCGGGTCTTCGGTCCCGGACGGTTACTGGGGAACTGCACATTTCCGGCACCAAGCTCTGACGTCTGGCAAGGGCTCAAAGTAATTTACCCTTTTGAGTAGTATCGCTGGTGAACTTTGTCTAGTTTTCCCCTTGAGGGAGTTCATGCCCAGATGGCCAAGTCGCGGAAATAATAATAATAATAATAAACACCACCATCAACGAAGCGAAAATGTACAAGATTCGGTCAGGATGGCTGGTACCTTTTTCTTACCCAAGGAACTACCAGTTTTTAAGGGACTTGTTAAAGTTTCTCGGCCATCAGTGCTTTCCCAAACTCGCTTGAGCATTCCATTCTCTACTCTTAGAGAGTCCCATTTGACCCATTACGATTTCTCTTTAGCACGCTATCCTCGTCCCATCGTGGCCTGGGTGCCCCTCTCGTTTTGAGTTATAACATGACAAGATAAAATTCTGGTTTTTTACGATGTCTGGATCAGAAAATATTCAAATGGTAAATACCTGGATGCACTGTTCCAAACCGTTGTCCAGTCTTCAAATTGGCCTGCACTCGGATCTGTTATTATTTATATCTGATGGAGATACCCTCTCGCTGTTCCATCATCTTCTGGTTATCAAAACAGACAATGTCCGCATTCTGCTCTACAGGGTCTTCTGGATAGGGCATCGGCATTATTGTGCAAACGGCCGGCACGGTGTTCCACCTTGAAAATCGTATTCAATGCTGTAATTTCTAAAGACCATCCTCTTACCTGGCCAGTTGTCCTTCCGGTGTCTTCATGTCCAGCAGCCATTTGAGGGCGGCATGATCTGTTCGGATTAAGAAATGACGACCATAGAGGTATGACATTGTGGAAATAGCATCAACGGTACAGCCCTTACAGGTATTGCAAGAAGTTCTTTACTGCTCTATTGTGACGCAATAATTTCCGGTTTCGAGAATCCACGGCTGTAGTACTCGAGCACCCTCTCTTCACCAACTCGCACCTAAAATAGGACGGCCCCCAAACCTGCGTTGCTGGCGTCGGTGTCTAAGATGAACTTTTTTATGTCGGATTGTGTAGGAAAGGCTAGGATTGGGCTGGAACATAGTGCTGCCCAACAATTTATTCAGTCGTCTGAATAATATTTTTAGTCTCGCAATCCTGATTCCAACGAAACAATTATGAATTATTAGGTCTCTTTCTCAGTGGTCTGCCGATGTAAAGGCGATATATTCGGCAATGATTCTTTTTATTTTTGTGGAAAATCTCTCAACAAACCGCCTGTAGTAGGAACAGAGCCCCAAGAAGCTTCGGAGTTCATGCTTGTCTCTTGGGACTGGCCAATCACGGATGGCTTTTATCTTGTCCTCGTTGGTGCGGATTTCTGGCTTGCAAACGACGTGGCAGAAAAACTGTACGTCTTTTTGGAACAAGGAACACTTCTTCGGGTTGAGTCTCAAGTTGGCGTTATTAATTTTGGAGAATACTTCGCCCAGGTTCTTCAGATGATCGTCGAATGTCTGACCCATGACCAGAATGTTGTCGAGGTATACTAAACACGTCCTCTATGTTAACCCGCTCAAGACATACTCCATTAGCCTCTCGAATGTTGCGGGAGCATTACATAACCCAAAGGGCATGACCGTGAACTGAAACAGAATTTTACTAGTGGAGAACGCTGTCTTCTGTCTGTCGTTTTCGTGTAGACCAACCTGCCAATATCCACTCTTTAGGTCTATTGTGGAGAACTAACGGGAACCTGCTAGTGTGGTCAGAGTGTCATCAATTCGGGGTAGTGGATAGCTGTCTTTCTTGGTGACGTCATTCAGCTTTCTGTAATCCAAGCAAAATCGGGTGGTTCCATCCTTCTTTTTAACTAGCACGACAGGAGCGGACCATGGGCTGATGGATGGCTCAATAACTCCATTTTGTAACATGGACTCGATGTTTTCCTCTACTGCCTGTTGTTGCCCCAATGGTTGAGCCTTTCCGGTATCTATTCGGTGCTGAATGATGTTAGTGCGACCGGTAGTCCCATCTTGACTGCTAACAATTTGCCAGTGCTTTGTGATAAATTGCTTGGCTTTCTTCTGTTCCCCTGGTGTAAAGAGTGTTTAATGGTCAGCAAACTGTTGTAGGAACTCTGTACTGGGCCCTGTCTTCTTCACCGATGTCTGGTACTCTTCTTCGCAATTGATTATGGTCTCCACTGGTTCGAAACAAGCCACTTCTTGACCATTGGCAATTCTGATGTCATTGCTGGACAAATTAAAGACTCTAATTGGTATTTCTCGCCCGGTTTTAACTATAGCCCGTCCAACTATGTAGTCATGAGCTGAATGTACGGGCTCCACCATTCCAACGCAGCTCCCAGGACTGCTGTCTAGCTGCCCATGAATAATCTGTTCTGTACAATCGACATTATCGGGAATTCTGGCTGGAGATTTTGCGAGATACAATTTTTATGTCCTAAAGAGGTCGATGAGCTGTTAACGGGCCGTGTCAATACAAATTCCTCATTTAGAAACCGAAGAACATCATATCTCGGATCGAACATAAATCCATGCTGGCTAATTAGGTACATACCAGTATAAAATCCTCCTCAATATTCGCTACCAGGACCCTATGCCGGATTCTGTTGTCCCCTATATGTAGTACTACATCTGCCTCACCCTGTATTGACATGAAATCGCCGGTGATTGTTCGGAGCTGGATGTTGCTGGTAACTTGGCCGGATTTCTGATGCTCTCAAAACCCTAGACTTGGTAATGGACACAGCGGCGCCGGTGTCGATGGTGTCGGTAATTGCATTGATTCGAAGTTACGCCCCTAACGACTAGGCTGAATGCTAGTTCCATCGGGACAAAATCCCCGCTGATGGTTCTACTGTCCTGGGGGCTGGTGGATTGGGTTAGTCAGCATTCATGCCCAGGCCTTATGCTGACTGATTGGAGTTTCCCTGGTTGGTAAGGTCGGTTTGTTGGCTACCCCTGGTTGCTGGTTGGTGATCGTTCCGGTAGCCTTACCCTGCAGTCAAGTTGAAAGTGTCCTGTCCGTCCACAGCGGTAACCTGCCCCTCTGGTGCCAGTTCTTTGTGACCATTCTAATAGTTTGTTCATACCAGTCAACAGCGCTTGAGCAATGGTGACTCCGACTCTTCCCACTGAAGGATTGCTCGGACCCTACGGGCCAGACATGTTCGATGTCTGGAAGCCCGGATGCACTGAGCTTCATTACTCTTCTTGACTTGACTGGTCTTTCGTTTCCTCTGGCAGGTCTGGGTAGGACAAGTGTACTAACCGTCTAATCTCTGCTTCAAATTCTTGGGAGCTACTCAAGCATTTTTGCAAACGTTTTTCCACTCAGTTGGAAATCTTGCTGTATACCTGGCTCAAGGATTGTTGTCCTAACGTTTGTCCAGCAGCCATGGGGCGGCATGATCTTGTCGATTAATTGCGACTTGTTCATCGAGGAATGCGTTGGAAATGGAGTTCTAGGGCCGGACCTCTTAACGAAATTATTGCAGAGAAGTAGATTTTTACTGGTGATAATATCCGGTTTCAGAATCCATTAGTACTGAAGCCACGGCCTCACCAATTGCCGTTTATACATGGGCCAAGATGATCTGCCATTAAATGTGGGTGGTTTACTAATGGAACCTTTGGTTGTGTAGGAAAGGCTCAGGATGTGCTGGAACATATTTCCTCAGTCTCTGCAAATCCTCCTGTTACATTTTTGTTTTTACCTTGATGGAGGCACTGATTTTATCTTGTACTTCACTTTGTACAAATCGTGTTTTTAAGCAGAGGCGCAACTGAAGCTTCGAATTTCACCTATCTCTGGATGGAATCGATGTCGTCTACTTTCCTCGATTTCTCGGAAGAGTCTCCACATCACTTTTTTGGATCTTCGGGTATGTCTCAGTTGACGTTATTTCTTTTGTCTGATTCCACTATTTGCCCATGACTAGAATGTCGTTCATTAACTGTTTCATTAATTTGCGATACTATTAGCCTGCGGGTGCATTAGTTGAACTCAAATTTACTGCAGTTGTCTTTTTTCTTCGTGTAGTTATCCACTTTTAAGTTCATTTCGGGAACCTCTGTGTTCAGAGTCTAATAATTTAAATTCATTTTGTCTCGTCACTTCAGTTTGATCTGGTTTCCATTCTACAAATTTCGAGAATAATCCCTCAATTGTTGTTTTTCTTCCATGGCAGTGACAAGATTTTGTTTTTCGCTTTTCATCGTGGAAACTAGATTTTGCTGTTCGCTTTTGATCGTAGTCACAAGATTTTCTAATTCTATTTTACGTTTTTCATTAAAAGATTTTACTAACCTTTGTTGAATTTCTTCTTGATGTTGTTTCTCCTTCTTATCACGTTTTTCCAGGATCTGAGCTATTTTTTCGCCTAGTCCATCTGTAACCTGTTTCAATATTTTTTTGGTAGTCTTGTCAATTTTTTCTTTTTCCATACTTCGGGTTTCCATAAATCAAATTGCGATTTTAATTTCACTTGGTCCTTCGCTTCTGTTCACCGGGAAATTTGTACAATTTTTATATACTTAACCGTGGGTTCGATTAAAATTCCTCATTTAAACCGAAAAATCTACTAATATTTACTCTCACTGGCTTTAGGTACTACCAGAAACTTTTATTTACATCAACCCTAGCTGATTCGAATATCACCCTAAATATAATACAACATAAGGAATCTCTTCGTCGGAGCTGGATGTTGCTGGTAACTAACTGTCGCGATTATGAGTCGCTCCAAAACCCTGGACTTTAATGGACCAGCATCGAAATCGAAAACTCTCGTACAATCCATTATCAATTCTACAGCTGCCGAGCTATTTCGAGATGAATTATTTTGTCCTAAAAGCGATCGATTTCGTACTGGAATGAAACCAGGGCCGGCTTAGGGAAATTTCGTTACAATATGTTGGACGTTTGACGCCAAAAAATAATAGCAAACATGAAAGTAACTTTTCAAGATTTTACAAACCATTGAACACGAAGCAATATATTATTTCTAATCCAGAACCTTCATGAGTTACGCTTCCCTCAACTGAATGAAACCTCAATAATTATTTATCTATTTATCAATCACAGTATTATAAAATTGTTTGTTTGTTTGTTGGGGCATCGCGCAAGAACTACTGAATGGATTTTAATAAAACGTTTTTTGTTGCAAAGGCTATATCTGGTATACATTTTATCTCCCTACATTGACAGAAACAGTAGGTATGGGGAAAAAACTTCACAATTACTCTATTGGTTCCCAAGCATGCACCAACTATTAGCATTAGCTTAGCTTTTATTCAGAATTTGGCCAGTGTAACTGACATGTCTTGATTTAATAAAAAACAACTAATATATCAGGCGCAACAAAAAATCTTTAAAAGGTTATATTAGGTTAGGCAGCAGCATATTTAGAATGTGGTTCGAATAATGGGGAGTGGAATTAGTACCATGTGGTTGAAAAACGGGTGTATTAGAATTATATTATTTATACAGGGTGCAGAACAAAATGTTATATTTTTGACTCATAAGTAGTTTCATATAGAATGTAGCTAATATAAGGGTGGATAAAAAAATCTTAGTGAATATGTGTTATGTAAGCAGTTAGGATATTTGAATTATGTTCTTGAGATATCATAGTTATGAAATGGGTTGAAATAATATTAGAAGCTGTTGTTTATACAGGGTTGGTTGAAATATAAAAAAAATATGTTATATTCACAAGTAATGGCATATATAGAATGGTTGAAATATGTAACGGAGTATAATATTAAAAATATATATAAAAACTTTTAATGATCTACCAGCTGTTTCGTATATAGGATGGTTAAAATAGAGGATAGAGTAGAATTCTAAATATGCAGGGTAGGTAAAAAAATGGTAGAAAAAATGTTGTTAGGATTGAACATGAGTTGTTAAAGTTGTTACACAGTGTGATTCAAACAAGAATAAAAAAAGTTGCATATGAAAGGAGGTTTAAATAAAGTGTGGTTCAAAAAATATGAGGAAAATTTGTGAAATAAAAATAAAATAGCCTAGCTCATAATCAGTTAAACAGATAGAATAGTTGAAGTAGAGGGTGGAATAGAGTTATTTTAAGTATTTAAAAATGTTATATTGGGTGACCAATAGGCAGCAGAATATACAGGATGGTTAAAGGAGCGATAAATATACAGGGTGATTAAAAAAAATGTTGAACAAATTTGTTATATAGGGTGCTCCATAAGTAGAAGTTTGGTGAAATATATTGGGAATTGGAAACAGAGTGCTTGAAATGGAGGGTGCTGTCAAATTATAGTTAAATAGGGTGCATAAAAAACTTATAGGATAGAACATGAGCTGTTGCGTATAGGAATATCAAAATTATAAGTTACATATAAGGGGTGGTTGAAATATAAGGTGGAGACATATTATACTTTCCAGGGGTTAAAAAATGGTTATATAGCAAAGTCCAATAGTAGTTTATTGAAATATAGAGTGGAGCAGAGTTATAGTTAAGTGTTTAAGCAGAAGTATAATATATGGTGGTTAAAGTACTTTGTAGACTAAAATTATGGTTACACAGGATGGTTCAAAAACGATATACAATAAGTTATAATGGTTGACTAATTGGTAGCAGTATATGAAGAATGGTTTAAATATAGAGTGAAGTAGAGTTATAGTTATATAAGGCGGTTCAAAAAAAAGTTGAATAAAGTGCGTATATAGGATAGCCAATAAGCAGTTCCAGTTTGGATGAAATATGTAGGGGATTGGTGGATTTACAGTGATACAGAATCAGAATTAATTTTTATATTGCGTTAACTATAAGCAGTTAAAAGCTAATATAGGGTGGAGTTATAGGTAGGTGTTTAAAAAATGTTACATTGGTTGACAAATAAAGAGCAGCATATACAGCATGGTACTATAGGGTAAAATATATTTACAGTTATACAACGTGGTTCAATAAATGTTGAATAAAACTGTTATATAGGCTGGCCAATAAGGACTGGCAGTTTGGGTGAAAAATATTCGAGATCGGTGGATTTATAGTTATATATGGCGGTTCAAAAAATTAATAAAACATTAATATTAGCAAAAAAATAAATATCAGAATTCTGTATATTACCTACCTGTTAATTGCTTTAAAAATCTAATTAAACAAGCTATATAAATTCTGTAACTCCGGCTGTTTTTAATTTGTAAAAAAGAATAATATAAGTGAAATATTTCTTTATGAAGATTTTTACATTTTATATATATATATATATATATATATATATATATATATGTATATATATATATATGTATATATATATATTATATGATATATATATATATGTATATATATATATATATATATATATTATTCCAAGAGAGAAATAAACTAGAACAAAATCAAAAACCTTATAATAAATATTTAACAAAAAACATACTCATAAAATCTTATTTGGCACATTTACCATAAAATGCCATCCATCTAAATCTTTATTAGTTTATAGATTTAGGACTTTGTTTTTAAATTAAAGATGGAGAGATAGGCACACAAAATTAAATTTCTAAAATATAATTTTCTATTCAAAATTTGATCAAACCATTCTATACTCCATCAGTGTCAAATTTTGTAACAAAAATGGTAAATAATAACGCCACCAATGGTATGCAATTTGAATAATGTAAATTTTAAAGATTTACCTAATAATGACGAAAATGGTAATCAATTTCATATTGTATATTGTCATTTGCCTTACAGAAAATTTTAACTTTCTCTTTTTCTTTGTCTTATTTACTATTCCATAAACACAAAATATTGATGTATATAATATATTAAACTTTTAAAGTTGATAATTAACGTTATACAGTACTATTTATTGGGATTAACAGCTATATTAAAAAACACGGGTCAAAATTAACTAATTATTTACGATTTAGGGGGTGGGGAGAACCATTCCAAATATGTCGCACTGTATATCTGTTGAAATCATATATTTTAATATCCACGCATTCCTCCTCAAGCATTTTTGGGTGTTGGGTCAATTGAGACTAATCAAACAAATCTGACACTTCTCACATACAAGTTTAATCGAAGCAAAAGGACAATTTAAAGTCCAACGAACTAAAACTAATTGAATTATGTAACAGAAATTACTGCTGGTTCTCATTTACGCTGAGATTACATACACTTTTTTGCATATAACGGTTATCGTCGATTATGCGGTCTCCGAGAGAAATTAGTTGGGCGTGAAAATATTATAGATTGATTCATATATTCATATTCATCCAGTCGTTGGTATTTTGTGAATGGGTCGCATGGCAAAGCGTACCTCATTTATTCTCAACGCCACTGCAGAACAAAGTTGACAGATTGTGCTATTAAGAAATGTGACTAGATTTTTTATGGTCTTCAATAATTTAGAGAAATATGTCATATATTTTTAGTAACTAGTGGTTTTCAAATTACATGAAACAATGATGTCCTCTAGTGACTGGTAGTTTAAGAGATATAGTTCCGCTGTACAATAATTGCTTAATTGTTAATTAATTGTAACTATTTCCATTAAGATATGTGCCCCAAGACGACTTAATTTAATTTTTGGGTAAAATCGTAGTTATTTTTTAAATATCTCTTAACAATATTTGGCTTTCGAGAAAAACTCATGGAAACATTTTTCATGGAAATTTAATTCTCTACAAAAAAGTTTTGATTGATTTTTTTTCTAAAGTTCATATTTATCAAGATATTCTCGATAATAAACTCATCAATTCTGTACAATACACTGTTCGAGACCTAAAATTGTAATTTTCCCTGAAATATAAACTACCAATCTATTGAGTATTTTTTGGTAAATATAAACTTGAAAAAAATTAATCAGAATTTTTTGTTGAGAATTTAATTTCCTACAAAACATTTTTTTCTCAACACCAAATACTGCAAGAGATATTCATAAACTCCCTGGGGCACTATGGGTCAAATGGCATTTTTTTAATGGAATCCTTATATTTTAGCAAAAATAGAGATGTCGAAACATTTTTTTTAATTGAACCTTGGGTTATGAAAATTAAGGGAAAATTTTTAAGAATGTCAACATCCACTATTATAGAGGTGGAAATGAGGGTTGGAATGGTGCATATTTCAAAATTCGATCTTTTTTTCTTTTGTTTATGGTATATCTTAAAGAAAAATAGAGATATTTATAGGGTTGTTTTTTTAAATTGTAGGGTTCTTAATGTAGATTAGAAAAATATTTATTGCAAAAAATGTGAAAAATAGTAAAAAAATACTATTAGTGAGTCAGTTCAGCGCCCCAACATGTCACTGTGGAGATCGTTTATAGTTATCATTTTTCTCTAAGGGCATAAAAAATGGTTGTCTGATTCATTCTAATCTCTCAAAATGCAACACAAAAATAAAAAATTATTGATCTAACTAAACATTGTCGATAAATATTCATAATAATTGACTGAAAACTCACTTTTTTGATATTAAAGAGCCTAAAAATAAATTATTAAATTATTATAATGTATAAACACAATGTTTTGTACCCTAACACCAAACTTTTATTTTTGCACTCAATGCATGTTTCAACTACAACTGCAGTTTTGGTTTACTCCATGATGATGACAGTTTCGCTATTGACTTTGCGTTGAGTGCAAAAATAAAAGTTTGGTGTTAGGGTACAAAACTTTGTGTTTATACATCTGTGACACACGAAAGGTTCCCCAGTTTTTCCGAATTATTATAGGTTTAAAATAAGAGAAAGTGACTGCCAAAAAAAAACATTTTATTTTGAAGGGGTGCTTTTTACAATATTTTTTATAATTGTTTTATTTTATGTTTTAACAAACCTACCAATGATATGTTTATATAAAGTGATATCAAGGATCTCACAGTTTTTGTCACAACCGGAAAACTCGACGTGAGCTTAGAAATTTTATTCCTGTAAATGAAATAAAATATTTTCTTGGAAGAAATATAATAAATAATCTCATTATCTAAAAATGTACTGCAATAATTCTAAAATATCCCTATTATAAAAGAAATTTAAATATCCGGTCGGGATAATTCTTTTGGGATAGGTTTCATTACCAGTATGGTAAAGTTCATAATCTTTATACTGACGGAAGTTAAATTTGTCCTGTCAAACAAGAGAAGTACCAGTAAGATGTCAGTACTGATTGATTTAATTTTCCATTGATTTTTACCAAAATGAAAATATTTGTTGAAACTAGTCAAATTTGGGAAGTAAACCCCTATGATGGAAAAGATTTAAACACCGTCCAAGGAAACGTCCTCCAACTCAATCTAACGTTTTGTCCTCTAGGTTTTACTTAGGTTAAATTAATTAAGACATTTAGTTTAAATTTTAGTGTGCGATGAGACATAATGCATTTACTTATTACCTGGAATCTGTAGGTCTGCTGATGCAATTTCTTGTTTGTTGGGTAACACCTCCGCCACAACTTCTGGAACATGGTGACCATGGACTCCAAGCTGACCATTCCCCAATTATTTTCGTTTTCTTTTCGAACTGTTCTTTGTACATATTATATATCTGAAAAAAAATACTATTATAATTTATTTTCGTGTGTTTGAGAAAACAAGGGTAAATCACGGCTAATCAAAAGCAAGTTTAGCAAGTTTCAAACTTACTCCAAATTCATATTAGATATTCTTTATCGCTTAGTTATTATTTAAATAAAAATTAAGGATGTGGTTATATGCTCTTTATGTTAAACTTGGTTCTTCTTAACCAATTTACTAATATGTTGCTTTATAAAATAAAAACGGTGACAAAATTGGATAACAAACATTGAAATATATTTATGAATAGGAAGCAATCTTCTTGTATATCAGAAGATGCAATAACAAACCCATTGCATATTTTTTCTTAAGATGATTTTTTATTTAGGATATTTTCGACATCTTTTATACAAATCTGAGAAGTTAATTATGGACGACTGAGTAAAATGGGACGACTTCCTTTTGGTTGAAGTTTTCTAGATTCAAACATATAAGTAAATTAAATAAAACTAATGACTTTTCACCATTGTGAACTTTATAATTTAATATTTCCAAACCCGTTACAAAAAATGCAATGTAAATTTGAATTCAGAGCAAAATCCTCCCTAGAAACAATTAATTGGAATTAATTTAGCAGACATAAAACTTGAATTTTGTCGATCAGTTTTAAGAAATACAGAGAATAAAACAATTCAAATTACTTCCTAGAACTATCTTTTCAATTCTTTATTTTATTTATGCACATTCAACGTTTTCACGCATATAATTTTTCAGTTATTACAGTTAACTGAGCGTGAAATTGGAATTACAATTGTTCTCTGTATTAATTAGATGACTGAAACATATCATTAGGCACGTTTATCATAGATATACAAAACCTGAATACAATACTTCAAAAAAGGGATATTTCCAGACGTTTCCGGTTCTAGGTCAGATCCCGTTGTCAATGGCAAAATACAACAATATAAAAACGCCGCAATTATAAAAATTAAAATTTAAAATTTTGAGAATATTTGTAACGTATGAGGTAACTAAGAGAATTTAATTTGATAATATACAGGGTAGTACAGAAAATTTAAAAAATAATATTATAATAAAGTTGCTTTCAACTTGAAAGAATTTGGGTGGCTTAGCTTCAGAATTTTATGTAGCGTTCCTATGTGCGACTTTGTTACAAGCGATCAAAGAATTCGTTGATTCAGTGATCATAAGGGAAAACCTAAGGAAAACCTTATGGACTATCCCAATATTAGGTTGTTATCGGCAACAAGGAACGACTGAATTCTATGGAGGTAGTAGCGATTCAGTCGTTTTCATTTAACAAAATTGAAGCAGACTTAAGTTTTCCTTTTGTGTTGTGTTCTTCTTTGTGTAATATAGTTGAATTTTGAAATTGCATTTTATGACTAAAGACTAAGAAACAGGCATGTTCAGAATTTTTTTATTTTTCCAATTGTCGTTTTTTAATGAAATTTTTGTGTTCATTCGAACATTTTCAGATCTAGAGGTTTCCCCAATATGGAACTTATTACATTCACAAGGGGTTTGGTATTTTTTTTTATATTTTGAGTTGTTTTTGATATAATTGATTTTAGTGTATTTCTTGTTTTAAATGAAGGTTTTATTAAATCTGTTGCATACTCTGGCACCGACTTCAAAAATATACTAGATTGGTAGGTAATTAATTTGTACAGGATGAGCCCCTTTTAATGTTTACATTTTTTACTTCATGGTAGGTACCTAACAACATTGAATGTGTTATTTATTTGCTAGTGTTGTATTTTGTTTTAATTATTTTTAGCTTTTTAGTTATATATTTTTTTAAATGTTTTATTTTCAACTTTTTAGTTTTTTGAACTCAGGTAGTTTTCATTTTTATTTTTATTTTGTATTTATAACCTTAATAGACAGAACCAGGTAACATCGAAAGCCTCAACATTACACAATGATACATTTTCATTTAAATTGACAGGTGCATGTTTACGAACAAAATGTACTAGTACGCGTTGACTTAATAAGCCCAAAATATATTTATGCCGTATGGACCACGCCATGTAGCTTTTTTCAACTTTTTTTGACAACTCTGTATAACTATAGATAATTCCACTCCGCCCTATGAACCATCCTGTACATACGACTGTCCACAGACAAGCATAAATTTGTTAGCTGCCTTCTGTAAACTATAGGACGTAGTAGAATCCATCCCATATTTACGGAGCCAAATCCGTCCTATATTTCAACCATAGTATATAACTCCTTGTGGGCTACCCCATAAATTATTTCATTTTTAACATTTTATATTATCGCCCTGTGTAACATTAATTCCTCTCCACACTTTATGCAACTTCTTATGGGCTATAAAAGAAATAATTTTTAATCACACTGTATAAATATAATTCAACTCCAGCATATATTTCAACCACCCTGTATATGATTTGTTTATGTCCACATCATATAACAGTTTCTTAATCACCCTATATAATTTTAATTTCACATTTTTTCCAACATTTTTGTACCACCAATCGTCCACTCCACCCTATATTTCAAACGTCCTGTATATACGGCTGCATATGGACCACTCTCATTCTACTCCGTCCTATATTTCAATCATCATATAAATGCAACTCCTAACACTTTACTTTGTGATTTTGTTTGCTATAACTAAACACCCTGTGTATAAACGCACCAAATAGCAGTTCAGAGTTTGACACGTGTTGTCACTGAATTTTCTATTAGGCCGGGAGAATGTGACAACAAAAGCACCGTCTTCGCAAAACGGAAAAATTTGCATTTAAATAGGTATTTGCCTGGTATACAAACAAAACGAGCTTGCTACTCATTGATTTAAAGAGCCGAGAATACTATGCTTTACTACCTATATGCTTGAGATGTACATAGAAAATTTTCAAATTCGCAATTAAAACTTCCAGTGCCTAAAATTACCGCACTATTACGTTGGAATTAAAATATTTATGAGGAAATGTCCGTTATGTCATTTCGATGAAATTTTTGAATTTTGGAATTTTCGGCGATTTTCTGCAAAACTGCAAGTTGCACGTCGCAGAAAAGTATATGAGATCATCTAGGGATCTTCTTTAATAGAAACGTTAAAAAACTATACACATCTATAAGGAGTTTTCGAAAAATCGACCAATATGTTAAGGGATATTGGTTGACTTCCATGCACGCATGTGTTCATTCACAAATTTCATCATGTTACCAATAGAATTCTTTTCCAAAATTTGAAGTTTCACCAATCGGGATATATACTCTATTAAACAAGACCATATTCATTCAAAACGGTGCACCACAGGAGAAGAAATCAGGTAACATACATACAAAAAAAGCAAAAAAAATACGAGACGAATTGATAACCTCCTCCTTTTTGGAAGTCGGTTAATTTTGCAGACATATTTTTTGTAAATAGTGGTTACTTCCGAATTGACAAAAAAATATGTTTGCAAAATTAAAGGGTTGGTATGACAAAATGTCATTTTAATTTTTTTTTCTTTCTTGGATCACATTCACATATTATTCGCGATTACTGATAAAAGCTTAGAACCTACAGAATTATATGAAATGAATTATATGGAAATAAAATTACTTTTATGAAGGTATATCCCACAATTGAACTTCTTACAATTTTTGAATTAATTTAAAAACGCGTTCGTATTTATTTACCGATTAGCTTCTCAATCAATTCTTAATCATTTATCATTTTCAGCTATTGAGATAGTGGGTTTCTTTAAACCAATTCCTTACTTTGTTTACCCACAACTGCTTTATTTGTTTGACGGATGTTATTGGACGTAACAAAATATAGGGTTTTCCATAAAAGTGTTCTAAACTCCGTTATATCTAGAAGTGGATCTGAAAATTACTAAAATATTAAACTTTTGTTGTTGTTCTTATAAATGATTATTACGTATATACCTATATACTTTCATCAACATATAAACTATATGTTGAACAAAAATAGTTATAGTATATTTTTGTTATAATAATAGTTACTTTCAAATAATCTATAATTATAGTAGGCTAAAATTAAATTCATTAATATTTATTTTTTAATTAAATTAGTTTGCATAGTTTAATAAAAGGAAGTCATTTTATCATTCAGCATTGCAACCGCAACCAAGTTGTAGAATTCTGATTATTTTGTTAATAATTCCAAATTGGGAGCTTATTGTATACAATATGAACTAAGTGTTATGTTTGGGAAAAGCATTTAAGGATATGCCTTTAGCTGCTTAAAATTTATCAGGTCTGTAATTTAAAAATATCTAAGTTTACAACTCACTCATTGTGTTTGCTTAACTGCCCGGTATCTCAAAAACGAATGGTGCTGTGGAAAATTCAATTCTCGAAAAAGTAAGACGATATTGTGAAAACCACAATCTTTTAAATCTGAGATACCCGGAACAAAAACTATTACTTGTTACTTCCTTTCTGAAAGATAAGAAACCTTCCAATCTTAGACAACATCTTATTGCATGTAGAATCTAGATAGAACTATTAATTATGAGTTGACGTAAAGGATGACATGTGGGATTTTTTTTGAATGGCTAGTACACAGCTGTATGTGGTACTAAAGAGATAAGGTTGGGCTCATTCCAATACTGGTGACCTTTCCTTTTTACAGTTACAATACATTTTTTTACTCAGATTCGTACACAACATGGCATTTCAACACAACAGCGACAAATTAATGTAGTAATCGTAGAAAACTTTTTGTCCTAACATCCAAAAGCAATGCAATATGGTCTAGAGAAATGATGTATTATCAATATATGTAATTAAAAGAAATATATGTTCTTGTCATTTCGTTTTTTTTTTGACTTGGCTTTTTTCATAGTGTGTCTTTCATATTGCTCTAATACCTAAATTGCATGAATCTATTAGTTTTATACGTCTGAACTGTTAGGTTGGATCTTTGATGCTACCATCTGAGCCAAAAGGATCAGCTTCATATTCTGAGGAACAAGTACTACATGACGAACTGCAAGAACTCGATGATGAGGACTTGAATTTGTTTGCCACGTGAAGGTATACCAACATTTTAATTTGCCTCTCGGTGTTGTCAAAGAGGGACGTAATTCAGGAGTAGCTTATCTCATGTGTAGGAACATCTGAATTTAAAGGTTGAACATCAAGAATATATTATTCAATGGGAATATAGTCGTTTTATGTTGGGTTGTGCTATAAAATCCCAGAAATGTTTAAACATGAATGAAAATGAATGGTTCACAGAAGTTACATTTTACAAAATGTTATTTTAATTCAAAGAATAAAGTTATATAATTATAAATTTGATTGAAAATCTCGCATTATCGCTCTCAAATTTGAAGCATAAGGTATAGTTAATTTAAAACCGCAATAGGTAATGCTGAGATGGATCTCTCTTATAGCAAAATTATAGTAAATGTAATACAATTCACATATACTAATTAGAAATATAACACTTTTAATACAAATTTGTGAGATGTGAGCTTTCACTAAAGCGAACTGAAAAGTCACAATCTAGTAGTAAATATCGTAATGAATTATGAGAAATGTCCCTGTTACATCTTCGCATCTTTTGGCCAGTAGCCGGAGTTCCGTTGAAAACTCATTTTTACTGGAAAGTAAATATCTTTTTAGTCGTTACCTGTAACAAACTCAAATCTCGAGATTGAGATGTAATACTCTCCTTCCCAACCATCGATATATTTTTTTATACATGTTGTGCATGTTTATGTTACACTGAACGAAAATTGAGTCAATGTTTATACGACATACATCGTTTTACTTGTTATATAATTTCATTATTAACGTTAAGTTTATAGACAACCTACGTTCAGTCTGCGGTAGTGAACCTGGTTGGTTATTTTTTTATTTATTTATGCATTACTGTGTTCGTTGAACCCTTCAAGTTGAAGTGCCATGGCAAAAACTGTTTATTATAGACGTTGGTTAATTTGATTTCTGCGTCGACAGGTATTTCCTTATTCTTGTCCAGCTATTAAGTTTATCTTTGTCATCTCCCTTGTTGTGCATTTACACTGTCATGTTCTTTAAATAATTTCATAGTATATAATAAAGTGATTTTTTTATAATTAATAATCAAGTCAACAATGTCAAGTTTTTTGATTGCTTACATGCATATCGCGTGTAGTTTTCAAAAGTGATTTTTATTTGCAGGCTTAACAATAAAATGATGAACATATAAAGAGACAGCATATAACTAACAAATTCCTATATGAAATAAAATTGTTAAAACACTTCCTAGCAAATTTTTGACGTTTGACTAGCTTTAACAATAATTAAAATAGTGAGGCGTTTTATAGTTGTAAAGCTGCAACGTCTATTCGACATATTAGACATTTTTGTGGTGAGAATTATATCAAACCATTCGAAAATATGTTATATGTAAGTGGCTGATCTAGGCTTGATGACGTCAATATGATGTCATTTTTATTATACAAAAAGCAGGGCGCATCCAAGAGTGCGGAGCGAACGAAGGAGTTTCCAGGTTTCCAGGTTTTCTCTCACCGAGAGCTTCAAAATTAGTTTCAAAAACAGACCAATGGAATGTTAACTCCAGAAGCCTGGAAAAAGTAACTTTTATTGGTCTAAACCTCAGATCGACCATTTTTAGCCCTATTCGAATAAATTTGTTACGAGATTGTTCCCCTATAAAGCCTGTTATCGCCTACGGAAGGTCTAGTCTAGATCCGCCTCTGTAAGAAAGTAGTACAAATTAAACATCTGATTTTCAAAATTTAATTGAATTCTACTAATTTAAGTATATTTTTACATATGTTTTTTATATATAATTTAAATATCCAATACTAATTTAAATAACGTTTTAAAGATAAATAACTTATATTTTTACCAAATTATCATTTTATTTTAGATTTTCTTGGGAATAATACCACATCAGAGTTCAAACTTGTGTATATTTTAAAACCAAACGTTTCAAAATCCTGTCGGATTTCGTTTTCAATGGATATAAATTTATAAAGTAAAATTGAAATATATGACAATTATTTTGACAAATATATTTACGTTACTATGGATAAATTTCTTTGATCTTAAATATACAGGGTGCACAAGAAACTCCAAAGATTATTACCTATAAATCAAAAAAAAATTTTTCAAGTTGGAAGAACTTGAAAAAATTGTCTTCAGAATTTATTTGTGGCGTTCCTAGGGACGACTTTCTTTTTAAGATAGTGCATTTGCCAAAAAATGCGATCAAAGAATTCTGATAATTCAGTGATCCCATTAAAGTCATAAGGGAAAAACCTAGGAAAAACCTCATGAACTATCCCGATATAGGGTTGTTCAAAAGGATATGCCCATTGTTAATTTCATCTTTAATTATCGGCAACCAGACATGACTGAAATCTACGGAAGTAGAAGCGATGCAGTCGTTTTCATTTAACAGAATTAAGGCAGATTCTTTTAATTTTCGTTTTGTGCAGTGTTTTTGATTTATAATAATCTTTGGAATTTCTTGTGCACCCTGTATATTTAAAATCAAAGAAATTTATCCATAGTAACGTAAATATATTTGTCAAAATAATTGTCATATATTTCAATTTTACTTTATAAATTTATATCCATTGAAAACGAAATCCGACAGGATTTTGAAACGTTTGGTTTTAAAATATACACAAGTTTGAACTCTGATGTGGTATTATTCCCAAGAAAATCTAAAATAAACTAGAAGATGCCACAAATAACATTCAGAAAACAAATTATCATTTGTTATATTAATTTCCTCGATTTAGCTTTAGTTCGCGCGATAGCGTCAATTATATTCTCAAATTCAATTTATTGCACTACTTGAGTATGTCTTGGTCGGAACTTGCACGTAAAATAGAACAATCTCTACATCAGGGTAAACATCTTGAAAATTCAGTGATTTTGTTCAGAGTATACATCTTCAGGATTTGCTGATAAATCTTAGAGTTAATGATGTGAGTGAATACAATAAATCGCTAATTTTTCTTCTAAATACTATTGATACTATTAATTAGTTCATTTGCTTGATTTTCCAACTCATTGTTATCAGACTGATAAATTATTATCAAAGAAACTGAAGTAGCAATCACCCAAAATGAGGTAAAAAATATTTGTACGAAAATTTCTTGTTCAGACATAGAAGCTCTTTAATATGTCCGTGATTGAACCATAATATAAATCAAATTCATACTCCTGAAGATACATGCTAGCAGTATTGCAACGATCTAAAATTACATTACAAAAATGATGAATAGAATGGCCTGCGATCTATTCCACCGGATCATTTTTGTGGGGATATTTTAATCAAAAGGAGTAAACCAATTAATATTAATGATTAATAACACCGAATAATGCAAGAAATTGTCGAAGAATTTCAACACCGTCATTTTTTCTGTCATGAAATGAACGGTGCCCAGTTTCAGTATATGACAAATCATAATTATTAAAAATATTGTTAATTACTTCAAAATTTATTTCATTCTATGGCACCATTAATTAACTTACAAATTCAACAATCGAAATTAGAATTTTCTTATTTACAACGTCCAAACATAAAAAAATCCTATATTGCTGGAGAATTAAAAACCCTGTAAAAGTATAGGTATCACACCCGACCTATCCCTTTGCATCTAAAATTATTTTAGGCATAGTTATTAACCCTAAGGGATTTAAAAATTCTAATTTCATATATAAAAATTAACCTGTTTCAGGATTTTACATTCATAACTACCTAGAAAATTAATTTATACTTTACTTTTGGACCTCACTATGTATACTGTTTAACTTGTTTAATGAAATATATGATTCTATTATCAAAACATTTTACGCAACCAGTAAAATAGAAAATGATGTATTATCTGTTGCTGTATAACCTAAATTGAGTTCGAACATATTAAAATTAATTATTCTGAATTAAATGTATGGTCGAGTTTCAGCAGAAACATGTAACAAACAAAAAATATCGAACTTTTCCCAATTATATGCAAACTAAAAACGTTTCGAGAAAGTTCTGTCAAAACTTCCCCTAAGTACGGCAGTTTTAATCGCAGTTCGGTCCTGGTTCTTACAAGTACCATAAATCACGCAATGCATATTTAATTAAAACTTTTGGGTGTTGTGGTTTATGTTTTATTAATTCGTGTATGATTTATGAGGTCGTTTTATTATTTGTAATTTGCCTGTCGACATGAGGTGTTGCCAGTAATTACACTTTTGTTTTATAGGTGTGTTTATACATCATCGAAATTTGTGCGGAAGTATAACATGAAGATTGTTGAGAAAGGTCTTTATTATGGTTTCTATCAAGATATGTATATAGGGTATCTTGATTTATTAATTTATTCATATAGTAACACATAATTAATTTAAGATTGTGCTTGTACAGCGTATTGTGTTCCACTTTAGGCAATAAATCTAAAATAACTAAAATGAAGACATTACTTGTTGGTAACAAGGGATTTCGATAGTTATTTTAAAATAAAAAATGTTTGTATTATAATTTACCTTTAATACCGAATAATGTTTGTCCTGTAACTTTCTAAATAATCTCGGTGAACCGAATTTAAATTAAATTCATGTTATTGCAATATAATAATAAAACTAATATTTAAATTAATTCTGAAGATTTCCAATGCGATAAAATAAAAGAAGAGCTTAAACTACCGATATCGCTTGTAGCACAACTGTTAATTCAGGCTCCAAGGCATAAAGAAAATCTCCCAATTCGCGATAGGTAATCAAATCTGCATTTATTGTCAACTGTGTAAAATCCTTAAAAAGCAAGGTTGTTAAATGTTTTGTGACTCCCAATTGTTTTTTGCGTAATATCTAAAGAAAGAATGGGTAAGGTATGAGCGTCTGTTCAAATGGAATTGTAAGGATGGATGAGAGAAAAAGAAACAAACTGGAAGTATCTGTCTCTGTCTAGATCTGTAAGCTATAGATAGACGTCACTGTCACTAGACTGACACCACGATCTACCGATAACGGTATGCCGACTTGAGTTCCCAAATGTGACCATGTTTGCGCAGGACGTCACGTGGGAATGAAATGTTTGTCTTCATCCACTGAATACAATACTATTATATTTAATTTAAACAATTTTGAGCGTTTTCTGCAGGTTGTAGAACATAATTTCATTGTTCATTTATAGATGTCTTGTGTAAAAATAGTTTCGTTTTTGTGTGTTTACAGATAGATTTAGCAGTTAATTTATTAGTATATTAGGTTCCAACATTTGTCTGTTACTTTAACTGAAAAATGTTGAATTCATATCTATTAAATTCAAAGGGACGGATTGTATTGTTGCTACATTAAAGAACAATAATATAACGACTAACGGATCTTGTAATGACAACTGCACAAAATATATTGTTATATAGTCCGTGGGTTCAATTAAAGTTATAAACTTTTCTAGAACTTTTATTTACATCAAATTATACAGAACAACTGATTCACAATAACATTACAATATACGCTCGTCGTGGCTGTCTAACTAACTGTCGCGATTATGGATCGTTCCTTTTAAAACCTGCATCGAAAACTCTCGTACAATCAATCATCAATTCTACAGCTTCCGAGCCATTTCAAGAACATTTTTTTCCTAAAACCGATCGGTGTCATACTGGAATGAAACCAGGGCCGGCTTGAGGAAATTTCGTTACAATATGATAATATATACCAAAAAGTACAAATATGTTTCATAAAAAATCCAATTGCCAAAAAACATGCTCAAAAAACTATGTAAACCAATTCATATGAAAATGTACGTTTTAAATAATTATGTATTTTCTCATTTATGCTCCTTTTAAAGCTATAGTCATATTTTTAACTTATAAAATACAATATAAGGTCCCGTTTAATTTTTTGACGATCGGGTTTTATATTTCAATGTTGGTTTTTCATATACTATATTTGCGCTAAGGCATAAAAAGGTTTTAATGCTGGATAATAATAACTAGTGATGGGCATAATCGAATGATAGTAATAATGGATTGTTACAACTCCAGTGATTTTATTAATCGAATGATTGCTCGAATGACCCATCACTGGATGGTACGTTTATGATTCTAACGATTTTCCCTTGCTTTATTTTCAGATCCGTAACCTTTGCTATGTGTCAGTGGCTGCCCTGTGTGTGTACATTTAAATTTATGTAAAATTATACTATTAAATTTTTCCTAAATATTCATTTAATTTAAAATATATTTGTGAAGGAATTGTGATTAATAACCATTAATAATTCAAAGAACAGTCCTTTAATCTACATTAACAGCCAATTCATCAAATTACTTCGCATTGCAATAATTGCACCGTACCCTGAATATACAGTATTTACGTATTTCTTCTGCCCTAAGAAAGACGTAAACAAGCCAGAACCGAGAACGAACGAAAGTGCCTCTAAGTGAACGCCAAGTGGCAGAAAAGCACCTCTCGATTCGCAAGGAAATCGTTTGATCTGTGGTATTGCTTGTCCACGTCGCTTGTCACTCGGTGAATGTTTCGAGTTAAATACTCGATTATTTTTCATTCAAGTTACCTTGATTCCATAATCGGACTACTCGAATGATTTTCATAATCGAATTATCGATTTTTCATTCGAATGATCCCATCACTAATAATAAGTAACAATTTTCGTCTAAAGTACTCGCTTAATTATTTTTCTTCTTAATTCAAATAGTACACGTATATAATCTTTATAGTGACTGGAAATTTTCATTCCCAATGACGTCACATGCCAGTGGAAGGCAGCTATACCCATGCGCCCTGGCATACCGTTATATGTGTATCGTGAACTGACTCAAATAAGCCCCAATTAGAAGTGAACTTAGGCAGAGTTAGATACCTACGTCCACTTGGTTTTGGAGCGTACTCTATATTCATGTAATATCTGTATACTGGCTGACGACTAGAATTTCACAAAATTTACATGGTAAATATCTTCAATTTATGCTAATTAACTCTTAATAACTAACATAAGACTAGACCATAGACTAACTACTGCGTTTATACAAACTATAAGAATATTTTAAATATCTATATAATCTTGTTAATTATACCCTTATTCTAATTCACATCTACATCAGTGTTTCATTTTATATTTTTCTTTTTCCCCAATCTACACTATTATTTGAAAAATTAGTCCATAAAGTATTAGTTTATTTACACTGTTTAATTAAAATATTATTCGTTGAATTGCTTTCCTTCTGATTCTCCTATTAAGAAGTGTTGAATACCTACTTATTTAAATCGACAAATAATTAGTTTTATTTTATAACATTCTAACTTCGAAATCACATTAAAACACTGTACAACTGTATTTAAATTTCACTTCACAAATTTACCCAATAATGCCATATTTGTTATACTTGGTACCTTATATTATATATATAACAAGGAATTTTATTTTTCTAAAAGGGTATTAATGTTGGTAATTAGACAACAGTCATAATAATAACCCCTTGTCATTCACCTATCGAGCGTGCAAATTGTAGTAGGAGAGATAGAGCGGGATTTTGCTCGTCATCCTGAAAATGGACAGAATATTTTGTATTAAGTTCAATTCCTGAACTAGATCACGATTCTAGGCAGGCGCCAGTGGAAGTGATAACTGAGGATAGTTACATGGGGTGAAAGTGGTAATTTTTTTGGGTCATGCTCATCATCGAGTAAACGTTCCAAAATTGGCTTGCATACAAGATTATGATGCATTTAAGCGAATTCCCTAGAGGCGTCTGCCTAGAGCGTTACCATCAAGCTGGCGGACAGGGGTAACCTTGTCACAAATAGGGGTGAACTTCGTCATTAAGTAAAAAGAACGCCATTTGCACAATTTTTTTTGCTTACACACGAAAGAAATCATAATTCAAAAGGACGTACAGCTAAATGACATAAATATATTTTTCATGGCGTCATTAATGTGGTCTGTATGACGTCATACACAATTTTTTTAAATGCAAACCACATTTTTTATTAAAGATTCGGAAAGAGCGGATTCATGTCCGAATATGACTTTGACCATGACCTTGCACTTGATCTTCCGGGTTATTCCATGATCAAAGTTTTTTTGAAAAAATAACCAATTAGAGCTAAATAAAAAAGCTAAAGGTGTACGGGGATTTTAGACATCGCTGATTTCGAATCTGAAATCAATCACTCATTGTTTTAAAAATTTTCAAAATTTTCAAAAACTGATTTCATATTGGTAATCATCGACGTCGAAAACCCCGTATACCAAATTGCGAGTAGATTGGTTGATTTTTTCAAATTGCCAATTTTCAAAATCTGATTACGACTCTGAAATCAGATTTTCGCAATCGAAGAGGGCGGACCAGTTTTTCAAACAAAAACTGATTTCAAATTCGAAATGAGCGACGTCAAAAACCCCCCGTACACCTAATTTGGCTATAATAGGGTGATTTTTCAAACAAACTTATTCTTGGAATGACCTTGACGGTCAAGTTCAAGATTATCGTCAAAGCCATATTCAGACCTGAAATTTTCCGCTCTTTCCAAATCAGTAATAAAAATGTGGCTTCGCATTTAAAAAAATTGTGTATGACGTCATACAGACCACATTAATGACGCCATGAAAAATATATTTATGTCATTTAGCTGTACGTCCTTTTTGGATTATGATTTATTTTGTGTAAGTAAGAAAATGGTGCAAATGGCGTTCTTTTTACTTAATGACTAAGTTCACCCCTATTTTTGACAAGTTTATCCCTGTCCACCAGCTTGATGGTAACGCTCTAGGCAGACGCCTCTCGGGAATTTGCTTAAATGCATCAGAATCTTGTATGCAGCCAATTTTGGAACGTTTACTCGATGATGAGCATGACCCAAAAAAATACCACTTTCACCCCCTGTAACTATACCTCGGTTATCACTTCCACTGGCGCCTGCCTAGAGACGTGATGTAGTTCAGGAATTGATTTAATACGATACATTCTGTCCATTTTCTCGATGACGAGCAAAAACCGGCTCTATCTCTTAGACTATAGGTGAAAGCTAACTTGACTATGTGAAAGTACAAGAGATATGAAAAATCGGGAGGGTATACTAGAAATATACATATCTACTCAGAGCTCTAGGTATAGTTTCCAAATAGAAGCAAGTACATTTGCCAGAAACTGTTTCTCAGTATACAGGAATAAATCATAGAAGAGATTAAATGTAGATATCAAATATGACAAATGGAAAAAATCACTCAATTAACGCTATAACAAAATAAAATAGTTTAAGCGGTATCTTAGAGCAACAAAAACAAACCAGATACTACAAAAAGCGAAAACATATCAACTACTAAGCCTTATGAACGAAACTACCACTAATATTGAAAGAGAGACAATGCATTCATTAAACTTCATGCATATTGGTTAATATCTGCGATAACATTTAAAAATAATTGAACAGTAAACACGCCAAATAGTAAATAATAAATGAAAATAAATTCAACCGTTTTGGAGAAAAAGATTATAAAACATAATAAATAATATTAGAAATGACTTATATAACCATAATATCGAAATAAAAACAAATAGATTAGAATGTATTTAATGCATACATAAAAATATTGATTCACTCAGATAAAATACTGCATTACAAGGAAAGACTTGGAGTCTCAATTTGTCTTAACATCAATAACAAACATACAATTAACACAGAAATAATCTTAAAATAGGGTTCCAAACTTCTGCTGTGTATATAACTCATTACATTATAACTATATAACTATTATCATGTGTTCTAAAACGCACATTTATATGCCCTTAAAAGAGCTCAAACAAACATTTTTTTCTGTTTTTCACAGAACGGTCGAAAATAAATATAAAAAATGCATGAGTCTGACATAACAAACACTTTACGATAAATAATATGTGCTATTCCGTTTTTCGAAATGCAAATCATAAGCGTTCTATTTTCGTTGGTGAAGGGGGTTTTCGGCCCGCATTTGGTTTTATTTCAATTCTTTTACAATTTCTTTACAGATTTACAAAATCTTAACAATTTTACGTAAAAAATGTTGTCTTTGTCCAAATCGATATTTCCAAAGGTGTTCGAGAAAATCTTTAAGAGCTGATAACCCCCTTCACCAACCTAAATAGAACGCTTATGAATTGCATGTTGAAAACCGGAATAGCACAAGTTATTTAACGTAAAAAGGTATGTAAGACCCATACATGTATTATTGACCGTTTTGTTATTAACAGAAAAAACAGTTTTTCTTTGAGCCCATTTATGGGCATATAACTTCCTAAGGGTGCGTTTTAGGACACATGTTAATATTGCTTATTTAAATGAGTTCTATACACAGCAGTAGTTTGAAACCCCATTTTAGAAACACCCTGTATAATCATAGGATATTCAAGGAATCACTGAGTGTGAAAATGATAAAATTCATAAATCAATGCAGTATATACAGGGTGTCCCAACAAAACGAGCTATTTGGAATATTTCCCAAAATTCTCATTATTTTGAAAATCGCAAAAACACGTCGAAAGATTCATGAAGGGGGATATACAACCCTTAATTAAATTGCACCCTCATTAACCCGCGCTAGCTAATTATTTTTTTTTAAACGGAACCCTACCATAAGTGACACGTCGTCTTAAAACCTGTTTCAAAAGCTATTCAACGGCATATCGTTTTTGATATTCCATAAACATTTAAGGAATTAAAACGAGCTTCATGGATATTTTTCTGACCTCTGATGTAATTGACGAATATTAATTACAATGGATAATTCGCTTATAATTTTAAAGACTTTGCTATTACGACAAAGAAAATGAAACTGACAATGGAGTTTAAATCATTTTAATATAATTAATGTTTGATGTAGATACTATTTCGACGCGTAATTTTTGAGGTGCGCCACTGTGTATCACTTCTCATATAACAAAAAAATAATAATAATTTCTTTCGTTAAAAAGAAAAAAAGTTTGCCAGTTAATGTAGTAGTTTCTTTCCATAGTAGCTTCACTGTAATTACGTCTTACTTCGTTATTTCATAGTCGACAAAATGATTTACACTTTATCGAAAAAATGTGAAATTATTGTTCTTTATGTTCAGAGTAATAATTGTGCCAGAGAAACTGCTCGTAATTTCAATGAGAGGCATCCAGAAAGACTCGTACATTACTAAACTGCGGAATAAATTCATCGAAACGAGATCCAGGGTTAACAAGAAATGCGAGCCAAGAAGAATCGGTGACGTTGACGTAGCTGTATTAGGAGATGTTGTAATGGAACCGAAAAAATTTTTAAGGCAAATTGCGTTAACATCAAGTGTTACAAGAAGTAGTGTTCACAGAAATCTGAAACGTAATAATTTCAATCCCTACAAAATCAGACCGGACAAGAATTAAATGGAGATGACTTTGACAGAAAAATAAAATCCTGTGAAACGTTGTCCGGTCACACAAACAACCATCCCACCTTTTTATACAATACTTGCTTCTCTGACGTACCCTCCTATTATTTAAATAGCAAGGTAAATTGTCATAACAGCCGATACTGGAGTAACATTAATCCACAGTTATTTAGGGAGACTCGTACTCAACGACCCTGTTTGATAGATGATTTTAAATGGAGATAAGTATTTAGACAAACGTTGTAGATCTAAGAATAACTGAAATTTTTTCAGCACGACTGTGCTCCATCATTCGGGATAATCCTGACAGATAGATTGGAAGACGAGGTACCATCGAGTGGCCACCAAGGTGGCCAGATATGACATCCTGGATTTGTTCTTTGCGGACGTTTAGAGACTCCCGTGTATGCTATTCCTCGAGAGTCACTATCTGAGAGACATCGGATCCAAGAAGAATGTGGCCGACTTACTCCCCATGTTTTTTTCCAATATGCGCAATGAATTTGAGGCATGATTATATCACTGTCTTGCAGTGGATGGTGACCACTTCGAACATCCGTTATTATAAATCCATTGGCAGTTTCATTTTCCTTGTCGTAATAGTAAAAAGTCGTTTTAATTACATTTAATCATGGCATTCAGTTATTCAAAGGTCAATTCCTCAACTTCTAGCCTTGAGTTTCCGATAAAAACGGCCAAAAATATGTTCATCTTAACAGTCCATCGAGCTAGTTCTTCAATTCTTTAGTCCTACACTTCTTCTTCTCCTTCATTTCAGTTAGTCAAAAAAGACTATTTGTCCACAGATCTTCAATTCCCTTCAATATACTCCTTCAGTCCTTCTAACAGATTTTAAGTTCTGCTTCTTCGTTTCTTCTCAAAACCTTCAAGTTCTCCATTTCCATACCTTTCACGTTCCTCTGCAACCTTTCAATTCTTCAGAGAGGCTACACCATGAAAAATTGGTTGAATATATCTGCATGTTTGTCCTCTCGAACAATTATTTATGTATTTGATGCATATCGTTGACTATATTGTTACAAAATTTATATTCGCCGCCGCTGGACATACCTAAATTAGTCATAAAATAAAACATTCATCGTCTGGGAGTAAAAACAACGATTGGGAACCTTCTAGTCAGCAAAAAAAGTGTTAGCATTGAATATTTAAACAAGAGTGGCATGCCCACCCAGAACTTCGAAGAACTACGAGAAAAATTGATATTGCAGTATCATCAAGATAGACAAGGTATTTTTGTTACCATATATTCTCTTCTATTCAATGTCTGTAATTATATTCATAAAATAAGAGAGAACACGCAGCTGTTTTATAATATAAAGTTTTACTTTTAGGTAACAGTGTAACTATTTGATCGACAGTCGTTGAATTTATTATCTCATCCTCGTATATTAACACCATTAAAATAGCATGATTTTATGAACATGCAATAAGTGTGGTGAAAAAGACACATACATGCTCCTTTTAATTTCATTGGTGTTGAGAGTAAATTACGTAGAGTTTTCTACTTGACATCGGTTGTATTTATTTGAAAAATCATAAACTACATAAAGTATGGGATAATAAATTAACGCCGAGCAATTTATCCAGTTATATAAAATTTACACCCGCATCCTACGTGTGGACTGTAAAGTCATGGCACTCTTGTGAAGAAGTTTATTTATTCAAGTTGACATGGTGTCCATATAATAGAACTGAGATATAAATTGTTGAATACCGGCAACAAATTATATGATTTTTTAGAATTACCACAAATATACCAATACATTATGGCAACTACGAATTAGAATGTCTGTAGAGGACACCATGTGAATATATTAGAGCAGATAATTCGCCTACGGGAAATAACAAAAGTGCAATTAACGTCAAACTTGATTACCTTTTCACTGCAATTTTGCGTTATTACTGTCTGTTACCATTTTCTTCCTATAAACAAGTCTAATATAAATACCAAACGGAGTATATTAACCTCAGAAATGATCTTTTTTGATTAGTCGACAATGTTTGTGGGAAAGAGAGTATGTTCATACTGTAAGCCAATAACAATAACCTATATTTTTCGATTAATAAATGACTGGTTCTCAAAATGTATTATTTTTCAATTTCAAACAGTTATCCTAATTAGAATTTCATTTATCAAGTTACCTGGTAATATTTATTTACTTTTAGTCTTTGTGATCTAGTTTTTCCTGAAACTCCTAGATGTGGCAATTTATTTCGCCATAAATATTAAATTCAGTTTTATGTACTAAATACATAAATAATTATTCGAGATTTCAATCATTTGAGGGGAGCGCAACTGATGAAGGTTCTCTACTAGAAATAATATATTGTCTTGCGTTCAATGGATTGAAAAAACTCGAAAAATTGGTCTCAGGTAATAGTTGTATTTAAAAAAATAACTCCAAATGATTAAAAACTACAGGATAAATAACAAAAGGATACTTTAGTTTTCGATGTCTAAGATTTACAGTTCTCAATCATTTTCTGTAATAAATATGTATTTAAGTATCTACTACATGTAATTATAATTTGAAGAAATAAATATATTTCAGTTTTGTGTATATTAATTTGTTGTAAATATACTTCAATCCCAAGTGTGGAGTCTTGAACAATTTGACTGAATTCCGTTTCATGCTTTTATGAGAATACTACCAAGATCATTAGTCAAAACGAAATTATTTATTTGTTTTTAGGGTTCCGCATATTCAATGGAAGGAAACTCTTATAAAATCACTCGTGTGTCTACCTGTCTGTCACAGCCTATGGTCTCAGAAACGGATGGATGGTAAAAGTTAAAATTTGTTAACACTACACAGTTTACTGACCCGATCGCCAGTATATAGTCTAAATGAAAGAATTCTGATTTTGTAGGCGAAGAAATTTTACAAAAATCGTCCATTTCCCCCGCTTTTTACAACACGCGTTAAGCATTGTTTGCAGGAAAATCATAATATTAATTTTGAGGCCAAATAATAAAGTTAATAATAAACAAAAACATATCACAGGAGACTGTCAAGCGTTCGCTGCAACTGAATACAAAGAACGACACGATGCTCTGGTAAAAATACTGTACCAGAAACTAGCACTGAAACATGAACTATCACGGTCGGTGAGATTACCATACTATAAATACAATACAGATCTGTTTTAGAAAATAACAGCTGCAAGCTGTACTGGGACTGCACGATACTGACAGATCGGATTGTTGCTCACAATAGACCAGATATAGTTTTGGTAGATAAAGTCGCTTGGAGAACTACTTTGACTGGCATAGCAATTCCTAACAACAATAATATAAATATCAAGCAGGCTGAGAAAATAACCAAATATAGGGATTTGTAATTTCAAATAAAGACTCAGTGGGACATGAACAATACACGAACTGTATCAATTGTTATGTCAACGACAGGACTGGTCCCAAAACATCTATTAAACAATTTAAAATACCTCGGTCTGGGCGAACATCTTTACCAACAAATGCAAAAAGGATATTTATGGGAAACTGCCGCGACGACTCCATCCACGGGCCTGAAAACCTGGCAAGGGCTCCCACAGAGCTAAACCCTTTTGGTAACTAGGATGTCTGGGGTTTAGTGAATTTCCCCCTAAAGGTACGCAACGCGTGCCTTAGAGGGAGTGTGCTGCCATAGATGGAAAATTAAGGAAAAATCATGAATTTGAGTTTGGGGGGCAAATTATAAAATTAAATGAAACATAAAACTTTATTATTTGCAGCATATCGCGTAATATATATATAATGAAAGAGCTCTTCATGAAAAATAAAAATATATTTTACTCGTATTTTTAAAATGATTCATATAAAAGATATTTAAAATTTGATCCATTCCTCCGTATATCTCCGGAACTACTGAGCCTAAAAAAAATTTATAGTGGCTTCAGTCAAAAATAATTGGCAAAATCTTAAATTTAGGGGAAGATAAACAAAAATACTGAAAGAATTAAGCATGTAATAGATGAGAAATAAAAAGGTATAGTTTTTATAACATTAAAAGGCATAGTTTAAGAGATATTACGGAAAATATCAGTAAATGGAGTCTCTGCGTATCTCTGAAACAATTTAGCCAACAATTTTGAAAAATAATGCAAGGAAACATAAGCGAATTTAATATTTGATTTAACTAAATTATAATAAATCTCAAAGGTGGTACGGAATCCTCAAACTACAAGGTCAACTGGCACGTGACAAAAATATTTTTTTGTTACATTTAACAAGATTAACTAAAAAATATTAAATTTATAATAACTTCTGTAATTATCCTGGCTCATTATAGTCAGTATTTATAAAATGCCGGTAAAAATAGAACATTTGAAAGTGATTACTTTTTGTGAAAATCGCTAGTCGCAAAATCAATATTAACAAAAGGCCAAAAAATCCAGTTTTTCATTTTTTTCTTAATCATTACTGGCAAATTTATGGTTAATTAATTAAAGACCTATCCGGTAAAATAACAAATACCACTAGATAATTTTTTGGAGAACATATTTTTCCCATCAAAAAATCAGTTGTTCTGTTATAGACAAAGTAATTTTACACGCTCCTCTAAACGGTAATTGTATTTAGTTTATAATTAATAAACAGTTGGTCAGGTTAAAAAATATCCAAGCAATTTTGGTTTCAGAATTGCATCCCCTTCTATCCACCTTTAGAAAAAAACAACGACACGAGTTTCAACTCAACCTATATATATATATATATATATATATATATATATATATATATATATATTGAAAAACAACAACCCATGCCGGTTTTAATATATCCGTTCCTATAAGAAAGTGCAACGAAAGTGGAGAGCAAACAAATCGTAACTGTTTGAGTTAGTAAGTAAACAAATACATTTACTCCTTGGCTCATTTATTAGTTTTCGAAGAATGAAGAAAGTTTCCTGCAAACACGATAGGAAAATGCTATAAGTTTATTTATCTCCAATATATGGAATAAAAATAAAATTGTATAGTGATAGAATGGTTTCGTGTTCCCAGAGCAAACAAACATCCCAAATGCGCGTTGGAATGTCGATTGACCGGAAAGTTCTATTAGTAAAGCTTCCAAAGATGATCTAGGTAACAAAAACATACAGTCTTTGTAATATCACATAAGTCTAATTTTCTATTAACGATTACCAATATTTTCATATTTGCAGTAAAATTGTTTGAAGAATTCGCACTGTTTGGCTATTAATATCAAGGTGACGGAGAATGTTTGTGATTCTAACCTCTCGCATCAGTCGTTATGCGCTCGTCAAAACTGTAACAACATTGATGAATGTTAAAACAATGAAAGTGATCATCAAAAAATATAGGTCGCTGTTTTACATAAAATAAGGAGTTTATTGATTTTGGAAACGGTAATGCATGTCTGTAGTCTAGTTTCAATGGTATTAACCTCAAACATACAATGGAAATGGTTATAAAACAAGTTTTGCGTGTACAAAAAATTGCGTCTTATCGATTTAGATGGAAATCCAACAACACGAAATAATATTTTCCTTCAAGATCCGTTATATGAAAAAAAGACATATAAATGTGCATTGAACTCGTCATTAAAATTGTAATAACCTAATATATTCTGGTCATCTAAGAGTAATGATAAAAAAATCAATTTATTTATAACCCACTTGGCATGGTCTGTTAATCACTTTAATATTTTTAAGAATTATCTGTCCATTATTTCAGTTTATCAATAAGCAACAATTATCAAGGTAATTTATAAACTATTATCAAATGAACATCCAAAATTATTATCAATATCACCAATATCATCGAATGATCATGCGCAGTCTACATTTGTTACTGAGTAATTTATATTTAAAAATGTACCGACTTCAACTGGCTTAATATAAAAACTGTTTAGAAACCGTGTGCAATCAATAACTATTTTCTGATATATATTCTTTTTTTATCTGATATAAGACACAATTCTATTGATTATTTTAGCGTATTCATATTTTTTCCCCTCTCACTAATTTGTATTTTTTCTATTATATTATACATATTTTTGATTTGTTTTATTATTTGGACCACTTGCTATAGGTGTAACTCTAATTCACCCTATATTGCAACCACCCTGTATACATTTCTGTGTACTGCTCACCCAATATAAATTATTTTCATTCATCATTTTCATCATCACCCTGTACTACAACCGCCCTGTATAAGTATAAATCCTCTCCACCCTTTTGACTGTTTCTATTATTCTATTGTTTAAATCACCCTTTTCTATTCTAATTATGTCAAGTATTAGCAACTACTTATGTTCCACACTATATAACATTTTTTCAACCCTCCGCTCTATAACTCGAATATCCTTACTGCATATGATTATTTAACCATTTATTAAAGTTTTTTGATCCACTTTGTATAACTATAGTTTTACTTCATTCTTATTTCAACCACCTTGTATACGCAACTACATATGTACCACTCGATACCACATTTTTTGAACCACCCTGGATAACTTTAATTCTATTCCACCTTATATTTCAACTACACTATATATGGAACTGCTTATATAAAACCCAATATCACATTTTTTTGTAAGATTTTTTGAACCCTATATTTCAACTCCGCACATTGCTTGCTGCTTGAATTTCACCGTACGCGCACACACACACACACCTAACACCGTATACCGCAGAGAAAAGATCACTCACCTAACAATTTTCCTCTTCGATACACTAATGGAATATTGTGTCCCATTTCATTCGACTATAAAATGAAAACCGTTAAAACACCCTGTACTATATATTTTCATGGCATATCTTGACATTTAAGCTGGATATTTATGATGAAAATTTGACATTTACATTAATGTTTACCGTTTTTTGCACATATTTTTTTACTGTTGTCTCAATCGTAAGAATTATGCCAACATTTATGCTAGATATCACACCATAATAATTGAATATAGAATATGAAAATAGAACAAAATATATCTTTTATCACCAATAATATATCCATATATCCAGGGTATTGAGAGAATTTCATGTTGGAACAACATTGATTATATTTTCAAGACCGACAAAAAATCAGCACGGTAATGAAAAATCCAAAGAGGGTCCTTTTAGTGAAACCATGAAGTTCTGAAAATCCATGTGTAGACTGCCACGAAAAATTTATGAAGGACAACTAAACAGAAGGATTAAAGCTAGACGCAAGCGAAACTGATATCAATTGCACCACTCGTCGAATAGATTTTGAGAATATGAGTGTAATGGCTAATACAGAACAACCGAAATCGAGACTACATAGAAAAGCAACTAAAATCAGGAAAAGTTTTCACAGTTTAAATGCAAAGGATAAAACCCAGGAATCAGCACATTCGAGTAAAATTGTACAAAGCACAGTACAGCCTCTCACGCCTCGTGGAGCATGTTAAAAGGCTACTTCCAATTGGTTAATAGTGGGCAAGGGTCAATAATAAACATCCTGACACTGTTAAAGATCATTGTATGCAAGTAGTAACAATTTGCCAACTTTTTTGTCTGGCCAGAACAGATTGAATAAAATTCTTAATGTTTGTGTCGTGAGGTAATGATTATGGGCAAATAATTACAGGATTTTATAATGACGGGACTGAGCAAGTGTTAAGCCAAAACGGAATCTACTATCGAAATAGCAAAACAAATAAGTCCAACTCTTACAGAACAAATATATTTATTGCAAATATCAGATATTCTTATAATGGTAAGAAGAGAGACTCATAAACACTGTTAGTTAGGCCAATGATATTGCATTCTTGACAGTTTCAACCTGTCAATCGTACAGATCTAGAGCTGGAAAAGGCTCGCTCTCGTTTGGATAAATAGAACAATACAAAACAAATTAATACGATTGAGATTTGATGCATGTTTTAAATGAAAAGAAGAAGGTATATACTGAGAATTGAAAAATGAATTAAAACCATTCGAAAATGTACTACTATGGGCCAAATTAGTCAAGATATTCAAGAACCGAATGCTAACTTGAGCTCTAGACACTAAGAAGGTATCTGATCGAAGAATTACGTAATTCGAAAAGTAATTTTTAAATTCATTATAACTTCAGTTTTTATTAATTAGTGATATTTTAACTGGAATTTATTAACTCCGTTTCACCGACATGTAATAAAATGGACTTTCGTAGACGAGGTTATTACATTCATTCTCTAAGAACATGCAAACGAGATTCATTTCCTTTTTCATGCAAAACCATACCGCGAATAATATAATCTGGCTTTTCTGTGAAGACAAAAAGACTACATACTTTAATAGGAACATTACTTGTAGTTTACGAACTGCATTATGCTAATTATTTTTCTCCTTGGATAATTGCAGTCATACATTCAGCTGAGAACATCCTCTTATAATCTTATACCGCACTCCGTTGACTTTCTTGTACTTACGAGATCACACAAGAGGGGAAGAGATGCTCAAATAACAACGGCAATTTTGTACGACATATATATACAGGGTGTAAACGGTTTGAGTGCAAAGATTTTGAGGATTAATACTTCATGTCAAAACAAATCAAAAAGCTTTATAACATTTTCAGAAATAAACTACAGTTTTGCCAAAAAATAAATAAAAAAAGTCAGAAGATACGCAGCCTTTATTACACTGAATAATAGACTATTTCCGGCTTCAAAATGCTTGTGAAGCTAATTATGTAATTGCTCAATAGCTTATACACCTTTGATAACTGTATTAATAAAGAAAATTAATATTTAAACTCCTGTTATAATTTGTCGTACGTTTCTCAGAACAGATTTGGCAACATAGCATATAACATGCCTTATTCAGTACTACAGCTGACCGCTGCCACGATTTTTGCTGCACCGGTTCTTGTAAGACAGTGAAAGTTATTTTTGCGTGATATTGGACGTAGCGTTCGTGATTTGATTATCATTTTAAAAAATAAATAAAATCGGTTGTGAATTGTGAATTCGAGTGTATTAGTTTGTGACAAATAGTGACAATTATACAATTAGGTAAAGACCTGACATGTTATTAATTTGTGGGGAAAGCAGATGTAATAGCAAGAATATTGAATTTTGAATATTTACTATAAAGAATCCGCTTGTTCTCCAGAGCTCTATTATAATGACATCCTGTAAGTGCATGAGTATTTATTTGTCTAACATAAGTAACATTAATTTTATGAGTAACAATATTTTTTCGAATAAGTTAATACATAAAAGAACTATATATAAGAAATGTTTTGTTTAATATACTTTGTATTAAATTATTTTTGTATCATAATGTAAACAACTTTGTATCCTCCCTTCTTCAACTTGATTATACATTAAATAAATAGCGAAATATAAATATTCATTTCAATACATAGATATTAAAAGGGTACATTTTTGAAAAAATATTTCATAAACTTTTATTTACCTAAATAACTTTACCGGCACTCGAAACTATGTAATTATTGAATATAAAAAAATAAACAGGGTTCGTTTTTTGTGATGAATCATTCCTTTATTATTCACGCTACAAGTGAATCTGATATTTAGCGCCACGTTGCCACATTGACAATAATTTACTTAACATGTATTTCGAATTTTCTTGCTTTAAAGGCTTATAGACCATAGTGTCCATAGTGTCATAAGAGATATTTGTTTTATTTGGTGTGTACTATACACTATATATATATATATATATATATATATATATATATATATATATATATATGTTATATCACACTTCAATTAATTAACTTTTTAAAAAAGATTTTATTAAAATAAACAAAACAATTATAACTTTAAAATATAAATGAAAAATAACAATGTAACTGACAAAAGTTCTGAGTAATAATGAATACAACATTAGAGCAGTTTTACAATTTATAACATAATATGCCGAATAAGCAAAGTCGACGCTGCATTTCCCACGGATGTTGGCGGCGCCGTAATATGACACCACACGTGTCGCTGAGTCAGCTGGGAGTGTTGAACTATCTTTGCGATATAAGTTCGTGCCAAGTTTATAGTATAAACTTATATAACAACTCCCATCCATATAAAAAAGTTGATGGTATATCATCAACTTTTAGGGGAAGTTCTGAAGTTCCATACATTGGGTTGGATCTAGGAGGCTGTGCAGCTATCCCATGGACTTAGGCTTTGATGGGCCTGGAAGTGGAGCTGACTCGGCATCGAGGCTGGTCTTCCTGAACCTTGTCTTGATTGGTTTGATACAAAGGAACATAATCACAATTACTGTTAATGTGATTGTGGTAATTGTGAGCCATGATGTATACTTCTCTCTCTTCTTCGTTATGACCTCTTGTCCCTTACATTTGGAAATTGAGATCAACCAGAGGTTTATGTCGATCTCTTGTATGTTATATTCTTCCGCATAGAATATGGAAGTTTTGCAGGTTGCGGGAAGTGTGGCTGGCTGTCTGAGAAACGGACCTTCGCAGATGGCATCTTTGCCTATTGGATGTGATATAGCTTTGGAACAAATCTTATGATGTTTAGTTAAAGGCTTGCAGTCACCCAGGTCTTCGAAGGATGTGTATAATAACGAATCGTCATCTCTCGCGATAAATTTTGTCTTTATTGAAAGTATATGATGAAACCCTGTTCGATCATCCGAAATTGGGATCGGATAAAGGTGGTAAAGGGTGTAAATCTCAGGATCAACTAAAGGAATTTTGAGTACAAAAATAATTTTGGTGTTGATTTGAAAAGCTTCCAATTCGATCAAATAAATGTACTGAGCAACATTTGAACTGTAAATAGGCAGTGGTAAATTATTTTCATGTAGTGACTGAGAAATCTTTTGAAGGGAATCGACCAAATCTACTGGGGTTATGATCGAACTATGTAAAATTTTTAAGCGGGCGAAAGAGACTGCAGTTAAAACATCATCGAGAGTGTTTTCGAAAAATATGTAACTCTCCATTAGGCTTTCACACAGATCCAAAATATTGATTTGAAATTCATGAAAATCAAGATCATTTGAAATGTATAAAATTGACTGCCTTATTTTTTCAATCTTATTCGAGAATAGTTTCTCCTCGGATTGAAATTTTTTTAAAGTGTTGTTGAGGCTCGTAATGACTGAGGTTGTTACAGATATTTGTTTCTTTACTAAGTCCTGAATTTGGTGTTGGTCTTTAGTAATTTTAGTTATACAGTCATTTATGTATTCACCATCTGTAGCATCTAAGTTTCCTGAAATAGCTTTCCAAACTGATCCCAGTCCGTTAATAAGTCCGCGTTTTCTTCTGGTTAGTAGGGTAAGTAGAGTGTCAGCGAAGATGTCTGTATATTTAGAGTTAACGGATTTAGAAATTTGTTTCAAGAGGCTAACATGTGTTTGTATTTTTGGTTTAAATGATTTTGTATTAGTTGTGTTTTCATTAATTGTCTCTAAAATTCGGTTTAGTATGGCGTCGTTATTTGAAATAGCACCTCTGAAAGGGCTGAGGCCTTTGAAGACAAGAAGTGTCCATTTGTCGATTGAAATTTTAAGTGTGCCTTCTTCATGGAAGAAAACTCTTATTGTATTGTTAACGGGTGTAAGAGAGTATTGTTGGAGGTTCACGACTGAAAACAGTCCACAGAATCTGAAAAGAAGGGATTCATTCAAAATATGGTTTTAGTCTGTCAAAGTTAATTTTACTGATTTGGTTAGTCTGTAAGTTTATAACTGTGGCAGAGTTTTTTCTAATCGCGGTAATTTCAAAAGTCCATTGAATTTGTTTTCAGATTTGCTTTTAATCTGAGACTCTTTCACGTAAACTTTGTCGCCTACTTTGTATTCTGGTTGGTTAGTCGAAACATGTTTGTCAAATCTAACTTTAGATTTTTTTTTTGTTGGTCGGTTTTAGCGCGGGCAAGTCTATAATAGTAGTTCATTCTGTTGTTAAGGTCCGTAAAATATTTGGAAATGAGTTTTTTCAGATCATATATTGTTTCAGGGGGTCTACTAGAAGTGTGCCTAAAGATGAGTTCGTAGGGCGTGAAACCAGTAGTCTTATTTTTAGTGTTGTTGTAGCAGATAACTGCGTAGGGGAGGACGTTGAATGGATGTTCGTCAGGATGTTCAGCTGTATTTGCCCTTATCATTTCCGCTAAAGTCGCGTGAAACCTTTCGATAGAACCATTTGATTCAGGATGGTGGACACTTGAAAAGGATAGTTTTATGTCATATAGTTCGCACAGGTCCCTTATGAGAGTGTTATCAAATTCACGTCCATAATCACAATGGATGCGAAGAGGTGTACCGTAATGTTGGAAGAATATTAGGAGCGAGTTTACTACAGTTTTAGCTGTTTTGTCACCAATTGGGTAGGCCTGAGTAAATTTGGTGAGTTCGTCCCTAATAGTCAGTGGGTAGTTTCTAGTTGGATATTCGAAAATATCAATGTTGATACGTTCGAAGGGCGTTTTTTGTGTTTCAGTTATGACAAAAGGAGCACTTAAGTTTTTTCTAGAGAACTTTACCTTTTGGCATGTTTCGCAGGACTTAATAAATTGCTCTACACTTTTGATTACTCCAGTCCAATTATACTTTTCTTTTATGCGTCAAATGGTCTCGTTAATTCCACGATGAGGGTTATTTTTGCCGCAGTGGTACTGCTGCAGTATAACGGGAATCTCGTCTTGAGGAGGGTTTGTCACAATATTTTGACAAATTTTAAGTTTTACGTCTTTGTCTGCAAGTATAAAGGATAGTGTTTCAAGAATCGGTAGTTCTACGTTGTTTTCAATACAAAAAGTTTCGGATTCTTCGAACTGGTCTTGGTTGTTATAGAGAATGTTGAAAAGATGTGCAACAACTGTTCCAGGATCAAAGGGTAAAGGGACAATTAAATATTTTCTATGCCTTACAGTTTTACTGGCTAGAACGTTTAGAGTGTCAGTAGTGAAGTTTGGGTCTTCTTCGAAAATATCTTCGATGATTTTGTCATGCATGTCATTGAGTTTATTTTGCCAGAAGAAAGTGACTATTCGTTTGTGAGATTTGTCTAGAAGTTGGGCGTTCTATTTTTGAATAGTCAATTATCGACTCGGTTTTATACAATTGAACAAATCGATTAAATTGTGTTGTCATGCGTTCGTCATGATCATCGCGTTCTTGATCGTTGTCGGAGTCGTCGGAGTTATCGTGATTAGTACCTGGATCGGGTTGTTTTGGGTCGGTTTCGTTATTTGCGAAAATTTTTATCTTTGAAAGAAAGTCGGTGCATTGTTTGAAGTGATTAATTTTGATACGGGAAAGAGCGTCTGCGTTCAAGTTTACACTGCCGGGCTTGTATACGATTTTATAGATATACTCCTCTAGTTTGAGGCGCCATCTGGCTAGACGACTGCCAGGGTCTTTGATCGAAAAGAGCCAAGTAAGCGGACGGTGATCACACAGGAGTGTAAACTTTCTCCCAAAAAGATACGGTCTGTAGTGCTTGACCGCCCAAACAATGGCTAGCAGTTCCCGTTCGATAGTGGAATATCGAGTTTCTGCAGCGCAGAGTGTACGGGAAGCATATGCTATAGGAAGATCTTTTCCTACGGGGCCTCGTGAGAGAACCGCTCCAATTGCAAAAGCACTAGCATCAGTAGTGAGCAGGAATGGTTCTTCGAAATTTGCGTAGATCAAGATAGGGTCAGATACAAGGGCTTGCTTCAGTTTGTTGAAGGAAGACTTGCAATCTGCGTCGAAGATGAATTTGACGTCTTTCTGCAAGAGTTTCGTTAGAGGCTTTGAGATCTTGGCGAAATTGGGGATAAAACGTCGGTAATAACGAGACCAAGAAAAGATTTAACATCTTTAGGAATTTGGGTTGAGGAAAATTCTGGATGCATTCAACCTTTGAAGGGTTTGGTTTCACTCCTTCTTGGGGGATCAGATGACCTAGGTAAGCAACTTCCTTACGGAGAAACTCACACTTGTCAGGTTGAATTTTCAAGGTTGACTGTCTAAGACGCTTAAAGACTTCTGTCAAACGGGACATATGCTCATGGATGGTTGGTGAATAAACGATAATGTCATCCATGTAAACAAGGCAACGTTCATTCTGGATGCCCAGAAGAATGTTGTCCATGGCCCTCTGAACGGTAGAAGGTGCATTTTTCAGACCAAATGGCATACTAACGAATTCGTAATGGCCATTGTCAACAGAGAAATCGGTCTTGAGAATGTCTTCCTCAAGGATTTCCAACTGGTGGAACCCGGACGCGAGATCCAGTGTCGAAAAGTATTGACACTTATCAAGTTGATCGAGGAGATCAGAAATGTTGGGCAGAGGATATTTATCGTCTACAGTTAGTTCGTTTAACTTCCTATAGTCGATAACAACTCGCCACTTTTGCTTGCCAGAAGCATCGAGTTTCTTGGGGACGACCCATACGGGGGAGGACCAAGGAGAAGAAGAGTGCCTGATTATGCCTTGATCAAGCATTTTGGCAATTTGAGTTTTCACTTCCTCCTTATGGACTTGAGGATATCTGTAAGATTTTGTGAAAACGGGGTTGGCGTTATTGGTGTCAATTGAATGTTTTACTGCGTTGGTAAAGGACAAAACATCGCCTTCGAGATAGAAAATATCTTCGAGTTCTAAACAGAGGTTCGTGATAAGTTCTCGCTCTTCGTCATTAAGGTGTTCTGTACGAATTTGTTCCCTGATAGTTAAGTTTCTGTCCAAGTTTAGAGAGTCTGTGTATTCTTGTGTATTTAAATTTAGGAAAGGGTGTGGATTGTCAAGGGGTTCTAAGTGAAGATCGGAAAAATTAACAGTTTTAGGCATCGCGTTCGCGTTTATTATTTAGGTCAGAAATTCTCCCTTTGAATTAACGCGTACAACTGCGTTGGGAAGTCGTACTTTGTCAATTACTTGTGTCGGTAAAATTGCGTCAGTATTAAAAAGGTCGCACTTGAGTTTGAAAATTTGTTCGGTTCTTGCTGGAATAGTTATTTGATTGTTATGAGTACAATTTGCTATTTTAGTATTGGGAATGTCTGTCGGCTGTGTTCTAGGTTGATCGATCGTGATCGGGGACTTTATGTAGAGGAACAGTTTTGAAGTTCGTTATTAACTGTTTTGATTTTAAGTCAACAATACATTCGTAATGCTCAAGATAATCAAGACCTAATATTCCATCAAACTCAATATCTAGATTGTAGATAAAAACCTTATGAGGATTACCTATGGCAAATGGAATAAGAGTTGATTCAGAAAGGGATTTTCTCGTGAGTAATACCTTGGATTGTCATTTTTCGGGAAATCTTTGACGGAAATTCTTAACGGTGTGTTCTTTAAAAATGGAGATACCAGCTCCGGTATCGATGAGAAGTTTAAATTTTTCGGAAGCATCGTGAATGTAATAAAGATTTTTAGAGTTTACCGTTAAAAGAGGACTTAGAGAAATGCTTGTTCCGGGAAATTCGCATTTGGGTTGAAATCTTCCAGATTAAAGTTCTGGATTTGGGTTTGGACTTCGGAAATGGTAGTTGTTGAATCGACAGGATTTTGACTGAAATCGTCATAGATGTATGGGGCTATTTTCAGTATTATAGCCGTAGTCGCTTACTGAATATTCTTGATAATCAGTATTCAGGTGTTCATTGAAATGATGCGTCCTTTCTGGACGATAGTGAGGGTTTGTCTATATTAGAGACGGTCGGAATTGATTTGGTTTAAACGGGGGTCTTTGGAAATTTGTCGGTCGAAATGGTGGACCTTGATGGTTGGGATTATTTGGGGGTGGATTTGGCCTCGAAGTTTGATTTGGCCCTGTAAAATTAGGTCTAAAATTTTGGTTGTAAGATTGAGGGTTGTTTTGCTGCCGCAACCGACAATCAACTGCAATGTGGCCTAATCTACCACAATTTAAACATTTCGGTGGTTGAATGGGTTTTCGGACCTGAAATGTGGGTTTAGGAGCAGATTTGTGAATTTTTTGATCTTCAAAATATGACAACTGAAGTTCTCGTCTGATTCGAGAGTGTGCCTCCAGAAGGTCTTTGGGATTGCTGGCACGAATTATTTGGCCTAGACGTGGTTCTAGTCCGGTAAGTAATGTATTTAGAACCATCGTATCTACAAGGGTAGTCTGAGCTTCTTTTTGCTCGTTACTTAGTCCAGACGCTTTTTGAATGCATGAGTGCATTTTCGCACTCAAAACCTGGAGCCTATTATAGAAGGTCAGAGGGGACTCGTTTGCAAGTTGTTTCAAGCGTTGGAGATCGTGAATCAAAGACGACAGATCACGCGAATCTCCAAAATGTAGCGTTAAAAGCTGTTTGATTTCTAAATATGAAGCGGGGTTTCTCGAGTTGACCAACTGAGCCGCTTTGCCTCTAAGTTTATTTTTAATATGAATGACTAGCAGATATTTTTGCTCTGCAGTCGACATATTGTACGCACAATTACATGCGTGTATGAAGGTGACCAAGGAGATCTGGTCGCCTTCAAATTCCGGAATAATGGAAAATATTTCCGATAACCGGTACTTTTCTGTTTCATCAGAATCTACATTGTTTGTTGCTTGTGCCATTTCAATGTGTTATAATTAAAAGTATACCCAAGTTGAAAAATAATAAAAGATAAAATAAACGAGGGATTGTAAAATGGGTTTCAATTAAAATATAGTGTAAAAATTATTAAGCAAATGTATGTAAATGGGGTATAAACGATATTTTGGATAATAGAACGGTAGATAAAAATGAAATAATAAAATAAATATATAAAAGTAAATCAAAATATATCAAATAAATATCAATTCAAATAAATCAAATAATATCTCAATTCAAATCAAGATAATCAAATAAATCAAATTATCAATCAAATAATCAAACTAAATCAAATATCAAATAATCAAATAAATCAATCAAATAAATTCTTTAAAATCTTAAACGTTAGACGATTCACTACTACTCACATCAACAGGAACATTGGAAGATCCGTGTTCTCCTTTTTATCGCAGTTGGGACTTCTTCCAGGTTCTTTGCTCCGTTGAGGGATAGGAATCAGCCGCTACCAGTTAGAAGTAAGCTCGTGTTCTAGTAACGTTGACGGATCCTACTGACTGCGCCAATTTGTTATATCACACTTCAATTAATTAACTTTTTAAAAAAGATTTTATTAAAATAAACAAAACAATTATAACTTTAAAATATAAATGAAAAATAACAATGTAACTGACAAAAGTTCTGAGTAATAATGAATACAACATTAGAGCAGTTTTACAATTTATAACATATAATATGCCGAATAAGCAAAGTCGACGCTGCAATTCCCACGGATGTTGGCGGCGCCGTAATATGACACCACACGTGTTACTGAGTCAGCTGGGAGTGTTGAACTATCATTGCGATATAAGTTCGTGCTAAGTTCATAGTATAAACTTATATAACATATATATATATATATATATATATATATATATATATATAGGGTGTAAACGGTTTGAGTGCAAAGATTTTGAAGAACAATACTTCAGGCAAAAACAAATCAAAAAGCTTTATAACATTTTTTAAAATAAACTATAGTTTTGCCAAAAAGAAAACATAAAGTTAGATTTTATGTAGCCCATGCTACAGTGAATAATACAATAATTTCGATTTCAAAATGTTGGTAAATCTAAATATGTAAATACTCAATAGCTTAATAGCCACATTAAAAATGAAAATTGATTATTTAAACTCGAAATATGCTTTTATAATTTAGTGTAAGTTTCTCCGAATAGATATGGCAACGTAGCATACAGACCAACTTATTTACTACATTTTTTACTTTAACGACCACTGAGAGTTACGATTGTTTTTTGCGATTTCGATTCTTGTAAATAAGAATAGATAAACGGTAAAGTGATTGGAATGATATCTATTTGATGTAGACTTCGTGGTTTGCTTTCCATTTAATATATTTTTTAAATAAATAAAATCGGTTGTGATTAGTGTGTAAGTTCGAAAATTAAGAATAGTGCGACAGTATTTATTTGTGATAAATAATGGCCGATTATACAATTAGGGAAAGACATGGCATGCTCTTAATTTATGGGGAAAGCAGACGTAATTGCAGAATAGCAAGAATGTTATACAGGGAAAGGTTTCCAAACAGACGCCTGCCCAATGCTAGGACATTCGTAGCTGTTTTGCAGAGGCTTCTGGAAACAGGTAGTGTAATACCACAAATAAACAATCGCGGACCACAGCGACATAATCGTTCTTAGCTGCTGAGGATCAAATACTAGACCTTATCGACATCAACCCATATCGTAGCACACGGAGTATTGGAAGTGAGCTGCAAATTTCTCACAATGTTGTTCATAGAACATTACGGGAACAATTGCTCTATCCATATCACATGCAGCGGGTTCAAGGGCTTTCAATTGATGATTTTCAACCAAGACTCAATTTCTGTCGTTGGTTCCTCAGAAAACATCGACAATTTCCTAATTTTGTGAACAATATTTTAACAACAGATGAAGCAAGTTCTAATAGGAATGGTATAATAAATTTTCATAATACGCATTCGTGGTCTGAGGTAAATCCGCACGAAATACCCCAGTCAGTATTTCAACACCAATTCTCAGTTAACGTGTGGGCTGGAATAGTTGGTGAATACTTGGTTGGGCCATTTATACTGCCTGCACGTTTGACAGGTGAGAATTACCTTTATTTTTTGAACAACACGCTATCAGATTTGTTAGATGAAGTGAACCTACAAACACGTTCCAATATGTGGTACTTACATGACGGAGCACCTGCCCACGCAAGTCATCTAGTTGTCGACTTCTTAAATAGAACATTTCCCTGTCGTTGGATTGGTCGAAACGGACATATAGGTTGGCCAGCAAGATCTCCTGATCTCAATCCTTTAGATTTCTACTTATGGGGACACATGAAAAGTAAGGTTTACACGACTCCAATTATTGACGAGAATGACCTTAGACAACGCATTTTTGACACTGTTGACGAAATCCGAAATATTCCATGAATTTTTTCTCGCATACGTGAAAATTGGATTAAACGGTGTCGTGCTTGTGTCGATAGTAATGGTGGGCATTTTGAACATTTGCTGTGAATAATCCGTTGTTTCAACTCAGTTCTATCGCGTTCGAAGCAGATTCACTCTTAGCGCGAATAATAAAGGAATGACTACGCCGACAAAAAAATAAACACCTGTGTTTTTGTATTGACTGATGTATTGACCTTAAATTAAAATATGAAATATTTTGTTGAATAATTCGTTTTTAATTCAAGGTATGGCAATTAGAATTTGTATTTGGCTTTCTTTTATGCAATTATACAAAGTTGGGTAAATATGATATTCAACTCAAGAGATCTGCCGGCGAACAGTCATTATTACTGATTTAATTAATATTATTTATATTAGACAAGCCCAACTGAGTTGAAACAACGGATTATTCACAGCAAATCACCCACAACTATTCGTTTAATCCAATTTTCCGAGAAAAAATTCCTGGAATATTTCGGATTTCGTCAGCAGCGTCAAAAATGCGTTGTCTAAGGTCTTCTCGTCAATAATTGAATTGGTCCCCATAAGTTGAAATCAGGAGATCTGCTGGCCAAGGTATATGTCCGTTTCGACCAATCCAACCACGGGGAAATGTTCTATTTAAGTCGACAACTAGATTCGTGGGCAGGTGCTCCGTCATGTTACCACATATTGGAACCTGTTTGTAGGTTCACTTCATCTAACAAATCTGACCAAAAAATAAAGGTAATTCTCACCTGAAACGTGCGTATTGGCCCAACCAAGTATTCACCAACTATTCCAGAAAATGAGAATTGGTGTTGAAATACTGACTGGTGTACGTGCGGATTTATCAGACCACGAATGCGTATTATGAAAATTTAATACTTGCTTCATCTGTTGTTAAAATATTGTTCACAAAATTAGGAAATTGTCGATGTTTTCTGAGAAACCAACGACAGAAATTGAGTCTTGGTTGAAAATCATCAATTGAAAGCCCTTGAACCCGCTGCATGTGATATGGATAGAGCAATTGTTCCCGTAATGTTCTATGAACAACAGTGTGAGAAATTTGCAGCTCACTTCCAATACTCCGTGTGCTACGATATGGGTTGATGTCGATAAGGTCTAGTATTTGATCCTCAGCAGCTAAGATACGATTATGTCGCTGTGGTCCGCGATTGTTTATTTGTGGTATTACACTACCTGTTTCCAGAAGCCTCTGCGAAACAGCTACGAATGTCCTAGCATTGGGCAGGCGTCTGTTTGGAAACCTTTCCTTGTATAACATTCTTGCTATTCTGCAATTACGTCTGCTTTCCCCATAAATTAAGAGCATGTCATGTCTTTCCCTAATTGTATAATCGGCCATTATTTATCACAAATAAATACTGTCGCACTATTCTTAATTTTCGAACTTACACACTAATCACAACCGATTTTATTTATTTAAAAAATATATTAAATGGAAAGCAAACCACGAAGTCTACATCAAATAGATATCATTCAAATCACTTTACCGTTTATCTATTCTTATTTACAAGAATCGAAATCGCAAAAAACAATCGTAACTCTCAGTCGTCGTTAAAGTAAAAAATGTAGTAAATAAGTTGGTCTGTATGCCACGTTGCCATATCTATTCGGAGAAACTTACACTAAATTATAAAAGCATATTTCGAGTTTAAATAATCAATTTTCATTTTTAATGTGGCTATTAAAGATGTATAAGCTATTGAGTATTTACATATTTAGATTTACCGACATTTTGAAATCGAAATTATTGTATTATTCACTGTAGCAAGGGCTACATAAAATCTAACTTTATGTGTTCTTTTTGGCAAAACTATAGTTTATTTTAGAAAATGTTATAAAGCTTTTTGATTTGTTTTTGCCTGAAGTATTGTTCTTCAAAATCTTTGCACGCAAACCGTTTACACCCTGTATAATACCCAGTATTCTACAGGGTGTAAATGAATAGGTGCAAAAGATTTCACAATGTGAACATATGTCCGCAAAAGCTTCGTTACTGGTGTCAAGGTACTGAAATCTTCAGATTTTTTCAGTTTCTTTTCTTATGACTACTACTGTTTTTGAGATGTTTACTTAAATTTTGGAGCATCAATGCCTATATAAAATCTTCATAAAAAGATCACAGAAACCGTCATGAAAATCTACAGGGTGGTTTTCTGGGGTCACGTGTTCTTTCTGCCCCTTTAACCTTTTTCCAGTACGCCCCTGGCAATTGACAAAAATTGTAATTGAATCTCTTATGAATTTGCAATCTTTTTTATTGCTTGCGTTTTGTTCGTATCTTCCACTGATTTTGTGTAAAAAATGATCAATTTCATGTGTACCGTAAAAAAGACAATCCGTCCGTGATGCAAAGTGATATTATTATTTCAAAATCATTAAAAAAAACAAGTTTAGCTAACTTTGAAAACGAAGAGGTCAAATTAATTGCGAAAAAGGCTTACTTTCGGTCATTAGGTACACAGGAGTCTAGACGTCCACACATAGATCTTCATATTCGATTGAAAATTCCAGAAGAAAGTTGAATAACTTTACAAGAAACAATAATGCAGTTTCTTAAGTCTTCTATGTCTTGAACAGGAGTTCCACTATAAACCAACGTTTTTAAAAGTCGCCAAGTTGAAAAGTCTATCGGATTTAAATGAGATGAACGAGTTGGCGAAAATTGAGGTCCACCTCGACCTATCCAGCGATCTGGGTATGACTCATTCAAATATTAGCTCTCACACTAAAATGGGCAGGAGGGCCATCGTGCATAAACCACATTCCCGCTCTGACGCTCTGACACCTAAAGGATCAAGTAAGGCAACTCTTCGCTTAGAAATTGAATGTATGTATCTCCATTTAATGTAGGTGGAAGAAGATATGGGCCAATTAGGTGATCAATGTTTCCAATCCACACATTTAAAGAAAATCGTGCCTGGTGGTTATCTTCAACGATAGGATGACGATTTTTTTCAGCCCATACGTGGCTTCGTCAGAGAATAAAATATGCTCAAGAAATTCTGGGTGTTGCCTAATCATATCAAGCATCCAAAACGAAAATGCGAGACGGTTAGGAAAATCATGTGGTAACAGTGCCTGGACTCGTTGTACATGATATGAATATAACATCTGTTCCTTTAATATGACAAATACTGCCATATGATCAACATGCAATTGCAACAATGCTGGTATCGGATTACTCGTCAATTAAATTAAGTAAAGCTTCTTCTAACTGTAGCGTTCTAGTATCCCGGTTTCGACCACAATCATGTTTTCTAGGTTTGACTTGTTTCTCTTAGTCGTTGTTGAAACCGTCCAAACGAGTGTGATGAGGGGCAAACACGTTGAGGATACATTGTAGCATATCTTCTCGACGATTCTAAGGAATTACCAGTAGAGAGACCGTAGACGAAATGCATGTTAGCCATTTCTGAGTTTGAATAAACCGCCATATTGGTGAAAATTCGCGAGAAATCACGCACAATTATCATTGTGTGTCAGTAAAAATCAACGAGAGCAGATTAACAACAAATAATATGACAGCTGCCTACTAGAAAAATAAATAACAGAAAGATTGTTTATTTTTAACGGTACACATAAAATTGAACATTTTTTTATACAAACACAAAGGCAGATACGAAAAAACGCAAGAAATAAAAAAGACTGCAAATTGATTTACAATTTTTGTCAATTGCCAGGGTCGTACTAAAAAATGTTGCAGGGGCACAAAGAACACGTGACCCCAGAAAAAGTACCACCATGTAGATTTTCATGACCGTTTCTGTGATCTTATTATGAAGATTTCATAGAGGCGTTAATGCTCCAAAACTGAACCAAATATCTCGAAATCTTTAGTAGTTAGAAGAGGAACTTTTCGTTATGAAATGACTCGAGGAAGCACATCTTAAAATCTTTCGCATTTATTCATTTACACCCTGTATATTTAAATGTAAATATGATAATGTACTATCCTTGAATATGATTTACATTATCCATTTGTGTAGTGTAGAGTAGTGGTTTAAATTACGGGTTGTTATATCATTTTGTGAACAAATTAATATTTATTTTATGTAGAAATGCTTGATGTCACGCTTTTAAGTACATTGGATTGTAAACATATAACTTAATCTTAATATATTATTTATGTTCGTTATATATATATATATATATATAAATATATATATATATATATATATATATCTAACTGAATATATAATGGGAAAAGGACTCTACGTCATGGCTGAATGGAACAATATATTATCAGAAATCATGTACCAGATTTCTCGAAAACTATTTACATGAGTAACATGTCTAACAACAAAACAAATTGCACCTTTATTCGAAGATATCAGCTTTCTTGGCCATATCAGTGCATCTGTCCTCATCAAAAATCTCAAAGCGCACCGCAGATAGACATTCACTGGATGGATTCGTTAGGCATAAATAATGACAGCTTTGTGGGAAAAATTGTTTATTCAAAGAATTAATGAACCCATACCTCATCTATCAAGAAGAATAATGAGGTACAGAGCACATGGCATAATGAAGGTAGTGGTATTGAATTTATATTCTCTATTAAATCAATAGCAAGACCGTTTAGATAAAAAATATCACTTATTATTTATTGTAAATAATATTTCAAGATTAAATATTAAATCTGTTAAAAAATGACTATCCAAAAATAAAATTAAGTCGCTATATTGTTTTATGTAGAACCCTTGCCGATACCCTGTTAATAAATAATAAATAACTTTCTGACATTGATGAAACAGACGATATAATTACTTTTCGTTCGTTTGAGAGACACGAGGTCAAAGATTAAAACTACCATCAAAATATTGATTCAAAATACAAAGCTCTACCATTCTTTTACGACATCTGATAGCTGATCCTAAACAGACAGGCGGCAAACATAACATTTATCTGACAGATGAAGATTTAGAAATAAAAGTGTTATTAGAGATCAGGAACACAATGATTATAGCATTAGAAATAATGGAAGAAAGCAATTGAAATACCGAAAGCGACTTACAAATATGACAGTTATTTAATATTGACAGACGTATATTGAGCTGTCTGTTATTATATTATAAATCCTCCAATTTGGGTAGCAAGCGATTTTCTTTTTTGTTTGTGAATAGACTTGAAACTTATATTTCTATTCCATGGAAACTGAGGTATTACAGTCATGAAAATTGTTATGTAGAGCCTTCTCTTTCAATGGTAACATTCTAAAAGTTGGCATGTAGATTGCACTCTTGAAACAAGTGGACACATGCCAGTGGGGAACTAACTTTAAAGTTATTCAACTTCTCGGAAATTAAAAGTGAAAATTTATATATAGTCATTTTTGTCCTTAATCGACTAGATATGCGATACACCATTTAGCGAAACATTATTTATCTGAGCGGAGGAAAAAGGTTTGAATTAAGTCTATAGATCTATCAGCTTCAGTCTACAGATACTCCTTTCGCTGTTTAATCGGGCACTATTTAGTCATTTTAATTCAATTGTTAAAAATGAGGTACGGGGAATAGGTGTGTAATTTGCAATGCCGAAATCTTTACATAAATGATTAGACAGACCTGTAATAGGTCATTTTGAGAAATTTCAAAATATAACAGAGGCAGGTACTGAATAGTGTTTGCTGTAATTCACACTGTATTAACCGAATTTGACACATGACGTTTAAATTTACTTTTAGGCTTGATCCACAGTATAGTGCCGGTCACAGTCCGTTCCCGGTCTGATCTCGATCTCGGTCCGATCTCGGCCAGTGGCCGTATTCTGTAACTCGTTATCTTCGTAACGTTTCGATATGAGTATCGACTGTCGTTATGTACGACAGGGTTGCCAGAAGACTTTCGTCTAAGTCCCATGTATGCCCTAAAGTACCAAATAAGCACACTTCTTTCTTATTATGAACAAATATTATCATTTATTTTGAATTTGGCGATGACTGATTATCGAATGTATAATGTCAGACAACATTTAAAATATTGAAATAATAAGATGTGAGAACTTGAAAAATTTCGGATGTACCTACCATGTAGCGCAACATTTAAAATATGTAGACAAAAAGTTGAAAATACCCCGTACCTACATTTTTTAATTTAACGCTAGTGAGATGGTAACAAATACTACTCAACTGCACCTCCGAATAATGATTATCCTTTAAGTTTTCTAAATAATCTGAGTAAATCAAATTTGAATTTAATTCAAATTATATATAAATATAATTTAAAAAGATTTCAATTTAATTGCGAAGACTGCCAGTAAAAAGTGGCTAAACTGCTATTTGTAGACAAAATCGCCCAATTCACAATAAATAGTTCAGTTTGTCAAGTATGTAGTGCAACTTTAAAACATATCGAATATTTTATCGATATTCAAACGACGTTGTCGTTATCATTTAGAATGATAACGACGTTGTCGTTATGATTTCGAATGAAACGGAATGGACATTCCGTGGTGTAAAATTCTTAGAATGCAAAGTTATTAATTGTTTTGTGATTCCGTGTCTACTATTGTCTTGACTCAAGACTCTTGAGATCTGACACCAAATTTAAGTTTGAATTATTTGTAAAACAGATTTAAGTTTGCCAACACATTAAAATTAATGGTGGATAACAGAGAGAGAAATCAAATTTTAAAAGTCTCTTGCAGTTCACAGTTCTCTAATCGAGACACTCTCAAAAATAGTCTCATGGATATTAGACTAGGTAAATTTATATATTAGATGGTAATAGAATGTTACATTTGTGATATTAATAAATAGTTGTTTATATGTCGCTGTTTAAAATGTACATATCTATTATTTGTTGAGTAAAAAAACTCTTGAAAAATGTGTTCATATTTATTTAATAAACAATTTACTAATGGTTTCCCATTATTAAACTAGTACAATTTGCCATAAATATGTAACTGTTGAGAGGACAAACCAATATGAAATTAATATAAAACAAAAAATGGTACCTGATGCTATCAAAGTACTGACTAATCTAGTCTTCATTAGAAAAAACTCACACTTGTACCATAAAAATGAAGCTCTCCACAATCATTATTTGCAAATCTACACAGCCTAGTTATAGGACTGTGTATACTGTAATTAGTTTAATGGAACTGAACAAAACAGAATTCATGAACACATTATTCAGCATAAAGTAAACATTTACAGTATTAAAATTTATTAACCATATCATTCCCAAATATATTAAATAATATTAGAACTAAATGCACTCCCTGAGAGACGTTCGACGTGAAAGAAATGTTATTGAAGTCAGTATACACAACATCAACTTGTCACTTCTCCAAAGTCCACAATAGGCGAGTATCAAACTTGTAGTAGAACGTCTGTCTAGCAGCTTTAACATTATTAAACTGAGTTGGTATCCTAGTTGCACTAATATATTATAAATATTTAGAATGATAAATATTTCTCAAAATGGGCGAAAGTTTTCAGTAATGCACTTTTCTCCATTGACACATGTGAGTCCGTTTCTGCGTCTGCATAATTCGGAAACCTCTCAACCATTATTTCTATCCAGTGCCAACGCTTGCAGTTCCCGTTGTTCATCATCATCTTTGTCTTTGCCGTCGAAAGGAACAATAATCATTTTAATTAATCACGGTTAAGTGTTAACCTCACTTTATTTGACACCATACGCACTATCGACTATCGACTGGATAGGTAAAAATGACACCGTTTCGTTTCGTTTCGACTCATAACGACTTACAGAATACGGCTGCTGAGCTCGTTCTCTGTCATCCTGACGTCTTAAACTGTCAATAGTCGAAGTTGGATGTGCCTCGTAACTCATAATAAAATTAATTCAAGTACAATATTTTATTACTTCTAATATTTACGGGCGAAAAATGTCATTGAATTATTCGATTGAAGAATTATCTATTATATAGCTTCATTTTGAAGAAGATAATTGTAGCAACCCACGAAAAGAAAATGAACCAAAGAGAAGAATGTGGGTGCATCCGAGTTTATTGCAACGAGGAGGGAGAATACCTCACTCTCTATGTTCATTTAATTAAAGAAGTAGAAAAATTTTCCAATATTGTCGAATACATCTGGGTACATTCGAAATGATTTTAAAGAAAATTATGTCAAAAATACTAAAAGAAAACACAACATTTCATTTCAGTTTACATCATATAGAACAATAAAATAGGTCAGTTATTTCTTTTGTAAAACTGTATTTTGAATTTATATTTTTTTCACGAATTTTAAGCCACCTTTTACACAAAGAATAATTTAGTTATGTTAAATATATACAGTAACTATCAACTACTTGTCAATTTCACTATTAATAACTGGCTGGCAGGCAATAAATACTGTCTAACATCGAAATGCCAAGCTGTAGACCTCTTCACTAATATCTGTATATTTCTACCAAAATCCATATGAACGAAAAATTATTTTTCTATTGACAACAGGGGGGGGGGGTACCAAAATGACAAATCTGAATTTTAGTTATGGGCGTTAAATTAAAGGGAAATAAATATTCCAGGTTTAACCTCGAATTCCGAACTAATACAATTTTGGGTAAATCCAAAGGGTTTTTATATTATAGATTTCAATTTTACTGGAACTAGAGAATATTTAGGTATACCATTCTTTAGGATTGATATATCACTCCTGATTTCTCCGACTATCACATCACAGTAATTTTCTCCGAAACTACTTGAGGGGAAATGTTAAAATTTTGTAACAATGTAGAATTTGATGACCCAACTAGGGGTAAATCCACGAAACTATTGAGCCTAAAATTTTGAAAAAAAATGAAGGTAGGAGGTTGCTCAAAATTTACAGGAAAAATAAGGAGAAAAACAGAATTTTAATTTTAGGGTGCAAGCATTAAATGAAAAATTAAAAAAGTTTCAAACCATCATGTAGTGAATCAAATGAAAGGGCTCATTCTGAGGAAAACAAATAAATATTTTTTATATTTTAAAAATATGTAGTTTAAAAGATATTACCAAAAATATTCAAATAATTACACATCCCCCCTTTTCTCCGAAACTATAAGACGTAAAAATTGAAAAAAAATAGAGATATAGGGCCTCACCTGAACTTTACAGGAAAAATAAGGAGAAACCCCTAATCCTAATTTTTTGGGGGCACATTACAGAATTAAAGGAAAATATAAAATTATTTTTTCAACCCACCTGTATAGCTCTAATTATAGTCTGCTTCATATTTCAGCCATCCTATATATGCTACTTGTGAACTACTTGTGAATATAAAAAAACTTTAACCACCGTATAGACTACAATTCAACTTTATTTTATAGCTCAAGCACCGTGAATAAACAACTGCTTCTAATATTTTTTTCAACCCATTTCATAAGTATAATAATAGCTCAAGTATCACAGTGGGTAAGATTACCATACTATAAATATAAACCAGAAGCTGTTTTAGAAAACAACAACTACAAGCTGTACTGGGACCACACGATGCTGACTGATCGGTCTGTTGCTCACAATAGACCAGATATAGTTTTGGTAGATAAAGTCTCTCGGAAAACAACTTTAATTGACATAGCAATTCCCAACAACAATAATATAAATATCAAGCAGGGTGAGAAAATAACCAAATATAGAGATTTGGAATTTCAAATAAAGACTCAGTGGAACTTGAACAACACACGAACTGTACCAATTGTTATGTCAACAACAGGACTAGTCCCAAAACATCTATTAAATAATTTAAAATACCTCGGTCTGGACGAACATCTTTACAAACAAATGCAAAAAGCCGTCTTGTTAGGTACAGCCCGAACGGTCAGGAAATTTATGGGAAACTGCCGCCACGACTCCAACCACGGGCCTGAAAACCTGGCAAGGGCTCCCACAGAGCTAAACCCTTTTGATATCTAGGATGTTCAGTTTTGCTCCCTAATGAGACGACACTGGTTGCCGTTGACCGACCTTCCCAAGGGATTCTACCTGCGGTCGGGTTAGCGTCAAGTTGACGGGAAGAAGGGAACTTTTGCCGTCACACATATGAAAATAGACTCTTAGTTTAGTATTCATTCAATTCTGTTCTGATATATAACTTCTCGTTCATATGTAACACTGTGTAGTTGTTTTTACGTTCAAATATATATTCTTCGTTACACTGTGTTTTCGTTCGGTAAAAAAGAAAATATAGTAGATTACAACCAGCGAAACTTCGATAATCTACAACTCTACATATGGTCCTTCTCCCCGTGATACACTTGACGAAACAGAGAAGCCCTTTGGATTGATGGTTTATGGTCGCTGAATACGGCGCGATTTCCAGGTACCTATTCCACTGTATCATTCATTTTCATTTGTTGTCTTACCCGAGTGAACGGTTTCTTCACCTGTACACATTGGGTAATGTAAGAAGTGCTCTGTCAGCTACAAATTGTTATAAATTCAGTTTATTTGCATTTATTTCAAATTCTTTGAAGTGCTGTGGTTATAAAACACACATTCAAAATTTTCCATATAAAAGAAGTGCGTCTGACAAACATTCTTACTAACTTACAAATTCAATTTAATTATTTGCTATTCATATTAGCTAAAGTTCTTTGTTTTGTCAAATTTTCATCCAAATTTAAATTTGTTGTGTATATCACACATTCTTCGAGATAAATCTTATTGGCGAGAAGTGCTGTGCATATCACACATTTCAATTCATTTAACATTTTAATTACTGCTTGCTCTAAGATCAAACATATTCATAAATTAATATAAGATACTTTAACAAACTGTTGTGCTTTCCACATACTTTTTTATTGTACCTACTTATATTAATTTAAGGTGTTCATTCCTTCTCATTTTTTAACTTTGTGAGTGCACGTAGAAAGTCTTAGGCTATTATTAGGATCAGTATTGAGAATTATTTCAGTTTAAATATTTAACATCACCATGTCACTTAATAATTCTGAATGAACAGCAAGCTAATCTTGATTAACATAAGAGAAAAAGGGCAACCCTAAGATCCAAATTAACAATATTTAAAAATTATATCGATAATATTGATCAAAACCTGTTTCCTGAAACTGAAATCAGATTAAGGCTGTCTAAAGCTGAATGTTTGTTACCTTTATACGAGGAACAGCAGGATGAAATAGATGGCTTAGTCGACAACTTGATGATGAGGTAGTTTACAGGGAACAATTTGAAAGTGATTATTATTCCGCGATCTCTAAAGCTCAAGATATGCTTGCTAAAACTAAAATCACAAGCGTACCATCTTCAAATATAAATGAAATTCATTGCACACTCAACAGGTCTCAATGCTGTCTGATAGCCAGCCGGCTTCTACTCGTTCTATTGAAACCGAGACTAACAAACCTATCTCTATTTCAAATATAAAATTACCAACTGTCCAGCTTCCAAGATTTTCTGGCAACTACGAAAGTTGGCTCGAATTTCATGATCACTTTCAGTCAATGATTATCTCAAATAGAAACATCAGTTTAATACAAAAATTTCACTATCTTAAATCTTCTCTTAGCGGCGCGGCAGAAAAGTTGATTCACAATCTACCCGTGTCATCAGACAACTTCCAGATAGCATGGCAAATTTTAATTGAACGTTTTGCAAATCGCGAGCTACTGGTCTACAATCACACCAAAGGCATTTTCAACTACTACCTTCCACACCATGGAGTAATGAGAGAGGACAGTCTCACAACAAAGCTTCGTGTGGTGTTCGACGGCTCCTGTTCCAGTACTTCTGGTGTGTCTCTCAATGACATTCAAATGGTCGGTCCAGTATTACAGAATGACTTGTTATCAATTTTGTTAAGGTTCAGGCAACATTCTTATGTTGTGTCCGTGGATATCGAAAAAATGTATCGTTAAGTCCTAGTCGAAAATAATCAGAGAAATCTTCAGCGAATTTTATGGAGGTGTGATTCTTCTCAACCTTTAAGCTCTTATTCTCTTAATACAGTTACTTATGGCACAGCTTCTGCCAGCTTTCTGTCTACAAGATGCTTACTTCAATTATCATATGATTATGCTAACACGTTTCCTGAAGCCGCGAAAATGATTCAAAATGATTTTTATGTTGATGACTTGTTGACAGGGTCAGACTCTTCATCAGATCTTCTTGCATATTGTCAACAGATTTCTCAAATCCTAAATGCAGGCTGTTTTCCACTTCGCAAATGGGTTTCAAATGATCCATCAATCGTAGCTGGTATTCAAAATTTCATACCTTCTTCAGATGAATGTTTTCTCTAGGTTCCAATGAAAATACCAAGACCTTGGGTCTGCAACGGAATCCCAAATTGGACTCACTCTTATATTCTATTGATTCAGCTTCTCTTCCCAAAACCGTAACTAAAAGGTCCATCCTCTCTGGGATAGCCCATATCTTCGACCCTTTGGGTTTACTGGCTGCTTCCGTCATCAAAGTTAAAATGTTGATGCAACAGCTGTGGTTAGAAAAACTAGAGTGGGATCAATCTGTTCCTTTATATATTCATAAAGAATGGCTTACCTTTCGAGATCAGCTTTCTCAAATTAGCACTCTCGAAATTCCTCGTAAGGTAAAATTGAGCAAGGCCTCTTCTATTGAGTTGCATGGGTTTTGTGATGCTTCTGAGGCTGCCTATGGCGCATGCATCTATATTCGCAGCACTGATCAGTTGGGAAATACAAAGGCTCAACTTCTGTGCGCTAAATCTAAGGTGGCTCCGCTTAAGAAGATAAGTATCCCGAAGCTGGAACTCTGTGGTGCTCTAGTTCTCAGCAGACTTTCCACAAAGGTTCTTGAATCCAGTCCCATCAAGTTCGATAAAATTTACTACTGGTCAGACTCCACCATCGTCTTAGGGTGGTTGAAGACCCCGCCTCACTTGTTAAAGACCTTTGTTGCGAATAGGGTTTCGGAGGTTCAATCTAGCACCAATGTATCATGTTGGTATCATGTCAGTACGAAGGCCAACCCGGCTGATCTTCTTTCTAGGGGAATAAATCCCTTGGAGTTGCTTTCTTCTGAAATGTGGTGGAATGGTCCTGATTTCCTGCGTAAGCCCAGTGAAAATTGGCCGAATCTTCATTCCAATGTGGAACTACCTGAATTAAACAAATTACGCTAGTGACACTAGCAGTTACAAACGTTTTTAAATTTTCTTTTGAACGTTTCTCAAATTTTACATGGTTAAGACGCATATACGCATACCTTTTGCAGTTCATTCATAATTCTTTGTCCAAGCTTCGAGGGCATAAACGAGCATCCGGTCCTTTATCTTGTCAGGAATTAGAGGCAGCCCTCATGCATCTAATCAAACACTCCCAGTCTGACTCGTTTCACTCTGATATTGAAAACTTATCTAAAGGAAAGCCTATTTCGTCCAAGAGTCGGGTCTTGTCACTCAACCCTTTCATTGATGAAACAGGGGTTCTTAGGGTAGGGGGCAGACTTCGAAATTCTCCATATGAATATACCAAGAAGCATCCTGCTCTTCTTTCATGTCATCACCATTTTACAAAGCTCTTATTTCGACACGAACATCTCAGATTATTGCACGTTGGACCTCAGCAATTGCTTTATTCAATCAGAGAAACATATTGGCCTATACTTGGAAGGAATCTAGCAAGACAAGTTGTTCATCAGTGTATTTCCTGTTTTAAGGCTCACCCTAGATCACAAAATCCTCTCATGGATGACCTTCTTGCATTTCGTGTAACTCCTTCTTTTCCATTTCTTAAAACAGGAGTTGACTATGCAGGGCCATTCACTCTCCGAGACCGCAATGGTCGAGGATTTAAAACATATAAGGCTTACGTGAGCATCTTTATATGTCTAGCCACGAAAGCCATTGATCTGGAACTTGTCAGCGATTTATCAACAGAGTCCTTTATTGCTGCGCTGAAGAGATTCACCTCTAAGAGAGGTAAACCCCTTTGTATTTATTCTGATAATGGAACCAATTTCGTCGGTTCCAATAATAAATTAATAGAGCTAGGTAAGTTTCTTAAAGATAGGAGGAATGACATTCTAAATTCAGCTGCAAATCAAGAAATTTCATGGCACTTCATCCCTGCCTACTCACCCCATTTTGGCGGCATATGGGAGGCGGGAGTTAAGTCGATGAAGAGCCATCTTAGACGTATTTGGTCAGGCGCACTTTTGACCTATGAGGACTTTCAAACTACCCTTATACAGGTGAAGGCAATCTTAAACTCAAGGCCTCTGAGCCCATTGTCATCAGATCCTTCAGACCTTTATCCAATCACACCTTCCCATTTCCTAATCGGCCGTCCAATGATGTCTATCATAGAGGCATCTGTCATTGCCCTTTAGGAGAGTCGCCTCAGTCGTTTCGAGAGGCTGCAGCGTCTGCGACAAAGCTTTTGGAAAAGGTGGTCCATAGAATATATCTCTGAGCTTCAGAGTCGGCAAAAGTGGAAGAACAACAAGTCAAAGCTGGTTATTGGTGTGTTGGTTCTGGTGAAGGATCCAAATTTAAGCCCGCTTCAATGGAAATTGGGCAGAGTAGTCAAACTTCACCCAGGGTGAGACGGGATTTCTCGTGTAGCCACCCTTCACACCTCCAAGGGTCTAATCCGAAGAGCAGTCTCCAAGCGACGACTTTCGTTTCGAGTCTCGTATCGTAAACATGCCACCCAAGACAAGTGGTAAAGCTGCAAAGAAAGCCGGAAAAGCTCAAAAGAACATTTCAAAGGCTGACAAAATGAAGAAGCGCAGGAGGAAGGAAAGCTATGCCATTTACATTTACAAAGTATTGAAACAAGTACATCCCGATACCGGTATTTCCAGCAAGGCCATGAGTATCATGAACAGTTTCGTCAACGACATTTTCGAACGTATTGCTGCTGAAGTTTCCAGACTGGCACACTACAATAAACGTTCCACTATTACAAGCAGGGAAATTCAAACTGCTGTTCGTCTACTATTGCCCGGTGAACTCGCCAAGCACGCAGTCAGTGAAGGAACTAAAGCAGTTACCAAATATACCAGCTCCAAATAAATCAGACAATTTTCGCATTAATAGTATACTTGATAAAATCGCTACCTTCAAGCGACGATGCATCATAGCAGTTTCATTGAAAGACCAGTCTTTCAAGACGGGGGCCATGTTCAGTTTTGCTCCCTAATGAGACGACACTGGTTGCCGTTGACCGACCTTCCCAAGGGATTCTATCTGCGGTCGGGTTGGCGTCAAGTTGACGGGAAGAAGGGAACTTTTGCCGTCACACATGTGAAAATAGACTCTTAGTTTAGTATTCATTCAATTCTGTTCTGATATATAACTTCTCGTTCATATGTAACACTGTGTAGTTGTTTTTACGTTCAAATATATATTCTTCGTTACACTGTGTTTTCGTTCGGTAAAAAAAGAAAATATAGTAGATTAGAACCAGCGAAACTTCGATAATCTACAACTCTACAAGGATATCTGGGGTTTAGTGAATTTTCCCTTAAAGGCACTCATAGAGTATAACTTCCCTCCTATTTCAACCATATTATATATATGCAGCTGCTTAGGGGCCACCTAATATACTTTTTTTTCAAGATTTATTAAATCCATGTAATTCTACTCCGCTCTAACTTTCATCTATCCTATATATGGAACACCCTGTAAAATTACAATATAAATATCGGTAATATCGGTTGATTTTTTTAAAATCGAAACATGTTACGAGTACATTGGCATATTTAGAATTTTGAAAAAACTGACTAATTACGTGTTACCGGACATAGTAGCTTTTCCTCTATATCTACCGTTTTTATCAATGTAGGGAAATAAAATGTATACCAAATTTTAAGTCAAACTATAGGCTTCGTAACAAAAAAAAAAGATTGAGCAAAACTCAGTTGGGTAGTTCTGACGTGATGCCCGAACAAACAAACAAATAGACATACTACAATTTTATAATAGTATAAATATAAAGATAACTAGCCCTTACCCGCGGTTTCACCCGCGTACGGAAGTAGAATTCGACGCAAAAAGAAATAACTTATGAAGCATATGAGCTATCCTAAATAACAACTTTAACTAGCTTTTGTGAACCACCCTAAGCCACCCTATATAACAATGTCTATCAACTTTTTTTTGAACGGCCTTGTACAATTATAACTCTACCACCCTGTATACTTAGAACTCTACTCCACACTATACAACTATCCTGTATATGAAACAGCTTATAGATCATAACATTTCTTTGTCATATTTTTTTAACCCACCTCTATAACTGTAATTATGCTTCGCCACATATTTCAACCATCCTATATAAACTTCTTGTGGATAAATAATTTTGTTAAGCACCCTATAAACTATAATATCACTCCATCTTAAATTTCAACAAAACTTTATAAACAACTGCTTTTAACATTTTTTCAACCCGTTTCATATGTATAATATAATATAATAATTCGAGAGCATAAATCAAATATATTACATAACACATTTTTCTAAGATTTTTATAAATATAATTCTTTTTACCCTTATTTCAACCATATTTTATGTATGCAACTAATTATGAGCCAAAGAATATAACATTTTGTTATCCACCCTGTATAAATATAATGTTTCTCCGTCCTTTTTTCAACTATCTGGTATATGCAACTATTTATGGCCCACCCAGTTCAACTCTTTTGAACCACCCCCTATAACTAATTCCACTCCCCACATTGTATATATTCAGTTGCTTAAGAACAACCTAATATAAATTTTTTTAAAAGACTTTTTGAACCCATTTAATTATATAACCGCTATATGTTTCTCGTATAATATCTACGGAACACCCTGTAGAATTAGACTAGGTATATGAGTTGAGTTTTTTTTTTTTAAATCGAAACAGGTTACATTGGTATATTCAGATTTTAAGTCAAACTATATATAGGCTTTGGAACAAAACAAAATTCAGAAAAATCAGTTCCGTAGTTCTTACGTGATGCCCGAACAAACAAACAAACATACAAACAGGCAAACTGGCAGTTTTATAATAGTATAGAAGATATTCTTTCATAAAGTTCAGTAATCAAAGAAATAAATATATTTCTCTTCATACACATAACAGTAGTTTTCTGTAACAGAAAATTTGAGAAATTATCTTAATAAAACTCATATTTTCAATTTGGTAGATTTGCTCTTGGTAACAGTTTATTATTTCAGTTTTCATTTTGCACCCCTTCCTCAAAAAATCCCAGTTCCGACCCTGTGTTCGATCTAGGTTCGTTCAAAATATATTTCAAAGATATTTTTACCGGAGCGGGACTCGACCGGACCTTGACTGGCCTGGAAGTGTGAATACAAACATTGTGTCTATTTGCGAATATTTTACCAGACCTGGAACGGACCGAGAACGGATCGTGACTATTATTTTATGAGATATCTTGACATTTAAGTTTAGAAATTTTTGTAGAACATTTATTTGACATTTCTGTTGGCGTTTACTGTTTTTTGCATATATTCTGTCGATATTCAGATTGATTGACCTCTTTCCGATAAATCAGTGAAGATTCACTGAACTGCAGTCTCTTAATTGTATTTCTGATTTTCTGGAAACGATAAATCTTAGGTTAAGGAAAATTATATGGTATCTTTCCATTATATTACTTAAACATTGCAGTTTAAATAATCGATGGGCATACATAAAAGATAAAAAAAGATAATTATTAACCGACTTCAAAAAGAAGGAGGTCTCAATTATTCTGTATCTATGTTTTTTTAAGTTTGTTCACCGATTACTCGGAAACGCCTAGAGGAATTTAGACCATTTTACTGGATTCTGCTTGGGGGGATAGCGAAGTGGTCCCATATTTTTTTCAGTAACATAGCTGGTACCGCTTCCTAGAAAATGGGGAAAAACTGTTATAAACTATTCTCAGATACTCTATGCCTTGGTGGAGGCGCCGGCATTATTAAAATTTTAAAACTGTTATTCGGAACGTGGGACAAATTGAAAAGAGATTGGATTAGTTCCGCGATATCTCAAAGAGGTCAGAATTTTTTTCATAACTTGTATCGTTTCTTACACAATGGGGAAAAACGTTTACCTATTTTCTTATATTCTAAGCCTTGGTGGGGTCGCCGGTATTATAAGCTTTGATGGAGTTACTGGTATTAACTGTTCGGAACTTGGGGTAAATTGTAAATAAGATGAATTAATCAAAATAAATGTCAGTTAATATGTTTGTACAGTGGGTATTCATAAATCAAACGATTTCTTTTTTATTAATAATTTTAAGACAAAGAAAGTTATTCTTCACAAACAGATTGTTTACATGGTCTAAAACAACAGTAATCATTCCATGTCAATTTTTTATTACCTGTAGACAAGATTAGTCATCAAAGAGGACTTTTGATTACAAATTAAAATATCCTCATTTCTGTTAAGATGTAAAATTGTTATCAAATAGAAGTAATCTAATACTATAATACGAGCAAGGTTTGTTTGTATATATACAAGTATGTATATATGTAATTGAGTTCTGGAACAACGGTTCGATGAAATTTTCCAATTTAGAAGTTTCAATGGATAGAAATCGATTGGCGAGGGTCTCATTTGTGGGAAAAATCGTTTTACTTAGAAATTAAATAATTAAAAAAATTATTGACAGTTTGCGACAATCAAGATAACTGCTTTTTAATTTAAAGGCTTTCAATACAGGATGATTTGGTAACCTACGTAAGAGTGAGATTCGTCTTGTAAAAAATCTTTCAATACAGGGTGATTTGAGAGTGAAACTGCTCTCATAAACATTTTTTCAATACAAATTGTATTTGTATGTTCCGAACATGTAACTATTTTATGCCTCCCTCATATTTTGCAAGCATTAAATTTTTACACCTGGAGATTTCAAGTTTTTAAAGTGATAAAATTGCCAAGGCAGGCAATATAAATATAAATATAAATTTGTGGTGTAGAATTATAATTATATAGGGTAGTTTTGAATATGTTAGGTGGTCCATAAGATTTGCTATGCAGGATGGTTAAAATAAGCGTCGAATGGAATTACAGTATACAGGGTGGGTAGAAAAAAGCAAGAAAAAATAATTATATAAGTTAGCTTATAGCAGTTGGAAATTAATGATAGCTGACATACAGGGCGGAGAACAAAAGAACGTACAGCTAAATGACATATATATATATATTTTTCATGAGGTCATTAATGTAGTCTGTATGACGTCATATACAATTTTTTTAAATGCGAAGCCACATTTTTCATTACTGATTTGGAATGAGCGGAAAATTTCAGGTCCGAATATGACTTTGACCATGACCTTGAGTTGTACCTTCATGGTCATTCCAAGATCAAAGTTTGTTTGAAAAATCAACCTATTATAGCCAAATTAGGTGTACGGGGACTTTTCGACGTCGCTGATTTCGAATCTGTACTCAGTTTTTCGTAATCAGATTTTGAAAATTGGCAATTTGAAAAAAATCAACCAACCTACTCCCAATTTGGTATACGGGGGTTTTCGACGTCGCTGATTACGAATATGAAATCAGTTTCTGAAAATTTTCAAAACCAGTAGTGGTCAAGTTCAACGTCAAATTTGTTTTTCATTTGGAATACCCTCTTTAAATCAGTCATCTTTCGGATCAGGATTAAAAACATCGATTACCGTTAGTTGGTTGTGAATTTTGAAAAACTGATCCCAGATTCGAAATTAGCGATATCGAATACCCCCGTACACTTAATTAGCTATAATTGGTTGATTTTTCAAAAAAATTTTGATCTTGGAATCAACCGGAAGATCAAGTCCAAAGATTATGGTCAAAGTTATATTTCTTTTCCGAAACCTTAATAGAAAATGTGGCTTCGCATTTAAAAAAATTGTGTATGACGTCATACAGACGACATTAATGACGTCATGAAAATCTATTTATGTCATTTAGCTGTACGTCTTTTTGGATTATGATTTCTTTTGTGTAAGCAAAAAAAATGGTGCAGATGGCGTTCTTTTTACTTAATGACGAAGTTCACTCTTATTTTTGACAAGTTTACCCTAGTCCGCCACCTTGATGGTAACGCTCTAGGCAGACACCTCTAGGGGAATTTGCTTAAATATATCACAATCTTGCATGCAGCCAATTTTGGAACGTTTAGTCGGTGATAAGCATGACCAAACAAAATTACCATTTTCACACCCTGTAACTATCCTCGGTTATCACTTCCATTGAAACGTGCTATATTTCAGGAATTGAACTTAATTCGATACATTCTGTCCATTTTCAGGATGACGAGCAAAATCCTGGTCTATCTCTCTTACTATAATAATATTTGCATACCTGCTCTATGGAAGCAGGTCTAGTATTTAGTGTCTACCTCTACCACAGGTCCACTCAAACACACAGAAAATTTTTTATGAAAATCGGTATAGCTGTAGGATTGTTCCAAAAATATGTGTTCCTAGAATCCAATTGTAGCACCATCTACCGGACTCAATTGTCGAGTAGAAAAGGACCTGATGATCCGCAAACGGCTGACCAAATCTTCATAAATTATAGCTTAGGACCATCGTGGGTTAAAAATATAACAAATGTAACTTAAAAAAAATAAGCATAAAATAATTAAGATTGCAGTGTTATAATTGTAATGATTTTTTTACACAATCTGTAATAATTTCCGCCCATAAAATAAAAATAAATAGTTTACTTGTATTTGGCAATGACTAGTCTTAAATTTTATTTAAAAAATGTATTTATGTGATTTTGATTATTTTACTGAAATTGTTTAGTGTATTAGGGATGTGTATTAGGGTTGAATCTCTAATCTGCTGTTTCTGTTTTTAATTTTATTGAAAATACATAATTTAAAATTTTATTATTTGGTGATCTTTAAAATTGTTTTTCTAATTACACTAATTTGTAGATTACAATCTACCTAACCGATGTTTAACTCATTTTGCGCTAATTAATGTTAATGTGACCGGAATTCATCCTATAAGTCGCGAAATCGACATTCATCCGATATTTCACGGAATGCAAAATGTGGTTCGTCTGGCGCATCCAGTTCGGCGGCTGGCTTTGATCAAGTTCTAGCCCAGGAAGGAAATCTCTCGGCGGCTCTCTGACTTTCTGGAGAATGCCGAAATATATAAATACGGATAGTATAGTAAAGATCACGTGTTCAAGATATAAATTGTAACTAGTTCTGTGAATATAAATTGTCTTAAAGTAGTGGAAATAAATTAGAGTCAGTTGAACTGTGTTTATAAATAAATCTAAGAATCCGATTGGGAATATAAAAACATTACAGTGGCGTCAGGTGTTCGGTATATTTGTGGAACTTTTAAAGTAGTAAATAAATAGACAATGTTTAAAGCGGTGACGGATTTAAAAAAAGACAATTTACTACAAAACTCTAAAAGAATCCTTAGAGGCCCAATTACTGGAAAATTCTAAATCCTTAGAAGAAAAATTACTAGAAAAATCTAAATCACTAGAAGACAAATTACTGGAAAATTGTAAATCCTTAGAAGAAAATTCGAAAAGCTTGGTAGAGTAAAATTCAGAAATGCTGGAAGAGAACATAGTCGAGAATGAAGCTCGGATGAAAGACCTGAAGCAGACGACAATAAAAAATTAAAAGCGAATCGAAGAGCTAAAGCAGACAATGGTCGAAGGGCTGAAGCAAACGACAGTCAAAAATAAAACGCGGATAAAAGAGCTAATACAGATAATGCGAAACTCCAACAAAGACCAAAAGCATAAACAGTTCAGAAATAGTGGATTCGAAAATTGGCCTCGAATGCGCAAGACACAAAATGAAACCTCCCTAATCTCATGGAAATTCGTCATTCACGAATTGGAGGCTGCAGCAAAGCTAAACGGATGGTCGGCAGAGGAGAAGGCAATAGCATTAACCCTCGCCTTAAGAGGGCACGCTACAGATATTTTGCGTTTTTGTATGGACACAGACATTGATAGTAGCTCGATCGACTCAATTAGTGGATGCACTGGCTCGTACTCTGGAATTCGAGGCGGCGAAAATTGCCTGTAGAGGTCAGGGCAGAGAAAGAGAATCAGAAGATGGCGGAAATGATGAAGTTTCTGTAAAGGACTTAATAGAGGAAGTTCTTACCGAAAAAAGATAGCGGAGAGGTCGGAAGTGTGGTAAGGTAGGATATATAAGGAGTTGCAAGGGTAGCAACGGAGTACCGACTTCCTCGAACAAGCCATAAGAATGCTGATGCCTTATCGAGGAGACCATGCCCTGATAATTGCAAACATTGTCAGCGGACAGAAGAAAAAGGGGCTGTTCTCCATAGAACTACCGCCTTCGATAACCATTGACAATCTGAGAAGATCCAGAAAGACCAGAAATTAGATCCGGAGTTAGAAGAAGTTATCCGGCGGAAGGAAGAAGAACACAAACCTATGGTTCAGGAGATCTCCCGTTTCTCACCCAACATAAAGTCATATTGGGCTCAATGGAACTCTCTCATCCTGAAGAGGAGGGCAAGAACAGAAAGCAGATTGTATTCTCCAAAAAATAGGAGACTGGAAGTTTTGCGAGAACTACATGCCGATACAACCGGAGGACATTTGGGAGTGGCGAAAACCCTGGGGAAGTTAAGAAAATGCTTCTATTGGGTAAACTGCCAAGTAAATGTCAATGATTGGTGCCGGAAATACGGTGTATGCAGCAAGTAATGGGCCTCAAAAGTGATCAAAACTTCCCATGAAGTAATATGATGTTGCCGGTCCATTTCCTGAATCTGACTCCGGAAATAAGTACATTATAATGGTGATGGACTATTTCAGTAAATGGGCAGAAGCTTATGCCTTGCCGAATCAAGACGCCTTGATCGTTGCTGATGTACTTGTCAAAGAATGGATCAGCCGTTTTGGTGTGACCTTGGAGTTGCACTCAGACCAAGGCAAAAATTTAGAGTCTACCCCTTTTCAAGATGTCTGCAAACTTCTGAAGATTAATAAAACACGGACGACAGCATTACACGCGCAATCCGATGGAGTGGTACAACGGCTGAATTGGACCATAAACCGCCATTTGTCAAAGGTAGTCTCTGACCACCAAAGAGACTGAGACCAGTATCTTCACTTGTTCCTTATGGCATATCGTTCATCTGTGTACGAGTCCACGGGTCAGACCCTGGGCCGTGTTATTATGGGTAGCGAATTACGACCGACTACAATGCGATCTGAAGTTTGGATGTTCCCCTAGAGTAGAAGCCGCAGGTGAAGTCTATGTAAGCCAGTAACGTCAAAGGATGAATGACATCCACAAGCGAGTCCGGTGAAATATCGGGAATGCCAGTGCCCGAATGAAGGAAACCTACGACATCAAAGCTGAAAGCGGGGAATTCCAAGTTGATCATCTTGTTTGGTTGTATAATCCCCCATCGTCGTCGTGGATATTCGTCCGAACTACAAAGATCTTGGGAGGGGCTTTACCAAATAGTAAAGCGGATCAGCGATGTTGACTACAGAATAAGGAAGCTACCTCAAGGAAAACCAAAAGTAGTACATTTCAACATGTTAGCCCCTTATGCCGGATGTCCTGACGGCGAAGGTGACCAAGCCCAAGTTCGCAGCATCCAACCACCCGATGCCGAGATGACATTCGAACAGTTTATGGCACTATACTCTGATGTGCAGAAAGTGCAAATATCGCCACACCAGGAAGGACATTCATTTGATATTTCAGGGAATCCGAAATCTTGTTCGTCTGGCGCATCGAGGTCGGCGGCTGGCTCTAATCAAGTTCTCGAAGAAATATAGTCTGAACTGAACCGATGTGTTAAAATAAAGACGTTACAGTAACCTGAAAATATTAATCTGCTATGTGTCAATAACTATTGTGAAGTAGCGGCCAACAAAAACAGTTTACTAACATTAAATACCTTAGACGTGCTTCTATAATTAAAGTAGGTATGTGTAAGGAGAATTACTGATAATCAAAATAGCTTAGAACTCCTCAAATTTAGTGTATCTAATAGAGTTGCTATAAAATCTTAAAATTGAAAAATGGACAAGATTTTATTTTCAATAAGAAAATTATTGTCAACTTTTTCTAGTAGTTGGTTACATAATTACGATGTACCTGAAGTTAATACAGAACTAAACATGCTTTAATGTCAATAGGTTTCAGGTGATGAGTTACGTATGAACGTAACACGAAAATAAAGAATTAAAACATTGTATGATTTAAAGTGCATATAATAAATTCAATACAATACTAGTTATTAAGTACAAGTATGCTAACAATATGTATTTTTAAAGACCTTTTTGTAAGTCTTCAATTTTCGTCGTCGTCTTTATATATTCGTAATGATTAATATTATTCAAGTGTAAGTTTAGTGAACCGACGAAATAAGAGAATATAGGTGGATATCAAACAGAACAACCATTGCTCTACGGGGGTCGATTCGAATACTGATATCTTTTTTATTTACATAACAGGATCACAAAATTATCTTCTGATCATATTCGACGGGGTGTCAGATTCATAAATCCGATTACGTTTTCGACTTCTTCATGGATGTCAGCGATTATAAATGATTCCATCCGACAGTACTTGTGGAACGTATGCGCAATTAATACTTTTGTAAGTTATATAGTAAGTAAAAACACAATTACATATTAATTTATCAAATGAAAGTTTTTACTATTATATTAGTTTAAAAAGCAGCACTTTCTCACAAGTATCAAAGCCATTTTTCTGATATAGGTAGGTACCAGCGTAGTTTTACAAATTTAAACGCAAACTAAAAGAAAATCGTTCAATTTTGAGTCATATTTTGTAAATTATAGCTGTTTTGATTAAAATATCGGAAACTCCTACATCACAAGTATTTTCTGTGAAAACAAATACGTTTTTGATTAGAATGGGTTCTCTTCTCATTACATCTTTTAGCAAATAACAAGTTGCTATCTATTATGAGTTACATTTGATGAAACAAAGTGAAAAGTTAATAGTCAAGTAATAAAAGTCAATTTAGTTATCCCCTTCAATGTGACCAAACATAAATGCGTGTACCTTGGACCCAAGGTGTACCTCAGAAAAACTGTAAACAATTTCTCATGCACAGTTATATTTAAGCACTACTTGGGAAATGATACCACAATTTTCGAAATTACTGTATATTTCCAAACGTTTCGGGGTCTGGGTCAGACCCCGTTGTCAATGGCAAAGAAACTGTAAAAAGGCACAATTCTAAAATTTAAAATGAAAATGTTTGCCAATAGTATTTGACTTATGATTTAACTAACAGAATTTAATTGATAATCTGCAGGGGAGCACAGAAACTTCTAACGATCATATAAAAATAAAGTTCCTTTGTCGGATCCACATCATCTCCGTTCATTACAAGGAAGGGAGCACCCTAGATCTCCTGGGCAGATATGTTGATCCATTTTCATTCGTATTGCTTGCCACGTGACTCGTGTATTGATTGGGAAATGTTTTTAATTTTTGATTATAGTTCTTGTCTAGGTGTTTCTACTGTATTTGTTAAGTATTATTCCCAACATTTGGCACTCTACTGCTCCGTAAGTCAAAATTGGTAGAATATATACCTAATAATACTCTAGAACGTAGGTGCATTGTAGGTTTTAGTGCCCTTAACTTGCCAACGGCAGCCCAGGTCAGTTTTCTTTTTCTTTAGATTTCTGATTTTGTATTCTTCAAATTTTCCAAGAATCAATGTATGTATGTGAATATCTGAAATAGAATTGATAGTCCGTTTCTTCTAGTTTTTCATTTCCATCATAGAACATTTTCTTTACTAAAAGTTTATATTTAGACCAATTTCACACGTCAATTTGTCAAGCTTTGTTGATATTATTTGTAATTGGTATTTTTGTGGCAACAACAACTGATAATCAGTTTTGGTGAGACAGTCTCTCCTTGTTCAATTTATCGGTGCTATTCATTATTTCTTGTTAAATTATTGTTTTGCCCTTTTGTAGATACTTGCTTACAGTCTGCAGCCTTTTTTTCAATTTTTCTCTCCCACTAAAGTGTAATTAGGCTTAACATTGTGTATAATTTATGATATTTCACTGCAAACGACTTCCACTTCGTTATCTGTATAAACTTCATAGGTGCACAATATAATATTATTTTATCTCGTTTTTTGACGACAATTTAGTGATTATCGAATTGTCAAATCTTCTTATATCTGGTGGTATTTTTATTAATTATAAGAAATAGAAATCGATAATGAACAAACTAGTCTTAAACACAATTTTATATATACATTGTATTAGAGGTAATTAGATTATTTACCAGTCTAGCTGAATACTGCTATCCATTAGTTTTAAGGGACTCCAGCAAATTTACTCTTTGACGGATATTCTCTAGTTTTTTAAACAATCAATGAACGTCTGATGATTTTCTAGTCTAACGGTTTTACAAATCATAAATTATTTTTATAAACTGCATTTTTTGCCAACACCTCATATATATATATATATATATATATATATATATATATATATATATATATATATATATTGTAAATCTATTAATGCCCTCTCCCCCCCTCCCACAACATTCTTAAAGACGTCATATGGCTCATTAATTCAGTAGGTATTAGAAAATAAAATGCCGTACTTATTCATTTGTCTGTTATAAAACAAAAATTTCAAAATATTACCAGAATGGATATAGTTGAATTTCAATTTGTTTACACAATATGTATTTATCTGACCGAGATTTATTTAATGATTTTTATTACAAACTCTTAATTTATTTTCGTTCGAATTAGTGAAAGATTTATTTGCATAATGCACAAATCTATCAAACAACTTGCGATTTCACACTATGATAAAATTAAGTTGAAAGGTGTTCTCTACTTTTCATTAAGTTTCACTTAGGAAATATCAACCAATTACTCTTGATCAACTGAAATATTTATTTCAGCAAATTTGGATTAGAAACATTTAAAATATTCTATACACCTCCTCTTTCATTACGTTAGCAGTTTGTTTTTTTAAGTTCTGCAGATTTATGAGGACGTTAACAGAATATTTCGGGGCATAGTACGAATATTATTCTGTTTATGTAATTTACACTTTACATTTGGTGAAAGCAGCGAATTAAAATATTCAACGAAATATAAAATTATAATTCTATCATAATATTATATAATTAATTTATAACTATCAAAACACATCAGAATCAAGATTAAATAACTGATAGATGTTAACTCGTAGATTAAAATATTTCCGGAAAGATTAACTGTATAAGTGTTTTCGGAAAATACGAGGATCTGGAGAAGATTAAGTCATTACTGTTACTATGATCGTTTGGTATCAATGTTTTCTTGTACAACATTGCCGAACAACCCACACGTTATATGGTAAGATATCATGATATGTCAGGATTGATTAATCTTTCGGTAAAACTACAATATTACCTGTGTTATACTGTATTGCTCGCGTGTGGATTTGTCAAACTGTGGGATAGAAAGTAATTTATCACTTTATAAAATTGTTTATCGTTTGAGAGCGATATTCTTGTCGAATTGTAATTTGCTGTCAACGAAAAGTTTTAATAATTATAAAAACTTTGTAAACGACTTAAACAAATTTACCGCAAAGCCAAGGGAATAAATACTTTTAATATATGTGGTGTCTGCGAAGCTACTAAATCTCCTAATTAGAGTGCAAAATAGGTATTTGAGTCGTACATACCATAATTCAAAAATTGATAGTTTTACAGAAACAAGCCGTCAAAATTTTGCCTATTTATTAATTTGAGCAGAGTGTTTAATGTTAGATATTTGGTAGATAAGAAATGTAATTGTGTTCAGAATTTAAATGGACGACAAAGGATTATACTCCTTCAGAAATCCTTTCCGACCGTGTATAAAAATTGATCTTGTAGTACTTGATTGTATGTGCCCTTTCAGAAAAAGCAATGTTATAAAAAATTGAAACGTTACAATTTTTGCCCATAGAAGATATATCCTTAACGCTATATTTTGATCTTGCGTAGTATGATAAATTCGCGCATAATTCGTGAACGGCTTTTGCTCTTCATTGTTCAGAAAACTATTCTGACCGTGTATAAGAAATTGAGAACGTCAGAAATTTTGCAATTTGAAGATATATCGCTCTCGCAATATTTTGATCTCGCCTTTGTCTGATAAATTCGGGAACGGCTGAGGAACTAGATTTTATTCGTACAATCCGACTGTATGTACAATGTACAAATTTGAAACGAGCAGAAATCTTGCACACCGAAGATATATTGTTTTCGCTTTATTTTGATGTTGTCATCGTCTGATATATTCGCGAATAATTTGTGAACGACTTAGGTGGTTGATTTTATGCGTTGAGAACACTATTCCCATCATGTATACAAAATTGACACAGTTAGGAATATTAAAGACCGAAGAGATATGGTATTCGCGATATTTTGATCTTGCCTCGTCTGATGAATTCGCGAATAATTCGCGAACGGCTTAGGTAGTTGATTTTATTCGTTGAGAACTAATTCTTGCAGTTCGAGGGTATATCATTTTCGCGATATTGTAATCTTGCCTTCACTAATAAGAATTCGCGAAGGGCTTAGGTTTTTAAATGTTGTCGTTCACAAAACTATTCTAACCGTGTATAAGAAATTGAGAACGGTTGAAATTTTGCGGCAGAAGACAAATTGCTTTCGCGATGTATTGATTCGAATGATAAATTCGCGAATAATGCCTGAATGGCTTAGGGACTTACCTATACTCGTTCCGACCGTGTGTCAGAAATTGAGAACGTCAGAAATTCTGCAGAATGAAGATATTTCCTTTTGGCGATATTCTGAAATTGTCCTTGTCTAAAAAATTTGCCAGTAATTCGCGAACGGCTTTGTAACTTGAATTTACTTGTTCACAAGACTTTTCCGACTGTGTGTACAAACATGAGACCATCAGAAATACAGCTTTTTTGGCTTACTCTGATCTTGACTTTGCTTGAAAATTCGCCAATAATTCGCGAACAGCTTAGGGACTTTATTGTATTCGTTCAAAAAACTATTCCGACGGTGTCCAAGAAATTGAAAACATCAGAAATTTTCCAGACCGAAGATATATCGTTATATATTTTGATCTTGCCTTCGTCTAATAAATTCGTAAATAATTAGGAACGGCTTAGAGAATTGATTGTACATGTTCAGAAAACTGTTCTGACGATGTGTAAAATATCCAAAACTTCAGAAATTTTAAAGACCGAAGATACATCGTTTTCAAGATATTTTGATCTTGCCTGATAAATTCGCAATTAATTCACGACTTTGATCTTGAATTTATTAGTTTAGAAGACAGTTCCGACAGTGTGTAGAAAAATGAGACAATCAGAAATCTGGCAGACCGAGGATACACCGTTTTCGGGGTATTTTGTTCTTGCCTTCACTTGAAAAATTCGCGAGTAATTCCCGAATGGCTTAGGGACTTAATTCCGAAAGTGTATAAGAAATTGAGAGTTTAAGAAATTATTCAGACCGAAGATTTGTCGATTTCGTGATATTGAGTTCGTCTTAGACACTTGATTTCATTCGTTAAGAAGACTATCCAGATATCTTACAGATGGAAGATAAAACGTTTTCGCGGCATTTTCGAAAACAAAAAACCTCCTATATGAGTTAACAAAGAACTAACGCTTATTGCCCTCTGAAAGCATTTAATATGAAATATCAAATAATTTATATATATATTTATGTACTGTAAATTAATACGTAGAAAGAGTTCTTACCTGTAGAGGATATTTGGAAGGCTTCCGCTCTTTATTAGGTTCAATGCTTAAACTATGTGTGTGGTAAAAGTCCAAGAATGCCATAGATATTGAAAATCTGTAAATAAATAGATATCATTAAATACAAATGTTATTTAATTAAAAAAATAGTGTATAACCAAACAACAGAGATGTATTCTAAATGAGAGTTGGGGTATCTCTAGTTTGTATTTTTAGTATTTCTTGGAAATAACCCCACAACTACGGAAAAGTCTGTATAATTAAAATATTCCAAAAGTATCAGGATTTAAATCAGACCCGTTTTCAATTGCAATAAAAAATTAACTCAACTTAAATAAAGAAATATAAAAAAATCTCAATGATAATTGTGGAATAAGCACATAATTTGATACTAGTTGGACAATATGAACCGACGTAACTAAGAGAATGTATCAAATGCGCAGTAAAATCAGTTCATTTTGTCAAACATTTTAATGTCAAAGTCTGTATTCTATAACTGTTATTGCTAAATTAAAAAATATATATTTCTTTCTTTCTTTTTTCCACTATATTGTTTATAACTATTGCAATTTTTATCGGCGCCATTTCAACTTTTTCTAAAAGTTTCTAGACTTCAAACCGGTGAACTCTATCAGGATTTCACCAAAATGGCTCTTGTAGACTGGACAATGAGAACAATCTAGTCCATGGATTTGTCAATAGTTTTCGTTTTCGAACAATGTTTTCCTTTAGAAATGTTAACATCGCTTGTCTTTTCGCTATTGCCAAAGTGACAACTAAGCGGTGGTTCCAAGAGAATATACTTATGTTTGTCCCTCAGAGAACAGAATGTGTCATTCTGAGGAGGTCATTATCGACGAGGTAGAAGATCGTCTCATGGCGAAGAGTTTTAATAAAGCCGGGAAAATTCGTGAAATGCCTGAGCATATAATCGATGACAGGTAAAGATGGAACCAACACATTAGGGTGTCTGGCAAAATTACAGCAGCAGCAGAATCTCGCCAAATGTTGTCGCATTCTCTCTTCTGAGGGCCAACCTTTAGAAAATTCTCCTCGAACCCCATATACTTAGATTAGAATCAAATTCTTCTTCTCTACCAACTCTTGGCTTCCACCTCGATCGATCTTCAAACCACACTGCGATCCAGGCGATCTCAAAATTGTCTTATAGTTAATGCAGATTCTCGCATACCTACCAAAAATGCACTCCGCTATTGTCACTTTGACAAATTGCAAAAAGTTAACCGAGTTCAACATAATCTGCTAAATGATTCACTAAAATATTGTTCAACAACGAAAACTAGTTAAAAAATCCATAGACCAGATTTCTCCCAGTTAATTCTACGATACAGTTTTTCTGTAAGAAGATAACTATTGTTCAAGGCAATTTTCACAAATTGCCCTTATATTACAATTATTAAGCTTACCGATTTTTCAGAAAGTATTGTGAGGAGAGAAAATCTACATGCCAATCAAAATAAAAATTATAACTGTAAATTAATTTACTAATATGCAAAAAGAAAATTAATTATTTAAATATAAAATGCAAATTTGTTAAAAGTGAGTTCTGAGATATCTAATTCAGTGTATGTACTAATACATGAATAACTTTATTCGAGATGTCAGTTGACAAAAGCGAAACTCACGAATGTTCTCGAGTAGAGACAACAATGTTTTGCTTTGAATTGGTTTGATAGGTTTTAGTTAACCTACGATCTCTTTTGTTTCATTTCTTTTCTAGCATTCACAGAGATAGTAAAATTTCAAAAAGTTTCTTAATTCTCAATTTCTACCTAAAGGTTCACTATTTAATCAAATGTACTTAAGAATGCTGAGATGACGAATTTTATTACTTCCTTTATATTGGTAAATAGTTCCCTTCCTAGGATATTGTGTTTACTGAAACAACATTGCAAGAGTCTAACAAATTATTTCATCTACTGGTCACCCTTGTGCATATAAACCGTCATGTTTGCCTACACCACCACCCTAAGCTTCCTTTCATAAAGCACTAGAAATAACAAGCGTCTTTCTTCATTACTCACTATTATTCAGCTTCCAAAAACTCATCACATGCCTCATTGTAGAGATATTCATTTAGTCTCAAAATATTAAATACATTTATATGTGATATATACATAAATAAATTATTCGAGATTCCCTTCAGCTGAACTGATGAATGTTCCCGACTGGAAACTATATAATGTCTTGCGTTCAATGTATTCTAAAATCTCGGAAAGACAATATCAAAATAGCTTTGATAGGTTTTAATTAATTATAGTAAATTCTTTCGTGTGATTTCTATACCAGGAATCACAGGGAAATGGTGTTATATAAAGGCGCCCTCCCGATACGGGACCTTTGTAAGCTACTTTTCCCGGAAACTCCTAAATGTTGATATTAATTTCCCTTTAAAATATCTAATTCACTGTATGTACTAATACATGAATAACTTTATTCGAGATGTCAGTTGACAAAAGCGAATGTTCTTGAGTAGAGACAACAATGTTTTGCATTCAATTGATTGCAAAATCTCGAAAAGATAGTACCATAATTGGTTTGATAGGTTTTAGTTAACCTACCTTTTGTTTCATTTCTTTTCTAGGATTCACAGGGAAAAGGCGCTACACACAGTACGACTCCGAGCTAGTTTTCAGTGAACTTCTGGAAGTCGATATTCATTTCAGACTAAAATATTAAATTAAAATAAGCATATTCTGTCGTTCCCCACAGGCGCCGCGCCGTTTCGAAATACCAGCCGGAAAATTATCTCTTAAAAATCGAGACCAAAATGTGATCTTAGATTGGCTTGAAATTTGGTGTACGCCTGTTCCAGACCATAACGGACTCTAATGTAACAATGTCAGTAAATTTAGGGTGCGAAATCGTTTCGCAGACAAGAAAAACTGTGTCGGAAAATCACTCAGAAACCCTGATATAACATCTGCAGCAAATTTTGTTGAATGACATCTCTGAGTAATAACTTTTAGCGTTGTAACAATGTCAGACAAACTTTCCGCGCCATACCCATCGGAAAAGAAAAAATTGGGTAGAAAATTACCTCTAAAAATGTGACAAATCATCAGCTCGAAAATTTGATGCGCCGCCCGTCTCTAAAGCATGATTATTAACGTCGTAACATTGCCAGAAAAACATTCGGGAGACAAAAGAAAATGTGTCTGAAATAATTTTAAATGGTAGTAATAACAGAAAATAAATTGATGGGATTATTAAAACATGAAAGGGTATGCAACTTTTCTTTTTTGACCAGTATTGGATGCGGCAAAACCGGTTAAATTTGCTCCGAATTCTCCATTTTACTATTTGGTACAAATTTTACACTGAATTTGGAGATAACTTACTGATGAACTAGAGACTTGGAAATTAAAATAAACCTCAGACCTGGATAAGAATTGAATGACAATAGTGTATTAACAATATTAGCGCTAAAGGGAATGAAATCTTGAATCGAGAGTTTTACATTCTCTGTGACCGGTTCAGTTAACCACATAAAACTCATTTATACAAACTACAGGGTGACAGCAATGTCATACAACGGCTCCAGTCTTGCAACGTCTATGTATTTGTTTACTTGAAGCAGCAATATCATTAACACATTAAAGAAAAGTCATATAGCCCATGTCATTTACGAAAATATGTAAAAAAATTAATAGTAAAACAAGACCAATATCAACGTGTTCTATTGATTAAACATGACTAATTCAAATAAAATTCAAATTTTTTTATCGATGCGTTTTTGTTTTTTAACCAAAAAAACCTAAAAATTTCGGTAATAATTTAGTTTTTTACCATTTACACAAAATCTACCCAAAAATCAAGTTTGCTACTCTGGGCATTGTTGCAGAGAACTGAAAAACGTCCAAAAAGTTACTATACACTCAATTTAGGTTATTAGATCCTTAGATAATGGGACCTTTATTCAAAACTCCAAAAAAAAAATCGACTACAATTGTTTTTTATTTTATAATTAAAACATTCTTATTAACTGAAAGGGTAGACCTTACCATACCCAATTTATGTTCTGTAGCCCTGGTAGTTTTTGCAAAATTTCGGTCAAACCTATGGAAAAACTTTTTTCAAGGGCCATATTATCTTACGAAATGACCCTATGACCATTATGAATAAACCAGTGTTGGAAAGTAGTAGAGTTGATTTAGAGACCCCTCATCTTAGTTTTCCATAATTTAAGGTATTAATACATATAATAATTGAAAATATTTGGTCATTCTGGACTGATCGCCTGTCCAGTCGAGAATTTGAAAAGGGGTGGTACCTGTGAAACTTTATCCTTATAATACATAATCTTGGTGCAAATTATATTTATAGCATAATAGACACAAACAATAATGATAATAATTTTTCATATGCAAAAGGCGTAAGCTGTTATGAAAGATTTTTCGTTTGTAAATAATTCAATAAAATATTAAAACACATATATATGTAAAGATATGGGGCTTGTCGTTTATTAGTTTTTATCAATAGAAAATTTCTTAACAGAAATCTGAATTTCTTTACATATACCTATATATTTTAATATTTTATTGAATTATTTACAACAACGGAAACATATTTAATAACAGCCTACGCCTTTTGCATATGAAAAATGATTGCTCTGTCTACATGGAGTTTTGGTATTAAAATTATGCAATAAATTCACATTATGCTAGAAATATGTTTCTGCATAAAATTAAATTTCTAACAAGATTATTTATTAAAGGAAAAATTTTCACAGGTACCACCCCTTAGCAATTTCTCGAATAATCAGGCGATCCACTGTGAATGGCCAAATATTTTTCAATAATTATATGTATTTATACTTTAAATTTTGAAAAACTGAGATGAGGGGGTCTGTAGATCAACTCTTCTACTTTTTAACCCTGTTTTATTCATAATGATAGGTGAGGTAATATGGCTCTTTAAAAAAGTTCTTCCATAGGTTTGACTGAAATTTTGCAAAAAGTAGCGGGTCTAATTTATATTTTGAACATAAATTAGGTTTGAGAAGATCTACCCTACCCTATCAGTTAATAAGAATGTTTTAATTATAAAATTAAAAATAGTATAAACTATTAACTTTTTTTGTAATTTCGAGTCAAGATTCCATTATATATGGAACCAATTACCCAAATTGAGCGTATACTAGCTCATTTTGTAGGTTTTTCATTTCTCTACAACAATGCCCAGAATAGCAAACTCGGTTTTTCGGATAAATTTTGTGCAAAAGGTAAGTAAATTATTACCGATTTTTTGAGGTTTTTTGTTAAAAAACAAAAATGCATACATAAAAATGTTGAATTTTATGTCAATTAGTCATGTTTTATCTTTAGAACACGTTGATGTTAGTTTTATTCTACTATTAATTTTGTCACCAAAATGTCTTTTTCTCTGTAAGTGATCTGAACTAATAGTAAAAATGAGAAAGGAGAAAGTAAAAAGGTTTTGTAGCTAGTATTTAAAAAGACGGAAAAATATAACATATTTTCTCCTAGCCTCATAAGATTATAGTGAAAAATTGAAAACGAAAAATGAGGAGCGTCTGCAATAGATAATTGTAGCGAGTGTAGAGATTCAATGAAATTGTAATAAAATATAAATTCACATGGTATTTTCAAACTTTCTAACTAACAAAATTTGAAATAAAGTTCTCAATATCAAGTATTTCCCAAAAAAATCATAAAAATAAATTAGGAAACCCCACAAATAATATTGAGAAAAAAATAATTATTGATAATCAATAATAACTGGCAAAATTAGAAGTATGTTGCAGTTGTACTGAATATCACATCAATTAACAAAAAGTTTAATGCTAAGTTCTCAATGTTGATTAATTACACTCACTTTTTTACTGAAATAATAATAAACAAATTTTTACGTGGCACCTTTTGATGGCTTTTAACACGCAACCACATCGATTAAGGAGTTATCGCCTACAATAAACTTTAATTACTTGACCGACATGAAAGGCCATTCTGAAATTACGTCTACCGCTTTTAGTTTTATCGAGAAGTTCACTTAGAACTACTCCTAAATCGATCTTGAACACGTTTCTTCTCAAGTATCTAACAAAATCAGAAGTGGTGATCTTTACAGGTAAGTTAAATAAATTAGAAAGAAAAACATTTTAAAATAATTTAATAGAAAATATCGTCATATTTCTAATATCTCAGTACAGCACTTTTGTGTTCCTTTCTGTTCTTCTATTGTACAAAGTTACTTCTTTTATCTGTTAAATAATAAATTATAATTTTGCTTGTACACTTGAAATTTTACATTTACATATCTGCGAATGTTCTTGAAATTTTTAAACTTGGTTTTGTGGGACCGAAGCTTATGTAATTAAATGTTACTGAAAACCGATAAAACTGAAAGATGGGAATGAAGCCAATTATAATCTGGCTATATATATATATATATGTTTGTGTATATTGTTTCACGGATGGAAATATGTGATTGATGATTTATTCCAGTGTACATCCGTTCGTCTGTATTCGTTTGAAAAATTACTTGACGTTTCGCCAAAATCATATTTGGCTTTCACAAAAGATACTAAGTTACTTAGTATCTTTTGAGAAATTTTATTGTGATCCCCATTAAATGAATGAGTTTGCCGCAGAATAATGTAACAAATATGATCGGTGATAAAGAACGGTCAGTTGACATCGAAAGTGGAATCGTCAATAAAAAAAGTTACGAAACACGTGAGATGCGATGATTGATATCGAAATGGCTTCTCTCTAACTTGCTCTAGAGATGCAATTTACTATCACTGAACACAGAAGGTGGTTTGTCCAATCTAATTGGTAAATTGAATTAAAATGTCTAAAGCTTATTCCTGCTAGAGTTGAGTATCATCCAGGGAAATAACAGCAGGAGTAAATGTAAAACCGATTCAACACTAAAGTGTCTGCCAATATTTAACATATTTTGCACCACAAGAAAACTTGTCTCGCAAACTAACAAGATGTTGGAATTCGTTTGGACAGAGAAGAGAGAACAAGAAAAATTTTCAGTAAATAAAAAAGTGTTTATACATATTCAAGAAGATACTCCAGAATGCCAAAATATGACAAAATATATCTTCTAGCTGCAACAAAAATTATTCCAATCCTGAATCCAACTTAATCACGGATTTTACTAAAAGATATAGTTCACCATTGGAGGGCTGTTCAACTTATAAGTAGCTGAATGACGAAAACATCTAATTTCATTACCATATATATGCATTCATCTGCAATCAGTGCTAAAATATTCTGATTTCTACCATAAGAGAGATATTCTTCACATAACTTCGCTATGTTTAATACGGCAAATAGAGTAGAGAAGATATGTAAGAGAAAAGGTTCGTGTACACTAGTGATTAGAGCAAGTTACACCAAATTTCCAGGTTCTCAATATCAGAGAAAATCACAATATTAAACAAACTTTTTCACTTAATCAAGGTAAGCCAAAAATTATTGAAATTCAGGTTATTCATTTCGTAATTAGATGTCGTTAAATGACCAAGAAGATCGAACAAGCTATTATTTCAGAGAAAAAGAAAAGACTAGAAAGAGAGGGCAAGATGCTATTTCACTTGCCACACTTTCAATTCTGCTCTGCATTCGAATTATTCAATATTCGAATCGGAAAAATTTCGCGATCAGGAGCGGAGCTTCTGCGTAGACTACTACTAAAGCTGAACAAACGTTACTGACTGATATTGAGTCATGATGTCTAGTTGTGTGGGCATTGGGCTCTAAAAAAAGTACTGGATACGATGAAGTATCGATACTTTTACAAGTACGTTACTTTTTTTCAATACCACTCATGAGTACAGTATCGATACTTTCAATTCAATTTCGTGTCCCTAATCATGAGTCCGGAATTTACAAAATTCAAGATAGCGGACGAAATTTTCGTCTCATGGGATATTTTCGTCGTCCATATTAGACCCCCCATCTTGAATTTTGTCTATCAGATTCGTGATCAGCGAACCCAAAAACATCATTCATTCGCCATCTTGGATCCAGCATCTTGAATTTTGCAAATCTGACCTCGGATTCGTGATCAGAGACCCCAAAAACCATCCTAAACCAATTCTGGTGTAATTGGCAATTATTTTAAAAAATTAATTTTTTACGGTTTCTAGGTCATTACTGTGTAAAATGGAATCTGATTTAAAAAAATGTTGTGTCAAAAGATTGGCAAAAAAGAGATATTTAAAAAGAGGTATCACTTGATACCCCTCTGTATTTAAACTTGATATTCAAGCCCGCTTAGGGCTTGGAACTGCAGGGTGACCGATACGTGTAAAATGAGTCCCCCCTTAAATATAAATTAACTTGTTTTTTGGTTTTCTTTTAAAGGTAATTTAAAGGTTACTTTAGGTGGCTAGTTTTGAAATGATAGCCCTGTATATGTACCTACATTGGATGCAGTTTTTGGCTTTTGCAATCTGTTTTCCGTTTAACCTGTTATTTTAAAATAAATAGCTTTCAAAAACTGTCACCAAGCATATGTATCATAAGATATAGTGAGAACACCTCACATACAAATTTATATTCAACGTAGTAAGCACAAAATAACAGTAACATTTTAATTTCAAATTGTACACTTCCGATAGTTGCCAATTATTACTTTTTTAAATTCACAGATAGAATAAGTCTATGCCTAAGAAAAAATACCTAATTTGTTCATCAATCTGTGTCACCTTTACAATGTTCACCGTAACAAATAACAACGTCAAAGCTGCTGCATCTGTTCAATAAAATGTAATGAAAGTATATTAGGGTATGCAACAATTGCTCTAAAATTTTTTGCAAGCCACTTTACGTAGTTTTAAAAAATCATTATTTTTGTCAGATCGATGTCTTTCACTGGCATTTTTATTTTTATTATAAACAGCAATCACTACATATTATAAAACAAAGTCCTCAGCAGCGTCTGCCAGTCTGTCTGCGACAAACTCAAAAACTGCTGCACAGCTTTTCATGCTGTTTTCACCAATGGATGGAGTGGTCCTCGTGGAAGTTTTAGTATGTGATTTGTTCATAATTTGTTGTGTACATTGGCTAAAATTTAACGATATTTGTTGGAGCCGTCTGGGAGCTTTCAACGAAAACGCTGCCTAAACCCTTTGAGATTTAACATAATAATGTATGGTGGAATTGCGTATCTTATATAAGACTAGAGAAAAGTCCGGGATGGCAAATGTCTATCTCTTAAGGATAACATACTATATCCATTTTAATATTTTAATGGCCAATTAAAATGCGGTATTCAACATCTTCGAAATAGAAAGTAATACGAGTGAATTTATCGGCAATTTAAAATTAAACGGGGGAACTAGGGGTCACTATTGTTTTACTGAGAATCCAATATCTTCGAAATAGAAAGTAAAATAGGTGTAAATCTTGATATATTTAGTCTTCTAGACTAAATAAAAGTGGGTTTTATCATTTTTCGAAAATTTAAATAATAAATGGGAGATAAGGAGGTTACTATTGTTTTACAGAGAATTCAATATCTTCGAAATAGAAAGTAATACGTGTGTATATGTAGATATAGACAGTTTTCTAAATTAAATAGAAGGGAGTTTTATCATTTTTCGAACATTGGAACATCAAATGGGGGAAATGTGGGGCCCTATAGTTTTACGGAGAATTTAATATCTTAGATACAGGAAGTAATATGGGTGCAAATCTTGCTGTATACAGTTTTCTAAATAAAATTAATTGTTTTACGGAAAATTCAATATCTTCGAAATAGAAAGTAGGGAAATATGGGTATAAATCGTGATATATATATATATATATATATATATATATATATATATAAATATGAGGTCAAAGTCAAAGTATATCACTCTCAAATAGTCCCAAAATGTGTAATTATTAATTCTAGCATTATTTTGACTAGACCTCACTTTGACGAAAAATGCAAATTTAGTTCACCGAATTTTAGACGGCGCTTCACCGTATATATATTTTCACGACTTATATTTCTACGACTATTCAAATATCATTCTATGCAATAAGTGGGGACATATAATCGGCAACTATGTACAGTCCTCACTAAGAGTGCAGGTTGATATAACATTCTATTTATTAATATACATGTTATTTCCATTGACATTTAAGTAAGTAGTAAATTTCTTTGACCGATGTTTACGGTTAAACTGAAAATTCTATTTTCCGTTTATTCTTTGACAATGTTTAGGAATAATATATTTGAGGCTAGATATTGTTATAAACTCCGAGGGTATCACTTTCTAGAAACTTTTATTTCCATCAAATATTCACAAGAGCAGATTCGAATATCACAATACGAGTAATAACACAAAATAAGCTCTTCGCAATAAATAACCAACTCCCCGATGCTGGGCCGCACCTTTTAAAATCCGCATCGAAATCTTCTAGCAAAACAGAGTGTCAATTTTAGAGTTGTCAAGTTATTTCGAGATTAATTTTTTGTCCTCCCAGCGATTGATGTATTGAAATGAAATGCTTTACGTTACTCGCCAAGGACGGAATAGATAATTTATAACACTGCCCTCCTTTTAATTCTGATCGTCCCGGTCAGAAACATCATCTCCATGGTAGGGAGCGAGTCGATCTAAATGGACCACCTTCAACTTAGCCCTGAGGTATCGACGGATACGGTAGACAACGTCATTAATCCTCGAATGGACCATCCCAGATGGGCGTAAGCTTTGGAAATTTACCCTTGCTCCGTTGGGGGTTGTATAGCCAGAGTTTGTCCCTCTCTTGCAACTCGACTGAATTGGCTTTGAGGTCATATCATGTCTTCATCTGGTCACTGGTGGCCAACATCTGCGTTCGAGCTAATTCGTGTATTGCCAGCATGTTATGTCTGAGCCGGTCGGCATAATCGTTGATGGCTTGGGAAGGTTCTTCGGGGGAGCGAAAAGCTAAATCACAGGGTAATCGCATGGAACATGGAACACTTCTTCGGGTTGAGAGTCAGGTTGGCGTTATTAATTCTAGAGTTCTGATTTTACCCACGACAAGAATGTCGTCGAGGTATAATAAGCACGTTCTCCATGTTAACCCGCTCAGGACATACTCCATTAGCCTCTCGAATGTTGCGGGAGCATTACATAACCCAAAGGGCATGACCGTGAACTGAAACAGCCCTTTACTAGTGGAGAACACTGTCTTCTCTCTGTCGTTTTCGTGTAGACCAACCTGCCAATATCCACTCTTTAGGTCTAGTGTGGAGAACCAACGGGAGCGAGCTAGTGTGGTCAGAGTGTCATCAATTCGGGGTGGTGGATAGCTGTCTTTCTTCGTGACGTCATTCAGCTTGCTGTAATCCACGCAAAATCGTGTGGTTCCATCCTTCTTTTTAACTAGCACGACGGGAGCAGACCATGGGGTTATGGATGGCTCAATAACTCCGTTTTGTAAAATGGACTCGATGTTTTCCTCGACTGTTTGTTGTTGCCCTAATGATAGTCGTCTAGGTGGTATTCTGACGGGTTGAGTCTTTCCGGTCTCTATTCGGTGCTGAATGATCTTGGTGCGACCGGTGGTTCTTACCTGTTGAAAATTTGCCAATACTTTGCGATAAATTGCTTGGCTTTCTTATGTTCCTCTGGTGTAAGGTGTGTCAAATTGTCAGCAAACTGTTGTAGGAACTCTTTACTGGGACCTGTCTTCTTCACTGATGTCTGGTACACTTCTTTGCCATTGATGATGGTCTCTACTGGCTCGAAACAAGCTATATCTTGACCACTGGCAATTCTAATGTCATTGTTGGGCAAATTCAGGACTCTAATTGGTATATCTCGTCCGGTTTTAACTATAGGCCGTCCAACTAAGTAGTCATGAGCCGAGTGTACGGGCTCCACCATTCCAACGCAGCTCCCAGAATTGCTTTCTAGCTGCCAATGAATTACCTGTTCCGTTCGACCGGGAATTCTGGCCGAGGATTTTGCCTCAGTTTTTATGGAGGTGGCTGAACTGTTGACGGACTGTGTCAATACAAATTCCTCAGTTAGGAACCGAAGAACATGATATCTCGGGTCGAACATAAATCCATGCTGGCTGATTAGGTCCATACCCAGTTGAAATCGTCCTCAATATTCGCTACCAGGACCCTATGCCGGATTCGGTTGTCCCCTAACTGTAGTACTACATCTGCCTCACCCTGTATTGACATGGACTGTTCTGAGCTGGAAGTTGTGGGTAACTGGCCGGATTTCTGATGCCCTCAAAATTCCGGACTTGGCAATGGACACAACGGCCCCGGTGTCGATGGTGATGGTAATTGCTCTGCCATTGATGGTGCCCCTGATGAGTAGGCTGCTGCTATATCGGCAAAATTCCCAGATGGATACTGTCCTGGGGGCTGGTGGAGGGTTAGTCAGCATTCGCCCCCTTATGCTGATTGGAGTTTCCCTGGTTGGTGAGTTTGTTGTCTTGGCTACTTCTGGTTGATGATCGTTCAGGTAGTCCCACTCTGCAGTCACGTTGAATGTGCCCTGTCCGTCCACATTGGTAGCATGCTCCTCTGTGGTCAGTTCTTTGTGATCGTTCTAGAAGTTTATGGATTCCGAACAAAACTGCCTGGAAGGATGGACTTGTTCGACCTGGCTGAAGGAAACTGCTCGCACCCTCGGTTTGGACATATTCATGACTGCCTCTACTTCCAAGGCCCGAAGTAAATCTTCATTACTTTTCTTGAGGCCACTAAGTCTTATAGTTCTTTGTACTTCCACATCCCTGATACCGTTTATGAAACTCTGTGTGACCAATTGGCCTTTCGTTTTCTCGGGCAGGTCTGGGTAATACAAGTGTACTAACCATCTGATCTCTGCTTAGAATTCTTGATGGTTCTCTCCGGATTTTTGCGTTTTTTCACTTAGTTGCACCTGGTATATTTGGCTCAGGGATTGATGTCGTATCTTTTGTCCAGGATGTCGATGATCTTGTCGAAATTGCCTTGTTCATCGACTGGAATGCTTTGGAGGAGTTCTAAGGCCGGACCTTTTAAGGAAATTATAAGAGAGGTAGATTTTTCTTGGTTATCCCATCCATTAGCTGTAGCCACGGCTTCAAATTGCCGTTTATACATGGGCCAAGATGAACTGTCATCAAATGTAAGTGGTTTGCTAACGGAACCTTTGGTACTAATGGTGTTCTGGTATTTTTCTCGCTGTAAGTCCTTTTGCATTTTTTTAATTTCTGTTTCTACCTTGTTTTGGATGACACTGATTTTATCTTGTACTTCACTTTGTACTGTTTTTTTTTTAATGAAACTGACTTGGTCTTGAAATGGGTCTTGAATTGAACTGATTTCAAATTTTACTTGGCTTTGGATGGAATCGAGGTCATCTACTTTGGTTTCAAGAGTATCTATGGTATTTTTTATGGTCTTATTGTCATCATTTATCTCTTTTATGTCAACTATTTGCATTCTTTCATTAACTGTTTCATTAACTTGTGCTACTATTTGCAATAATTGTTCATCAATATTAGTTAAAAGATTTTCTAATTCTATTTTACGTTTTTCATCAAAAGATTTCACTAACCTTTGCTCGATTTGTTCTTGATGTTGTTTCTCCTTTTTCTTCAAATTTGTTCAACTATAGAAAGCACTATTATATGGTCTGGAAGTTGCTTCTTTAAAGGACCAGCCACCTTTCTTATGGAAAAATGGACTTCCGTCAAATTGTTTGCAATTTTGGTATGTTGTAGAAGTTCACGTTCTGATAAAAAGAGTCCGTGGGCTTAAACAGATTCTATGACTAGTTTTCGAGATACAGAGTGTTAAACATCGAAAATGCCGCTTTTTGATATCATATTTCCAATTATAGACGTGCTTTATTTCCGGTTATTGGAGAAATTGTGATTTGTACATTATTGGGCATAAATATTTCACAAAACAATTGCCATAAGTTTTGGTGGATTACAGGGTATTTGAAAAATACGTAACCTGTGATTTTTTAAAAGATGTTATTGCACAATTAATATCTCGTTAAATTAATAATTTCTTGGAAGTGCTTCATATAATATACAATGTGAGCCATAAATATAGCTAGGGAAGGCATTTATTATTTTTTCCTATTAATGACTCACCCTGTCCAAACCATTCGTGCTGAAATTTTAATAAGACATTAAATAGATATATTATCCATCTCTTTATACTCAACGGGATGTTTAGCTCAATGCAAAAACTATACATACTGAGAAAATGTATTTTTTATACTACCCCGTAGTTTTAAATTCTCTCCGTCAACTTCGAATGTTATTACATTTTTACGTTAACAAATTATTAAAATTGTATGACTAATTTTAAACTTCAGAAATGTCACCTTTATCGTATCAGATTTCTCATAATAGATGTGTTTCATTTCCCTTTATTGCAGAAGATGTGGTTTGCACATTGTTTGACATAAATATTGCACAAAAAATACTATTAATTATTTGTTATTAGAGGGTGTTTCTCATATACGTAACATGTTTTTTAGAAAACTCATTTTTTTATTATAATGTTGAATAGATAAGAGGATCTAATTCCTCAGTTAATATAGTGTTAAAGAAATTAATTTTTGGACGTATTCATACATTATACAGTGTAAGTTGTAAATATTGCTAAAGGGGGCATCTATTATTCATTCCATTAATAGGTAACCCTTTATAAACCATGCGTCCTGGAATTTTTATATTAAATTATAGAAATCAAGACTCGTCACACTAAATTCTACAGGTTTGCAAAAATTGTACAAATTAAAGTATTGTAGTTTATACAGGGTTACTCATTAATGGTAAAAAATAGTATATCCCCACTATAGCCATATTTACGACTTACACTGTATAATATATGAACACGTCCAAGAACTCATTTCTTATTAATTGTGCGATTACATCTTATGTATTCATCGTTGTAATAAAAAATGGGTTTTCTGAAAAACATGTTACATATATTGGAAACACACTGTAATCAAAGATAATTTATGGTAATTGTTTTATTTAAGATTTTTGTCAAATAATGCGAAAATTATCTTTTCAGCAATGTACGGAAATAATACACGTCTGTTATGAGAAATCTGATAACAAAATGTTTAACACCCTATATCTCGAAAACTAGTCATACATAGTCAATATAATAACACTGAACATTTGTTAACGTAGCAACATACAAAGTTGACGTAGAGAATTTAAAATTACAAGGTAGTATAAAAAACTACCTTTTTTCAATATGTATAGTTTTTGCAATGAGTTTAACATCCTATTGAGTATCAAGAGACGGATAATATATCTATTTATTGTCTTATTAAAATTTCAGCACGAATGGTATGGACAGGGTGAGTCATTAATAGGAAAAAATAATATATGCATTCTCTAGCTATATTTATGGCTCACACTGTATATTATATGAAGCACTTCCAAGAAATTAATTTAACGAGATATTAATTGTGCAATAAAAAATATTTTTTTCAAAAATCACATGTTACGTATTTTTTAAATACCCTGTAATCCACCAAAACTTATGACAATTGTTTTGTGAAATATTTATGCCCAATAATGTACAAATCACAATTTCTCCAATAACCGGAAATAAAGCACGTCTATCATTGGAAATACGATATCAAAAAGCGGCATTTTCGATATTTAACACTCTGTATCTCGAAAACTAATCATAGAATCTGTTTGAGCGCACGGACTCTTTTTATCAGAACGTGAACTTCTACAACATACCAAAATTGCAAACAATTTGACGGAAGTCCATTTTTCCATAAGAAAGGTGTCTGGTCCTTTAAAGAAGCAACTTCCAGACCATATAATAGTGATTTCTATAGTTGAACAGATTTGAAAAAAAGGAGAAACAACATCAAGAAGAAATCGAGCAAAGGTTAGTGAAATCTTTTGATGAAAAACGTAAAATAGAATTAGAAAACCTTTTAACTAATATTGATAAACAATTAATGCAAATAGTAGCACAAGTTAATGAAACAGTTAATGAAAGAATGCAAATAGTTGAGTCAGACATAAAAGAGATAAATGATGACATTAAGACCATAAAAAATACCATGGATACTCTTGAAACCAAAGTAGATGACCTCGATTCCATCCAAAGCTAAGTAATATTTGAAATCAGTTCAATTCAAGACCAAGTCAGTTCCATTAAAAAAACAGTACAGTGAAGTACAAGATAAAATCAGTGTCATCCAAAACAAGGTAGAAACAGAAATTTAAAAAATTCAACAGGACTTACAGCGAGAAAAATACCAAAACACCATTAGTATCAAAGGTTCCGTTAGCAAACCACTCACATTTGATGGCAGTTCATCTTGGCCCATGCATAAACGGCAATTTGAAGCCGTGGCTACAGCTAATGGATGGGATAACCAAGAAAAATCTACCTCTCTTGTAAAAAGGTCCGGCCTTAGAAATCCTCCAAAGCATTCCAGTCAAGGCAATTTCGACAAGATCATCGCCATCCTGGACAAAAGATACGATATCAATCCCTGAGCCAAGTATACCAGGTGCAACTAAATGAAAAAACGCAAAAATCCGGAGAGAGCTATCAAGAATTCGAAGCAGAGATCAGACGGTTAGTACACTTGTATTACCCAGACCTGCCCGAGGAAACGAAAGACAATTGGTCACACAGAGTTTCATAAACGGTATCAGGGATGTGGAAGTACAAAGAACTATAAGACTTAGTGGCATCAAGAAAAGTAATGAAGATTTACTTCGGGCCTTGGAAGTAGTCATGAATATGTCCAAACCGAGGGTGCGAGCAGTTTCCTTCATCCAGGACGAACAAGAACCATCCTTCCAGGCAGTGTTGTTCGGAATCCATAAACTTCTAGAACGATCACAAAGAACTGACCACAGAGGAGCATGCTACCGGTGTGGACGGACAGGGCACATTCAACGTGACTGCAGAGTGGGGCTACCTGAAGGATCATCAACCAGAAGTAGCCAAAACAACAACTTCACCAACCAGGGAAACTCCAATCAGTCAGCATAAGGGGGCGAATGCTGACTAACCCTCCACCAGCCCCCAAAACAGTACCCATCGGGGATTTTGCCGATATAGCAGCAGCCTACTCATCAGGGGCACCATCAATGGCCGAGCAATTACCATCACCATCGACACCGGCGCCGCTGTGTCCATTGCCAAGTCCGGAGTTTTGAGGGCATCAGAAATCCGGCCAGTTACCAACAACATCCAGCTCAGAACAGTCACCGGTGAGTCCATGTCAATACAGGGTGAGGCAGATGTAGTACTATAATTAGGGGACAACCGAATCCGGCATAGGGTCCTGGTAGCGAATATTGAGGACGATTTCATACTGGTATGGACCTAATCAGCCAGCATGGATTTATGTTCGACCCGAGATATGATGTTCTTCGGTTCCTAACTGAGGAATTTGTATTGACACTTCCCGTCAACAGTTCAGCCACCTCCATAAAAATTGAGGCAAAATCCTCAACCAGAATTCCCGGTCGAACGTAACAGATAATTAATTGGCAGCTAGAAAGCAATCCTGAGAGCTGCGTTGGAATGGTGGAGCCCGTACACTCGGCTCATGACTACTTATTTGGACGGGCTATAGATAAAACAGGACGAAATATACCAATTAGAGTCCTGAATTTGCCCAACAATGACATTAGTATTGCTAATGGTCAAGATATAGCTTGTTTCGAGCCAATAGAGACCATCATCAATGGCAAAGAAGTGTTATAGACATCAGTGAAGAAGACAGGTCCCAGTAAAGAGTTTCTACAACAGTTTGCTGACAATTTGACACACCTTACACCAGAGGAACAGAAGAAAGTAAAGCAATTTATCGCAAAGTACTGGCAAATTTTCAACAGGTAAGATAGAACCACCGGTCGCACCAAGATCATTCAGCACCGAATAGACACCGGAAAGGCTCAACCCATCAGAATACCACCTAGACGACTACACTAGCAGGCTCCCGTTGGTTCTCCACACTAGACCTAAAGAGTGGATATTGGCAGGTTGGTCTACACGAAAACGATAGAGAGAAGACAGTGTTCTCCACTAGTAAAGGGCTGTTTCAGTTCACGGTCATGCCCTTTGGGTTATGTAATGCTTCCGCAACATTCGAGAGGCTAATGGAGTATGTCCTGAGCGGGTTAACATGGAGAACGTGCTTATTATACCTCGACGACATTCTGGTCATGGGTAAATCCAGAACTCCAGATATTAACGCCAACCTGAGACTCAACCCGAAGAAGTGTTCCATGTTCCAAAAAAAGTAGAGTTTTTGGGCCACGTTCTTTCCGAGTCAGGAATCCGCACCAACGAGGATAAGATAGAAGCCATCCGTGATTGGTCAGTCCCAAGAGACAAGCATGAACTCCGAAGCTTCTTGGGCCTATGTTCCTACTTCAGGCGATTTGTTGAGGGATTTGGCACCATTGCCGCGCGTCTACATTGGCAGACCACTGAGAAAGAGACCCTCCGTTGGAATCATGATTGCGAAATATCATTCAGAGACTGAAGGCAGCACTATGTTCCAGCCCAATCCTAGCCTTTCCTACACACTCCGGCAAGTTCATTTTAGACACCGACACTAGCAACAGAGCTTTGGGGGCCGTCTTACCCCAGGTGCAAGATGGTGATCGAGAACTACAGCCGTGAATTCTCGAAACCGGAAAGAAATTATTGCGTCACCACAAAAGAACTTCTTGCAATAATAAGGGCTGTAGATCATTTCCATAAATACCTCTATGGTCGTCATTTCTTAATCCGGACAGATCATGCCGCCCTCAAATGGCTACTGGACATGAAGACACCGGAAGAACAACTGGCAATACGATTTCAAGGTGGAACATCGTGCCGGCCGTTTGCACAATAATGCCGATGCCCTATCAAGAAGACCCTATAGAGTAAAATGCGGACATTGTCTGAAGACCGAACAGCGAGAAGGTATCTCCATCAGACAGATCTTAGTGCAGGCCAATGAAGACTGGACAACGGAACAGTGCATCTTCTCGCTCAAAAAGAGAGGGGCACCTAGACCACGATGGGACGAATTAGCTAGATACTCGGGCGTCCTGAAATCGTTATGGGCCCAATGGGACTCTCTAAGAGTAAAGAATGGTAAGCTCAAGCGAATTTGGGAAAGCACTAACGGTCGAGAAACCAAGTCCCAGCTGGTAGTTCCAAAAAAAAGGTACCAGCCATCCTGACCGAAGTACATGATGGGATTATCGGGGGTCATCTGGGTATGAATAAAATCCTAGACAAAGTCCGCCAGCGGTACTACTGGGAAATTACTTCGAACACGTCAGAGCTTGATGCCGGAAATGTGACACCTGTGCAGTCAGTAGGAGCCCGAAGACCCCGACCAAGGACAGAATGCAGCAGTACAATGTGGGCGTTCCCTTTGAGAGAATTGCCATCGATGTCGCCGGTTCATTTCCCGGGAGTATGAGGGGGAACAAATACATTTTGGTCGCAATGGATTACTTCAGTAAATGGCCTGAGGCATAGACGACTCTCAATCAAAAGGCAGCCACGGTAGCGACGGTGCTGGTAGAACAGCTATTCAGCAGGTTTTGCGTCCCGTTGGAACTACATTCAGACCAGGGGCGTAACTTCGAATCGAATGTATCCCAGAAGGTCTGTACGATGTTGGGGATCAGGAAAACGGGAACAACACCATTGCACCCACAGTCAGACGGAATGGTGGAAAGATTCAACAGGACATTGGAACAAGACCTGATTGGGATGAGCATATTCATCTAATCCTGTTGGCATATCGCTCTGCCGTCCATAATAGTACAGGCCTGGCTCCAGCCATGGTCCTATTCGGAAAAGAGCTGCGATTACCCTGTGATTTGACTTTTCGCTCCCCCTAAGAACCTTCCCAAGCCATCAACGATTATGCTCCGACATAACATGCTGGCAATACACAAATTAGCCCGAACGCAGATGTTGGCCATCAGTGACCAGATGAAGACATAATATGACCTCAAAGCCAATTCATTCGGGTTGCAAGAGAGGGACAAAGTCTGGCTATACAACCCCCAACGGAGCAAGGGTATATCTCCAAAGCTTACGCCCGCCTAGGATGGTCCATACGAGGTGGTCAAGAGGATTAATCACGTCGTCTCCCGTATCCGTCGATACCTCAGGGCTAAGTTGAAGGTGGTCCATTTAGATCGACTCGCTCCTTACCATGGAGAGGATGTTTCTGACCGGGACGATCAGAATTAAAAGGAGGGCAGTGTTATAAATTATCTATTCCGTCCTTGGCGAGTAACGTAAAGCATTTTATTTCAATACATCAATCGCTGAGAGGACAAAAAAATTTAACTCGAAATAACTCGACAACTCTAAAATTGCCACTCGGTTTTGCTAGAAGAATTCGAGGTGGATTTTAAAAGGAGCGGCCCAGCATCGAGGAGTTAGTTATTTATTGCGAAGAGATTATTTCGTGTTATTATTGTGATATTCGAATCAGCTCTTGTGAATATTTGATGTTAATAAAAGTTTCTAGAAAATGATACTTAGTGAATATTAGTTTTTAATTAATTGAACCCTCGGAGTTTACAACAATATCTAGCCTCAAATATTTTATTCCTGAAGATTGTCAAAGAATACACGGAAATTAGAATTTTCAGTTTAACTGTAAACATCGACCAAAGAAATTTACTACTTACTTAAACGTCAATGGAAATAACATGTATATTAATAAATAGAATGTTATACCAACCTACACTCTTAGTGAGGACTGTACATGGTTGCCGATTATATGTCCTCACTTATTGCATAGCATAATATTTGAATAGTCGTTAAAATATACGTCGTGAAAATATACATACGGTGAAGCGCGCTCAGTCTCAAAATTCGGTGACCTAAATTTGCATTTTTCGTCAAAGTGAGGTCCAGTCTAAATAATGCTAGAATTAATAATTACACATTTTGGGACTATTTGAGAGTGATATACAAAGTGAGGACCCTATACGGTCCTCTCTTTGACTTGGACCTCACTATTACCGGGAATTTCTTTGAGAGGTGGCTCACTTCTTGCTCTGGGCATATATATATATATATATATATATATATATATATATATATATATATATATAGTCTTCTAATATATATAGAAATGGGTTTCATCATCTTTCTAAAATTCAGTTGATAACTGATCCCTACCGGAATCGATGGTAAAATGACGGACGTTCGCATAATTCTCGTAGCCTTCTGCTTTCGCTTCTAGGTGGTTTGCATTTTTCTATTATGATATCCAAGGCTTCGCCAATAGGGATGTTGGTGAAAAGGGACACTACGTCAAAACTTACAAGAAGACACTCTGGTTGTAAGACCGTTTTTCTAAGTATTTCTATGAAATGTGTCGAATTTTTCACATATGAGTCTGTCCCCTTGGCAAACGGTTGAAGTTGTTGGGCTAGGTATTTGGCAAGCTGTTATGTTGGGGATCCAATTGAGCTTACTATTGGCCTCAAAGGTGCACCTTCTTTATGTACTTTTGGCAACCCATAGAATTTCGGACATCTCGATGACTTTTCACGCGGAATGAGTTGCAGTTGGAGATACTTGTCGATCCTACTTGCTTGGATTTTGGCCTTGGTTGTTTTCTCCAGATGTCGTCGGGTCAATAGTAATTTGTTTATATGCTGGATCTTGTGGTAATATTTGAATTTTGTTTGAATAATCCGCTGTATCTAAAATTACAGTCGCATTTCCTTTATCAGCAGGTAGAATGACAATGTCCTTGTTGAGACGAAGTTGTTTGAAGGCCTCATTTTCTTCTGCACATAGGTTCCTTTTGGGTGGTTTAGACTTTCTTAGAACATGTGACACATGTGACACAACTTTACCATCATATTTTTCGGAATAACTCCTTCATCGCGGCATCGTTGTAAAAAATGTAGATCGCACAAAAGTTTGCTTCTTTTCGCGCGTAATCTTTTTGTGCGTTCTACATTTTTTACAACGATGCCGCGATGAAGGAGTTATTCCGAAAAACATGACGGTATAGTTCTGGAAGAACAACAGAAAAACACAGAGTATCTTATGGAAAGCTATTTTTGCCCTACTTAGGAAAGTCATACGTGATGTCAGAAGAGATTTGGATGTTCTTAATACTAAACTCCTAGATATCCACCTACAGGTAAGCAATACACTCCACCTGATAATATGGGATAAATTCGATGAGATTAGTGAATTTAGGGCCGAAACGAATGCAGAGTTGACAAAAATGCAATAACAGACAAAATTTAATAAATTGAAGCTCCAACAGAAACCCAAAAACCGTTTATAACTTATCTTCGGTCCAATTGAACTTTACCTCGATTGGCATGTTGGCTAAGGGATTCAATTACGCTATTGCTCCCTCTCACATACCAACAGAGAGCATAATATGTGGCGTGGAAACAGCAGTTTCAAAATTAGATGCGAACACCGCTGAAATAATTAGACAAGATGGCCACATGTTCTAAAAAAGTCTAAACCACCCAAAAGGAACCTATCCATAGAAGAAAATGAGGCATTGAAACAACTTCGCCTCAACAAGGACATTGTCATTCTACCTGCTGATAAAGGAAATGCGACTGTAATTTGAGATACAGCGGATTATCCAAACAAAATTCAAACATTACTACATGATCCAGCATATAAACAAATTACTACAGACCCAACAACTTATCTGGAGAAAACAACTAAGGCCAAAATACCTAGCCCAACAACTTCAACCGTTTGCAGAGGGGGCAGACTCATATGTGAAAACTTCGACACATTTCATCGAAATACTTATAAAAACGGTCTTACAACCAGACACGCCCACCAACACCCAACCAATCACCGCACAGCCCCTTCACCACGCAACATCCCGTCCTAATAGATCGATAACTATAAATAAAAGAAGCAGCGCAGACTCACCTTCAGTTCAGTTACCTAGTGACTCTTGGGGAGTAGGCAGGTTGAGGCCCCGAGTTCGATCTAGACTCTGAAACTCTATTTTATTTTTTGTCTCTTGATAATGGCTCCAAAGCAGGAGTCGAAACGTCGTATTTAATAAATTCAGATGCGGTTCTCACCCGGAACCTAGCTTAGTTAATATATATATATATATATATATATATATATATATATATATATATATATATATATATATATATATATAAAATAAATAGGTGGAAGTTTTATCATTTTGGGAAAATTCATTTATCACATAGGGGTAAGTGGGGTATATTTTAAGAAATATTCACTATTTCTCGGTAACCAAAAATAATACAGATATGATGATAATTATGATATTAATTCTTGAATTTAATATACAATTGATGTGAAATTTTGCGAAAATTCTATTATTGAGTAGGGGGATAAGTTTTAGTAATTTTTAAGGCACAAAACTACTGCTTTTCATATAAAATGACTCGAACTGAATTTAATCACTTAGTGTAAATCACGTACCCCAGAAGTAGCAAGTGGAGTATTTTTTCATTGGAAGAGAATTGATAAACTGATTATTTTATGAACTTATAGAAGGAATGGTGACTTAAAAAATAGAAAATGTCGGAAATATAAAAAAAATTAAGTGACAAAAGAAGTATGAAAATAAATGCCAAAATATGACGGTAATGTTTTAATCCAGGAAATTTTTAAAACATTAATTACACCAAAAATACACAAATATATAAAAGTTGAAACATTGTTAAAATTAAGCTGTCGAAAACCTAAAATGAGAAAAATTTCAAAAATTTAAAACATACTAAACATCAAAAATAAATGTGGAAAAAGTAAAAAATGTCAAAAATGTTTATAATAAAAAATGTTTATAAATTAATTTATAAAAATTTTTAAAAAATTTAAAAAATGACAAAAATGTAAAAATTATCTAAAAAGTTAAAAACATAAAAAATAACAATAATGTCAATAATGGCAATGTTAATACATATAAAAAACCAAAATGGAAAACGATAAAACCTCAATATCAAATATCAAAAATCATAAACACTTCAAATATGTTTAGCCCATCATATAAATACCAAAATAATTGATTTTTAGAAGCGATTGCAGCTATATAAATTTCACTTCTGAATAAAAATATATATGAAAATGTAGGGGATGTGAAATTTACCAAATGAAAAAATTGCCTGACCGGGATGGGTCAGCTAGTTGTTAATAAACACTAAACAGTGTGGTTGAGAATTAGTCATAAATTAAAAAATCATTTAAAACTTATGTTTGATTACGTAGACTACAGTTTCTTCAATATGCTTTATAACTTAAACAAAACGAAAAATGTTTATTGAAACAATATTTTAGAGTACCATACAAATTTATTTTGAAATTGTGGAATATATTAAATTTACAAGAGGTTTTTCTATATATAAATGCTGGCAAATAACTAACAAATGTAAACATTTAAAAAAGTAAAAAATACAAACTATTGATAGAAAAGAAAAATCTTAATTTTACTGAAAACCTATATTCTGCATTCTTATATTACATACATAAATTCATTCTGTCTTTTATAAAAATGTGTAGCTACACCAGTATAGCCCTCTTCAACTCGAAATACTGAGCAATAAATTATCAACCAGAAAGCCCTTTAAAGTGAGCATATCAACTAAACCATTTCAGACAGTTGCGTGTAGTGTAGGACTTCATTTTGTTACAATAGAAATATCAAGTCGTTATGAAAGCCGAAATCCAGGGCACGTGGTTTCGACTTCAGGGTGGCATACTACCAACCATTCACATGTAAATGGGTATCTTTGGAAATCTCATTATCATTCAAAAAAATATATAACATTCCCTAAAAGGATTGAAACTGTCTTGATATCATCTTTGGGGGGTCTAGCTATAGCCAAGATCTTGTTCTTGTAATGTCGGCAGCTTATATTAAAATGTACTTTTTCTTAAGTATTAATAAAATTAAAGTTATATGTGTTCTACAAGTCCAAAGCCTTGAAAGAGATATTGTTGTCTGTATTTCAGGTAAATGGACACAAATAAAGACCCACGCCAAAATCATCATGAGGCCTACGATTTTCATAAAATAAGGAATAAAAATGTGGCCGAACTTGCAAAAACACCTTCATCTCAGAGAGGAACAGATCAACCGGATCCTGAAGTGGTACATCATTATGATAATTTCTACCACACAACTAAAAGTTTATTGATTCTTTTTCAAATAATGGGTGTAATGCCTATTGAGAGGCAGATTGGAAGAACAACTTATAGGTGAGACTTTGTATCAGTTTATAATGTACGAGTATATAAGTTATTATATTAATTGTTCTGGAAAAGTAAAAATAATTTGATATTTAGGAGCAGATCAAAAATAATATGAACAATTACTGTTGACACTATTTTTGGAGTTTTATATTGCTTACATCCCATATGTCCACATCCGAGAAAAAAACATTGCTTAACGACTGTTATGAATTGACGCTTGGCAATTTCTACTGTCCTACTAATAGTAATACTCTGAAAAATTTATTTCCTAAATAAGATTTGTTTACTTTGTTATTTGATATATAAATACTTTTTAGGAAACTTCAGTAATGGAGAAGTTATACTAATCATTTCTTTGCTGAATAGGCTTTATGATGAGGGTGTTTTTTGGGTTCCGTATGTATAATATACGGATTTCTCCGTCTTTCACATCACAGCAATTTTCTCCGAAACTACTAGACAGAAATGTTGGTGACCCAATCAGGAATATATATTGTAAATGAAGAAATTTTGATTTTAGAGGTACTGCTGGGGAGGGGGGTTGACCATCCCCTCCTTATCCCCGAAACTATTGAGCCTAACATTTAAAAAATAGGTTTACAGGAAAAATAAGGACAATCACCTAATTTTAATTTTGGGGGTCAAAATAACTTTAAATTAAAAATTAAACATTTAAAAATTTAATCCATCAAATGGATTCTGAGGTACACAAATGCTTTTTTTCATATTTGAAAAATAATTGGTTTAAAAGATATTAACAAAAATATACAAAAATTTCCCCATTCCCTCGTTAACTCTGAAACTATAAGACGTAAAATTTTGAAAAAAATTATAGCTGTACGGCTTCACCTCATCTTTACAGAAAAAATAAGAAGAAACCCCTAATATTAATTTTGGGTGGCAAATTGCAGAATTAAATGAATAAGTTATTTAAAAGATATTAACAAAAAATTATCCATTACCGAAACTACGTGTATTGGACGTAAAATTTAAAAAAAAAGATCTAGGGTAAGGAGAAACCTGTCTTGTTAATTTTGGGGTGCAAATACCAGAATTAATAATAATATTAAAATGTTTCTAATGCATCATGTAATATATCAAATCAAAGAGCTCACTCATTATGACGAATACAAATATATTTTTTAAATAGTTTTATGTTATTTAAAAAGGTATTAACAAAAATATAAAAAATTACGCATTCCCTCCCTTTATTTTCAAAACTATAAGACCTAAAATTTTGAAAAAAATCAGGGGTATATGGCCTCACTTGAACTTTAGAGGTAAGATAAAGACAAATTCCAAATTCTTTGGGGCAAATTATAGAATTAACCGGAAAATAAAAAAAAAATTTTAAACGCATCATGCAATAGGTCAAATGAAAGGGGTCATTATGAGGAATGCAAATATACTTTGATCCCATTTTTAATATAAATTGTTTAACAGAAATATTTTAAAAATTCGCATGTCCCTTTATTTCCGAAAACACACGACCTAAAATTTTGAAAAATTTAGGCTATACCCCTAATTTTGAACTTTATAGGAAATTAAGTAGAAAACCCTAATATTAATTTTGGGAGACAAATCAAAGATTTAAATGGAAAATAATAAATCTTTTTTTTTCAAACGCATAATGTAATATATCAAATAAACAGACTCAAATTGACAAGTACAAATATATATTTTTTATATTTTTAAACAAATGATTTGTTTAAAATGTATAACAATTATAAAACATAACTTATTTCATCCTTTATTCAGAAACTATACGACCTAAACTCTTGAAACAAATCAGAAACACTCACCTGAAGTTTGGGGACCCAATTACAGAATTAATTCTGTGGGTCTAAAATTAAATTTACACAGATATTCTTAATAGAAAGTCAAATTTTGTTTTTTAAAGTATCAAATGAAAGAATTCATCATAAAAATACAAATATATTATATTTTTATGTTTATGTTTAAAAGATTTAATAATTTATTATTTTAAATTTGACCCATTTGTATCTTCCAAACTACTAAATCTAAAATTCAGACAAAATATTATAAAGGGCTTCACTGAAAGTTTATTGGTAAAATAAAGGAAAAATCCTAATCTTAATTTTGGGGGTCAAATTAGAAAATAAAAAAAAGTGTATGTAAACAGAATATAAATATACAGCATGCGGTTGCAGTGGCGGATCAAACCAAGCTTCAGGGAGGGCGACTACCTAAGTAGGAGGATGACTTCTCGCCCCCATCGTAGCTCCCCGTTGGAACCGCCCCTGCTTGGTAATAGTTTTAATCAAAAACCTATTAGAAATACATTTTGAACATCACAATATTATATTTAAATATAGGTCCCATTCAACCCTCTTAACTCTACTTCCCGCTAGTTTACTATTTAAAGCAGCCAGGAAATTTTGTAACTTCCGAAGAAAATCAGTTATTGAACTATTTCGATCGCTATAATTTTTTACTCGCGAAATACTGAGAAACGTATTTAGGGATGGTTATACTCAAAACCTATTAGAGTCTCAAATATAAACGTAATTTTTGACTTGAATCATACTAAAAGTTAGAGTTATCACCCTGGTTTTTGCCAAAACAACTCTCAACCTTCTGCTGAGAAACCGATTTCTCTTTCACTTTATATGTTTTTTTATTATCCAATATTTGGGAAAAATTGTATCTAGAACGGCAAAGGTATGGTGGGTAAATAATATAGATTTCATTCGACAGGACTTTTGGTATAGCTTATATTGAATTTCGATAATGCCCTTGCTGGTTTAACGGGAATTCATCAATTCAGTTAACATTAAAGAAGATCTAAACCAAAGTTATTATCACCCATACTATTTAAATAACTTGAATAAATTCAAGCACTTCTCCTAAATAACTTGAATAAATTCAAGCACTTCTCCTTTTACTCTTCTCGGTGACGAATAAGAATTGTGAGTAATAATATTGTGATAATTGAGATATTATAAGTTGAAGTAGTAAGAAATTACAAATCTTGTTAATTACCAGTGAAAATGTAATATGGCGAATCACAAGCTGCTCTCTATTTGGCTTGCCTGAAAGGTTACTTGTGTCTTAATAATGACTAGAGATACCAAGAAGATTGATTTTGTCGAATACAAAATATTCGGTAATGCTCTTAACAGAAGCGCTGGATTTTTGGCGGCTATTCGGCTAAATCAGTGTACATTTCGCGGATGACATTTTACAATTTTTATTAGTTGCATTAGTTGTTAATTGTTACATTAAGTCATGTTACTAATCGTCCTTATTTCTAGAAAATATTTTTGTTCGCTATAAACTGTATAAAAAATAATTTAACAATTTTTTTTTAGTTTTATGGATTTTGTAGTGTAAGTAATTAACTGGCTGTGTGTTTGCTGTATAACAAGATCTCGTGCGGCGGAGAAAGAAACAAATCACTAAGTACCAAAACCTGTATTCACACACTGTAATTCTACATATTACTTAATGGAGCGATCATTAGAATCAACTCTTAAAGCAATTTAACTCCTTCTCAGTGAGAGTCAATGGAACAAATAATAAGGAGATTACACAATTATTTTAGACTCTCTTAAAAGTAGTTGTCATAAGCCTAATAGTATCAATGATAATTCGTCACCCACTTAAAGAAATAAATATCAATTAAAATGGTGAAACCACACGAAATTATTTTGAGGAAATCTCTACAGAATATGTGCGAGATAGTGAAGTTGTGGAGAAAAAGTTATAAGTGATGGTCAAACGTTAAAGAGTATCCAATTTTACAGAATTTGGCAAGATTTATCTGCAGTCACAGGGTATTTTCATACGCTAGGATAGTTGAACAAAATGGAATTAGTTTTCTATCAACAAATGCTGAAAATATTGTTTTTATTCTACACATCATACCATTCACTGAAAGAATTGAGATATTGAATTGAATTATTTGTAATAAAAAATATATTTTTAGTACTGTGTAAGGTTTTTTCATGATTTGGTATACCGATTATTTAAGGAGCCTAATAGGCCGAATACCATACATTAATGATTCGTAATGTATCAAATAATGACGCTATGAGACCCTAGTTCTTCATTATTAAGATTAAACTGAAACCGGACAAAGTAACTACAAGGCGCTTTTTATAGCATACCCGGAAAAGTTGCAATTTTGTTACATATACAAAAAGAAATTTCATATTCCACACATTACAAACAAAATAAAAAATGGGAATTTATATGTTATCTGTATGAACCCATATTGTTGCAGGTGGTTATCAGCGACTAATATTTGGGCCTATTTTATCTTTACAGTGGAAACTATATTTGTTAGTATAGTATTTAAGGAAAGGCTTAAATTAGTATTGCTCCCCGGAAAACGATTTGATGAATATATCTATGCCATAATATTTTTAAGCATTTTAATTCCACACTTTTTGCTACCTATTAGCGCTTGGACTAGCGGATCTGATGTAGCAATTTTTAAAAACATGTGGACTCAGTTTCAAGTAAGTAAAAGTGATATTTAAACAGCTTAATTATGGCACTTTAATGCGAAATAAAGAGAAATATGCTTCAAAAAAATATTAAAAGTAAACGAAATAGGAAAATAGAACATATAGAAACCTCATATAGAAACCTATATGAGGTTTCTAAATTAGGACACAATTTTTAGTAACTGTAAATCCGATGTTAACAGGTAAGTTTCAAATGCCAGAAATAATATTTATAAAACGAAAAGAATAAATAGTTGATATATTATCATAATTTTTATGGTTTAAAGAAACCAAATTCCTATTTTAAACATCAATAATACAATACAAATTACGTGACTAGTTCCGATGCCGCACGGGCCATTTTCAAAAGTATACAAAAAATAAAAAGTACAGACGCAAAACTCATGGTAAATTATACTTTAAAGGTTGATTAAAACTTTTTCAAACAAGTAGTCATGGAAATTGTCCATAAAGTTTCACTGGTCAAAAAAAAATCATTATTGACTCCCAACATATAACTAAACTTTTCGGAAATCGATTTTTTTATCATATTTATACAGTATAATTTATCTATCTATGTTATACATAATCCTTTAAATTATTAATTTATTATAAAGTAAAATGAAATTTTGTCAATATGATGTTCAATATGTTTAATACTATTTAAAACCATTATTGGGCATTTCAAGTGGCACTGCTGTAAAATGGCTGTCCGTTTAGAAATTGTTTAACAGTTATTTTAATTATATATGAGTAACGGGTATTCGAATTTTAAAAAATGTATTTTCAGCAGGAACATAATACAAAGTAGACTTTGAAATTAAATCTAAATCAAACGGTTAAATGCCAAACAACTTGTGTATTCAGACAAAATAAGTTTGCCAAATTAGAGAAACTAGTTATTCCCATTGCATCTGTACGACGTTTAGTCAGGGATTCGATTTGCATGCAACATGTAATAACTGGGACTAGTGCATTTCTGTCGAATCAACAGAAAATTGAAAAATATTGGTGTTCATTTTGTTCTCTATTTAGAAACAATGAAAAAACAACCGATTATACATCATGATTTTTTATCCAAACGAAAATATTAGGTAATATCATTTTTGGTTTTACTGGTCATTGAAAAAATTTTAACGTCGCCAAAATGTTTTAAATTAGTTGTAATAAATTGTATACCATATTTCCAAAAAATTCGTTCTCTTGTAAGTTCGTTCTGTACGAAATATTATTAATAGTATTTACTGCAAAGTTTAGATAATATTTTAGTTGGTGTTAAACTTGTAAATAATAGGAAATATAATAAAGCCTCATGAATACATTTAAAAACTCTATAGTCAATTTTAATATCAGAAGAGGTAGTTTTGTGTAAGTTTCTACTTTTTGATATATACTACTTTACCAAGTTACAGCCTTACAGACCCTATTAAAAACAATTCCTAAACCACTAGTCAGTTGAACTTTAATATCAATATTATATATTCAAAGCTGCTCACAATAAACTGTATAATAGAATTAACTTAAATTTAGTCACATATGATCATATGAGAAAGGAAACAATGTTTTTCAATTGATTATAATCTAACGAGCAAAATACAGCATTTATTGAAAACAAATTTTTTCTTTAATTTCAGTACAAATATTACAGAATTACAGGAAAAGAAATAATTTTCCACAACTTAGGACTCATTACCTATTCACTTTGTATTATCTCATGGGTAATAGGAATAGCTATTATGTTAGCCCAATACTATCTTCAAGCAGATATGCTCCTTTGGCACACTTTTGGATACTTTCATATTCTTGCCATGATGAATTGTTTGTGTAGCTTATGGTTTATTAATTGCACTGCAAAAGGAAGAGTAGCTGACTGGTTAGCACAAAGTTTATACAATGCTCTTCAATCTCATGACCCTGCTAATAAACTAGCCGAGTACCGAGACCTCTGGGTGGATTTATCACATATGATGCAACAATTAGGTAATTAGGTACACCAGTATTATTTTAATTATAAATACCAAATTTATTTTTAAACCAAGAATTTACAATGCAAAGACAACTATGAGTTCAGCCCAACGGTAAATTTGTTTTTTTCTTTATAGTTTATTATTATATTAAGCTCTAGCTGATAGTTCAGTCAATCTGGTACGATGTAAGACTGATCGCGACTAACGCGCTGGACCAGTTTGATGAAGGGAGAGTTGAACGCATTGGGGCGCTTCGAAGGTTCTTGGGGTTTTTATTATTTTGTTGTTTTGGCTTTATATATAATTTTAAAGACCATTTTTGTATTTTATTCTACGATTGTTTGGCACTTTTTTAGGTTTTAAATATAGCGGAAATAGGCAAAAGTAAGAATCGCACGATAATGTTGTTTCAGTTCAAGATCGGTCGGAAATATAAAGCTTGTTTTTTTTATTTCATTTTACGATTGTTTGGCACTTTTTAGGTTTTAAAAATAGCGGAAATAGGCAAAAGTAAGAATCGCACGATATTGTTGTTTCAGTTCAGTTTTTTCCAGGAACCCCTACGTAGTATACAGAACCAGGTGGTTCAAGAAATTCCGCATAGGCGATCAGAGTCTTGAAGATGCCGAGAGCAGTAGCAGGCCATCGGAAATTGGGAATGATCAACTCGATCTTGCAAAATAGTTAGGTATCGTAAGTTGGCGATGTCTAACCATCTGCAAAACAATAGTAAAACGAAAAAGCTAGAGAAGTGGGTGCCACACAAATTGAGCGACAGCCAAGAAACTGTGCTACCACAACATTCTTGATCAGATTCTGAAATGTGACAAAAACTGGATTTTCTACGTCAACCGGTGATATTCGCCTCAGGGGTTGGATGGTGACCAAGCTCCACAACACTTCCTGAAGGTGGCTATGGACCGAAAAAAGGTGATGGTCACTGTTTGGTGGTCTTCTTGAGTCTGAGAAAAATGATAACGCCAGATAAGTAGTACCAACAAATTGACGACAGGCATAAGAATTTGCATCGAATGTGTCCAACATTAGTGAACAGATCGCGTCCTATTCTTCTACACGACACCGCCGTGACGCGTCGCACAACCTACCCTTCAGAAGTTGAACAAATTAGGGTTTGAGAGTCTGCTCCATCCGCCATTCTTAGAGGACCACTCGTCCACAGATTACTACTGCTTCAGGCATTTGGACAACTTTCTCCAGAAGAACCAGTTCAGACACCAAGGCGATGCTAAAAACGCCTCATTGTCTCCAGAAATTCGACAATAAACTTCTTCTTTGGTAAAACTGTTTTGCTTCCATTGGTTCTCATTTCGAGTAATAAAGTTTTATTTGACCTGAGATATGTGCATATGTATAAAAGTTTAAGGTTAAAAAGCACAAAAGATTTCTCAATGTTCTTATATCATTGGGATTAAGCTACACAATATGTCTCATTTTAAAAAATCAATGAAAATAATTCAAAAACAGAAGAGTTTAGAGAAAATCTTTTCAAATATAAGTTGTAGCTCACGATGAAGATTTTAAGCTCACATGGGTGCCCATATTTCTTACCCTGAAGATGAAAAATCTGAAAAACCTTGTCTCTGGGTGTATTAACATCATAGATGGTTAGTAGTAATAGTTTTAATAAATAGGGCATCAGAGATATCTTAAACTAAAGGCAAACACTGGTTTGTTTTCATAATACTTGCTGAATATTTACAACTTGAACATTGCTGAAACTCTATGACGTCTTTAAATATTTTCTGGAAATCACGCAACACTCAAGTGCCATCGATTCAAATGACTTTATTCTTCTGGTAGTTACTCTAGTTCATATCGGGAATGGTTGTCGATTATTATTCGATGACAATACAAAACACACTGAATTTCAGAAATTCCATTATTTTTCTGACAAACAATTATTTAGTAAAAGTAATGATTTTTGATTTTCATCAGGTTATACCTTGAAGGTAGTAAATTTTCTTCAAAATTCCGCCACTAGGATGGTAATAGGAGGTGAAATATCATAATGGGTTCTACAACTGGCTTTTCTCGAAGATTGTTATCTCTAAGCTACTGCAGGAGTCGGGAATATGGTGGATGAAAATTTTATTGGAGACGGAGTAGTTTGTCTATGTTGTTAACATTTTTAAATTAAACATTTGGGGCGAATTTTTCTGTGTTCTGTTATAAAATAATTTTTAAAATTGAAAATTAATAACCACTTATTCTTCTAGGGAAAGCGTACATCGGTATGTACGGAATGTATTGCATTTTGATCATGTTGACAACTATTGTCGCCAGTTATGGGTGCTTGACTGAGATATTGGATCATGGGCTGTCGTTTAAGGAAGCTGGGCTGTTTTTAATTGCATTCTATTGTATGACACTACTTTTCATCATTTGTAATGAGGCGGATTTCGCCTCACAAAAAATGGGCCCAGAGTTTCGAGAGAGGCTACTGTCTGTAAATTTAGGTAATACCATTTTCTGTTATTAACAGTATATGTAGTAACAGGATTCGATGATTTCGTCTTATAATGTAATTTTGGTGTAAACAAAACTTAGGTCTTAGTTAAATAATCGACTCGTACTAAGCAAATGTTGCTAATTATAGGTATATCTAAAAATAAAAATTTTAAACAGTCTCTAGTTTTCAAAATATCAAAAGTAAATACTTCTTACGCACTTATGGTTCAACTTTTATTTATTTTTGAGTTGATTGTTATATTTTATTTTATTGCTAGCTGTATTTCAAAAAAATAATGGCAGGAAACTTTTTGCTAGAAATAAAGTGAAGCTACCACCAATAATCTAAAGAATGTAGGTAATTACAACGGGTGCATTCAGGGAAATGTAGCGCTCTGTTCTCACTGAATGTAGATTTTTATTACTGGTTATATTAAATTTTTAAGATTCTGCAATTTTGCATACTTCTGTAATGTCAACACAAAATTTAACGTTTGTTTTAGTTATAAATCCGTATAGCGGAGATTTATATGCTTTAATGCTTTATTAAGACGGTGCAGCGATGCGAGTAAAGCAGTACACGCTTTAACAAAGTACTTCATCGCTACGATTCCCTAAATGCACCCAATGACATAAGTTTATTTGATAATATATACATTATATATATATATAGCCAAGCTTTGCAGCTTCATTCCCGCTTCTCACATCCTAAGCGCCATCGGTCCTTATTATTCCAGTCTCCTCTTTGAAATCTCCGCCTTTCCATCTCCTTGTGTATATTTTGTACACACTTTTTTGGGGTCTTCCTGATTTATTTATTTACGGAGGAGTCCAATTAAATACTTTTCTCGGTAGTCCTCTCTCATGAGACGCTGGTGGTAATACCAATTCAGCTATTTTTTATTTATTGTGAGTACAATAGTATCTGTAGCAAGCCTTCTTTATCTAATGTTCTCATTTATAACCAAATCAAATAGCGTTAAGCTACAGCATCTTCTCTAATATACCCTCTCAGCTAGTTTCTGATAAATGATTTCATTCACACCTCTAACCGAAATTATAAATTATATAACTTTCTCTGTTTTTATTGTCGTCATTATTCCACATAATTGAATGAATGCTTTTGTCATATTTTTTGGTCTACCTCTTTCCTTCTTTATGTCTTTGTCATCACTTCTATATTCACAGAATGTAACGCCAAGATATTTGTATACATTTTTTCTCACTCGATTGTCCAATTCTAAATCTTGCCCTCTATTCACTTCTAAGCCCATTTCATATATTTGTAAGATTAGTAATAATGTATTCCGCACCTTGTTGGTCTATGGTTTATGTAAACTTGATTAATGCCCTGTTCTTCTAAAGTAGCATATAGTTTTTGAAGAGAGACTAAATCAAATGACTTTCTTAGGTTTACTAATGTTACCTGTGTTCTCTAGATGTCTCTATAGTTACCCCATCTATTTCGACCATTTATCAAATATATTACATATTATTTCCGATGTTCTTGTTGTTGCCTGTTTTATTAGCTCGATAGGCCGATCAACTAGTCCTTGGGCTTTATTATTGCTCATTTTATGTAATTCCTAGTTTCTTTGTTATTTAATGCAGGGCCTAAGTATTCTTTTCTATTTTCTATTAATTGACCTTTCAATACTGTTCTTATAGGGTTTATTTTTCTCATTTCATTCGTATTTTTTCTTAAATAATTTATTGTTTTCTAAGATCCTACCTCTGAACTTATTTGTGTACACTTTCTGTTTCAAGCAGGATATTTACCTAAACTAAATCTAGGAGAATTTTACTTAAACTCCGAATCTCCTAATAGTGCTAGTCTTAGGTTTTCAGTTTTCTTCGTAAAAATCTATATATTTTCGGGAAGAATAATATTCTCCAGCACTCCTTACCATATTCTCTATCTGCCCACTCAAAATCGGTCCGTTTCTTCTGAAAATTATCTGGAAGAAATAGGCAGACAAAGAAACATTATGTACAAAAGTGTTTTTTGAATTTTGTTATGATGCAACTAACAATATCAACTTATAAACAACAGTTATTAAATAATAGAGACACTTAAATTTTATTCATATTTATTAGATGTGATAGATAACCAATAGCTTATATGTATTAAGTGAAATTTAACATACGAAATAAACAGCTTCCAATCTTAAAACTATCATTGATTGTTGTCTATAAGAGTACCGTTCTCTTTAGTATCATTTCGAAGAAACATTCACACAGTCGTGCATACCAAAAATGCAGTTAATTGTTTCTATACCCATCAACAGCACTTACCATTACTTACTTACCATTAACTCAATTAACGAACCCAACAAGCGAATTAATTAATGGCTTGCTGATAAAATCGAAACTATAGAGCTTTAGACTTTCTAGTAAATGCATTAATCACGCCTCCATAGCTTAAAAAGAAGAATGTGCGTATATTGCTGTACCATTCCTCGTTAAACCTTTTATAAAATATTTATTTGGTAGTTTTTGTCTGCTCGTTTCGTTTATCGGTCTAAATTGCTTCCTTGTTGATCCGAAAAAACTAAATCCGAAATAATTATTGTGCTTTGTCACCATAAAAAATTAAAACAGATCGTCGTTAAACATGATAAAATTACTGACAAAATATTTGTTTATTTGAATATAATAATATAATACGAGTAATGTTTTTTTATTGGAATATATTTATACGCAATCTAGTTTTGAAACCGGCTCTAACGATTTTGATAAATTTGACTCATTTTTGGATTTTGGTGATTACAAATTGGTTGGTGTGGATCTCATTCTTGGGAAAAATCGTAGTACTGAGAAATTTAAATATTAAAAAATTCGTTGACTGATTGTAACAATTGACAACTGGTGAAATTTCATCGCGTGCAATACAGGACGATTTCCTGACCTATTTGAGAGTGAAACTGCTCTTGAAGAAATTCTTTCAATACAAACTGATGTGTAAGAACTTATAAGAATGATATAGCTATTTCATATTTTTCTAGCATTAGGTATATTTTTGCAGCTGTACCATCAAGTATTCAAAGCTGAAAAGTTGGATCGGCAATTTTTGGATGGATAAAAACTTAATTTGAGCCACACATTGAAAGTGAGTGTTGTGTGTCATTATCATTTCGTGCCAAAACATATCGTAATAATTGTACAGTATGGTTAAAAAAATTTTATGTTTTATTGGGTGGCCTATAAGCAGTTGCATATACAGGGTGCTGACAAGATAGAGTGGAGTAGAATTATAGTTATGCACAGTAGTTACACAAAATAATATATATGGTAGCCAATAATAGAGGGTGGAGTAGAAAAAATGCAATGTTGTCAGTCAGTATAATAATGGGGATATTTCTTATTATGAAGGAGTAAGTTTAAATTAAGCAAACTATCTAGATAGTATAAAATTAATGTTGCAGCAACTACTTAAAAATAGTTTCTCATCATTTTTTTAACAAACTTTCATTATATCAGTAATATTCTAATATTTCGCTTCCATTTTAAAACCGACGTATAAACTACTAACAAAAACGGTAATGATTTTCATGTCTAGGCATTTCAGTTATCTTGTTCTATTGTTAGTTATCTGGTTTTGTGATTCATTACCATAGCGTTAAATATTTGAAAAAATTATTAATTGCGATGAACAATTGAATATAAAATTTCACAAAAGCGTGTAAGGTAATTTTTAGCTAAAGTAAGATGAATAGCTATGATAAGAAAAACATGTTTGAAATAGGAAAGAAGATTTTAGGCAAATGTGAAAAGATTTCAGCGTCTTATTTGCATTAGACCCTTAAAGGTTATATTGAGGTTATCCACAAATAACGTATGGTACTGTGATTGGTTTTTTTAGGAGCAAATGATAAATATTGTGATTATTGTAATTTATTTCTTGTTTTAAAAATATTCATTCACAAACTTATTGATAGTATAATCGTTAAAATTTATAAACATTCTAAGTTCGACCACCTGATGTAGATATTTGGCGTTTCTTTTAAACATATCGTATGCACATATCGTTCCAAAACTATCTCCTGTCAATAATTATTTTTAAAAAAACAACCTTAATAAAAAGTTTTATTAATTATTTTCGGAAAAGGTATATCTCACGTTAATAGAAAATTATATGGAACAACCTTTCCTTTCCTTTCTCAATGGAGTTAATTCGTGAACATACATTAAAAAAATCCAACGAATTGACATTGAATTGTAGTAAAAATCATTTGGGAATAAAAGGTGAAAACAGTAATATTTCATTTACTTATTTATTTTAAGGAGATGCTCTATACAAATATACATGATAGAGTACAAAAGAAAGACCAAATAAACATATGCGCATTATAGCTCATGATATTCTTAATATAATTCTTACTTATTCTTAATATAATACAATTTTTGATAATTTTCTCACCGATAAATAAGAAGTAACATGGAAACCGATCCAATCAATACTATCATAATAATACGTAATCTTACAGTTTGAGAACTCGTCAAAAATAAATGTTTATTTCAATTTTTAAATATAAGAGCTCGATATTTTTTAATGGACTAAGATACAATTCCGACATGTATTATATGTATGATCTACTCGTACTAAAGCATGATAATTTAACAAGTGGGGCGAAAAAGGACATAAGATCTCACAAATCGTATAGTTTTTGGTATATAATTTTAGCTCACTATGAACACATAAACAAATCTTGCTAATATTATTGAATTCAGAGTTAATGTCTGAAAAGTTTGGCATCAGAAAAATGTGTTTTGCTGTTAAATATGATGCACATCATTTATAATGAATAAAATAAGTAATTGGTCAAGGTGGCTGCCGTTCCACAATACTTTAGTAAGGGTAGTTTTAAAGCTGACTGAAATGCCTAAAACCAATTCATTAATAATCTATGAGCTTCGTCAACATTTAATTTACGAAGAAGTATTGAATAATAAGAAGATCAAAGGCTGTATAGTCTAGATAGATGTTTAATAGTTGAATGAATGTTATTTACAAGATTTTATTGAAAAGCAACTTAATATTAACTATTATTGTAGTGTTATTAAAATCGTATTTTGCATTTTTTCCTCAACACATCTTGCAACACCCAAAAGTATTTTAATATTGATTCAGTAAGGTGATTAAAATTTGGTGTAATATTTGGTGAATGTTATTTACAATTAATATTGTAGTTGTATTTTGCTTCATGAAGACTTCTATCTCATGCTACCTGTATTTCATATCTTAGAACCCCCAAAGTCCGTGGGGGCTTGGGTAAATTTCCGAGCCTTCTATCCATTATATCCGAAACATGTTCAATGGGTGAAAGATCGGGGGATCTGGGCGGATATGGAAACAGATTCACATGAGTCTCTTCAAAAAATTTTAAACTAACTCGAGCAACTTGAGGCCGAGCATTATTTTGTTGGAATAAAGGAACCATGAGCCGATTACGGTAAGGGAGTACAAACGGCTTCAGTACTTCCTGAAGATAACGTTGCGCTGTCATGTTGCCTCGAACAAAGACGAAAGGTGACCTACTTCTATGTGCAATAGCACCCCATAACATAACGTCTACTGTTCGGTGTACAAGTCGATCAACATCCAATTGAAGTTTACATCTTATTCTTCGACGTTGTCTAACCCTTCTTCAGTCATCATGTATACCCAACCAGAATCGAAATTCATTAGAAAAGTCGACTTGATGCCATTCCGCATTCCAATGTTGTCGCTCTCTGCACCACCTTAGTCGTTGCTATGGATGCTCAGCCGTCAGAGATAGCACAAAATAGGGTCCATAATGGTGCAGTCCAAAACACCTTATACGGCGGTAACCCGTTCCGACATTTACAAGATAGATTTGAAGACTCTAGATGTAAGACCGACATCTAGGATTTTCGAGAGAAATAGCACACATAGGTTCCGAGTCTGGAGGCGTTCCGTATATTTGCTGTTTTCCCTTAACTCCTAGGACAGGATGTCACGATAAAATTTTTTCAGGTTACTTCACCTGTCAGAGATATTGAATACTCTCTTCGAGGTGTCATTCATTTGTACGCAAGACAATATATATAATATATATTGTTTCTGGTTAAGGAACCTTCATCACTTGCGCTTCCCGCAATTGAATGTCCTCTCGAACACTTCTTTATGTATTTGATACATTTCGTTAAATTTGAAGATGCGAGATGTAAGACCGACATCTAGGTTTTACATATATTGTCTTGCGTATAAAGGATTGACACCTCGAGGAGAGTATTCAATATCTCTGACAGGTGAAGTAACCTGAAAAAATTTTATCGTGACATTCTGTTCTAGGAGTTAAGGGAGAACAGCAATTACACGGAACGGCCCCAGATTCGGAACATCTATGTGCTAGTTTCCCCGAAAATCCTAGATGTCGGTCTTTTCGTCTTCAAATTTAACGATATGTATCAAATACATAAAGAAGTGTTCGAAAGGACATTCAACTGTGGGAAGCGCAACTGATGAAGGTTCCCTAACCAGAAAGAATATATATTATATATATTGTCTTGCGTACAATGACACCTCGAAGAGAGTATTTAGAAGATAGCTTGTTCTCCTCACCGCTCATCAGCCAAATATCGAGTTGTAGAAATCATAAGTCTTAAACGTCGGTCTTGAACTTCATTTGTGCCCCTTCGACATTGGATGCCTACTCGTCTCCGATTTTGGGTATTATCAAACCACGCTTGACAAAATCTCATAACAATAGTTGGATTTCTGTGCGTGCGTTAGCGATTTCTCGAAATGAAAAACCCGCCTCTCATAAACATATAATTCGACCTCCTTCAAATTCACTTAGCTGGCGATAAATTCGGCGTAAACGTACTCTAGGCATTTTAACATTACTAAATATTGATTTTGGATCCCATCAAATAGTTTGTTTTTTAGTAATTAAAAAAAATGCAAAAAACGACTACAACATTAATTGATAAAAAACATTACATGAAAAAACATACACCAAACTTCACCAAATTTTAATCATTTACTCCTTGCTGTAGCATATATGATTTACCAAAACAATAAAAATGTCGTTTTTGCGATTCTACCATTGAAACAGAGAAAGCGTGTTAACATAACTATTACTTTTACATATTTATATAAATTCTGTGATTCAGTAATAAAACTCGCCGGTTACGAATTTTGCACCAGGCATTAAAATTTAATTCTATATTAGAAATATGAAAGTGCTCTCGTTGCCTTCCCATAAGTCTAGATGCTCATTAAAAGAGCTTTCAATGCACGTAAAATGGCGATATCCAATATGTCTTCCAGTTTCAATTTTGTACAATTGCTCTTAGCAAAAATTCTATTCACAGTATATCGATTTTTATTATTGTGAGGAAATTTTGGAATCATTAAAAGTTTCCTGGATTTAATAAATTCTGAATAATAGAAGATTTTCAAATATTAAGAGTTCACTGCACAATATATACCTAAAGGACAAGTGCATGGCTAACAAATTCTAAAAATAAAAATAGTTTTGAACTTTTGAACCAATTCAGATGCATTTCTCTTACTAAATGTACGATTTATGCTCGCAACAAATAAACGACTAGCAATTTTATATATTAGTAATGATCGACGTATAAACATAAAGTTTTGAGTTCAGTGAAAAATGAATGATTTGGTGTTAGAGTACAAAACTTTGTATTTTACATCTGTGACAAACCAAAGGTTCTACAGTTTTGCCATTAGTAATAAGATATATATATATATATATATATATATATATATATATATATATATATATATATAATATCTAAATTTTTAATATCTGGGTAACAGAACTTCACTCGTTAATTCAAGGCTTCTTAAAAAATGTGGATACATATATACAAATAATCAGACATTTGCTTGGTAAACAAATTTTCCTGAGACGAAATGAATCAGTTTAATTTCAATACTCATACATTTATTGAGACTCTTTTTTAACAAATCCAGTTCATAATATACTTCAACCTCTCTCTATATGTTTATGGACCCATTATAATTTTTTCTCTCTAAAATTTGGGAACCACCCTATATAACTATAAGACTTTAAATTCCAAATCCAACCATCCTGTATAACTATTACACTTTATATTCCAACCATTCTGTATAGGTGACTGCCTATGGGCCACCCTAGATACACTTTGTTTGTAATTTTTTTTAAACACCTACTATAACTTTATTTCTCTTCCGCTCTATATTTCAACCACCGTATACATACAACTCCTTGTAGGGTACCAAATAAATCATTTCTGTTTCTAAAATTTTCTTAATCACCCTGTATAAGAAGAATTCTTCTGGTCCTTATATTACAACCATTTTATATATGTAACTGCCTATGGGTTGCAGATAAAGCAGTTTTGTTCTAACAAACTCAAACTGCATAACTATAATTATACTCCTGCATATATGCCAACCACCCTGTATATGAATCTGCCAATGGCCACCCAGTGTAACATTTTATGAAACACCCTGTTTAACTATTATTTCACTCTACCCTATACTCCAACCATCCTGTATTTGTAACTGCTAAGGGGCTACGCTGTAGGTTTAACAGTCTTTTACTATTTTTTAAAGCACCCTGTATAACAGCTGTTCTACTCTGCCCTATCCTTCAACTATCATATGTAATCAACTGCTTGTGAGTTTTCCGATATAATTTTGGTCTAGCCTGTTTCTAACCACCCTGTATAACTATAATTTTTGTCCACTCCACTCTATATTCTAACCCCCCTGTATATGTAACTGCTTATGGTCCACCCAGTAATATATTTATTTTCTAACATTTTTTGAACCATCTTGTATATTGATAATGATAAACTTGTATAACGATAACGATAGTAATGGCACTAAATGGTAACGACACAGAGAATTCATCTTCATGTGTGACTCAAATTAACATGCGACTATTTAACATTAATTCATAACGAGTTTCAATATTGCCAAAAGAAATGGAACTTCAATACTAAGGAAAATTAATCTTTTTGACAAACCTCGTATACAGTTATTAACAAAAGTGATAATTTCGTTTTAGGTTTCAGACTATGTAATTTTTTTATGAAGAACTTACCATTTTGTAAAGATTATTAATCTGAAAGTTTTCTATATTATTCTAACTTAAGTGCACACTATATATATGCAGACAAATAGAAAACCCGAATAGAGGTTAATTAATAAATATTCTAATGAAATTCCAAACATTTTCAATTAATTTCATACTAGATTTCCATTAAGATTAATTAAAATGCTTTAATACGGTCGCATTCGCCATATATTAGGATACTTTAAGAAGTCGGTTACAAGATTTTTCCAATTTTTTGCAAAATGGACCATTCCATGTCATTGAAAAAAATCTATTCTATTCTATCAAATGAAAAAAGCATGATCGAAATCGGTTTATAGTTGCCGGAATACTGAGGTTACAAAACCTAAAAAATACAACCGAATTGAGAACGTCCTCCTTTTTTGAAGTCGGTTAAATAGGTTTCTTCCATGTTTGTGATGGTTACACAGTGTAAAACAAATTGTTACTTTAATTTTTGTGAAAACTTGAGCAATAAGTCTAAACAAACATTTGGATGAATCATTAAACTGTAAACAAAACGGAGACAGTAGGCTCCCCATCAATTTGTAAATTAGCGGTAGAGGCATTACAAAACCGTAAAAAGTAATTATTCCAATCTTTTAAAAGTTAATGTTAAGGGGGAACAAAAAAGTTCTCATGTAGGCAATTTATTCGAATTTTTAAAAAAGCTTTTAAACTTAATGTGCGCTTATTGACGTAAAGACTAAACAAATTAAATTGAAGTTAAATAAATAACCCAACTTGTCTATGAATTAGTTCTGAAAGTAAAATATTGAATCTAAAAAAAATTTAAAACTGCATGTATGTAGATAGCTACATACATTACCAGATTTGAAAGTCTACACGTCTTACGAGAATGTTTTAAGTTTAAAACTATATATTAGATGATATAACTATAATTCAATGACTTTTTTCTTTAATTGTGCTGTGAGATCTTGTTTCTACCAGATTCTTTCTAGTTCACCCTATAGTTTTTGATTACTCAGATTCTGAGTATCAAAACATGCCGTATCTTTGGAATGCGTTGAATTAGAAGCTTGAATTTAGGGAAATAAAGTATCACGGACATTCATTTCAACTTTAGACCTCTACCCTTTCCAGAGCAAAGGTCCGGTAACAAAAAGATTCTAGAGAAAACAAGCAGGAGCTTGGGATAAGACGTTAGCGTTCAGAGATATTATTATTGCGTGCTTAACTTCAGTTGTTAGAATTCTCTTTGGTTCGCTTTGCCGATCTAATTGTCTTCGTTCTGCTTCTATTTTGTTAGCATCGATTTGTTCATGTGTATAAATGGTCCGTAATGGCACTATTTCCTCTGGTTCTATTGTTTGCTTGTTACTAGCCGTGCTTAAAATGCCGTTGTTGATAAGATCTGATTTTTGTTCTTGTTATTTCGTTATTTTCTTCGGCATAATTATGAGCAAAAATAACTTCATTCACCTCTGCTTTGCGCTCCGCTCCTAACTTCTCATTTCATTTCCTTGGTCTCCATGTATTACCTCTTCACTTGATCGTCAAAAGTTTTGTATTGTTTTTGCTCTGTGAAAATTTATAATTTTCTCACAATTTTTATTCAGTACCCGTGATATTTTTGATCTTATTTGCCTTTCTTTTCTAGACTTTTTTCAGTTTAATCAAGAGTTTACCAATCACAGGATGATGGATGGAACTATATCTGATTCAGGAAAAGTTTGTGTACCTTTAATTTCGTTTTTATATTATTTATCTATTAGTATACGGGAAGTTCCAAAATATGGAAAACCCAAAAGAATTCGTTTGGATTACGTTTTGGCAAGAAACTGCACAGACAAAAGTTTTAGGATTTCCCCGGCCATTTACTGGCAACCTTGGATTTGACCTTGAGCATTAATTTTGAGGTAATATCAAGGTCAACTTACCTTATGTAAATGGAATTCTCATTTTTTATTACATATTAAGAAAAAGCAGACAATTTTACGCCTGAATATGACCTTATCCATTATTGAGCAGGACCTAGAAGGTCATCACACGGCCAAATGCAATAATAGTGCGGTCATTGGACTAAAATATGTTTGATCATGTCCGTGAAGGCAAGGTAGAGATCCCGGTTAGTTAAGGAAAAGTGGTTTAACCGGGCCAGATAAAGAAAGGTCAAAGTCCCGGCCAGTGAATGCAAGAATGATTAGATCGTCCTATGAAGACTAGGTTAGAAGTTTTAATTTGAGTCGTACTTTCAATCATTTCAGATGGAATATATCTACAAATGTTTTCAATTCGTTCCCTTAAATCGAGATATTTGTTAAAATAAATATATTTAAAAAAAACAATAACCGACTAAAAAAAACTAAACTAAAAAGCTTGAAATAATTTTTTACTGCAACAATTAAATACTTTTTCTGAAATCGGTGCCAAGTTGAACAGCGAAGTTGAGAAGTACAACTTATAAATGTACTTCCCAAGTTATTTCTACTTTAGCTTGGCACCAACTTCAGAAAAAGTATTTAATTGTTGCGGTAAAAAATTATTTCATGCTCTTTAGCTAAGTTACTTCTTCTGAAGTCGGTTTTTGTTTTTTATTTAATGTATTTATTTTACAATTTTTAGTGATGTAATGGCTTAATTGGATGTCCTTTTCAAATCTAATTAACTTTTCCGGTATTGCCTAAAAGAAGGTATTTTACATTTACTGTTGAATATAATAGAATAACTTGTATTGTAAATATGTATATGTATTAAGAAAGTTTAGCATATGATTCCAACTTAGATGAATCCACTACATTGTAGACGATATGAGTATTATCATTTTTTACGTCTGATACAGTTGAAAAAGTGACATGTAATGATTACAGTATACATTTCTGACCATGCCAATCTTTTTATGATCATTAACTTTTTCTGTAAATAATATTCATAGTAACGTTTTCCGTTTGAATCCAACTTATGAAAACACACTGTATATAGAGACCAACTGAGAACCTCCATGTTGAATTTGATTAACTGACATATATTTCGATTTAATTCCAATTTACTTTCAATTTATTACAATAATTGGATGCAGTTTTCAATTCTAATAAACTTTGTTTGATTGCAATTTGAGAGAAAAAATAAAGGTACCCCACTTTTAAACAAAATTGATAAATATTTTTTTTAAATCTAGTATATATAGTTGGAAAAATTACATAATAAATACTTATTATACAGGTTTTAGTGTAATGGCATAATTAAATGCAGTTCTTTATTCTAATTACTTCTATTTGATAACAATTTTAAATATTAACAAAAATAAAGGCAAGTACTTCACCCCGTGAGGGGTTGCTAGTCCCCCATCGGGCGCCTCCCCAGGTGGCGGATAGGGGAATGCCTCCTAGATATGGGAGGTACCGGGGAAATGAAATACCCGGGGCGGACCAAAACTAGCACTGACCAGTGGCAGCTGGCTGGTCAAAACTGGTTGCAGGCACAAGTTAATATAACTTTGATGGTTGTAACACAGACAACAACCGGCGGAGTGGAAACCACAAAAACGGCGATTGTACAGCGATGAGGAAGGCAAAGGGAAACCACCTCATCATCTGTTCCTAGTAAAATCACCATGAGCTTACAACAAAAAGAAACAGACAATACTGATCATGGATCTTGGAAACAAAGATCCGGCAGGGGAGGACAAACACAAACAGACGACAGGGCCTCTCAGGTCGTCAATATGCGAAATCCCTGTCCTTTGAACATGAAGAAAACCAGGAAAGAACGCTTAAAGGCGAGGCTAATGATAAACGAAACGAAGTTGAAGATTACCACAAATCACGAAACTAAAAACAATTTCAAGATTGCGACATGGAATGTCAGAACAATGTTTGAACCAGGGAAGCTGGCTAATGCATGTCACGAAATGGACCGCTTACAACTGAGTATATTAGGCATAATACTAATAATACAGGCAATACTAGATACATGGGAAAAACATTCTATTACTCAGGCAACAACAACCCAGACCACCGAAACGGAGTAGGCATTGTACTAGACAAAAAATCCAGTCGATCAGTAACAAACTTCATACCTCATTCAGACAGAAACTTACTGATTCAACTGGCGGGAGACCGCGTCAATATAAATATAATTCAGTCATACGCTCCAACGGCCGACAAACCTGATTCTGAACTGAACTCCTGGTACGACGAAATAAAAACCCTTCTAAAATATACCAAACCGCAAGATGTTAACATCATAATGGGTGATTTTAATGCAAAGATTGGCCGCGGAAGAGTGGATAATCTGATCGGAGATTATGGTCTGGGCGAACGTAACGACAGGGGGGATAGACTTATAGAATTCTGCCAAGAACAGAATATGGTTGCCACAAACACTTGGTTTAAATTACATCCTAGGCGACTATATACTTGGACTTCTCCACAGCATACAGTGAACCGAATCGTAAGGAATCAAATAGATTACGTTCTCATTAACCATATACACCGCAATGCAATAACAAGCGCCAAAACCTTCCCGGGAGCCGACATAACATCCGATCACAACCCGGTGGTCGTCAATGTTCGCATAAGACTGAAAAAGATAACTCACAAAAAAATTGAGAACAAGGTGGATATCACGCTACTTAAAGAGAAGCCAATCAGGAAAGAGATAGCAAAGGAACTAAATAACCAACTACTAACGATGAAAACAGTAGATGCCAACGATGACAGTGTAGACGCAAAGTGGCAAAGAATCAGGGACATAATGATATCAATAACTGAAGACAAACTAAAATCGAGCACGAACAGGAAAAAGAAGGAGTGGATGACGAAGCAGATCTTAGAGCTAATTGATAGAAGGCGAGAACAAAAGGGAAAGAACAAAAATGAATACAAACGGCTAAAAAAAAGGGTTAAGACCGAAATCAAAATAGCAAAAGAACAATGGATGCGAGTACAGTGTGAAGAAATTGAGGAACTCCAACGCAAGAACGACACATAAAATCTACACAAAAAAATTAAAGAGCTATCAGGTCAAAATAAAAGAACACAGAGCTCACTAATAGACAAGGAAGGACAACTAATAACTGAGGTCCGAGAACATATCCTAACATGGGAAAAATATATTTATAACATGTTCAAAGCTGAAAGAATCGAAATGAACACAAATAATGCAAACGACACAGGACCAACAATAATAAAAAGTGAGGTAATAAACAAGACTGACAATATTCACTCTGAAGTAATAAAACTCCTTGACGAAGACAATATTAGCTACCTCACAGACTTATTCAACCAAATATATACATCCGGAGAACTACCACAGGAATGGCTGAAATCCACATTTATTCCCATCCCAAAAAAAGCACAGGCTCGTGCATGTGACGAATATCGACTGATCAGCCTAATGAGCCAAGTACTTAAAATCCTCCTGAAAATTATTCATAACAGAATACATCCAAAGCGTGAATCTGTCCTAGGGATGGAACAGTTCGGATTTAGAAGTGGTCTAGGAACGCGCGAGGCCTTATTTAGTCTCCAGATACTCACTCAGAAATGTCATGATCAGCATAAGGACCTGCATATATGCTTTGTAGATTTCGAAAAAGCATTCGATCGAGTGCAACACGAAAAACTATTTAAGGCCTTCGAGAATATAGGGCTAGATGAGAGGGATACACGGCTTCTAAAAAACTTGTACTGGCACTAGACCTCTAACGTAAAAACTAACAACGGAACATCTGAAAACGTCAATATTTGCAGGGGAGTCCGACAAGGTTGTGTACTATCCCCAACACTCTTTAACATTTACTCCGAACATCTATTCAATGAAGCACTCAGTAACTGCACAGACGGAATTAAATTAAATGGTGTAAATCCGTTACGCGGATGACACAATACTACTGGCTGATTCTGACACGGGATTACAACGCATAGTTGATAGACTTTACACAACATGCGAAGCCTATGGAATGTCCATCAATATCAAGAAAACCAAAATAATGTCAGTATCACGGAATCAAAACATCCCAATACCTATCCTAATAAATGGGGTAATGTTGAAGAGAGTAGACCGCTTCAAATACCTGGGATGCTGGATCGACGCAAAACTAGATCCTGAAGTTGAAATAAAGGCCAGGGTAGAACAGGCCCGAGGCAATTTTAACCGTCTCAGAAACATACTGTGCAATCAGGACTTGGATAAAGATCTGCGCTGTAGACTATCTAAATGCTACGTGTGGTCCACCTTACTGTACGGTGTCGAGGCATGGACATTAAAAATCACCTCCTTGAATAAACTGGAAGCCTTTGAGATGTGGACATACAGAAGAATATTGAAAATTCCATATACAGCCCACGTATCAAAAGAAGAAGTACTTAGAAGACTGAACAAAGAGAGAGAAATCCTTCACACTGTAAAAATAAGGAAAACATCTTATCTTGGTCACGTACTAAGGGGAGAGAAGTATTACATCCTCCAACTCATAATCAAGGGCAAGATTGAGGGAAAACGTTCAATTGCAAGAAAAAGATTGTCGTGGCTCCGAAACATAAGAGCCTGGACGGGACTGAATTTTGAAGAACTGATAAGAACGGCTGAAGATCGAGAAGCCTTCGCCATGGTGATCGCTAACCTCCGATAGGGAGATGGCACCGGAAGAAGAAGACTTCACTTTTAAACGAACGTCGTCTACAGCTAAAAAAGTGACATGTAATGACTACAGTATACTTTGTAGACTATGCAAATCTGTTTATGAAGAATAACTTTTTCTCTTAATATTCATAAAAAAATCGCTTTATTTATAAAGACACAGTGTATATACAGACTAATTGAGAATCTTTACAATGAAGTCGATTAATTGACATTTATTTTGATTAATCCAATTTCTTTTCAATTAATTATACCGCAAGTTCTGAACAGAAACATTTCCATATTTTACCACCAGCACCTCCACCAAAGCTTACTATATAAGACAGTCGGCAATAAACATTTCTTCCAATTTTATAAAAAACAGTACAAGTTATGTTATTGAAAAAAATCTGAAATCACTTCGGGATCTCCCAGAATAGTATCCAGTATAAACGGTCGCAATTCCTTAAGCCGTTTTCGAGAAATCGCTGAATTCAAATAAAAAAAAACATAGATAGAGACGGAATTGAGAACCTCCTTATTTTTGAAATTGGTTAAAGCTATATTATTGAAAAAAAATATGGAACCACTTCGTGATTCCCCTGAATAGGATGCAGTATAAATGGTCAAAATTCCTTGAGCCTTTTTCGAATAATCACTGAACACCTTAAAAAACATAGATACAAACGAATTCAGAACCTCCTTCATTTTGAAGTCGGTTAGTAAACTTTACTTTTTTATGTATTCCTCAAAAAATCTGGTGGCGCAAAGTCAGGAGATCTAGCTGGCCATTCAATTGTTCCTCTTCGACCTATGCAACGATCTTGGAATGTCCCATCCAAATAGTCCGTAACAATACCCCTGAAGTGAGGCGGTGCTCCATGTGATAAACATTTCTTTTCTTGTTCATGTCGACTTTAAATCCAGTTAATTCCCGTTGTCTTCTGCATCCATATGCCATTGACCACAGTTAGTTCTTCTTATCTGCTCAAGAACAAATGAGTCAGTTTTGGTTTATCCTGGATATTTCATTTTCCCAAAACCACCCACATCTCGGAGGCATTGCCCTAACGGCCACTTGAGGAACCTCTAACACCTGAACTATATAAATACTAAAATCAATATAATAATAAATTAAAATTTATTCCAAGCAATTTAATACTTTTATCCATTCAATATTGTTATTTATTATAATTTAATTGAAATTACGTGATTAATATTTCTTGATTAAATATGATTAATAATTATAAAGCAATAATTAATAAAAGAGGTATACATGTTAATGAGTTTATATTATAAATCCTATAATATACCCACAATTGTCTTACGGTTTTTTTGGAATTTCACGATAAAGTTACTTCATAAAAAAATGTCTGCCAAAAGGTCATTTTCACAAATACAAAGGGATTCATAAAAGAACCAAGAAATAAAAAAATTAATGGATGGTAATTATACTTAATATATAAGAAACTTTTTATGAAAGTCCGCCTTACTTGTTTCTCTCATCTCCACAGCTGCCGTAGATAAGAGGACGCGCCAAGAAGTCAACATGTTTCTAAACGCTATTGATAAAAATCCACCAATTATGAACCTTAATGGATACGCGAACATAAACAGGAAGCTGATATCATCGGTAAGTATCCCTTTGTTCTGCTAATAACTTTGATTACTCACCCAGGTCGATTATTCTCGAGATTATTCCAGTCAGCACCGTTGGCGGCATCGTTTATTGAGTGTCTTTACGATTATTTGTTTTTCTTGCTGTGCATAAGAAGCGTCAGTAATCAGAAACTAAATGTTTGCAACTGCAAAATATGCACTTTTAAATCAGCAATTCATGTGAAAGTCATGTCCAAAACGTATTTTCTTCGGGCTACTTGAAAATATTTCTGAATTAAAAATCAATACGTCGGTGAGATCACATAGAACTGAATCGTCTATAAATTTGTAGTGTTATAACCGCGAGAATACTAAGGTTCTATTATAATTAGTTATAGTAAATATTACTATTGAAAATAAGATTAAAACAATTATTTTCTAACTCGTTCATATAAACTGGTATTTATAGTGACTAATTCGTAAATATTAGGATTAAAATTAAGTTTAAAACAAATATTATTTATATGTTCATATAAAATCGTTTTCATGAAAATTTGTTAATTCGAATAGAATTTTGCATTAGATTTTAAAGTAATTTATCGATGTCAAAGGCTGGAAATTTTACACATAGCTCAGATTAAAATGCACTTTATTGACAGATTTCATCGGGAAGGAATGAAATTGAGATTAGAAATGTAAATTTGCTCTGCCAGTTTGGGTCAACTTAAATATTTGATCTGTTAAGGGATGGGTTGCATTACATATCAGTTGTTTGGGGAATACTCTTGTTCGCTAAACAGTTATTTGAAATGTCGCCCGTTAATCAAATTGGACTTATATGCGGCTATAACACTGCAATTTTATAGTAATAAAATAATAATCCAACATTGTATTGCTGTTATTTCAATATTACAACATCTAAATACTTATTAATTTGATTATCAACATAAATCATATATGATAATATCAAAGAGCATCTGACGGACAAAAGTAATTCCTAAACCAACCGTCGCCTAGTGCCTCCCATGACTTAAATGGTCGATTTTTTTTTATTTAAAGGCTCGTCCACACAGAAAGCGGTATGTCGCGACGGGAAGCGATCCGGCGTTCGTCGAGGCCTTAGAGTAGTGATGATCGATATTCATCGATGTTGGATAATCATCGATGTTTAGCGCGAAAACATCGATGTTTTGACATCGATGTTAAGATATCGATAACATCGATACATCGATGTTATAAGAATAAACATCGATGCAGTCTAGGCCATCTAGCGGGAATTAGGTATAGTAGATTGTGGGCTGTGAGAAATAAAGTTAAAGCACAGAATAATCTATTCTGTGAAGTTAATAGATTACAGCCATTGCTTACAATAGAATAAGTTACACATAATAATTGTAAGTATCACATTTGCACATTGTTGAATTAGTCTTGTTTTTTCTGTGTAATCTACCAAATTCTTCACAATCATGCTTGTGACATAGAACACAGTGACCTCATTTTCCAACTACAACGTTCTGAAATTCATGCTTCTGTTGGGAAATCTGAGATTTTTAAGACATTTGGTTCTTAGTAATGATGGCCAACAGTTTTTCCCGAAATTTTGTAATGCTTATGTTTCTCTGTCAATTTTCCGAACCACTTTAGGAACGTTTTCCGTTGGTCTGATAGGTTCACGTATAAACCTCTTGCCGTTTCCAGTTTTTAAAGAAAATTAAAAACAAATTCCTATTATATGATTACAAAGTATAATATAAATATGTAATGAAAAGGGATACCACCTAGGTCTCGACTTTTACTTTCAATGGTGGCGGTCGTGTTAATAAATAAAATAGATTCTTTATTTTGCCACCTAACTAAAACATCGATGTCCAAAAACATCGATGTTTTTCTTTCGATGTTTATTGTACATCGATACTTTTGATTCGATGTTAACATCGATGTCAACAACGATGTTTTTCTAATATCGATCATCCCTACCTTAGAGCTTGTACCTTCTGGAGATGGCCTGCAGTGCACAAATGGGGGGGCAAGGGGCTATTCACTCGGGGCGGTCTGCAATTTAAATATTTCAGGTTGGTCCCTAATTTTAATGAAAGGCGGTCGGACGGTTTGTGTAATTTCTGTAATATTGTAGTAACCGGATCGCTTGTCGTAGCGACAAAAACTAGTAGGAGACGGTATACCGCATTCCGTCTGACAGGGATAGTAAAATACTGTAGAATACAAATTGACTGAAGCCCTCTTCGGTCAATTTGTATTCTATTCTATTCTATATGTCAAATACAACATCCTTAGAGCATATACTAGTGGGGTAGCATAAAAAGAGCAAAAATTGTGAACAGTTTGGAAAGAGGGAGGAATAAAGAGAGCAACAAGCTATGTCAACTAATTTACAAATAATTGCAGAATACAGTGCGTGCTCCAATGAAATAGCATGTTGCGCTTTTTATTGCACCGTCTTCTTAAACTAGCTTTGCGTACTATCTCTAGAAGATATGTGCTCCAAGACAACATATCACGTATACAAATTTTGTGTAATTTTAGTTAGAAATTACAGTGTTAAACAGCCTGAATGAAATTGCTAGAATAATTAGACTTGACATTCAATTTTTATGGAAACATGTTGTAATGACGTATTGTTTAAGTTTCGTAGAATGTCCAGGCATTTTGATTGTACTGGATTATACAAAATTTAAAAAATACATATTGTGACTTTTTTATTCGCAATATAAACAGCGGACACATTTAAACGTTTGAAAGACAGTTTAACAAACTCAAATCTGTAATTTTATCATTTATCAAGATAACATATTTAAATATATTTATTTTTGAAGACAATTGGCCACCACTGAATGAAAGTTGTAAAATAGTATAAACATTTAAGGAAAGTAATTGAATCACATTTAACGCTACAGACAATTCTTGTCATAATAACTAATCCTTAATGTTATTTTGATTTAAATCTTAGTGTCGTAAAAGTAATGTTACTGTTTGACAATAATGTAAACATATGCATATCCTCGACAAAAGTATAAACTAGTTAGTTCTATTTTATTATTTTGTCATGGCTGCAAGATTAAGTGTGGAAAATTGAAATTATACCTCTTTTGGGAGCTGACGGTAGGAGAACCAGAGAGATTTGCAGAGTTTTTTATCTAGGTGAAGCAGATCTCCCTCAATTGTCGTTAAAAAGCAAAACTTTACAAAGGCGTAATAGGAATGATCAAATCATTTTACATCATTGCAGAAATAAGTCTTAAGATAAACATTATCAAACATTTGAAGCCATAATTTTGACAAACATTTCAAGGCCAGCCACCGCGCAAAACACTTGAAATATTCTTTATGGATCCAGGGAAATATAGAAATCTTCTACAAACGGACAGATATCATTACAAAATATTCTATATGGGTAAATAATGTATAAAAACTTTATTCCCAAAAATCAACATTTTGTATGGGATTCTGAACGAGCGAGGGAAGCTGAACATTTTAGAATTTTTATACACCGATTTCTGGGATTCGATGCACGAGCTGCCAATTAATGAACTACTGAAATTAGTTCCAGGAGGGGATCTAAGATGGTGTTGAGGGAAGGGGGACGCAAGATGAAAATTCTGATAACTAACTCGTTAGCAAGGGCTACTTACTTCTTAGATCCAAATTCCTTCAGTGCCTTAAACTATTGCTTTCCTGCCTGTTTAGAATCATATAACTTAATTTTCTCAAGGTGCATTAGTTGGCTCATTACTTTTCACTGTCTTTAATTATTCTTTTTCCATTTTCACCAAGCTTTAGGAGGGGGAGTAGGTACGTCATTTAGTTGACCAGTTAGATGGATAAACAGTTCATTAAGTTTTGAAACACAGGCGGATCGAACATTTTCTAAACCGATGGATAGGCCGTGGTAGTATCTCTGATTGATTAGCCATCCAGATTTCCAGATCATATTCTAAACTTCTTTCTCTGAAGACTTGTCACACAAAAAGTTTATAATATCTATCCAAGAGATAGAAGCGAACTAGGTGCAAGAATTCGATAGACTGTTGCAGAATTGATCTTCCTTCAGAATATCAGAATACGGAATGTTGTAAATTAATAGAGGCAACTAGTTCTACATTAAAATTAATTTTGTTTTAAATTAAAATAAATGACTAATTAATTCTACAGTTATGTTTGTAAAATTATTCACTTTTAGTAGGTACTAATTAATCGCCTGTAAATTTACAGTTTAAAAACGCAAAACGATTGATTATTAGGTAAAAAAATTGAAATATTCCACACTCTTAGACTCCTTTCTATTTTTTATTCTTAGGCTGCGCTACTACCAAGGTGATTACTGATTAGGCCCTACATTCATAATTTTATTTCATAACGATTAATTACAAATCCAAAGATGTTGGTCAAGAATCGAACTTACTGGCCATAATTAACTCATTTTCTAAGGGTGAGTGAGCTTTATCTTTTGAGCCACGAGCCTCTTTACAGTTAGCCTTAGATAGTCTTGTAGAAATTAACTTCAATTGTTAATTCTTTCAAAGTTGTTAATGGTAAAGAATGAGCATCGAACAACTTAAGCATTGGCAGCAGGTGTATTAACTATATTCCTAGTGCTTTTTGGTAAAGATAATTTTTACGGACAATTACACAAAATTTCCGTAATTTAGAACAGGCTCTGCAACAGTAACCATTCTATGACATAAAAATTTACATGCTATAAATGTTGGTTACTGCTATCATATCTCAAAACCACAGAATGTCTTATCTCATTACTACCACATGATTGCTTCCTTATTTATTGATGATACTTTACTATATAATATTTATCACATCCGTTATCTTCCAGACGCTCACATCAATAGCGACCTATTTAGTAATGCTGATGCAGTTCCGCCAATCTTTCATGAGAAATGCTGGTATTGCAAATCGAAGAACCGCACGTTTCAACGCAACCTCTACTGGAAATCAGACTTTGATATAAGCGATAATCATTTCATCACATCATTTAAGATGCATTTGTGCTGTTTCAATTTAATCTAATATGTATATGAACTCACAAAAAATGAATAATTAAGATCTTTGCAAAATTGTTTGTGGGAATTTAAAAATGAACCTAAATTGCATTAGAAATTTCTGGACATATAATAACTATAGTTTACTTTAATGATCCAACTATTATCTTATAAATTCCTTGGTTTTAGCCATCACAAGACTTGAAACACTTTATATGTAAGGATAGTATAAAACGACCGTAATTTGGATAAATAAATTAAAATAACAAAAGTTACTTGACTAAAAACAAAAGATTTTATTATTCTGCCACAACAAAATAATATTATTTTTTGCCTTTTAGTTGCTTTTATGTTTTTAAGTCGTTTTTCTTTTATTTATTTATTTTGCAATTTTTATGTAGCTTTCAAATCTAATTAACTTTTTTTCGATATTGCCAAAAATAAAGTATTTTACTGTTAAGCAACATTCCTATTTTTTGACGAACTTCGTTTACTATTAAATATAATTTATTAACATTTTTCTAAATATTTATATGTATTAAAAAAGTTTTGCATATGTAGACAAACTGAGAGCAGAAAACTTCATTCATTGGCATTTAACTCCAATTACATTTATTTATTACTTTTTTCTCTACTAAATTTTATAATAAAGTATTTTTTCATTTTGTTTTACACTATTTAGTTATACAGTATAATTGGGTACAATTTTCAATTGTAATAAGTTGTTTTCATAACAATTTCGATATTACCAAAGATAAATAATTCTTCAAGTTTCAGCAATATTCACATTTTTGACAAAAGTCGTTTACAGTTGAAAAAGTGACATGTGATGATTACATACCAGATATTTGTCTACTTATCTAAACAAACTGCATATAGAGGTGGGTCCTCTCTTGAAGTTGATTTATTTTGAATTTATTATATTTCAAACAACAACAACTGCTTTCATTTAATACTATCCCCTTGGCAAACAATTACTATACATGAACACGTTTCTCCGGAGAGTTTTAGCGCTATCAATAAAAAAAATCTGATAAACTACCGGCGGCTACAGGTTACTATTTTTCCACATACTCTGACAAAAAGAAGCTCAATAAAGTTCAAATTAATTATATTTGCATTTCTACCTACTGCGTACACTCGTTTGGTTAGCTCTTCAAGGTATCTTAAAAATACTATATAGATTCTAATAAAGTAACTACAGTTCGTAGTATAAATTTTTAAAGTATTATCAATACAGAGAGACTAGAGAATTTTTAAAAGTTATTTTTATTATAGCTATAACATTAAGATTAAAATTAAACCCATTGAATCGGCGAAAAATACAGCAGTCAACAGTAATTCTGTTCTAAAAGTATAACAAGCCATTTAATTGACATTTATTGACTGCGAAAATTACGATTATGTGAATTTAATGCGATTTTTATTTATTTTATCTGTTTAAAGATCAAGTTGCCTTAGGTATTGTTTTGTGAGCAAGGTTGGAAACTGAATGAAATCGTAAAAAGCGGAATTTAACTTTTTATAACACCGGAATTCTTGTATGTTGTAGAACAGCTACCAATTAAAGCTTCTGTTAGTGATAGTAGTGTTTGCTAAAAACGAGGTATTTTACAGTAGTCATTTCAGTATTTGTTGAGGAAAATGAGGACATAATATTACTATTAGTACACCTCTTCTAACAGTGTAGTTTAACATACTTAAATGTAATTAAATGTAAGCAAAAAATATCATAAAATAGTTCATAATATGTAGTTATGCAGTATGTTAAAAATTTACATTACAGGGATCAACAAATATAAAAATAAATAACATTTGTTAGTACTGCACTCAATGATAAACAAATAAAATATTATATTTAGATTTGTAGCCATTATAAGTACTTAAGGAAAGGTGTATCTGTACGTCCAGATTTAAAAGAATAAAATAAAATTGCAAATTGGTTAATGAGTTAATAACTGTATAGTTATCATTGCTTTAATTACAGAAAGACTTCTGGTAGAATCTTTAAAGAAAGGCCTAAAGACGAACATTTAAAAGTCTCCAAAATAGATTAGTATACGCAATATATAATATACATATTTCACAGAGGAAGGTCTGGTTGATCATATTCTATAACTATATGGTAGTTTTCGAATTGTTTCTACACACTTTATTTCCATTACATGTTTAAATTTTATAAAACATAGTAAGGAGTAAATTATTAAAATTTGGTTACCAAAAAACAAACTGTTTGAATTACGTGTACGCCGAATGTATCGTCAGCTAAGTGAATTTGAAAAAGGTATAATTATTGGTTTACCGGGGCGGGTTTTTCATTTCGAAAAGTCGTTAACCGGATAAACAGAAACCAAGCGTGGTTTGATAATACCTAGAATCAGAGAAGAGTAGGCAGAGGATGTCGAAGGGGTACAAAGGAAGTTTAAAATCAACGTCTAAGGCTTATGGTTTTTAGAGACTGATTTTGAGACAATTTGATAATTGGCTCTAATGAGTGGTTAGGAGAACAAGGCCATTTTATGAGTGTTCGAACGGTTTACCGCCCTATAAAGTATTTGGATTACAGCATTATCAACCTCATCTTTTGCTACCTCTCACCGCTGAGAATCTACAGCAACGACTACAGTGGTGCAGAGAACAACAACACTGGAATGTGGAATGGCATCAGGTCGTCTTCTCTGATGAATCTCGATTTTGCTTAGGTGGACATGATGGCCGAAGAAGGGTTAGACGACGTCAAGGAGAAAGACGTCAGCCCCAATTTGATATTGAGCCACATGTAGATTGTACAGTAGGCGTTATGGTAAGGGGTGCTATTGCACATGGAAGTAGGTAACCTTTAGTCAATTGTACAGAATAATAAACATAAATGTGGTATAGACTCGAGTGACTAAATGCTTAGCTACTATTGCTGTGAACACAAGTGCTTGTGGTGGTATAAAAAATAAGGGGTTCACTCACATCTTTCAAATGATGTTAATGAATGTCTATTTTCTTTATACTATTAGAAACCAAACCATTTTGAAATTTCGATTACTGAAAGTCTTTTAGAACTAAGCCCAAAATACAACTGGAACATTACCAAAACAATAAAATAGAATTTATTACTGCCGTCGGTGCATAGAACAGCCGGGTTTGTATTTAGAAAACATTTTAGACTGTTTCACGACCAATCACTACTAATATTATAAATGTGAATGTATGTAAGTTTGTTTGTTATGCTTTCACCCCGAAACTACTCAACCGATTATCATGAAATTTTGTACACATATTCTTAGAGGTATTAGAAAGGACAAATGATACTTTTTATTAAAAAAAATACGGCGGGTAAAAAATAATATCTTAGCAGATATGACTGTTTGTCAAAAAAATTGAAAATCTAGAAACTTCAACGCCAATAAAGTTCAAACCCTACGTGCTGTATTTCCGACGGTCTAATTAATATCTTATTAATTATAGCTTCAGCTATTTGGAATTTTGTATTTTATATTTATGTTATTTTGTTCTGTCACTTATAACAACGAATATAGACCCATATAGAAGTGCACGTCTTATGTCATTTGTTTAAATTCGCTTTGTTAGGTAAATAACAAGGTATGTTACCACCTCGGTAGAAGCTTTGGTGTTTCATTTAAAAGAAGTATTACAAAATAGAATGGGTGCTCTAGCAGGCTAAACATATGTTCTCGGGTTCGAAACCCACTATAAGTATACTTTCTTTTCATTTTTTAAGTATATGTCATTATTAATTAATTTTATGTATCAATTTTATATACCATTTTCATTATTGGCATGTATAAAGTCCGATAATATTGACAAAATCAAATCTGGTAGTCAGTCAATGTGAGAGCAAAAATCATTAGTTTTTTATTGGCAGTTAACAAAACTGCATATCATTACAGAGATATATATTGTAAAATCATATAATAGAAATTTAATATTTAGGTAATACATGTTTATATATTGTGTCCTTATTTGGGATATGAAAACTATAGAGCGAATCCTTGCTTAAGTTTTTTATCGTTTTCTCTTTTTAAATTGTTGTATTTTTGTTGTAGAGAAATACATTTTAACTTTTGCTAACTAGTTAAATAATACAAATGTAGATTATTTTGTTATGTGTATTAGTATTCTTTATTTCCGATATTTTTCTTTTTTTTCATGTTTGTTAACATCATCAGATATTTATGAATTTCAGTTTATGTAATGTGTTTCATATATAGTAGATATAGTCCAATAAAATCTACTGACATGTATATTAATCAATTGAATCCACTTAATCATATAATATACATCAGCCGCGGAACCAAGATTGTCATTTGGGGGGGCTTGACTTCGTTTGGGGGGGGGGCTTGACCGCTTTGGGAGTAAACTTTAGCACAATAAACAAAAAAAAGCTGAAATGATTTTGGGAGGGAATTATTTGTCTATTCTTGAGCTCCTTTGGAGTCCTCGTTTAGTGTTGTTTTCGAGGCTCCCGAAAACCTAAACGATGACAACGAACCGCCAATTTTATACATTAAAAAAGCTATTTTTGGGAGGGTCTTGAGCTCCTTAACCGGGTGTAGTGTAAAAATAGACCTAAACGCACCAGATGAGTTTCCGGCACATAAGGTTAGGATTAGTGAAATTCTATACCATGTGTCAGCAACGCGCAAGGTGCGCGCAGTTTTTATATTTAGTTTTATGCTAAAAAAGTAGCAGGCTTTGTTTCAGTAGACATCAGTTAACGTGAACATAATAATAATCTTTTAAAATCATATGCGACACCTGACTATACGTCAATATTTCTACTGGAGATGAAAGTGTTAACAAGGTAATGCTCGGCCTCATGTTGCTTAAGTTAGTTTAAACTTTTTTTCATATGAATCGGTTGCCATGGTCCCCCGATCTATCACCCATAGAAAATGTTTGGGTTATGATTGGCTCGGAAATTCACCCCACCCCTGGGTGTTGCGATTTCTTCGTCAGTGAGTATACTTATCTATTATAGAAAAAAGTGAAGCGAGAAAATCTTCATGAACCGATCAAATAACCCGATGGTAACAATATCTAGTAAAAATTTCGATTGCCTGAAACCTGAATCCATTATAAATGAGAAATAATAAAAGTATAATCCGACCATAAGAATTTGTTAATAAAAATTGAAGCATTTGTTCAAATTTCGGATATGGAATATCACTTAAAACACTGTCGCTCAAGGTAATTTTTGTACTTGCCGCATGAATCTTCCGTCTTTCTTTCACGGTGTAATTACAAATGTAATTACAAGTTAAAGCCATAGTCTTAAGATTTGGCTGTATTCAGAATTAAAAGTGAAAATCGATAAAGTACTATAAAAATTTTCAAACGTGCCACCTGTGGCACACGTCCCTGGTGTACCCTAATCGATCAACATCTGTCTATTTTCAAAAAAGAATATATGGCTGTAAAAATGTGTTCTAGGTATAATAAAATAATTTCTGTAAATATATACTAGTACATTCAAAAAATTATCTCCGAAAAACTATGATATTGGCAACAAAAACACAACATATTTATTATTTTTACAATTAGAGTCTATATTTTTGCGTACACAATAGGCTACAAACTAATTTGTATTGATCATTCGTATCGATGGTGATGGAGAAAGATATCATAAGCTCACATTCCTCTGGTATCCGTATTTAACGAAAAACCTTTATTAATTTATTGTTATTAATTAGATGTGTCCTTCAAACTACTCCAGATCATTTATTTCACTTACTTGTGTTGTCGTTGACATTTCTAATACGAAGAAAATAGTAAATAAATGGCATTGTCAAGTAGAGATGGTTTTTAAACGCAATTAAAAAAAATCTATTAGCAAGTTCACGGGGACACCAAAAAAGTAACACGTGTATTATGCAACGGAGCAACGATGACTCATCAAATGTAAATGGAAATCATTATTTTTACGCACGATTGAATGGAGTGGCGCCTGTCACCAACGCATATTTAACCAACCATCATCGGGAATGCAAGTGAAGAATGGTATGCGGAAATGGACATAGCATCCGAATAAGAGCCCGATTAACTTCTTTGGTGTGCCATTTTTCATGTCGTCCCGTAATTAGCTATTATATATGTTTGATCGATCGACGGTGAAACGGAATGGTAAGCTTCTAGGACTTAACTGATGCCTTTAAAAAATATATTTAAAGATAAGAACTTACTAGAATAAGACGGATAATTGGGACTAGAATTATTCTAATATTTGATTCGTTCGAAATTCTGTATTCAGCTTATTAGGATCTCTAATTACGAATTTACACAAATTTATTCTGCTACGATTCGATAATAAAAAATATGTTGTTTCCAAAAATTTATATGTTAAAAAGATTTCTGAAGGACATAAGTATAAGAATATAATAAAAAATAACTGGTTTATACCTGGTGGGTGGTATATATCTGATTGATTTGAACATGCTGGTGTTTTAGAGTCATGAATCAGTAACATGTCATAATTGTGAAACGTAACATGAAAGTAAATGATAATGTGAGTGCATTAAAACAAAGGAATATGACAATTTTTGGAAAAGCTTATTTTGGAATTAAATGAATTAGTGCTGTATAAGGTACACACAATATTTATTTTAGTCACCAATCGGGTGATAATTTGGTGTGGTGGCATTATTGGGCTTCATATTTTTAAAAATGTTGCCATGCTGCAACTGATACTGATTAGCCCAATTGGTACATACAACACACTGGTTTGTGTAAACAGGAAACAATTTCGTTTTGGCCTACCAGATTTACCTAATAGTGAAACTTTGGGAATATGTTAAACTTACAAACTATATTATGACAATAAATACAGAAAAAAACTAGTATGCAGAAAATATCCTACACTTTTAACAAACATAAGTTTAAAAAACAAGAAAATAGAACAAGCACAATATTTTCAATACCTCTGAAGTAAACTGCAAGTCAAAGTGGCATTCCAAAAACAGAGGTGACTGTTAACAATGAAAAATATCATTACAAAAAAGAAAGTAACTGGTGAAAACGTTCGTGCGGAGAATCGCCTTGTATGGATGTGAAACTTGAACGATCTCAAAACATGAAAGGAAAAATTACAAGCGTTCCAGATATGGTGCTACAGACGAATGATGAAGATCAGTTGGACATAACCTAACATAAATGAGTTGATGTTAGCACTGATGAAGGACGAACTATGAGGAAAAGAATACAAAAACGAAGACACATTGATGAAACATATAGTAAGGAATGACAGTGCTTACCGAGGAGAACCTAGAATACTATATGTTAAACAAATAATGGAAGAGATTGACTGCAGTACCTATCTGGAAATAAAAAGACTAACACTATTGATAACTTGGAGAGAGACAATCTACGTCAAGAATCCTGAAACAATCGAATTGTCGGAGCATAACATTAGCGATGCTATTGTGAACATTGAACATATCATTGGAAACTGATCAAAAAGTTATTTAATAAATGTAATAGAAAAATGTATATGGTATCCAGGGGTTAAATATTAGTTATTATAATTCATATATACACTGTAAAGTTGAAATAAAATTTAACAATTCTTCAATTAAATAATACAATATTCAAATCAGTTAGCTCGTATGTATATGGTCCACTTTGTACATTATTCTGAATTTAATTTAAACTATAATAAAATGTATAATCATGTATGATAATTTTAGATTATTTATTAGTTGTTAATGATATTAGTGCAAACAAGAATGAAGAAATTACTTTGTAAAAAAATAACAGCGGAACTAGAAAAATTGTGTAAATGAAAAAAAAGCATATTAAAATAAAGTAATTAATAGTAATTTGTCCCATTATTTTTACAAATACATTTAAAATTACAAAATTAGCAATATTCTGTCTACATTGTAGGATATTCAGGGACCGAATTTCTAAGTTTTGCTTACAGGTAAATGAAGCTAAGAATTAAAAATTTGCACTTTTTCTATAGTTATTTCTTACTGTTATAACAGATTGCATATTTTAGTTATAATATCTCACTAGTTAAGACATTCTAACCTGCTCCTCGGAGTTTTCTGGGACCAAAGACTTGAAACTGGTTGATGTCACAACATTTCGAAAGTAGATTTAGTTTTGAGAGTAGTAGTTTTGAGAGCAATTAGATACCAGACGAAGGAATTCCAAGAAAACTCCATACACTTGTTACAGATTTAGTGGTATTCAGTACTTAAAAATATTAAAAAAGTTCGCTAAACATATATAATAATCAACAAACAAACTTTATTCCCAAGATCTCACATTTATTTTCCACATAATAAATTCATTTGACAAGACCTAGTTTTTTTTGTGTTGATATACTTTAGGACGACTGTCCCGTACAAACAAAAGGACTATTTGGCGTATCCGCTCTGCAAGCCCAATGACAATGGTTTTGTATTCTGTTGTAAAGTAATACAGCTTTTAAGCTATACTGAGAGCAATCTATAAACTCTATTGGTTTGGAGATCATTGTTTTGATTTATCGCATTAAAAAGCCCGGGAATATCACAACAGAAGTAAAAACTGCTGTAATAAGTTACTTTCGTGTTTGATATTATTATTGTCCACAAGCGGTACTAATTTCTGACTTAGCTCAAGTCTCATACTAGATTATTTCGCTGCTATCCAGTCAGTGACGCATTCGCCTCTTAGATTGTTCTATTCGACCCAAATTAAAGTTTATTGCTTTCTGCTTGTTTATTCATGAAATGAATGATGAATTCATAAAACAGGTCCTCGATCTCGGCGTAGCAACATAAGAATGAAAAGTGAATATGAATCCAATATTAGTTCATCCATAATTGCCGTATCTAAGTTTTGGTCATAGAACCAATAGATTAGGTTCGCTTAAAGATATCCAATTGTTTTGCTGTGGCCATACAGTAATTTGTAGAGAACTATTTGAGATCTTTGTTGGCCTGTTTGGTGGCCCGCTTGTCCGCAGCAAATGCTTCATTCTTGCATGCTGCAGCTTTACCCTCTTTTGTGCATTTCAGGCAACAGTTTTCCCTGTTGGGACCAGAGCATTTGTCTTTACTATGACCATATTCCCAACATCTGGCACTTTGCCCCATCTTCCTGTCGATGACTGCCAATTTTAATTCTTCCTAATTGAAGTAATTTACGTGCGTCTTCCGCCGGTGCTATCACGGTAACATTTTGGGTATTTCTATATGCTTCGAATGAGTCTTGTTTTTGCCCTAAAGCATTTGAAATAGCTACTCTAACTTCTTCCGCATTTGTAGCTTCATCAAGGTGGAAACTTTATTGTTTACTAAGACAGTCGATATTTCTGGAAGTTTCGTAATTTCCTTATTCAGAGACTCCAGATCTTTTCTGGTTTTCCGCATGCTCGAAATTTCCGCCCCAACATCTGCCGGCTCTACGGTTCTATCTATCTAACTATCTATCTATCTATCTATCTATCTATCTATCTAAAAGAAATCTATAAAAAATCAATCTTAGACGTTCTGGAGATAACAATGCAAGATATGAAGATAGCTTAATTTCAGTTCAAACTAGAGGTGGCTTGAGAAAGAAACAAAATTTCTAAAGTGATCATAAAATGTCTGAAAGGCATAAAATCACAAAATTATAGAGATAAGAGTAACCAAATATAGCTCCCCATTAAATCAAAATATTTATTTTTTATGTTCCCTTGGTTATATCTGTCACTGAGGAGTACAGTACTTGCTTGGACCTAAATTAATGTAAAGAAAGTAAAATATGGGAAGATAAGTTGCCTTTTTTGTGGTAATTTCTTTACCTCCTTTTTTGATACTTAAAACAGCGTCGGGTAATTGTCCTATTAGTAAGTAAAAAAAATTTCCTAAAATTCAGTGGACTGTGACTAAAAAATAATAAGGTGACATCTATAATTTTGATTGAATTACAACGTAAAAATATTACGACGTCCCCGAGCGACTAATAAGCAACTGGCTCGAGAGTAAAAAATGAAAACAAGGTGCCCAACATGGCTGCAGAGTGACCTTGTATTTGTGCTCATAGAAAAACAGTTAAGTACCATGAAGGCGATAATAAACGAGAAACCCTATTAATTTTGAAAATGAAAAATTAGAATTAATATTAAACATTTGAAAAATTTAACTCCTGCTCAAGAAATTCAGAACAAAATTTGAAGGGTAGATTAACCCGCATCAGAAAGTTGCTCGCATACAAGTTAAAATTAACTCTAAAAGATCCATAATACTAGCGGCTATCAGGCAAAACTATCTGAAGAGTACAAGTAGCTTAAGTAGGTATAAGAAAACAACTTTAATGTATTTCTGCTACATTTCCTAGGTGTTTTCATATTTTTCTGTCCTGTACGATGATAGAAATTCAAGGCTGTCAAATATATCTTAATTATTATCGTTCCATACTTTTTAATTTATAAGCAGTATTTTGAACTTACTTAAACGGGCAGAATTTCTTGGATTTTCTGTGAAATTACTAACCTGAAAAAGAAACGAAAAAGATTATACAAAAAATCTGTAAGAGGTCCCAAAAGGTTCAAAAGCAGCCAACTCAAAACCGACTAACTTCAATTACGAAAGGACCTCGCCACCGAAGGCCTTTCAAGCCCCATAATAAGGCACCACTAGTAAAACTTAAACCGGTAAACAAAGCCCGGTAAATTAATCGGGCACCACCCAGGCAACAACAAGTAGGGTGGTCAACAGAAGCGGAGAGAAACAATAATCGTTTTTCAAAAGCATAAGGTAACCAACCAATAAGCAAAAACCAGCCCAACATTGTAACGCGTGAAAGGCGAGAAGAGCTTTTGAGGTAAAGAATGATCCCAAGGATTGGGAGTTTCACTTTTGTTATTCGCGAAGGCATCAGGAGATGGAGCGCTTTGTAACCCGCTCCCAAGCGGGGCCACTGTACAAGCTCGAATACTTGGATCCCTCGAGATGTCGTAGTAAACTCAAAATGCGGCCTTACTGAGGAGGCTTCACTTCGCGGGCATCGGCGTTTTCAGGCGTGGAAGAAAGCATCGCACTTGAAAAGAAGTCTACGGGCGAGAGGATCAGCACGGTGCTTCATCTGGGCTTTGGGCACAACGCCCAGCTGGAGGCAAGACTGCGGAAGCGTTGGGATGCCTGCTTTGTCAACAACCTGTCAGGAGAAAGATAGCTGGTCACGCCGGCAGTTGCGGGTAGTTGGAAGGCTACCAACAGGTGAGAGCAGCACAAGCCCGTGAGCCGCGAAGCGCCCAAGACCTTGTCGCGGGTGGGGAATGGATTGCAACTTCCAGTCAAAAACTTCGAAACCCTGCTGGGTAAATGACACAACGGACAGAGTAGCGATGTTGCGGTATTCTCCAACAACTCCCAAATACCCCCGAACCATGGCTTGTGACCAAAGTGGGAGGGGTCCACTTCTATAGCTGCTATGCACCTCCTAGACAACTCGAGGAGTTCGAGTTATTCTTGGACACCTTGGCGGAGGATGTACGGAAGCGTTGAGCAGGTGATTTCAACGCCTCTTGAGGGATGCCGGGAAACGAGCGCGAGAGGACGAGCTTTCGAGACACGTAAAACAGGAGCCGTAAGCACATGCAAAGGCACTGCCAGCTTTATCGATAACATTCGGCAGCAACCTTTGTGTGAGTGGCGGGTCGAGGAGGAACAAATTTATGGCGAACGATTCCTTTGATGTCAAAAAAGACAATGAGCACTTTGGATTTGCTCATTCTTGCCTTTTTGGGCGAGGACACCCTCGTGTCAATAGCCACTCCAAAGGAAGACAAGCGTTGCAAGTCTCTTTCCATGTTTACTCGGGATCACAACACCGACGAGAGTGTCTCAAAGACGAAGGCTCCAACGAGCACGGAGACTCGACAGGGTCACCAGAAGAACTGGGATTACGTAAAGAGCCATCTAAAAATTGGGGGTCACATGTTCAAAATTTCTTGGCACACTTCCACTCGCCGCAACTTCTGGTCGTCAGTAAGTACTTTTGGGACGGTCTTCGCGCACACCTCCCGCATGTTTAAATGCTCCGTCACAAAGTCATGAACCTCAGATTTTGGTAGATTTAACATCTGGGCATTTAAACGAATACTTAGTAGACGGTCTGTGTTCAAAACTTCGCGCACACGAGTCACATTGTCGGTGTTTGCCGAAGTAGAAGGACCGCATCTTCCAGCAAGTAGACTATAAGATCTTCATCGGCGACCTCTTCGTAATGTACCGCTCCTGCCCTCCGAAAAGGCGTTGTGCCATCGAAACACACCAATTCTTCCTAAAGCATCATCTGGGTAAACCTGCTTGATCATATCAAATGTCTCTGTCGCAGATTTACCAAGTTTCACACAGAATTTAATAGCATACCTCTGCTCTAATGAACGCTGCAGGGGGCATTTTCCTAATGGGAGGCTAGACAGATGAAGACACCACTCACAGAAACACTTCACGCGAAAAAGGCCTGTCCTGACTCTCCGGGTGCTCGGAGACAACCGACCGGGCGACCAGCCCCCTCTACCGAATCCAGTCGGTGGGCGCGTACTCCGAAGTACAGTCGCGGTGGAAAAAAATCAGTCCTATTACTTTCCGGACAAACTATGTATTTGATGCAACGTACCCTACAGTTATAGGTGGGACAGCTCTAACGCTGAATATCGATGAAAACATAAATCGTTGGGTCAACCCCTACAGGTGTTGTGCAATAACCCCTACAGGTGTTGTGCAATGGTACAAATAATTATTTATTTGTAATTATTGCCCAAATTATTGATTTTCTTCTCCTGCCCCCGGTTTCATCTGCTGACTGGAGACTAATATATTTTTTTATAATTACAACTTTCAACTCCGCGATTTCGAGGAGTAGGCTTAGAAGCTCAAAAAAAAAATAGCAGAATATCAGATTGTGAGACAATAAACAAAACCCTTAAAAATAAAGCCGGAGAAGATACCTACCTCAATTTTTTGACAAGTACCTACTGCTGTTTCAACAGTAAGTTAGGAAAGCCAAATATGGGTAACTACAATAAGACATCAAATATGTATACAAACAGAAGAAATTTAGCGTTGATGGTAGTTATGGAGCTGAAAAGACAAGAAGTGAAGACATTGTAAACGAATTGAAAATATTTGATCGGAATGAAAAAATCAAAGAACAAATAAATGGAAATAACATTCAGACAGAATGAAGAAAGTCGACTTACTAATAACAAAGCCAATACGCATGCAAGTGAAGAAGAAGTAATAATACTCAAGCGAATGAGAAGAAGAAAACATGTATGCACCCAGAAAGTTGAAAGATGACATTGTGAACAATAAGAGATCAATTGCAGGTGCTGCTGGAAAAACAACAAAGGCAAAAATATAAAGACTCATTTACATTTACACTTGCAGCAGTGAGGTAAGAGATCTCTTGTTAGGAGATTTTGTCGACTATAGTAAATAACAAGTTGTTATTCTTATATTGAAAAATGTCAACTCAATTTTAATTGCAAGAACTAGAAACTGGAGTAAAAGTGAATGATTTAAAATTAAATGATATGGCGAATCGTCTGGAGAAGCCTGTGGTGCATAATTGGCAATAAAATACAACAGGGAAATAATGAAAAACCACTGCATTTTAATAAAGACAGTTTTTAATAGGTTTTTTAAATTTCAATGCAGTAGTACGCATTTAAGAAAAGTATAAACACAGCTTTTGCAAAAAACTGTAGTTACGAATATAGAGTAATAAGCGAGCGTATGGTACCCATGGTTTTATATAAAAGCCACATGCTTTTAGGAAATTGTTATTCTACATCATAAATAACTAGAAAGAAATCAAAAACAGCGTAGTTCATTCACAATATAAATTCCTAATTTTCCAAATTGCCATGATATGGAGATTCGAATGCAATGCCTCATCCTCAGCCACCATGGCGTATAAAGTAAATCATGCATAAAGACAGAAGCAAACGTACAGACAAGCCAAAGTCAAACTCATAATATAGAATTCAGATCAGGTGACGTAATATTGTAACAAGTAACAACTAAAAATTTATTATTGATATTATGGGATCCACTGCACTCATCGACAGCATCCTCACGTGTCATCGAAGTTATATATGCGAAGAATAGGGGGTATCTTGAAACAAATATTAAATGTTTATTTTTGTTATTGGTACTTTAACATCTCAATTCGTACAAAAGCTAATAAAATGTAATTCAGTCAATCTATATAGTACTACTATTGCAAATTCAGTCCTGATTATCCTTAATACTAGTACAATCTCACCAGATAGTTCGTCATTTAGGAAAATACGTCACAAAATTAATAACCAGAGCAGAATCGTTCTAAGGTTAAAATATAAATAACTGCTATAAAATGTAACATTTGTTATCGATGCGTTTTTATTTCAAAGTACCATAGTTTCAAACAATCTCTAAAAAATATTGTTTGTGCCATTTGTACGAAATTACTCTTGAGTTTGCAGGTATTAGCCTTGTCGTAGATAATTAGAAAACCTACAAATGAGCTGTATAACATCACTTCCGCTAATTATAACTTAGATAATTTAAACAAGGAACAAAATTTATATATATATATATATATATTTATCTTTATCTTAGTAACTTAATTCTCATTCCTCAAGCTCAAAATACGTTCTAATACTAAAAACTTTAACAAACATAATTTTTAGTACTTCGTGTTTATTCAAATAATAGTAAAGTACATAAAACTTCAGTGTCTCTATTTGTTTTACATTGACCATTCCTGTATATTTCTTAAATTCACTTATTGTTCATAAATTTATACGAAATTCTAACGAAAGACACATTATATAGCTAAATGGATAAATTGGAGTAATCTATAACCCTAGTTGTATTAAAAGCAGTACATATGAAAAATGATTATATGAATTCCTGTTTTCTTTTATTACTTTCTTTATGTAAAAGATAAATGTGATATCATTTTCCGCTGTGAGCTTTATTATCTCAATTTCTGTTATGAAGCCCCTTACGTCATGTAAAAAAAGTAAGAAATGTCTTTATAAATGAAATAAATAAATGTTTTTCCTGACATAAATCTGATGCAATTTATCTTTTGAATTATATATGATATAAGTTATTGTTCCTAATAGAATATTAACGTTTGTGAACTTAAATGTTTTATTTATATAATGGCGTAATAAGTAATCATTTCCAGAAAGAAGAGCCATATTAAAAGTGTTCTTTCTGAAACCTCATTGAAGCGGCAACGTTTTAGTACTCTTAGTATTGTATTTGTTTGGGTCGGCGATGGCTTCTGATGATGTTTCCTCTTCTAAGAATCTCCATAGACCTGAGCACTGGTGTTTTCTAGTCACTCCTAAATTTACAAAATCGACCATTTTCTCCTCTTATATCCGAAATTGTTGAGCCTAACATTTAAAAAAAAACTATGGAATATGGGACGTTGCCCAAAATTTACAAGAAAAATAATGAGAGAGCCCTAATTTTAATTTTAGGAGCAAATTATAGAATTAAATGAAAAATACAACAACTATTTTTTTCAAATTGTAGTAGATGAAATGACAGAGTTCATTTTGAGAAACACAAATATATTTTTTTCATATTTTAAAAATAATTAGTTTAAAAGATATTAACAAAAATATACCCATTCTCTCCCCCCCTTTATCTCCGAAACTATAAAACCTAAAATTTTGAAGCCTCTATTGACATTTACAGGGGGGCAAAGTACAGAATTAAATGGAAAATAGAAAATTAAAATACATTCAAGTGCATCACGTAATATATCATATCAAGTACAAATGTATTTTTCATATTGTTATAAAATTCATTTTACACCAAATAAACAAAAATTAAAAAACCTTCTACATTAATCTTTTCGATAAAAACAAAGCGTAAACATACAACCGACTGAGATAATAAAAAATGTACTATCCTGAAATTTCGACAGCAGAGAAATAATCTTGGAATTCCAGTCTTTTCTATAGTAAATATAAATAGGACAATTGTACATGTCGAGTAGTTTAGTTTAGTTTTATATTGCTGGGTGATGTTTGTAAGCAAGGGGATTTATTTTTGGGTAAATAAAAACATCGAAAGTGAAAGTAATATCTGTGTAAATTTCATTTTGGACCCACGGAATTTATTGGAATATACTTAAAATAATTTTAATATTATCAAAAATATTAAAAAAAAACTATTAATTCTCCCTTTTATCTCAGAAACTATACTACCAAAAACTTTGAAGAAGAATAGCGGTATAGCCTCATTTGAATTTAACACGAAAAATGAGGAGAAAACCTTGAAATTAAGTTTAGGGCCAAAATTATAGCATTATAGTGAAAATTTGTCATGTTTTTAAAATAATTTGTTAAAAAGTTATTAAACGGTTCGACCAATTACCTCCTGTATCTGTGAACTACCGAGCATAAACGTTGGCAAAAATTGAGAATATTACAAGAAAGGTAAGACACAAATTCTAACATAAATTTATAAACTGAAATTGAGCTTTGTGTTGTTTTAATCTGCACCGGTAACGTAATGTATAAATGTATAAAATGAAAGGAATCGTCATAAATATACAAATATATTATTTGTTATTTTAAAAATGATTTATTCAAAAAGATTTAATAATTTATTATTTAAAATTTGACCCATTCTCACCATCTGCCAAACATTAAAGCCTAAAATTCAGACAAAAGATTACATAAGGCTTCACTGAGAGCTTAATGATAAAATAACCGAAAAATTCTAATCTTAATTTTTAGGATAAAATTAGAGTATTAAATAAATATTTTCATAAAAATCATGCGCATCATATAGCAGATAAAATAAAAAGGTTCGTTGCGAGAAAGAAAACTGTATATTTAAAAAATTTAAAACACTTAATTTAAAAGATATTAAGCAACATATAAGAAAATCCACTCATTCCGTACTAGTGTGAAACTGAAATATTAGAAAAATATATACTTTGATTTACCAACAGTGTATCAAAACTCAAAGGTGGTATGGAATCCTTAGTAACTCACACTTGACCAAATTATGTTTGTAATTTTCAATGTTGCTCCTTAATAAGATTTAGACCTGCTTCTTCCACTCCATCTGGCATTTCTTCATTCGCAAAATTAAAAATGACTATTGTGTTAAATGTTAGTAACACAACAGCTTACAGGAAAAACAAGCTAAGCCGCAATAGAGAATAAATATCTAAGTTATGTATTTAAGAACAGGACAGTAATTACTATACATATCAATTGTAAGAAGAAAAAGATATTTTTTCGTTATTTCTGCAATATGTCCGTAATTATAGATATTGGCCCAAAGGTTTTATGATAAAATAATTTTTCGCGCTGAAATTGTAACAAAAACATCGGTCCGAAATTTTGAATTCTTCGCTTTAGGGAACAGGAACAATTGAGAGTGATTCCGATTGATTACATATGCGGCCGTAAGTCAGCACTAAAGTTCAGTAGATAGCAACGTTTGTGTAACAGCTTTTATCGAAGTGTGATGTAGTCTAGTGAAATTTAGTTGTGAATTTGGAAGGCAATAAAAACGATTTATTTTTGGTGTAATTAAATTGTTTGAAACGATCAATATTATAGATTGTTACAGATTAAGTCGACTTAGATCCTTTAAGAGGTTGTAGTTTTTATCATCCCTAACTGATTGGCGCATGAAACACCGTATCCCAAATTTAACCGTTTTCAAGATATTGGACTTTGAAGTTTTTTTAAAGCCGTCATTTTGTCTATTGCCCTATTTTTTGAGGGAGTTCCTCTCATTTATTTTTTGTCTAGTAGATATGTTGTTTTATTATTCTCAATAGAAAATTGCAGTTAACTGAATCGACTGGGTCAGAGTAGACGCTTGACAGGTACATTGATATAAATTCTTAAAAAATTTGACAGTTATGCTGCTGCAGATGGGCTTACGTTTTACTAGCTATCCAACAAGATATAACAATCTAGAGTAGTATCAGAATTCTTTGAAAGAAACATTTATGGAAGGTTCCCTGGTTTTAATAAAGAATAACGGTACTTAAGCGTCAAATGTATCACTTGTGTCAGAAAACAAAATTACATTTATTACTATTTTAAATTCTAATCCACTTTTTACTACAGCAATTGTTAAACGCCTTCTTACTTCATTTGCCGCTTTGATTACTACTCTCTGTTTCAAGACATCAACACATGCGACTGGAATGGTTTCGTTGTAAACTAAACTCCGCATATGTCCCCCCATATAAAAATACACGGGATCAGTTCTGGACTTCTAGCTGGCCATGATATGGGTCCATATGTCATATGTTTTAATATTTTGAAACAGAGTAATTGATGCGGCAAATTAAATTATTAGAGGTTATACAACAGGTATAGTAAAAAGTGGATTAACAGATAGAATAAGAGTATGTGTGCGAAACAGAGGAGGACGTGTGGAACATGATTTGAAATCTCAGACCTTCCGTAAAATAGTAATAAATGTCATTTTTTAGCTATTTGGATTTTGGATTGTTTTAGGAACTAAGTGATAAATTTGACGGTTATCTTTGCTACTACCTAGGAGAATTTCATAAAGTTATTTTTTCAGACACATTTGAATGATACCCTCTGTTATACCTTGTTGGATAACTAATGAAACGTACGTATTTTTAAGCACATGTGCAGCAAAACTGTGATAAAAGATTTTTCCAATATTTCAGAAAGAAAAAAATATATTTCTTAGAATTTATTTCAATTTATAACTATTAATTGTCTCCTCCGACCTATTCCGTTCAGTTGACTGCAGTTTTTTCATTGAAAATAATAAAGCAGCTTATCTAGTAGACAAAAATCACAAACTCAAATAAATGAGCGTAAAAAAACAAAAGAAAATACGCCAATAGACAAAAAAACGGCAATTAAAAAGCAAACTCGAATATCTTGAAAATGGTTAAGTTTAGGACAAGATATTTCACGGTCACATCAGTCAGGGATGATAGAAACTACAACCTCTTAAAGGGTCTAGGTCGACTTAATTTGTAACCCTGTATATTATCTTATCAATATCATGTAACTTAATAAATTTTAAGCATTTTAGTGGTATTGTACTGCCTTAATTAATGTATCAGAATTAACAAAACAGATTGTTTTAATGTTATAATACATATGTTATAAACCAGTAATTAAAATAATTGTATGTATTACTAACGAAAGTAAATTATTCTTTCTTTGTTTCAATAAGTCTATTTCGAATTTTGACAAAGTTTTATGGCCCTTTGATCACAAAGAAATCCATTTATAGCCTCACCATATCGGTTTCTTCTCACATGTCAACCAATGTCATAATGTGAAGAGTTTTCACACCAACCAATTCGATATACATAAATAGTTCAAGTGGATTATTAGGTCAGCTTTGTGAATGACACAGCGTAAGCCCAGCAACTATTCGGAGCCATGTGTAGCTTCTTTTTATGTGTTGTGACTGTTCCAAAATAGAAATTAATGACGAAATAGATGGTTAAGAGGATAAGACACGCTCGATACAGCCTGACACGTAATTTCAAGGCAATTTGATGTTAATTGTTTGTGTGCAGCATTCAGAGCAAATGAACTACCAGGTCTTGGGAGTCAATAATGATTATTTCAAAAGCAATTTTCTACTAAATGTTTTAAGGTATTTCTTCTACATGTAATTGTTATAATAGCGTAATTGTTTTTAACAGTTACGAGTACTGTGTTTGCAACCCACTACAAATTACCCGATTTTGGAGAACTAAATGTTCCGTACACTTTATTCATTTACCGAAATCATTGGTTAGAGTAACCAACTAGTAGTAAAATTACAAGACCATTGACCGTCCTATAACAGTTTTAAATTAATAAATTAGTTTTGTGGTATCAATTAAATACCCTAAATATTAATTATTATTAAGGTTTTAATTTGCAAAAATATTATTCTGTTGCATTAATTTTAAATGTTTAGTGCTTGTTGTTTAAATTGTATAAAGATTCATTAAATATATTGCGATTTAAAAAATTCTTAAATTCTGGTTACTGTTTATATGCCTAATTTACATAAAGTAGTTATCCTAAAGACTCCACGAATGAACATAATTTTAGTGGCGTTTGATTAACAATTATTAAACGTAAAATATACAAATAAAAAAATGCTCATTATTAATGTCTGCCTTTTCGGTGGGTTGATGTTCCTTCTAATGTAGAGTATTACGCTTATTTCAAATTTTTAAATTAATATTTAATAAATTAATAAAATAGGTTACCTGTTGGGGCAGAATTTGCAGAAATATAATGTCTATGCCCTTACTATGCAGAGCTCAATTTTCAATAATAAATTACGATTATTAAGAATTATATGCAAAAAAATTAGATAAATCTTAATTTAATAACGTTTGCTATTGCATATATGCATACGTATCAGAGTTATTTTGACCTTGTTAAGTAGACATTTGTACTACCTGGACTGGCTGTTTACTGAATATAACCGATACATTATTTTCACAAAGAAATGTTAAATGTATGTTAATTGAAACTCGACACTTTGTACTTTTCGAATAGAGTATAGTTATATGCATCTATTAACTTATTTATTTACTATTTGTGTTTCCAAACACAGAAAGAGAACAATAAAAATATGAAAAATTAGAGTTAAAAGCTACTTAAATACAAATTTCGAAGACCAATTATTGCGCTTTTTTAAATGCATATAAAGAAGTGTTGAAGATGTCAGTGTGGGAGAAATATATTTTTATAACATTCATTTTACGCCGCCAAAAATTAAGAAACCTTGGAGAAGTTAATCATTCCAATAAAAAATTGCGAATATAATAATAAAAACTGGCCGAATACAAAAAGAAGAGAAAGAGTGGTAGACCCGAACAGTTCGATTGATAGCTTCAATTTCATTTCCTGAATGGAATACCTTACACTCTGACGTCCCAGAAGTAAACAGCGGATTTTCGTACTTTCGGGGATACCAATTTAAGCACGATTCTCTTATGGGGCGTTGAATTGTATTGACAGAGCGAAGCGAACAGTAGTTTCGATATTAAGTTTGTTTTGTAAATTTCAGAGTTTATTTTGGTCAAATACAGACATTTATTGTGAAAGTTTAAATACTAATCTTTATTTTACTGAAATTATTTGTGTATCTTTGGGTGGGTTCCTGGATGGTTTAGATTTACAATTGCACCCAGTAAGAAGCACTTTTATTTTTGATGATTTTTTTTTATTTTTTCGCACATTAGTATACAGTTTATCAAATTCTAATATCAAAAAACATTTGCTCAACACGCTAGTCGCTAGTAGCTCCAAGTCCCGTTTGGACAGAACAACGTCTGTAGGGTCAGCTAGTAAGTTCTAAGCGTCCTGTACAAGAAATTGTTTTACGAAGAATTTGTTTTACACGTTGGACTATAAAATAAACTTAAGTTCTTAAGATTTGGCTAATGCCATAGTTAAAATTTTATTTATAAACATTATTTAGAAATAATTTATATAGAAAGATTCATATGTGTTATGACAATATTCCCGGTGGAACCGATAGTTCAATTTATTTATGAATTTAGTCTCTGTTCTTTCCATCTTCACAACGTATTTTCCATATTGATGATTCCAGACTAAAGAAGCATATTCAAGTGCCACTATGGGGAAAACATAGATTCTTAAAATAAATCCTACGTTGCGACAGACGCTGTTAACAATATACTCAACATGGAAATCAATTAAAAGTTTGGAATTCAATATTATACTAAAGTATTTGATGTTTGTTATATGTTGTAAAATATTAGTGCCAATTGCGTAATCAAAATTAATAGTATGTCTTAATATTGTGATTTGTTTATATGTTTCCAGATTTAATACTAATTTATTACAGACATAATAATGCTCAAGTCTAGATAATCAACTTGCAAATTATAACAGAATTCTAAACTTATTGCACTATGAGAAACCTTAAGAACATCAGGATATCGTCATATTAACAGAGCAAAAAACATGGCATTACATCAATAATGAAGATATTATTTGATTTCAGTCATTAAGTAAAACTGTAAATACTAAAGAATCACTAGTTTTATAGTTAAACTAATTATAACTTAACACGAAAAACAAATTCTCTAGTAATAAATTTTAACATGGGTATATTTTAGATAAAACTACATAACCTCCATTTCTATTGTAATTCTTCTTTTGTCTTCATTATGACACAATGAACATAGTAGAAGCATTATATTTACCACATCAATCAAAAATATTACACAAAACTTTATGACAGTCATAAAGTTCGTTTACGACTATGTAATCTCTGCAATAGAGTAAAGTGGAATGGGAAATGAAAATGATTTACACTCTATTAAATGACATGTAGTCGTTATATGGTATTGTATAGGTAGCATATAATGCGGTTAAAATATTTTGTTGAAATATAGACAAATGAAATTTAGTATACATTAATGGTAATTTAAAAACCGATTTCGGCATATAAAGCTAATAAGCAACGGAAAATTGAAATGCCGTAGAACTGAAATAGTCTTAACTTAATAACTAATATGTTACTGCAGATATACAATAAATAATTTTTTAAATCAATAAGGAAAATTGTCAGTACCTATATGTTTTTGATTATATATTCTAACATAAGTTTCAATTACTTTGGCATTGATTTCAATCATTCATTTTCTTAGTTTTGGTTAATATGAATGTTATTTTGCCTATTCATTGGGGTTTTCCTTCCTCAAAAATTTGAGAACAAAATGTAGTAAGGCGATGTCGAAAAATTGCCGGATTACTGGTTGTCCGTACAGAAATCCTTCCTCACAGTTATTCTGAGAGAAAGAGATGTCTTAAAATGATCAATCAGTATTCCTGTATATAAATAGTGTATTATATATTGTGTTATACTTATCTGTTTGGAGACGTTTCAATTCCGACTCTGGACGTTGTCAATCGTTTTGTTGAGTATTTCGAGGTTTATCAAAAAATTTTCGCTCTGATGTGAATTTTGTTGTTTGTCAAAAAAAAATTGTTCTGTACTTTATAATTGGTTTGAAATTAAATACGGGTAGGAATAAATATATATCTACTGATCTTTTCACCCTCCTATTCGACTATTACTGTTGTTTCCACACTAAAAATACGTATTGTACGCGTGAGTCTTAACATCTACAAGGCAATACCATATTTATTTGTTACCGCTTAGGATATATCTATATTTTGAAGGTTTACTTGATAAAACTTTTTTAAAATACTTCAGAGTAGAACCAAAATCTCGAAAACAATTAATAAGACAACACAAACACCATACAATAAATAGCACCTACACATTAAGTAAAGAATATATACAATAATTTTAAGACGTGAGATGTTTGACCGACACCTAGGATTTTTGAGAGAGAATTAGCACACAGAGATTCCGAATCTGGAGCCGTTCCGTGTAATTGCTGTTCTCCCTTAACTCCTAGGACAGAATGCACGATAAAATTTTTCAGGTTACTTCACCTGTCAGAGATGTTGAATACTCTCTTCGAGGTGTCATTCCTTTGTACGCAAGACAATATATATAATATATTTTATTTCTGATTAGGGAACCTTCATCAGTTTCGCTTCCCACAATTGAATGTCCTCTCGAACACTTCTTTATGTATTTGATACATTTCGTTAAATTTTAAGACGCGAGATGTAAGAGCGACATCTAGGATTTTCGAAAGGAATGACACCTCGAAGAGAGTATTCAACATCTCTGACAGGTGAAGTAACCTGAAAAATTTTATGGTGACATTCTGTCCTAGGAGTTAAGGGAGAACAGCAATTACAAGGAACGGCTCCAGATTCGGAACCTCTGTGTGCTAATTCTGTCGAAAATCCTAGGTGTCGGTGAAACATCTCACGTCTTAAAATTTAACGAAATTGTATCAAATACATAAAAAGTGTTCCAGAGGACATTCAATTGTGGGAAGCGCAACTGATGAAGGTTCCCTAACCAGAAACAATATATATTATATATATTGTCTTGCGTACAAAGGAATGACTCCTCGAAGAGAGTATATACAATAATGTTGGTACCAAGTAAACCTAACATCCTGCATTGCATTGTTTGCAGATCTATTACTCACCTTTTTCTCGAACATTTAGAATAGATATATACTACTATATTTAGTTGCTAATTATGTCAAAAAAGACGAAACCCAAGATACAATGTAAGTTTCATAGGTTTTCCATTGTTTGTAATGGAAATTCTATGACGGGGGTTTTAGTAAATCCTTTAAAAAATAGATTCAAGTTCTGAATGCAGTATAAAAGCAGCCCAACTCTTATACAAGGAGTCCCACGAGCTATTAGGCAGTGTTTGTTTTCAAGATAATGGCTCCTGTATAGTTTCGAAATAAATGACTGCTCAATTTCGTTTTAAGTATCGCAGCTATACACTTGATACTCTAAGATTCCAATTTTTAAATACTACTCTGAATAACTTTACTGTTGATGATAATCTGAAATAAAACTAGTAGTTCTTTAAAAAACACTATTTCTGTTATGTGAGATATTATTTTATCGCCTAATTTGGGCTCTTTAAACCCGTATAAAAATGCAGGGTGCTAAAATGGCGATTTCTTTTAAAACACTGCTCTTTTTTGAACCCTCCGGCCTATAACTCAAATATCCTTATAGCATCTGCTCATTTAACAAATTTTTTGATCCACTCTGTATGACTATAATTTTACTTCGCCCTAGATTTCCACCCACCTACCACCATACGCTCACATAAAAAGTTTTTATTTCGATACACTTATGGAATATTTTCTGCCATTTCACTCGACTGTAAGCCCCGTAAATGAAAACCGTTACAAACCTGTACGTTATACTTTCATGCCATATATTGACATTTAAGCTAATTTATGATCAAAATTTGACAATTACATTGATGTTTACCGTTTTTACCGACTTTCAAAAGGAAGAGTTTATCGATTCGTCAGCAACTTTTTTTATGTATGATTTAAACTGCATTATATTAAGGAACATTACAGAAAAATTCCATATAATTGTCTATTACGTGAGATTTACGTTTTTCCAATCAGAAAAAAGTAATTAAGGGACTACATTTCAGTGAATTTCAATGAATCTTCACTGTTTTCTCTAAAATGGCTAAAGCAATTTTTATATAATATTTTAAACTGTATTCTACAAAGAAGCTTGATTCCGTATATTTTTCTATAACGTGAAACATACAATTTTTCTGAAAATCAGAAAAATGTGCAAAAAAAACTATAAACATCAATGTCAAATTTTCATCATAAATATCTAGTTTAAATGTCAAGATATGCCATGAAAGTATATCGTACAGGGTGTTTGTAATGATTTTCATTTTGATTCACTTGAAGTCAGTTTCTTGTAGAGGCGAAGTAAACTTAAGGGGCTTATAGTCGCGTGAAATGGCAGAAAATTTTCCATTAGTTTATCAAAACGAAATTTTTTTATGCCGGCGCGATCTCTTCTATATGGTATATGGTAGTAGGAGTGTGCGTGCGTGGATGTGATATTGGGTGGAACATAAACAGTTGTATACATAGCCATGGTTTAAATATAAGGTGGAATTGAATTAGTTATACAAGGTGATTCTAAAAATATTGTGTTTTGTGACACATAAGTAGTTGCATATACAAGGTGGTTGAAATAAGAGTATAGTATAGGCTTCAAAAAATGTTAGAAGCAGTTGAATATACAGGATAGTTGAAATATAAGGTGGACTAGAATTAGAGTTATACAGGGAGATTTAAAAAGTTATATAGTGTGGAACATAAGTAGTTGCTTATACATACAAGGTGTTTGAAGTAAGGGTGGAGTAAACTTATTGTTATTTAGGGTGTAACAAAAATGTGTTATATAAGCATAAGCAGTTAGGATATTTGAATTATAGGACGGGATATAATTATAGATATGGATTAAAATAATAGTCATAAAATGTCGTTCAAAAATGCGAATTTCGTTATATAGCAGCAGCCATGAGCAGTTGCATAAATAGAATACTAGACATATGGAGCAAAGGAAAATCATAGGTATACAGGATAATTTAAACAATAGAAAAATAGAAACAGTCAATGGTGTGGGGAGGATTTACATTTATACAAGGTGGTTTTAAAGACATCAGAACCGTTGCAATATTGTATGGATTTGAATTATAATTGTACAGGGTGATTCAGAAAATGAAATAAGTCATATTGGTATGACCAGAAGCAGAATACAGTATGGATGCAATATAGAGTGAATTAGAGTTACAAGTGTAGAAAGTGGTCCAAATAATAAAACAAATAAAAAAATAAATATGTGAAAAATATAGAAAAAGAATGCAAATTAGAGAGGGAGAAAGATAGAGAGAGGGAGATAAGAATAAGCTAAAATATTCAATAGAATTGTTCCTTATATCAGATAAAAAAGAAGAAATGTCTGAAAATAGTTATTGATTGCACACGTTTTATTATGTTTTACGTTATAGAAAATTATACGGAATCAAGCTGGAACACATCTTTGTAAAATACAATTTAAAATATTCAAATTGATTGGGCTGTTTTAGAGAAAACAGGGTAGATTCATTGAAATTCATTGAAGTGTTTGTCCCTTAATTACCGTGTTCTATGATTTTCTGGAAAACTATAAATTCACGTTATCGAAAATTATATGGTACCTTTCTGTAATATTCCTTAATACAAATCATCAAAATTCCCCGACCCGTTTTTGAATAATCACGGAGCATACATAAAAAGACATGCCGACGAATTGATAACATCCTCCTTTTTAGAAGTCGGTTAAAATAGTAAAGGTTAAATGTTAAAAAAGTAAAAGTAAATGTTCCTCGAAGTTTCCTTGGACTTCCATCGTCTTAAAGTGGTTGATCTCACAACGTTTCAACAGCTGTGTATCTGCTATCGTCATCATGTGAATGATAGGAAATTCAGATATAGCAGCAACAGCAGAACTATCGCAATTCCTTCTACCAATCATCCAACCTTTGGAGGGCAAAACATCATCGCACGTCAAGGAGTCAAAGCACTTTGTCGAAATCATCGGATCCATGGAACTTGGGCCAGAACATCGCTTAGTAAGTTTCGACGTTAAAAACCTTTTCATGAACGTCCCACTAGACGGATCTCTCAACATAGGGAGAAAGAAACTTACTGAAGAGGAAACCCTGATGGAGAGGACGGAGCTAATAATAGACTCAATCATAGACTTGCTTGAATGTTGCTTCAAGAACTGCTACTTTCAGGAAAAGGACCGGTTCTTCATGCAAAAAGATGGATTGCCTATGGGTTCCCCATTATCTCCAACCATCGCCAACATCTACATGGAATGGTTCGAAGAACATGCACTGAGGAGTTACGAGAAGCAGCCTAAGCCATGGTTGAGGTATGTCGATGACACCTTTATTATTTGGCATTCCTGGAGCACCTGAACCAATCCCAACCATCTATTAGATTCATCATGGAGATGGAAGAGAGTGGGTGCCTACCATTTCTTGATGTAAAGTGTCAAAGGACTAGGACCGGAATCCAAACAACAGTCAACAGGAAGGCTACGCATACAAAATTATACCTTCACTACAATTCCAACCACCCATCAGCAACGAAAACTGGCATCATCAAAACTCTAATCCATAGAGCCAAAAATATCTGCAGCACACCAGAAGCCCTCAATGAAGAACAAGTGAACAAGACCTTTTGGCGAATGGATATCCGAAAACCTACATTACCAAGGCGTTTGAAGAGCTGGACAAACCACCTAGACAGGAAGAGGACACCACGGTAGCAACTCTACTATTACCGGATACTAAACGCTTGTCGGAGAAACTTAGAAGAATTGCACCCAGCTATGGAATCAGAATGATCTTCAAAAGCAACAACAACTTGAGACAATAGAACGACCCGACGCACCAGCAATACCAAATAATTGGCACCGTGTGACAATCTGTAGGAGAGACAAAGCGACCGCTGGACACCAGGATTAAGGAACACCGCACAGCTACTCAAAGGGCGGAGGTAACGAAGTCTGGGCTAGCTAATCACGCATGGACCGATCACCATAATATCAACTGGGACCATGCCAGAGCAATTCACAAGGAAGAGCACTGGTACAGAAAAAAATTCATAGATAATATAATTAGCGAACCCAGGGTCCAAATTAAAAATATTTGGGGAGCTCTTCCAACCAACCAGGTAAGGGTATAATATAAATACGACGGATACTCTGAATTTCCTATCATTCACCTGATGACGATAGCAGATACACAACTATTGAAACGTTGTGAGATCAACCACTTCAAGACGATGGAAGTCCAAGGAAACTTCGAGGAACGCGCTACATTGTCTACCAACTTCAGACTAACATCGGTTCAATGTTGATTAACAATTTTCACTAGTGACTAACAAGAATCAAATACTGTTAACATTAATTATTATCTATGTGCTAATAACGGTTACATTTAGATGGCATATATACATGTATCGCATATACGCATGTAAATTGTAGCATACACTTTGCGGGCAAATATTCCTAACCAATTGTGGTCCATTTAACTTTAATTATTTATTATAATAAAGGTGATTCTTAAGATACCTACACGACAAATGATAATTAAGTATAATTTCGTGAGTTTATAAAAGTTGTAAACAAAATCACGTTTCTTGTTTCCATTTGAGGTAGTAAACCTCAAGGGAATTGGCTTGGTGTTGTCTTTCTTTGTTGGAAAGGGGAACTGATTGCAATAGATACCTGAATATGAGAATTTTTGGAAAACTACTAATAAAGCTAGGGGTGTATATGAATATAAAATTTAAAAAAAAAAAGAAGTGAATAGTGGGCATTGTTTTTTAGAGGAATACTAATATAACCGTACTAAATCCGGTACTTTAAAGTAGCTCCTAGTAAAAAATTAATTTGTGAGATTTTTGTTTAGTTAGTAGTCGTAGTGGTAGTGTAAGTGATAAAATAAAGAATGTTACCTTTATCCGTTAGGTCAATATGTTAGTTATTTGCAAATGGAGAGGAAAATTGCGAAAATGTCAACATAAAATATCGTTTATTAGTTCTTGATTTTAACGACCCAAAAAATAAAACATTTAAAGTTATTGATGCAGGTTTCTATACAATTGCAGCTTTGTAAACTGATAAAACAGAAATAGATTTAAATAGAGTATTGTATATTGATACATCTGTATCATCCCACATTTAATTTTGAAAATAAAATAATAGTGGGCTATTGTTTATTAGAATATTTTTCGTATTATATATGATGTCATATAGACTCGTATGCTGAATGGGGGTGCATCGAAGATACTACGTTCTCGTCGTGTACCCTGGGTAGCGCTAAGAATCTCTTCACAACAAGGCAATTGGATACTATTCCACAGCCTCTGTATTAAAAAATGAGGAAGCACAAACTGAGAAAACGATTCAAGAGAGAGAGAGTAACGCTGTAATCAGCATTATGAATACAATATACTCGGTAATGTCTTGAGGTTATGTAAATTTTTTTCAGGACTTTCCAAATTAAAATGTGATTACCACCAAGGAAGGAGTCATGAAATATGAAAGTATCAACGTTCTTCCTTTACAAGAAAAGCATATCGCAAGCCAGGACAAATACGATACCTCATCCAGGGATATAAATGTGAAGCGGCAGAATATCACCCCATATATGGATTGAGACGGCCTAAACGGTGTATCTCTTCTCACGATCTACTATTTAGGTGCAGGATCCGGTTATAACTAATTATGTGCTGGGATCCTGCTAGGACGCCAGAACGCAACCACCAATATGTGTACGTTGGAGTTTTCAACGGCCACTACAAATGTGAACTCGGACGATGTAGCAAGAGATCCACTCACATCCTTCTTTGCAAAATTTACACTTGTTATTTAACCCAAATAAGTTTTTGATTAGCACGTTCGAACAGTAAGGAACATACTCCTGATCTAGCCTTTATTTCCAAAAACGATGTTTGTTTTGTCACAGAGCCCGAACTGGGATAAAGTCAGAAACATGGTAGAGGAGACTATTGCCACATTTCAATAGAGATTCACAACATAGCACGAATAGCAGGTGAATTGAATGTATTCAAAGTGTCCATGCAGTGATCAGAAAGACCTGAACCTCAACTTAATAGGGCTGTAAAACCCAACAATATTGCTTCCAGGTTGTTAATATCGTTTACAGATTTTATTTTAAAATTATGAAACCATATCTTTGTATTACTCATAATAAGAATTTTCACGTGACATATTGTGCACGCCAAAAATTAATATCAGGAAATTAAGGAAAGCTTAAGGTAATGACTCATATTGGCCATTATTTTTAAAATTTTAGGCTCACTAATTTCGGAAATAAGGGAGAATGGTCGATTTTTGTAAAATTTTTCCGAAGAAGGTAGGCAATAATGATTCTATAAAGGTTAATACAATATAGGGAACCCAAAAAAAGAAACATTTTTGCTCATTTAATTTATTAACCGACTTCCAAAAAGGAGGAGGTTATCAATTCGTCGCGTTTTTTTTTTTGTATGTATGTTACCTGATTTCTTCTCCTGTGGTGAATCGTTTTGGATGAATATGGTCTTGTTTAATAGAGTATATATCCGGATTGGTGAAACTTGAAATCGTGGAAAAGAATTCTATTGGTAAAGCCATGAAATTTGTGAATGAACACATGCGTGCATGGAAATCGACCAATATCCCTAACATATTGGTCGATTTTTCAAAAACTCTTTATGGATGTGTATAGTTTTTTAACGTGTAATCTATTAAAGAAGATCCCTAGGTGATCTCATATACGTTTCTGCGACGTGCAACTTGCAGTTTTGCAGAAAATCGCCGAAAATTAATAAATTCTTATCCAAAATTTCATCGAGATGACATAAGGGACATTTCCTCATAAATATTTTAATTTCAACGTAATAGTGCGGGAATTTTAGGCACTGGAAGTTATAATTACGAATTTGAAAATTTTCTTTGTCCATCTCAAGCATATAGGTAGTAAAGCATAGTATTTTCGGTTCCTTAAATCAATGAGTACCAAGCTCGATTTGTTTGTATACCAGGCAAATACCTATTTAAATGCTAATTTTTCCATTTTGCGAAGAGGGTACTTTTGGTTGTCACATTCTCCCGGCCTAATAGAAAATTCAGTGACAACACATGTCAAACTTTAAACTGGTACTTGGTGGCTTATAGACAGGGTGTTTAGTTATAGCAAACAAAATCACGAAGTAAAGTGAAGATTGAAATATAGGACGGACTAGAATGATAGTGGTCCGTGGGCAGCCGTATATACAGGATGGTTGGAATATAGGGTGGACTGGACGTAAAAAACGTAAAAAACTGTTATATAATGTGGACATAAGCAAATCATATACAGGATGGTTGAAATATATGCTTATATACTTATACAGTGTGATTCAAAAAATCATTTCTTTTATAGCCCATAAGAAGTTGCATAAAGTATGGAGAGGAATTAATGTTACACCGGGCGATAATATAAAATGTTAAAAATGAAATAATTTATGGGGTAGCCCACAATGAGTTATATACTATGGTTAAAATATAGGACGAATTTGACTCCGTAAATATGGGATGGATTTTACTTCGTCCTATAGTTTACAGAAAGCATGCTAACAAATTTATGCTTGTCCGTGGGCAGTCCTATGTACAGGATGGTTGGTACATAGGGCGGAGTGAAATTATCTGTAGTTGTACAGAGTTGTCAAAAAAAGTTGAAAAAGGTTACATGGCGTGGTCCATAAGGCATAAATATATTTTGGACTTATTAAGTCAACGCGTACTAGTACATTTTGTTGGTAAACCTTTACCTGTTAATTTAAATGAAAATGTATCAATGTATCAATGTGTAATGTTGATCCTTTCGATGTCACCTGGTCCTATCTATTAAGGTTATACATACAAAATAAAAAATAAAGAATGAAAATTACCTGAGTTCAGAAAAAAAAAAAGTTAAAAATAAAACATTTTTGAGAAAAATGTAACCGACTTCCACCTATAACTAAAAAGCTAAAAATAATTATAACAAAATACAACTCTAGCAAATAAATAACACATTCAATGTTGATAGGAACCTACCCAGGAAGTAAAAAATGTAAACATTAAAAGGTGCTCATTCTGTACAAATTAATTACCTACCAATCTAATATATTTTTGAAGTCGGTGCCAAGCAAAAATCAAGTTTGATGAATGGTAGATAAGTACGCAATGAAGGATTTTAGATTTGCTTGGCACCGACTTCAAAAAATATACTAGATTGGTAGGTAATTAATTTGTACAGAATGAGCACCTTTTACTGTTTACATTTTTTACTTCCTGGGTAGGTACCTAACAACATTGATTGTGTTATTTATTTGCTTGAGTTGTATTTTGTAATCATTATATTTAGCTTTTTAGTTATAGGTGGAAGTCGGTTATATTTTTTTCAAAAAATGTTTTATTAACTCTTAACTTTAACCTATCTTTCCGATATTTTTGAAGTTTATTACTACTATATTGTAGACAAAACAATATTTTCCCTACACCTTTTATTATTGTTACGAGAATTCATCCGACAGCTGGTGCAATCGGCCATCAACCAATTCGTGGAAGGGACAGTATTCCGAGACTTCTGGGAATCCAAAATGTTTCGTCTCTCAACAGGCCGACCGCTGCCGTTACTGGGAATTCCCTTAAAGCTTCCAGAAAATGAAAAATTTTCCCGATAGTTCGTGGACTTACCAGACGGTCGACGTATTGTATAGATAAGATAAAATGTAAATATTTTCTGTGAATATAAATTGTGTTAAAGTAGTAGAACCCGAGTGTGAAAATAAAAACATTACATTATATTACACTAAGTTTCTTCAAAAGATCTATATTTGAATATACTATGGCCTTAATTTGAAATTGGTTGTAAGACATAAATCGATGCAGTCGGGATTTTAACCAACTTCCAAATATAAGGATTCGGAGTATATTTTTTTATGTATGTCTTGCCACCAACTAAAATATACTAGATAGATAGGTAATTAATTTGTATTTGCATTGGTTAATTTTTTCAAAATGTTTTATCCTATCATCTTTTCCATAATTTATTAATGCTATTTTGTTAGTTATGTTAAATGATATTACATATACAAATAATACCCAAAAATTACAAGTTATTTATGATTATATATTTGCTATTGTATGTAAACATCTATCATGAAAAATGTTGATACGCTTTAATCAGCAACTTCGAATAATGGCTATTCTAACATGCTCGTTGTACTTGAAAATCTATTTTGCATGTGAATAGGATTTAAAAAAATCAAACATGTAGCATAAAATTTTCTTCTGAATAATGACTGATAAAAGACCAGACTGCGGGGGTGGATATTTATCATACTAATATTAAATTTATGTCTTTACCCGCCCTAGAATATTCTAGAGGTGTGTCCGAGAAATTCCCATACTATACCAGGAGGTATTAATTGTTTCCACTTTCGCGGAGTTAAATCATTTGTGATCAATTTTAGTTCGGAATAAATTATAAGTACATAGTATTTGTTAACCCTAATATATTTATTAACCTTAAGTCAGAATAAGTTATACGCAAGTATAAAAACAACGGAAAGTGATATTTATTGTCACAACATAGAAAATATGCTTTTGATTTACTGAGTAATTTCAAAGATAGGTGTGATGTCGAAAAATAAGATAAAAATCGAGAACATTCGGAATTGACATAAAAAAACGCTTAACTTTATCAACAATCTTTTCAACACAGAACCATACTTACACATGCAAAATAGACGCGTATGGTAGTGAAACGAAAAAATTGCATTTGGTTCTCGACTTCGCTCCGACCGACCGACACGACACTTCTTTTTCCTTGAAATACCCATACAACTCAGCTCCTTGTGTAAAAAACAGGGACCATGTTATATATGAAGAACCACTTCGTTTATCAAAGTTGATAATTTATATATAAATAAAGCAAAATAACAACCAGTTAATATACAATACAAGTATAAATTTTGCTTTCTGTTCTAACAAACATTCAAGTTTTCTTGTTTGCGATATTTTAAGAGATTTAACATATGTCAGAAGTCGGAATACCAACTAAACTGCAACGTTACCAAGTTTATGGATGGTAGAAATAAGATTGGCAAACTAAAATTCCCCAAAAGGGGTAACGTTACCAAGTTTATAGATGTTAGAGACAACGATGACAAAATTATGGTGTTTAAACTGAAAAAGTGTTTAGCTGAAAGCATCAAACAAGTGACCAGAATGACGTTGGTGTTGTAAATAAAATAATCTTATTGTTGAGCCACCGGTTTTGTCCTTTTTCAACCAAAGATATGTAATCTCTAGCTACCTCAGCGCCACTTGAATTTAATGCATTTTGACGGATACTTTTTTAATATGTATTAGATTAAACTGTATTACAACAGCTATATTGAAGTCTAGACTCTAGACATTCTTTGATATTTAAAATATGTCTACTTAAATAATGTTCCAACAATTTAATCTGTTTTATTACTTAGTTGGCCCACACCTGCTTGAAGGAGGTAGAAAAATAGCTATAATATTAAATTAATATTGAAAGGAAAAATTAAAAAGGTGTGTGGCGATGAAGTATTTTACGATCCTGATCCTGTCTAACCGTACAGTAAGTTTCCCAAACAATGGATTCATGAATCAAGGGTGCACTTTTCTAACAAAAAAGAGAGAAGAAGGGCTGTAGATGGTATATCAGAAAATACCACGAACTAAGCTACGGAAGGAGATGCAGAACAAATATAAGTTGGTGTCTACATGTTGTCATACCATTTTGATAAGAAGGATAAAGCTCCTAAGTAAGCTTACAAGGCATTGAGGTAATGCCAACATTTTGATACTCTACTGTTGTGTAGAAATAATTATTTTGTTTAGTAAAACTTCAAATTTCAGTTTGTTTGCACTATGTTGATAATAATAATAAATATACCTCAAAATTCGTTGAAGTTTATTCGGCTTGTAACCCCGGCGCCATTAATTGGTGAGTTTTATAGCTATTTTTACTATTAGATGAATAAAGTCAGGTTGATGATGTAGAAGATGATTGTATTAGACGGTCTCTACTTCAGATACGAGCGACTAAATTCTTTGTAGTTGTTTTCAATTTGTCAAAGTTAACAGAAATGATAAGCCTATCAGAATAATCCTTCATTTTAACAACTGAATTAAAGACAGATAAACACTTACAAGATGACTTCTGCACGTACTGTGTCATATAATTGTTTCTGGGGTCGCTGAATCCGAATCCGGGGTCAATTTGACCTCATGGGGTCAGATTCAAAGTCAAGCCAAGCTCAAATCTCCAAAATCTAATCAAAAAAAATCTGAAAAAAATCATACATATGTTTTTTGGGTCGCTAAATCCGAATCTGGAATCAGCTAAAGTGTTACTCCAAAGTCATACTGAGATATTTCTAATGTCAATGACATAGAGTTTTTGTTGTTTTAGTCTATTGGTTCAACTACAACGCAAGATCGAATTAACTTGAAAGAAATTAACGAAACAAATTGTAGTAAATTAAGATGTCTTTTAAATCACTAAAACCGAATCTTGGTTTATTTTTATTGTAAGTCAGTGTCGAGATCATTATAAATGCCAAAAAACATATGTATGAATTTTTTCAGATTGTTTGAATAGATTTTGAAGATTTGACCTTGGCTTGACCTTGAACCTGAGCTGATGACTAATAAAAATGAAATAGTCCACTTTTTCGACCCACCTCAATACATATACACATATACATTAGTATTCGAGGGCTTTCCGATTTCGAATGCAAAACAAATCGCCTTTGATTATGCTTTCAATTCCAGATAGCAAGTGACCTTCTTATCAACATCACTCTAGTTTTTATATATTTTTAGGACGGCAAGCTAGGCAGTTCTCAAAAGAGGAAGACATAGCTTTATTGGCATCTTTTTTTAGAATTACAGAAGAGGTTCAAACAACAAGTTAGTATTCTTTAAATGTTTATTAGTGTTATAGAAATAATCAAAAGAAAAATGCTTAAAAATCAAAATGGCAAACTGATGTGGTTTTTTAGTCTCTGCACAAATGTTTGTAGATTATGATATCTGTTTCATATTTATCAAAAAATTAAAACACAAAAATAAATTTGTAATAAATTTACATATTTGGTTGAAGTTTTGTTCTATTGACATTAAACCATTTGGATATTGGTTTTGTGTTAGTCATGAATCTAATTTATTGAAAATTATTGATAAGACAATTTGTTCTTTACCCCCTAAAGACTATATCAAAAACAAATCTGAGAAACACTAGGCGATAATCACTGTGTTTTCAATTGAGTTTTATGGGATTCAAATTCGCCTTAACTATTATAATTCTAAGAAGAAACTGTTCGATAGTATTATGTACATTGCTATGACCTTCATTAGTATAACTTAGCGGTTATAGCACTCACCTTATCATCATTGTGGGTACAATTTTTCTTTCATGTGCCATGTCCAGTTTCTTTGACATTGTCCATCACCCTATCTAGGGTGTCTCTATGTTCTGGTATAGGTTCATCACGAGTTCATTCTAATTTGCCCTTGATTATAGTTTTTGTCTCGTAAAATATTTCCAAGGTAATCATTTTTACGGCATTTGAGAGCTTAAGTTTGTTAATGGGTTTGTCCACCGCGGTTCAAATGGATTCCATGTTAACGCGCACTTGTACATTTGGATAGGTTTATCCAGAATGTCTCCAATCTACTGTTATTTGAAGGATGACATTTGGATCAGTAAAGAGAAGAAATAGTCTAAGCAATGGCTCATTGTTTGGTTTATATATTACATTCAACAAGGAAAGAGGTTACTGAGTAGGTGAGCATAGAGTTTCATTAGATTTTAAACAAGATGAAATTACAAATGCTGAATACTAAAAAGTTCAATCGACTTCTGCTGTCACTCACAAATTGGAAGAAGAACTGGAAAGACACAATATTCAGAGTACTTTTCCATTACGTAGACTTATCCTATCCCTCTACAATTAATTCCTAGGGTAGAGTAGAGTATATTTATCTCGTTATCGACGATTCCAGAATTCGTATATAAAATAATCTTACTAGTTCAAAGGATCTTCTAGAAGTTTACCAAGATATTTCTGGATAAAAAATTAATAAACAAATTTGCTTTTATTGTGTTTCATAACATAGAGTTAAAGTAAATTACATCACTTCATCTACAAAATCTTCAGTCCATACTACTATCATATCTAATTATGAATATAATTTTGGATATGGATGTGTATAGTTTTTTAATGTTTAATCTATTAAGAAAGATCATCGAAATGACATAACGGACATTTCCTCATAAATATTTTAATTCCAACGTAATAGTGCGGTAATTTTAGACACTGGAAGTTTTAATTGCGAATTTGAAAATTTTCTATGTACATCTCAAGCATATAGGTAGTAAAGCATAATATTTTCGGCTCCTTAAATCAATGAGTACCAAGCTCGTTTTGCTTGTATACCAGGCAAATACCTATTTAAATGCTAATTTTTCCATTTTGCGAAGAGGTTACTTTTGGTTGTCACATTCTCCCGGCCTAATAGAAAATTCAGTGACAACACATGTCAAACTTTAAACTTCTATTTGTTGCGTTTATACACAGGGTGTTTAGTTATTGCAAACAAAATCACAAAGTAAAGTAATAGAAGGAGTTGCATTTATATGATGATTGAAATATAGGACGTACTAGAATAATAGTGGTCCATAGGCAGTCGTATATACAGGATGGTTGGAATATAGGGTGGACTGGACGTTTGGTGGTATAAAAATGTTGGAAAAAATGTTAAAATCTCACCCGTACGGACACGTTCAAAACCTGAAAAAGTTTTGTCGATATGTTAATGTTAAACACCCTCACAGCATGTGTTGTTACAATACCTGTTGTCACAATAACACAAGTATGGATACGCATCTGGCGTAGGTACGATATTCCGAGTTACATATTTAAAGACGAGGCTTTATGCACGTGACCGTGTAAAGCCAAATTAATCTTAATGTAATTTGTAACTTAGTAGTTAGGTGTTGTGTTTTAACTTTACAATAAAAAGCATTTAAATTATGTGTTGGGTCGTAAATTCAACAGATTGGATGGTTTGACTTAGTAGCGTAAATAACAGTTGGGAATTGGAGAATCATCGCCTGTCTAATTAGCTGCAACTTTGAAATTAAAATAAACTTAAAAATTAACATGATATCAACTTCTACTTCATTAGTTAAGGTTTTAAATACTTGGTTGCAACTCTTTCATTCTTCCAGTATTTCATTTTAACTAAGAAAACTGTGTTATATTCTCCACCTAAAAAGATGAAGAAAAAATATAACAGCGTAGAAATATTGCCCTAAGACCGATATTTAAATCCTGATGCAACAAATTTTAAACATTTTGCTTCCTTTATTAAACAGAGTCAGCTGGACATTTTTCCTTTAACGAAACATGCTGAAAGGTTGTTGTCAATTAACCAGATACTAAACAGAATGTGGATTGGTCGAAAAAATCTTTATCTTGGCTTTCGTAAATACTTAAAGTTAATCCATGTGATTTATATGCATAAAGTCATAGGGCAAGAGTAATACACTCCTGTTAATACAAATAAATACATATTTGCGAAAACCAATTGATAATGACATAGAAACTTTCCTCGGAAAATTATAGTCCCGTTTTATTGTGATGATAATAATGTACATAACTTTAATTACTGCTTTACAAGGTAATGATAATTTACATTTGCAGTGATTTCAAACTAAATTATACAACTAATTTCCTTTGGTTATTAAAATTTATATTTAAAAAAGAACTGAATTCAGCTGACTTAAAATAAAAACAGTTTAGAAACCGTGTGCAATCAATCACTATTTTAACTTATCTTCTTTTTGATTTAAGGTACAAGTCTGTTGAATATTTTAGCATATTCTTATCTCCCTCTTTTTCCCTCTCTCATTTGTATTCTTTTTCTATATTTCCTGTACAACTATAATTCAACTCCACACAATACTGCAACTGTCCTGATATCTTTAAAAGCACCCTGTATAAGTACAAATCCTCTCCACACTATTCACTATTTCTATTCTATTTATGAAACTGCTCATGGTCTACCCTGTATAACAAAATTCACATTTTTGCATCTATTTTTTTATGAACCCATGTGTAATGTCTTCGATGGCACATTACATATAATATCCAAAAAAAATGTATGAATTAGGTGTTGCGGTTTTAGTTCAATGATGGTTCAATGCAAGTATGTAATTGACGAAGGACCTTTAGCGGGACAATCAATAAAACATTGTATCGTCGCATAAATTAATTCACCAAATAAAGTTAATCACTGACCTTTTACGTCGAAGCTCTGCAGGTGGTGTTTTCTTGGTTCTTCTTTCTTCAGAGGCTAGCCCCGCAACAGCAGGAACTGATTTTAGAGCTTCGTCTGGACAACACGTTACACAAAAAATAGCGACGTAATGTTCATTGATTGAGCAAACAAAAAATGCGGGTTTAACAACAAATGATGCGCTTTTGTTAAGACAAAAGAAACAAATGAAAGCGGTTTAGCAGTTGTTACGACCGGAACTATAACTCGCGAAATCGTAACACAATAACAACAAAAAGCGGCCGTCGTATGGCGGAATCAAAAAAGCGTCCAAATAGCTTGGAAGTGAATACACAAATCTCGAATACTGTCTTTATTTCACACGCAAAAAATAGTAAAAATTAGCATTAGCGCCACGGAAGGTTTTGGAAAAGGTGCAGAAGTTTAAAAATCACTGAAGTAATTCAATCAAATTTAAACAATACACTAAACAAATTGCGCGAACGCAACATCATGTCTATAATTATATTATACCCCGTCATATAATTCAAATATCCTAACTGCTTATGCTTATATAACAAATTTTTAATACATCCTGAATAACAAAATTTTACTCCTCCCTTACTTAAAACACCTTATATAAGCAACTACTTACGTTCCACACTTTATAACTTTTTTAACCGCCCTGTATAACTGTGTTTCTATTCCACCTTATAATTCAACCATCCTGTATATTATACTACTTCAGACAATTTTTGATGCCTATAACTATAGTTTTGCTCCACTCTTATTTCAACCACCTTGTATACGCAACTACTTATGTGCTACCCAATAATATAGTTTTTTAATCACCCTGTATAACTAATTCAGTTGCGCCTTATATTTCAACCATCCTATGTTTGCAACTGCTTATGTACCAGCTAATATCACATTCACGCACGCACACATCTACAACCGTATACCATATAGAAAACAAATTATCGTTTCGATAAACTAATGGAATATTTTCTGTCATTTCACGCGACTATAAGCCCCATAACATAACCTCATCTCTAACTGACTTCAAATGAATCAAAATGAGAACCATTACAAACACGCTATAGGATATTCTTTCATGCCATATTTTGATGTTTACAGTTGTTTTTGCACATATTTTTCCGATTTTCAGAAAAATGGCATGTTTTACGGTATAGAAAAATATACGGAATCAAGCAGGAACATATTGTTACGAAATTTACCTAAGCTGGCCCTGGCTTCATTCCGATGAGACATGGGTTAATAAACTGAAATTTTTAAAATTGCGCCAAACAACATTCTCGACGCTGGACAGAAAAAGGTAGTACCAGCGAGAAAGAGAATTTACGCTATATAAAGAGACATTAATGTCAGGAGTTAGTCAGTTTTAGTGCGTTGAGCTTATTTCGCTGTTATGATTTCGATGTAAATCGTATTAGAATCCGCTGTTGGAAATATTTAATGGTGACGTGTAAATAAAAGTTTCTAGAAAAGGGAAGTGAATATTAGTTCTTCAAAATAATTAATTGAATCCACGGAGTTTACAACAATTTAGTGATTAGAAGTAAAGGATTAAGTGAAGTAAAAATGACAATTTTATTTATGAAAACCCGAAGTATGGAAAAAGAAAAAATGGACAAGACTACAAAAAAATATTCAAACAGATTACGGATGGACTAGATGAAAAAATTACCCAGATCCTGGAAAAACGTGACCAGAAAGAGAAACAACATCAAGAAGAAATTCAACAAGGTTAGTGAAATCTTTTGATAAAGACGTGAAATAGAATTAGAGAATCTTGTTTCCACGATGAAAAGTGAACAACAGAATTTAATTGAAGGATTATTCTCGAAATTTGAACAAAAATCTTGTTTTTGTTCAAATTGATCATAACGACAAAATGAATTTAAATTATTAGATGAACAGAGACAAAATGAATTTAAAATACTAAAAGAAAAACGACAAAATGATTTTAAAGTATTTGAAGTATAACAAGAACAAGTTAAATTAACAGAAAAAACGAATCTCAAATATTAGAAGAAAAGGGAAAACTGCAATTCGAACAATTAATGCAAATAGTATACAAGTTAATGAAACAATTAATGAAAGAATGTAAATAGTAGAATCAGATATAAAAGAGATAAACGACGAAATAAAAATCCTAAAAAATAATGTGGAGGCTTTTGAAACCAAAGTAGATGACATCAATTCCGTCCAGAGCCAGAAATTTGAAATCAGTGCTATCCAAAACAAAGTAGAAACAGAAATTAAAAAAATGTAACAGGACTTACAGCGAGGAAAATACCAGAAAACCACGAGTACCAAAGTTTCCGTCAGCAAACCACCCAGATTTGAGGTCCGGCCTTAGAACTCTTCCAAAGCATTCCAGTCGATGAACAAGACAATTTTGACAAGATCATCGAAATCCTGGATAAAAGATACGACAATCAGGCCTTGAGCCAAGTATATCAGGTGCAACTAATTGGGAAAATGCAAAAATCCGGAGAGAGCCTTCAAAAATTCGGGGCAGAGGTTAGACGTTTAATGCAGTTGTCATACCCAGCCCTGCCAGAGGAAACTAAAGATCAATTGGCCACACAGAGTTTCATAAACGGTTATCAGAGATGTGGAAGTACAATGAAATCTAAGATTAAGTGACGTCAAGAAAAGCAATGAAGCTTTACTTCGGGCGTTGGAAGTAGACGCCGCTATGAACATGTCCAAGCCGAGGGTCCGAGCAGTTTTCTTTAGCCTGCAAGAGCCTGAGGCACCATTTCAAGCGCTGCTGGCTGGTCTGAACAAACTATTAGAAAGGCCAAGAGATAGCTTGTTTCGAGTCAGTAGAGAACATCATCACCATCATCAATTGCGAAGAAGAGTACCAGACGTCAGTGAAGGAGACAGGGCCCAGTAAAGAGTTCCTACAACAGTTTGCTGACCATTTGACCCACCTTACACCAAAGGAACAGAAGAAAGACAAGTAATTTATCACAAAGCACTGGTAAATTTTTAACAGTCAAGATGGAACCACCGGTCGCACCCACATCATTTAGCACCGAATAGATACCGGATCAACCCATCAGAATGCCACCTAGAAGACTACCCTTGGGGCAACAACAAACAGTCGAGGAAAACATCGAGCCCATGTTACAAAATGGAGTTATTGAGTCATCCATCAGCCAATGGTCTGCTCCCGTCGTGCTCGTTGAAAAGAAGGATGGAACCACCCGATTTTTCGTGCATTACAGAAGCTGAATGACGTCACGAAGAAAGACTACCATTACCCCAAATTGATGACACTCTCACCACACTAGCAGGCTCCCGTTGGTTCTCCACACTAGTTCTAAAGAGTGGATATTGGCAGGTTGGTCTACATGAAAACGACAGCGTTCTCCACTAGTAAAGGGCTGTTTTAGTTCACGGTCATGCCCTTTGGGTTATGTAATGCTCCCAGAACATTCGAGAGGCTAATGGAGTATGTCCTGAGCGGGTTAACATTCCGGTCATGGGTCAGATATTCGACGACCATCTGAAGATCCTGGGCAAAGTATTCTCCAGAATTAATAACGCCTATCTGAAACTCAACCCGAAGAAGTGTACCTTGTTCCAAAAAGAAGTAGAGTTTTTGGACAACGTCGTTTCCGAGTCAGGAATTCGCACCAACGAGGACAAGATATAAGCCATCCGTGATTGGCCAGTCCCAAGAGACAAGTATGAACTCCGAAGCTTTTGGGTCTCTGTTCATACTATAGGCGATTTGTTGAGAGATTTGCCACCATTGCCGCGCCTCTACATCTGCAGACCACTGAGAAAGAGACCTTCCGTTGGAATTAGGATTGCGAAACATCATTCAGACGACTGAAGGCAGCACTATGTTCCAGCCCAATCCTAGCCTTTCCTACACAGTCCAGCAAGTTCATTTTAGACAACGTCGTCAGCAACACAGGTTTGGGGGCCGTCCTATCCCAGGTGGAAGATGGTGAGAGAGGATGATCGAGTACTACAGCCGTGGATTCTCGAAACCGGAAAGAAATTATTGTGTCACCAGGAAAAAACTTCTTGCAATAATAAGGACTGTAGACCATTTCCACAAATACCTCTATGGTCGTCATTTCTTAATCCGAACAGATCATGCAGCCCTCAAATGGCTGCTGGACATGAAGACACCGGAAGGACAACTGGCCAGGTGAATGGAGAAATTACAGTAATACGATTTCAAGGTGGAACACCGTGCCGGCCTTTTACACAATATTGCCGATACCAGAACAACACCATTGCACCCACAGTCAGACGGAATGGTGAAAAGATTCAACAGGACCTTGGAACAACACCTATCAAAGGTCGTCAGCAATAACCAGCATGATTGGGATGACCATATTCCCCTATTCCTGTTGGCATATCCCTCAGCCGTACAGCCAGGGTCCTATTCTGAAAAGAGCTGCGTTTACCCTGACTTTGGCTCCTCCGAAGAACCTTCCCAAGCCATCAACGATTATGCCGACCGGCTCCGACATAACATGCTGGCAATATACGAATTAGCCCGAACGCAGATGTTGAGCACCAGTGATCGCATGAAGACGCGATATGTCCTCAAGGCCAATACAGACGAGTTCCAAGAGAGGGACAAAGTCTGGCTGTACAACCCCCAACAGAGCAAGGGTAAATCTCCAAAGCTTACTCCCGCCTGGGATGGTCCATACGAGGTGGTCAAGAGGATTAATGATGTTGTCTACCGTATCCGCCGAAACCCCAGGGAAACGTTGAAGGTGGTTCTTTAAGATCGACTCGCTCCCTACCATGAAGAGGATGTTTCTGACCGGGACGATCCGAATTAAAGCGGGGGGGGGGGGCAGTGTTACGAAATTTACCTAAGCCGGCCCAGGTTTCATTTCGATGAGACATCAATCGCTGGGTTAATAAAAAGTTAATTTTTGTTGGCGTGTAAATAAAAGTTTCTAGAAAACTGAAGTGAATATTGTATCTTCAAAATAAGTAATTCAACCCACGGAGTTTATATAATATATTTGTAGACTACAATTTAAAATATTCAAATTGCTTGAGCCGTTAAGAAAACAGTGAATAGTCATTGAAATTCACTGAAATGTAGTCCCTTAATTACTGTTTTTTCTGATTTTCTGGAAAACCATAAATCTCACAATATAGACAATTATAAGGTTCTGTAAAGTTCCTTAATATAATGTAGTTTAAATCAGTCGTTTTTGAGTAATCACTGGTTCACTGGTCATATATAAAAAAAGGTGACGACGAATTGATAACCTCCTCCTTCTTGGAAGTCGGTTAAAAATAGATATTTGGCAGCTATATAAAACAGCAACAACAGTAAATAAGTATCAACGAAAACTGAACGGGTAGTTCGCTCGACAAGTTTATCACCAAAATTTAAGCAGGAGGTATTGTCATAACAATATATGTATCTGCCTTTAAATATACTATGAGGGTAGAAAATTACCTCCTCCCACAATTGTTTCTTGAACTCATGGAAATATGGAAATTAATATCTGAGCATATGTTATACAATTCTGATATATTTTTTGAGTCAGTTCTAGACGATATTGCCATTTAAAGCAGTTGCTTAATGTGATCACAACTGACAAAAATACAGTTATTTCATCGTTCTATTCCGCACGTGTGTGAAAGTTTTCCACTGAATATTTTGCCAGTCGTTTCTTTGTATAGAAAAGAATTTCGTTTTTGAATATTCCCAGAGGTAAAAAGGTAAAGTGAGATCAAATCAGAGGAACTGGCTAGACACTCGATTGGGCCACTGCAACCTATTCACTTGTTTGGAAAAACCTCTGATAAATCCAACACCAATCAAAAATAGAGGGGTTAAAGCTATTTATTGTCTGTTTATTTTTTAATTGATGACATACTTTCATATTGCGACACGTGCTAGTACAGTCATCCAAATTGACTTCAGCAAAAATATCTAGTCACGAATACCAACCCAAACATTTAGAATTTGTGCGTATTGCATCGCTGTCTACCCAAACTATACTCAACTGTTTTAGGTAAACTTTCATCAATTGAATCTATATATGAATACGCAAAGACAAAACGGTTCGGTACCATTTTCTCCTCTGTCCCTCAACCGACTTTCATTATTTTTGTTTTGTTGGGTAGCTACTGATGACCTTCACTACAGAATGCAATGCAATGAAAAAAATCATTACTTACATCTATACTGCTTGGAGAGAAAATCATAAGATGGATTGACTCCAATGTGAAAGACAAACTAAATTAAATGTAAAACTAAAAGTTTTGGCCCTTCGCTAAAGTTATCCTACATTGTCATGCTACTGAAATAGAACAGACCAAAAATTACATTACATAATAATTGCCATTGGTGAGGCTCCCTCAAGTTTTCAGTTTGAAACTTTCATTGGATGGTTAATATGGTTTGTCAACTAAAATCAGAATTATGTTGAACCTGATCAATTTATTTCTGATATTTTATTTATTTTAACCATACACTTTTAATTTAGTTTCTTTTTATTTTTGTCAAGCAACTTTCGTATAATTTAACTAAGAGTACAAAAATTGTGAAAATTCACGATTATTGGGTAGATCTGGCAACACTGATATTCATGGCCATATGCAGGGAATATGATTTCAATTTTGACATTTCATTACTTTTGTGGGGATTAGATTGAAGGTTTTCAATTAAGTCAGAAAAGTATTTTTAAGGCTTCAATTCACAGAAAAAAAATTACAACAAATTGGTGTACACCTCATATTAGTTTGCAGTAGGTGCTCCGTATGTCTTTATATTATCGATATAAAACAGAAGGTAAGTGTTTTTTAACTCACATTAATGAAAATATACTGAATCTTAAGTTATGTGAATTTATTTATAATTAATAATGTGGGTATCTTATAGTTAATTTATATTATATTACATGGTGCCATTGCTGCAAAGTTCTGACTTTTAATACAGGGTGATTAAATTTTACTTAAAAGAAACATATCATTGACATTTTAAAATATGTGATTAAAATTTAAAAAATGCAACTACCCATTTATTAGGTTCAGATAAGTATAATTATTCTAGAGTAAAATATATTTTTATTCGACATAATTTTGCTTTGAAATCTAGCTGAAGTTAAAGTTTGCAACCTGACAATGTTCAAATAAATTAAAATTTATATTGCCCTATACACGACAAGAGAAACCACTGCGTAATTGCTAGACTGGTGAACAGTAAAAATTTTTCTGAGAAGTAGTACTAACTTCAGTAGAAATTAATTTTTATACATTTTTGTAGTGATTATAATTCTGTCATTAATACAATATTATCTTGACAATAGTCCGAAGGTGTTGTGGAACAAGTCATCATTTAGCGGACAATAGAAATGATATTAAAGATTAGAGTTTTCTTTGGGTTGTTTGTCATCTCTATGAAGTCGTTTGTGTGTAAATGACGGAAACTTTTAGGTTACAAAGAAAAATGCCCCGATAATTAATTACATCGATCATGTTGCATAGCCACTATTACATTTGCGAATTATGTAAAAATAATCCTACAATAATATACATAAGTAAAAAATAATTTATGAATTATTTCCACCGATTGGATCCAAATGAAATAATAGGGATAGCAAAGACCTGCCCTACTTTCCTAATTTAGATTTGGATAAATATATTTCTTTGAATTATAAAATGCAAGGTATATACGACAGTCAACAATTGGAGTTACATTTGATTATACTGCGTACTTCCCAAATTTTATGCTTTAGATATTGTTGATGTTGATGATGGACAAAAAATTGTAATTCTTGGAATTTGTTGGGGTTTATTTGGATATTATGTATTTATGCCTTCGCATTTAAATATATTCTAAACACGAGTTGGTGCAATTTGAAAACTAAAAAAAATAAACATGCATATTTTTTTCTGGTGTTTTGTGCATACTAGGAAATAACATCATAGATATGAGTTACGTAAACCTAAGCCATATACAGAAAATTCAAGTTATATAATGACTTATTATTTTATATCAACTGCATCAAAAACTGTTTATATCACAATAAAAAACAAACACAAGTCCAGTTAAAACGTTTAAAGACTAAATCATGAATTTTAAATGACACTAATTAACAATCAGGGGATCAGGTTTCATAAAATATGTATTACACGACAACTTATGTTTAAACTGCGATAATTTTTCCTACACACGTCCTCTGTTGCAGGAAATATTTTCGTAGTAAATGAAACATAATTCAGATATGAATCAAGGTTATTGTCCAAATTTATTTTTTTATCATACACCTTTTATACATACAAATGTATTAATTTCGTTTCTCTATTAAGGTCAGTTGTTTTAACAACTGATTGATGTTATCTAGTATGTTATTACTCTTACTATGTTATAACTATTACACCTACGTTTCGTTACGATGTAGTAACTGATAATATTATTTTAGAATGAACAAAGACTGTTTTAATAAGATTCTGAATTCAACGGGATTAAGTCGAAGCAAACATATGGTGGCAATAAGACCTGTCAATTATCTCGTACAGCGGTGCCTGCAATTTTCTAGAAATATTGTAATTACCAAACTAAGGTAGGATAAAAAATTCAGTGGGTCAGAAATAAATTGCGACCATCAACTTCAATTTTTCAAATGGAAACACTTGTTTCTTATTTTATTTTTGAATTCTGCATTGAATTCTAAGTATTTTTCATGTACAATGTCCTATAAAGAAAATTAACAGTTAATAAGAAAATTACATTTATTTCAAAATTGAAGAAAAAAACATCAACATATCAAATTAAATGTTCAAATTGTTGACCATTAACTTCCTGACAATACCTAAGACGGTTTTCAAATTCTCGTAACACTTGATTTAGCGTTTATGGCAGGATTCTGTGTACTTCGGCCTTAATTATATTCTTTAATGCCTCGATATTTTCCGGTTTATTGAAGTAGACTTTCGATTTCACGTAAGCCCAAAGATAAAAATCTAACGGTCTTAGATCTGTAGACCTAGCTGGCCATTCAACATTACCTCTCCTTTCGATCCATCTATTTAGGAAAATATTGTCAAAATAATGTCGCTCTGTTCGCGAATAGTGCGGGAGCGCTCCATCCTGTTGAAACCATACCGAATTTGCCAGTATATTGGGGTTTTCACCATTAGAGTAAAGTTCTGTTAAACAGGGTAGTATGTCATTTTGTAATAGGTCTAAATACTTTTCCGAGTTAAGTGTTCCCTCAATAAAAAAGGACCCACAATTGAAGTACCCACAACTCCGGCCAATGCGTTAACTTTCTTGGAAAACTGTGTATGACTTTCCATAATCCAATGTGCATTTTCTGAAGCCCAATATCGAAAATTATGCCTGTTTACTGAACCATGTATAAAAATGTTGCCTCATCCGAAAAAACTATCTTATTATCCATCATTATTTCGCAAAATTCTACTCTCTGGTCCAAATCATCTTCAGTAAATTCCTGAACTAAATGAACTTTTTATGGGTGCCATTTATTTCTATGCAAGCATTTTAGAACAGAAGATTTACTTATTGACTGTTCTGCTGCTATTTGTCTAGTGGATTTGTAAGGATTTTCTTGTAAATCCTGCAAAACATTCAAAAATAAAATAAAAAACAAATGTTTCGCTTTGAACAAATGAAGTTGATGGTCGCAATCTATTTCTGGCTCACCCTATATAAATGAGTTTATCATCACAAAAACCGCAGTCCAAAAAAAAACCGACGTGTCCAAGCGTTTTTCAAAAAAATTAACACCTGAATTTTAAATGAATTTGTTCCAACCCACGCGTCTCCATTGTATAATAAAATGTTGTCACTAGTGATAATATGCCCGTACAATAAGGGTATTTCATAGATATTAAATTTTAAAAATTGTATTTAATCCAGGAGTGTATATCTATATATGTAATCATTGAATGAAATTGTTAAAACTATGCAATTTTGCAACTTGTAAGAGCTCATAGACCAGGTAATGTTCATAAAGAACCTAATATAATTAAACAAACAGATTGTAAAAAATAATTGGTTTTAAATTGAATTAATAGACAAAATTCTTATAAAGAAAAATCACAAGAAGGCATTAAGAGACGTTAATCCAGACAACAAAACCAGTAAGAATTCGGACTAAAGCTCTTTGTATATTTCGGTCTGTAAATCCGTTTTGTCCCAGATCTGTTTTTAACCTGTCCATTTCCTGTTTGATGTTATCCTGGTCAGTTAGCCTTTGTGATTTGGTTACAAAAGTCTTGACGACGGCTTGTAGTTGGGCTGGGTGGTGATGAGAATTAGCATGTTGGTGGGAGTTTTTTGCCTATATACTGTATGGGCAAGGGTTAGATCTTCCTTCCTATTAATCAGAACATTAAGGACAGCAAATGATCTAAAAATGTATCCTTGTTCTCTCCCATGAGGCTAAATCACAAAGGTATCACACACATATCGTAACCATAAACTGGGTTTAAGACTTACTTCTTATTGCCAACTCCTCAAGGTTCTCCATAAAAAGATTTGCTATTACTGGCGAGAGTGGCGATCCCATTGGAGATCCTTCCACTTGTTAGTATCGTTGGTTCTCGTAAACAAAATAAGTGTTCTCCAGACAGTGCTTTGTGAAGTCTACAAGGTTTTCCTATTATGATATCCAAGGCTTCGTTGATATGGAAGCTGGTGAAAAGAGACGCCACGTCAAAGTTTACAAGAAGACACTCTGGTTGTAAGAGCGTTTTGGTAAGTATTTCGATGAAATGTGTAGAATTTTTGACGTAGGAGGATCCAATTGAGCTTACTATTGGCCTCAAAGGTACACTTACTTTATGTACTTTTGGCATCTGGAACTTTTCATTTCAGAAAAATACAATCCACCTCAACACCTTGTAGACTTAACAAAAGGAGCTCCTATGGGGTCACCATTCTCGCCAGTAATAGCAAACCTTTTTATCTTTGACGAGTTGGCATTAAGAACAGCAAGTCTTAAACCCAGTTTATGGTTACAATATGTGGCTGATAACTTTGTGATTTGGCCTCATGGGAAGAAACACCTCAACACATTTTTAAATGATTTTAATGGCATTCATCATAAAATAAAATTGACCACAGAGGTTGAAGCCAACAATCAATTGTCATTCCTTCATGTTGTAATAACTAGGAAGGCAGATGGAACCATTGGCCAAACGGTATATAGGAAAGCAACTAACAGTAACAGATATCTTCATGCTAATTCTCATCATTACGTAGTCCAACTACAAGCCGTCGTCAAGATAACAAGATTACAAAGACTAACTGAGCCGGATATCATCAAATAGGAAATGGACAATTTAAAAACAGCTCTGGGACAAAACGGATTTACAGACAGAAAAATAGAAAGAGCCGTAAAGTCAAAACCGAAACAAACAGACGAGGAGCATGAGACACCAATAAACAAGGCTTAATTACCGTATGTCAAGGGTACCACGGAGAAATCCGAAAACGAGGATCTCTTTAGTACAACAGGGAGTGTACGAGATTTCATGTGCAGACTTATAAAACTTATGTGGGGCAAACTAACAGAATAGTTCAAGCTAGACGTGATGAACACCAAAACGCCATAAGAAAGCAAGAAAAAACAACATTCATTGCAGAAAAGGCCACCACGACGTCACACCGAATAGACTTTGAGAATACTGGCAAATAGAGAACACCCGTAATCAAGACTCGTAAGAGAGGCAATTAAAATCGCGAATAGGCGTCACAGTCAAAACGCAGGCAATGAAAACCAGAATTTATCGAATTTTTGGAAAATTCTATTAAACACCGTATCGGCCTGGCCCGGCCCGATAACAACTCAACCAGAAATAACCAATCAGCAAGCGGGAGGCGTGGCCACTGAGCGTCAAGGGCCAATCACACGCTGCCATTCACGGTGCCAACCGGTAAGCGCCGAACAGCACGGGCGCTAGTGAACATCTTAGTATCTGAATAACTAGAAGCGTAAGCAGAAGGCCACGAGAATTATGCGAACCGACCTGCAAATTTTATCATGGCATTGTAACCTAGGAGTTACGGGATAACAACAATGACATGGACCGGCTCCAGACTCGGAACCTCTGTTCAAAATATATTCATTGTATATTACCTCGATTATCAGAAACATTGATGATAGTAGGGAACTCTTAGTATCCGAGTCTAACTTGTACCTGATCAAATTATTTTCAATCTGTTATACATACCCCCATTAAATAAAGGTTATAGAGTATTAAGTTTTAATAATATATAAATCAATGAATTGAAAAAAGAACTTTACTGTTGGTAAAATGAGTTGAATGAAGAAACTGACATCGAAATATATATCTTACTTTGTAGTATTACATGATACTGTATAGAGGTTTTTTAAGATTTTTGTATTATCAGTTTGTGTGAACCACTATCAGACATTTTAAATCCAATTTAACGTGTACAAATTCGATAACGCTTCACTGAAATAATATGTTTCCATGGCCACCTTCCAGATCCTTCATCAGTCCATCTTAATAACACCTTAATATGGCATTTGATCATGAAGCCCCGGAGACCACTTGCAATCCGAGTATATATTAAGTACTGAATTGATTCGGCCGAGACTTTTTGGAAATCCATTATAATAATTAACTGATACTACAATTGCAATTTCCACAATTTATTATTTATTTACAGTTAGTCTAGTTCCTTGACAAAGACATTAGTCGAAACGCGTCATACAGTTTTTTTAAAAACGTAAATTGTGGAAATTGCAATTGTAGTATCAGTTAATTATTATATATTAAGACAAACTAAATATCCCTAACTCCATAAAGTTGCCCTTCCGGCTATGAATGCAATATTTCGGCTCAATTATACTACGGGAAGTAGGTCAGATTGAACTTGTAAGATTCGATAACAAATATCAAGAGAGGTAAGAATAAATACAAGCTTGTAAAAAGAAACTTAATAATATTTCGGTCATTTCTTTTTGTTTCAAACTTTCAAACTGTTCCTGTATATTTTAATTTGCATGTTTCTATCCATTTGATTGATACCTTTTAAATTATCGTACCCGGTTCTCGTTAATTTATCCCGTTTTAACATTAAGCAAAATGCTGGATAGGAAATAATGATTTTATTTCGAACAAAAGCTCTGTCTATTAAAGTTGAATGAACTATCAATTCATAATGAAATCAATCGATTAAGTGAATCCAACCTAGAAAATGTTATATTAGCGGAGCACGGACCCAGTGCCCAGGGATAGGCTTCCGGTGACATTTAGTTGTGCATTCATTCATCATGACGTTATCCTCATTGGATTCGCGACCTTTTTTAACCGAAATTCCAAGGCGTGTCGACATGACATATGAAAATATAATCTTAAAAGAATTTTTCATTAGATTAATGCTCTGTACGCAATATGGTACAACAAAATCGTAACGCTTGAAGGTCTGGCACAAATTTCGTTGACAAAGAATATTTAAGAATTTTTATTTCATATTCAAATGTATTTTTTAGTATATACGAGGTGTACAAAGTACCAATGTTAGGAATAATTAACTCACACGGCATCTAATTAATTCTATCGGGTTAAGGTTTGTGTATATTAAACATTTCAAGATGGATGCAGAAAAAACTGGAATTCTTTTAATATTTACGGGTCAAAGCATATTTTGGCGTCGCAAGGGAATTTTTCAAACAAGAAATTGTATATTACAAAGCAAAAACTTAAATTGGAGAATATTATAGCAATACAAATTACAAAATAAAATTGTTAAAACTCTTCTTTCATATAATTTCTTCAATTAAAGGATTAAATACATACACTTAATAAGCCAAGCAAAAACTGAGCTGCACTTTACATTTTGCGAAATAAATTTATTTAATAACGCTTCAAAACGTAGAACGGAAAAACGTAATTTAGAGGAGGACGTCCCTGGAATCGTAATTTGCAAGGGAACTAATCCCATACAAGGAAGAAAATTTCTCTAGACAAAAATTTGTCTACCGACGAGAAAAATCATGTCGTCCTGGTTACTCACTATCACATTCTCTGCTAGCCTTGAACGTGGTATACCTACGATGCTTAAAAAAAGTATTGACTCCTTCAAATGCTACGAAACAGATAAATAAGTAAATAGTTTACTCCATTAAATGTTAAAAATAAAAGTTTCGAGCTAAATTTTGTTTTGGTCTTACACTAAATATCATTTAATGTTTCATATTTTTTGTGAGCCAGTATGTTCACATTCAGCTCCTATACTGAACTTTCCGGATATCCATTCGTCAAAAAGTCTTCTCTAAGTTTCATTTGTTCTTCTTTGAAGGCCTCTTGTATGCTGCAGATATTTTTGGCTCTACGAACTAGAGTTTTGAAGATGCCAGTTTTCGTTGTTAATTGGTGCTGGTAAAACCCTATATGTGTAGCCTTCCTGTAGACTATTGTTTTGTTTACGGTTCTAATCCTTTGGCACTTCACATCAAGGAATGGTAGGCACCCACTCTCTTCCCTCTCCATGGTGAATCTAATGAATGTTTGTGATCTCTGCGTGTTGCCAAAAAATGAAATAGTTTTTGTTGCTTCTCCCATCCCTTCACTGTATTATCTTTCGAACTACTCCATGTAGATGCTGGCGATGGTTGGCGATAATGGGGAGCCCATAGGTAATCCATCTTCTTGCATGAAGAACCGGTCCTTCTCCTGAAAGGATCAGTTCTTGAGGCAACATTGTAGTAAGTACATGATTGAATCTATTGGTAGGTCGGTCCTTTTTATCAGGGTTTCGTCTTCAGTATGTTTCTTTCTCACTATGTCGAGTGATTCGTCTAATTGTACGATGTTCTGGCCCAAGTTCCATGGATTCGATGATGTGGACAAAATGCTTTGAATCCTTGACATGCTATGATCTTTTGCCCTCTAAAGGTTGGATAATTGGTAGGAGGAATTTTGATAATTCTGTCGTTGGTGAGTTATGTTGATCTCACACCGCTTCAATAGCTTTTTATCTGCTATCGTCATCAGGTGAATGCATTATTTGGCAACACAAACACACAAACACACAGAGAGAGAGAGCACTAAAGGCTTGTAGAGGTAACAGAGTGGGTGCCTACCATTCCTTGATGTGAACTATAAACACCCATCAAGAACGAAAACTGGCATCATCAAAACACTAGTCCATAGTGCAAAAAATATCTGCAGCACACAAAACAGAACAAATGAAACTTAGGGAAGACCTAATGGACGAATGGATATCCGGAAACCATCAGAAACAGGGCATTTGAAGAACTGGATAAACCACGATAAGAACTGCATTATTACCATACAGTAAAGGTTTGTCGGAAAAACAGATATGGAATAAACATGGTTTCCAAGAGCAACACCTTGAGGAGCATAATCACATATCAAAGCCTGATATTCCTGCAGTACCAAAAAACTGTATATACAGCATACCTTGTGAATGTGGCAATCTCTACATTGGGAAATTAACCGAACACTGGACATCAGCGTTAAGGGGGAAACTATCCAAGTCGGGATGAGCTAATCACTCATGGACAGAACACCATAACATCAACTGGGACCCGGCAAGGGTAATTCACAAGAAAGGGCACTGGTATAAAAGAAAATTCATAGAGATGGCACACATAATATCGAATAAGAATATAATTAACGAGCCCAGAGTACAAATTAAAAACGTTTGGAGACCTCTTCTTGGGCCACAGCTACACATCACCGAAAACCAATTGCCAGGGACGGTACCGACCAGTGACGCATGACCGGTTAATGGTATAAATGCCAAGAATAATTTGAATTTCTTATCATTCACCTGGTGACGATAGCAGATCCAAAGGTATTGAAACGTTGTAAAATCAACCATTTCAAGACGAAGGAAGTCCAAGGAAACTTCGAAGAACGATTTACATTTTCTACAAGTTTCAGACTAACATTTAGAATCACTTATCCTGTTCTTTGTACTATAAACTTCTTGTGACAAGTGTGTCGGGATATAGTGTTTAGACTATCTTAGACGAATATAGTTTTTCTTATAATTATTTTATAACATTTTTTTATTTACATGCGGCCAATTATCTGACTGAAGCATACAGCCTGTCTTGTTAAGAATTGATTCAGTTATCAGATTTTTACAATTATGAATTCAAAAAAAAGTCTTGGTGTGGAAGTAATTTAATCTATTGAGTTAATTTAAATTAGAGGTTTGATTATAAGTGAAAATAGTATGCCATTAACCAACAGTTTCTAGATATTAGTGATTTTTGCTTTTCCTCAAATTTATTAGTTTGTGTGGGCTTCAAAAGCTGTGTTAAATTAACCAGACCTTGGACGTGAATGACTAAGAGTGGATCAGCACAATCTACGGGTATTCACTTCTAATAATCTGTTCTATATCCTATATTGTAAGAGAGTAAAAATCACGAACAAGATAAAGCCAAAACCCACTTAATGAAATTCAGCCATAACGCGATCAACATCAATCGAGTCATAGTTTCACACCCAGAAATAGAAACTTTTATAACAAAACAGTCGGAAAAGCGAAAAATATGTCTTATTAAATTTCTCATTTAAACTAGCATCTGGAAAGACTACCACCCAGTATTGTTATTTCAGCTTTTCTACTAGGTTTTTCCCAGAAACAGCTTATGAAATTGTTAATATTATATTTCATATTTCAGGTTTTTGTATAAATGTAAGTAAGCAAAACCAAATCGTTCCGTACATTTTTTCCATTTTTCCATTGGGCGATGACCAGTTTTAATAAATCTGTTTTTTTTTTGTTTTTTATTTGTCACTGCAAAGCCTTTCAAATATAAATGAACAAAGTACAATCCACGACTCACCGTTTATAACTTATGACTTACAATATGAATAGTGACACAAGTTGTATGAATTAAAAAAAAATACCTGGAAACGGTTTTTTATTGTATACAGAATATCTCTAATCAATAATACAAACGTATTTAGATGCTTTATTATCGCTTGTATTGCCGGACTTCAGAGTTGCCTCCTACAAATTGATGCCACTTTGTCATATGGCGACTTTGAAATATATTTTGGAACTTAGTGATAAACTCTTTACGTAGCCAGTAACATTATTTGTTTATAAAAGCCTGAAATTAAAGCACATAAGAAATCAATAGCTTGCATTGCATCTTAAGAAAACATTCCTTTTATGGGAAAAAAGCCAGGGTCTACACTCAATTTCACCAATTAATTAAGTATATTAATCTTTTATTGACAATTACATATGCAGTTCTTAAATTAATTCTAGTTCTCACAATGTAGTTAAACTCTTCCTTGTCTTATTATTAAACATTTTTGCTTTAATGACTTATCCTTCAATGCATACTACATGGTTTGTTAATTATAAAGAACAAACTTCATTAGCCGACACAAATAAACATTATCTCCAGACTTTTGTTGGCCGTTTTTAGAAGAATGTAATGGACATTTACGTAATTGCAATTTTCTCTTCGGAACATAAAGTTTTTTCGGGAAAATGTTTAATTTGAATTTTAGGTTTTTGCAAAGTACTTAATGAGTCATTCGAACTTCACAATGTAACCTCTTTAATTAACATTCTCCTCATTAAGCATTCTTTAAAAATGATTCACAATGTCACAAATACTTATATATACTAGTATTAAAATGTATACCCTACCATAAATATATTAGATTCTTGCGGTATCCCAAGTACATTTTGAGTTGAATTTGAATGTATTCACTCTTCCAACAAACTTAAGATCACATGGTTATGAAATAATGGATCTTCCTAAGAAAAAAGATATTTAATTATTGATAAACTTATTTCAACAAATTGGTTAAAAGATTTTACACCATCTTGATTTTCTAATGATCAATAATACCCCAGTTCAATGTAGGTAGTATTCTGCACCGAAAGGATTACATAGCCTGGAATGTCATTTTTCAAATAACAGTAATAATCATAATAATAACATTACATCATGGAGGTGAACTTTACAACAAAATTTTGCGCAAGGGTAAGACCGGCGCTGAAAACCATTTAACGGTAAAAACTTATTTCAAGTGAACTTAGACTACTGAGAGGTAATCTACCTGGGCTTTATATGCGTCTGATTGGTCGGTGTTGACACCGCCCGCTTCGCTGTTGTCTCGAGTGGGTCGCTTGCTGACAGCTTTGTATTTTGTGTAGCTAATTCTAATTTACTTCGTTGTTGAATAATTGTCTTCCATGTACTGGGGAGATGCAGGACGTCGTCTCTTTTATTTAGTTGTCTACTTTTCTTGATTTCAATAGCTTTTCGTATTAGTGTTGTTTTGTTATGGGTTGTTTGTGCGATCTGTTTGCAATTATCGCAAAAAAATTTGTGGCCCGATTGTTGTTGATGTTGGAACAGGGCCAATGTCGTTTGTTTATTTTTGACAGCTAATTTATGTTCGTCTAAATTCTTCTGTTCGTTTGTCCGACGTATACTTTGTCGACGTTCAACAAGTTATACTATATATCACTTGGTTTTCGAGTTTAACTTTTTTTAGGATTTCTTAGACTTGTTCCTATAGTCAGGTGCAGTTTGCGTGACGTCGCTATGTTATGCCTTCGAAGCATTTGGTCGATTTGTCGGTTGTTCCTTTAATGTACCGTAAGACTGATTTTGGTGTTCCACTAAGGTCGTCGTCTGGTTTTGTCTCTAGATGTTGTTGTTCTATTGCTTTTTTGATTATGTGTAATGTGTATCCGTGTTGTCGTAGGGCGGCAGTTATCTGTTTTAATTCATGTTTGTTGTCTGTCAGTCCTACAGATCTGGAAACAAGCGTGTTGGCAACTCCCTGTATTTGAAAAGGGTGTTGATGTGATTTGTAATTTAGGTATCTGTTCTTGTGTGTCAGCTTTCTGTATACAGAGTGGTCCAAGTGTTTTGCCTTATGATGACATCAAGAAAAAAGATATGTAAATTGAATCCAAGAGTACATGTGCTGTCAAAAGGCAAATACGTCATTAACGTATTGTAATATACTTCGTGGGTTCAATTAAAAATTATAAAACTAATATGCACTGTCACTTTTCTAGAACTTTATTTACATCCAAACAGCTGATTCAAAAATACAATAACAATCTCATATAAGCTAGTCGTCGCGGTATCTCTCTTTGGCGATCGTGGTGTGCTTCTTTTATATCACCAGCGTAGAATTCTCCAGTAGAAACATCATCGCTCCTTCCGCTGTCGAGTCTTTTCGAGAATCGTATTTTTTTTATCTTAAAGCGTTTGTTGTCGTGCTGAAAGGACACAGGGTCGGCTTTGGGTAAATTTCGTAACACTGCCCCCCCTTTAATTCTGATCGTCCCGATCAGAAACATCCTCTCCATGGTAGGGAGCTAGTCGATCTAAATGAACCACCTTCAATTTAGCCATGGGGTTTCTACGGATCCGGTAGACGACGTCATTAAGCCTCTTGACCACCTCGTATGGACCATCCCAGGCTGGTGTAAGCTTTGGGGATTTACCCTTGCTCCGTTGGGGGTTGTACAACCAGACTTTGTCCCTCTCCTAGAACCCGACTGAATTGGCCTTGAGGTCGTATCGCGTCTTCATCCTGTCACTGGTGGCCAACATCTGCGTTCGGGCTAATTCGTGTATTGCCAGCATGTTATGTCGGAGCTGGTCGGCATAATCATCGATGTCTTGGGGAGGTTCTTCGGGGGAGCCAAATGCCAAGTCGCATGGTAATCGCAGCTCCTTTCCGAATAGGACCCTGGCTGGGGTCAGGCCTGTACTATTATGTACAGCAGAGCGATATGACAACAGGAATAGGGGAATATGCTCATCCCAATCACGCTGGTTATTGCTGACGACCTTGGATAGGTGTTGTTCCAAGGTCCTGTTGAATCTTTCCACCATTCCGTCTGACTGTGGGTGTAATGGTGTTGTTCTCGTTTTCCTGATCCCCAACATCGTGCAGACCTTCTGGAATACATTCGATTCGAAGTTACGCCCCTGGTCTGAATGTAATTCCATCGGGACGCCAAACCGGCTGAATAGTTGTTCTACTAGCACCGTCGCTACCGTGGTTGCCTCTTGGTTGGGTATCGCATATGCCTCAGGCCATTTGCTGAAGTAATCCATTGCGACCAGAATGTATTTGTTCCCCCTCTCAGACTCGGGAAACGGACCGGCGACATCGATGGCGATTCTCTCAAATGGGACGCCCACATTGTACTGCTGCATTCTGCCCTTGGTCCGGGTCTTCGGGCCCTTACTGGCGGCACATGTGGCACATTTGCGGCACCAACTTTTGACGTCTTCGAAGTAATTCACCCAGTAGTACCGCTGGCGAACTTTGTCTAGCGTTTTATTCATGCCCAGGTGGCCTCCGGTAATTCCATCATGTACTTCGGTCAGGATGGCTGGTACCTTTTTCTTCGGAACTACCAGTTGGGACTTGGTTTCTCGTCCATCAGCGCTTTCCCAAACTCGCTTGAGCATTCCATTGTCTACTCGTAGAGAGTCCCACTGAGCCAATAACGATTTCAGCACGCCGGAGTATCTAGCTACCTCGTCCCATCGTGGCCTGGGTGCCCCTCTCATTTTGAGTGACAAGATTGGTTCGATGTCTGGATCAGCCATTTGGTCCTGGATGCACTGTTCCGTTGTCCAGTCTTCATTGGCCTGCACTCGAATCTGCCTGATGGAGATACCCTCTCGCTGTTCCGTCTTCAGACAATGCTTGCATTCCGCTCTACAGGGTCTTCTAGATAGGGCATCGGCATTATTGTGCAACCGGCCGGCACGGTGTTCCACCTTGAAGTCGTATTGCTGTAATTTCTCCATCCATCTGGCCAGTTGTCCTTCCGGTGTCTTCATGTCCAGCAGCCATTTGAGTGCGGCATGATCTGTTCGGATTAAGAAATGGCGACCATACAGGTATTTATGGAAATGGTCCACAGCTCTTATTATTGCAAGAAGTTCTTTTCTGGTGACGCAATAATTTCTTTCTGGCTTCGAGAATCCACGGCTGTAGTACTCGATCACCCTCTCTTCACCATCTTGCACCTGGGATAGGACGGCCCCCAAACCTGTGTTGCTGGCGTCGGTGTCTAAGATGAACTTGCCGGACTGTGTAGGAAAGGCTAGGATTGGGCTGGAACATAGTGCTGCCTTCAGTCGCTTGAATGATGTTTCGCAATCCTGATTCCAATGGAAGCTCTCTTTATCAGTGGTCTGCCGATATAGAGGAGCGGCGATGGTGGCAAATCCCTCAATAAAACGCCGGTAGTATGAACATAGGCCCAAGAAGCTTCGGAGTTCATGTTTGTCTCTTGGAACTGGCCAATCGCGGATGGCTTCTATCTTGACTTCGTTGGTGCGGATTCCTGACTCGGACACTACGTGGCCCAAAAACTCTACTTCTTTTTGAAACAAGGAACACTTCTTCGGATTGAGTCTCAGGTGGCATTATTAATTCTGGAGAATACTTCGCCCAGGTTCTTCAGATGGTCGTCGAATGTCTGGCCCATGACTAAAATGTCGTCGAGGTATACTAAGCACGTCCTCCATGTTAACCCGCTCAGTACATACTCCATTAGCCTCTCAAATGTAGCGGGTGCATTACATAACCCAAAGGGCATGACCGTGAACTGAAACAGCCCTTTACTGGTGGAGAACGCTGTCTTCTCTCTGTCGTTTGCGTGCAGACCAACCTGCCAATATCCACTTTTTAGGTCTAGTGTGGAAAACCAACGGGAGCCTGCTAGTGTGGTCAAAGTGTCATCGATTCGGGGTAGTGGATAGCTGTCTTTCTTCGTGACATCATTCAGCTTTCTGTAATCCACGCAAAATCGGGTGGTTCCATCTTTCTTTTTAACTAGCACGACGGGAGCTGACCATGGACTGATGGATGGCTCAATAACTCCATTTTGTAACATGGACTCGATGTTTTCCTCGACTGCCTGTTGTTGCCCCAATGGTAGTCGTCTAGGTGGTATTCTGATGGGTTGAGCCTTTCCAGTATCTATTCGATGCTGGATGATGTTGGTGCGACCGGTAGTTCCATTTTTACTGTTAAAAATTTGCCAGTGTTTTGTGATAAATTGCTTGGCTTTCTTCTGGTTCTCTGGTGTCAAGTGTGTCAAATGGTCAGCAAACTGTTGTAGGAACTCTTTATCAGGCCCTGGCTCCTTCACCGACGTCTGGTACTCTTCTTCGCAATTGATGATGGTCTCTACTGGCTCGAAACAAGCTATCTCTTGACCATTGGTAATTCGGATGTCGTTGTTGGACAGATTCAGGACTCTGATTGGTATATCTCGTCCGGTTTTAACTATAGCCCGTCCAACCAAGTAGTCATGAGCTGAGTGTACGGGCTCCACAATTCCAACGCAGCTCCCAGGATTGCTGTCTAGTTGCCCATGAATAATCTGTTCCGTTCGACCGGGAATTCTAGCTGAAGACTTTGCCACAATTTTTATGGGCGTGAATGATGTGTTGACGGGCCGTGTCAATACAAATTCCTCATTCAGGAACCGAAGAACATCATATCTCGGGTCGAACATAAATCCATGCTGGCTAATTAGGTCCATTCCCAGTATAAAATCGTCCTCAATATTCGCTACCAGGGCCCTATGCCGGATCATGTTGTCCCCTATCTGTAGCACGACATCTGCCTCACCCTGTATGGACATGGACTCGCCGGTGACTGTTCTGAGCTGGATGTTATTGGTAACTGGCCGAATTTCTGATGCTCTCAAAACCCTGGACTTGGCAATGGACACAGCGGCGCCGGTATCGATGGTGATGGTAACTGCTCGCCCGTTGATGGTGCCTCTGATGACTAGGCTGCCGCTATCTCTGCAAAATCCCCGGATGGATACTGTCCTGGGGGCTGGTGGAGGGTGAGTCAGCATTCGCCCCCTTATGCTGACTGGTTGGAGTTTCCCTGGTTGGTAAGGTCGGTTTGTTGGCTACCCCTGGTTGGTGATCGTTCCGGTAGCCTTACTCGGCAGTCACGTTGGAAGTGTCCTGTCCGTCCGCAGCGGTAGCATGCCCCTCTGGTGCCAGTTCTTTGTGACCGTTCTAATATTTTGTTCAGGCCAGCAAGCAGCGCTTGAAATGGTGACTCTGACTCTTCCTGGTTGAAGGAAACTGCTCGGACCCTCGGCTTGGACATGTTCATGACGGCCTCTACTTCCAAAGCCCTAAGTAGAGCTTCATTACTTTTCTTGACGCCACTTAGTCTTAGATTTCTTTGTACTTCCACGTCTCTGATGCCGTTTATGAAACTCTGCGTGGCCAACTGGTCTTTCGTTTCCTCTGGCAGGTCTGGGTAGGACAAGTGTACTAACCGTCTAATCTCTGCTTCGAATTCTTGAAGGCTTTCACCGGATTTTTGCGTTTTTCCACTGAGTTGGACTTGGTATACCTGGCTCAAGGATTGATTGTCGTAGCGTTTGTCTAGGATGGCGATGATCTTGTCGAAATTGCCTTGTTCATCGACTGGAATGCTTTGGAGGAGTTCTAGGGCCGGACCTCTTAGCGAAATTACCAGAGAAGTAGACTTTTCTTGATTATCCCATCCATTAGCTGTAGCCACGGCCTCAAATTGTCGTTTATACATGGGCCAAGATGAACTGCCGTCGAATGTGGGTGGTTTACTAAAGGAACCTTTGGTACTCACGGTGTGCTGGTATTTTCCTCTCTGCAAATCTTGTTGCAATTTTTTAATTGCTGTTTCCACTTTATCTTGTACTTCACTGTGTACTGCGTCTTTAATTGAACTGATTTCAGCTTTTACCTGGTTTTGGATAGCACTTATTTCAGATTTCACCTGGTTCTGGACGGAATCGATGTCATCTACTTTGATTTCAAGAGTCTCCACATTATTTTTTAGGATCTTTATGTCGTCGTTTATTTCTTTTATATCTGATTCAACTATTTGCATTCTTTCATTAACTGTTTCATTAACTAGCGATACTATTTGCATTAATTGTTCAAATTGCAATTGTCTTTTTTCTTCCGTTTTGCCTTGTTTTTCTTCAGATATTTTAAAATCAATTTGTCTCTGTTCATTCAATTTCGAGAATAATCCCTCAATTAAATTATGTTGCTCACTTTTCATCGTGGAAACAAGATTTTGTTGTTCACTTTTCATCGTGGAAACAAGATTTTCTAATTCTATTTTACGTTTTTCATCGATATTAGTGACAAGATTTCCTAATTCAACTTTAAGTTTATCATCAAAAGATTTCACTAACCTTTTTTGAATTTCTTCTTGATGTTGTTTTTCCTTCTTGTCACGTTTTTCTAGAATCTGTGCAATTTTTTCGTCCAGTCCCTCTGTAACCTGCTTGACTATTTTTTTGGTAGTTTCGTCCATACTACGAGTTTCCATAAATCAAATTAGGATGTTAACTGCACTGAATCCTTCACTTCTAACACCAAATGTAATATACTTCGTGGGTTCAATTAAAAATTATAAAACTAATATGCACTGTCACTTTTCTAGAACTTTATTTACATCCAAACAGCTGATTCAAAAATACAATAACAATCTCATATAAGCTAGTCGTCGCGGTATCTCTCTTTGGCGATCGTGGTGTGCTTCTTTTATATCACCAGCGTAGAATTCTCCAGTAGAAACATCATCGCTCCTTCCGCTGTCGAGTCTTTTCGAGAATCGTATTTTTTTTATCTTAAAGCGTTTGTTGTCGTGCTGAAAGGACACAGGGTCGGCTTTGGGTAATCTATAACTTTGGCTTGTGGTTTGCTGTTTGTAGTGCATTTGCTCGAAATAAGTCATAAAGAGATTAGCCACCGCTACACCAAAATACAAACCCCTCTACAAGCGGCCCACTTGACAGGACAGCGAAGGGGGCGGAGTGAACAGCCACCAATCGGACGGGATACGATCTCCAACGGAGGAATATAAAGCCCGGGTATATTACATCTCAATTCACCGTGACACCGCATTGAGAATGCCAAATGAGGCCGTGGCGAAACGTCTGCGAATTTCTGACTCGATCCATACTAACGAACGATTGTATTCCCGGACATTTCTTCATAGATGTATAATAAATTTTTATGCCAACAGCATGAGTCGTCCCAAAATAACTTTTAAACAACTTAAAATACTTGTTCTATGGGTCCACTGGGAATTCAAATAAATATATCTGACAATCACAAACAAAGACTTGTACATCTTAGCTAATGTCTAACAAATAATGCATAACCAAGATATAGAGTGACTGAAGACCACTACAGACTTAGAACTGAAACTTATCCACAACGATAAATATACACAATACACTTATTTGTACACTGGAGGAATCATTGATTATATGGCCGATTTCTCTCTATAGGAATAGAATTCGGGCAATTTTTCGAAATTGTGCTACACTTTGTCTCGATTACAATTCTAAAAACTCATCTGTTACAGAAAAGAAGCGAGGAGAGCAACTTCCAATGAAGAAGCAGAATAATCAAGAACCTCCTCAATAGCCAAAGCCCTGGACTGGGCGATGAACATAAGGAATTTTTTGGAATAGCAGAAACTTCATGTATAACCAGATCAACAACAATAAGAACGGACATATAATTAGCCAGAATTTCCACACAGCTAAATTGTTTTCATACCTAGTATATCTGGGGTTTTGTGAATTTTTCTTCAAAGAACTACTATACATTACATATTCGAGGATATTATTATCAAATATGTTAAGTGATACCGAAAAAATCAGTACATTAATATCAGGATTTACTGAGTTAGGTATGAATGAATTCTATCAAATTGTCAACGACTGACTAAATTCATCTCTCTGCAGTTCTTACTACTCCTACCTGTATCCGCATTTTCAAGGTGTCAATCTATGATACTACTCAAAGAATAAACTCAATATAAAATGTCAGAAATAAATAATATTCCTATCTTTTATTTACTGTCATAGTTCATCCGGGCATATGCATTACCGCCGTTAATTAAAAAGTTTTTTTATTTATACTGCCGTCCCATGAAAAAAGTACCAAAGCACCGCTTGCCACAACTCTAGGTCACAATTTATTTCTAATTTTTTAAACAATATTACGTTCCAAAGAATACATAAAACTCAGAACTGTGTGAAGAAACATCCTCTAAAATATAGCTGAATTATGTCCCAATCAGTAGATACAGTGAGGACGCCTATATTGAAATAATTTGTCCAAAATTCAGTGATTTTTTTTTAATCTAAACTCACCAGAAATCGATTTATGATCGAACATATCAATAAGTAATAAATAAGACTCGCTTCAAAATATCTTTGGTTGTAAAAGGGAGAGATTTATTTCAAAAAGAACAAATCAAATGTTCCAATTGTTGACCATTAACTTGCTCAGCGTTTTTCTAAAAAAGATTCCGGAATTTTATTATGATTTTATCCTAAACTACTCATCGTCACTGTGTACATATATAAGTCACAGATTCTGAACCACAAATAACCCGAAAGTTCAAGAACAAGTGCCCAATATTTACAAATCTTATTATCCTGCTTAGAAGATATTATTCTTATATAATCACCGAAC